>CM039089.1:11684138-12310087 GCA_022113865.1 Chimonanthus praecox | reverse complement strand
AGAGAATAATAACGATATATCGGTTGATATATCGTATCGGCCAATACCCAATTTTGCACTCCTGGTTAGAGACATTTTTTAACTCAATTGCCATAGTATTTGGATGAGAGGTAAATTTTGTAGGGTGAGTAATTAGGGGTAGGTAACTAGGGTGGGTTATTAATTATGAATACCTTTTAAGTGTTACCCTTATCTTGTTTGGTAATGGCACTGAAAAAGTTAGACCTTACTAAAGGTAAAAAATCATGTTTGGTAACTGTAAACAGGAGAAACCTGATATATTAACAATTTTATGAGAATCAATACTTTTTAATAAATTTGTATAATACAAATAAAAAACTCTATAACTTTAGAATTTTTTTATAAAAATTGCCATAAAAATTAACAATATATCTTATAATAATATTATATAATTTCTATAGATTCTTTCTCATAATTATAAATTAAAATAAACACTTGCATTCGAACCGTAATGAGTGAGATGAAGGAAAAAATTACATGTAATTTTTTTAATCCTAATAAATAAAGAAAAATGCCGAGACATATCTTCATAAAATTTATAATTTGTTCATTGGTGATGTGAAATACATAATATAATATGCTATTATAATAGTTAAAAAAATAGAAGTTAATAAATAATAACTAAGATAAAATTAATATTAAAAACCCTTCAGTTGGGAATGAGATGGACTCTCCGTTCGACTTGCTAGAATTTTCAACACACGAGACTAAAATATTTTTTAAAAATAAATCCAAAATATTAAATTGTGAAATTGGGTAAGAGCGCGGGTCAAGATATCGGCCGATATATTGGCGGTATATATCAGTCCGATATCGGCCGATAATCATAATATCGGTCTTTTTTAGGGAAAAAAAATTCAAAATGGTGGTGGACCCGAATTGATATCTCGGCAGATATTTTTGTTTTCAATTTTTTTTTTTTTTTAAAAAAAAAACAGTTTCCTTTTGGATTATTTATTTATTTTTTAATTTAGAAAAAAATAAAAATAAAATACCGATATTTAAAATTTAAAAAACAAAAGAGGAGAGAGAATTTTATCGGCCGATATCTTGGGGTGAGAATTTTGCACCCCTGGATAAGAGTCCCTAAAAATTCATTTATGAGTGAAAATATTTCATACATCCATGTTTAACTATATGGCTGAAACTATTTTTAAAATTCTAACTCATTTTCAATTCAAGTCAACTAATTTAAGTTGGTTTAAATTAGGTCACAGTCTAACCCTTGTAATTAAGCGTATAATTGGATCTATAAATATTATATTGATATAATTTTCAAAAAAAATATTATATTGATATGTTTTAAGCAAAGAGACATTTATAAAAGCAAATCTCCTCTTTTAAAATATATTTGTTTTAAATAAATAATTTTAAAAAATCATCACATAGTGATATAAGAATAAGGAGAGTGTTTTATAAAGCATCATCCTATTTTAACTCAAATTTAAAAAAAAAATTTGTGAACCATCCCGTAGTTTAATTTGATCGGGTTAACCAACTAATATTTGAAGATGGAGTGAGTCGGATTTAAATTCACCTTCTCAAGTTGCACGTAAAATATTTTATTTCTAAAAAAGACACACTATGCCAATATAAGTGAGTCATTAAGGTTTATATCTCAAATTGAACTGAATAATATTTGATAATGATATGAAATTTATAAATTTAAAAAATTTATTAGTACCAACGTTTATATAAAGTTAGTCTCGTAAAATACATAGAACCATAAAATTTAAACAAATGAAAATAAATAATTGAAAAGAAGATTTTTATTCTCTACCAAATTTAATTACTTAAATCAAAATAGATAAGATTTAAATAATTTTTTTATTTTATAATTATAATGTTGAAAATATATCATTTATTTTAGTAAAATAATTTTTCTAATAAATTAACAAATTTTAAAAATAAAGATGTTAAATTGAAATTTAATTTGCATTTGAAGGGGATTGAGAGGAATAAGAAGGGAAGGAGTGGGCAAGGGTTTTATGAATAACACTACAGATCCCGAGGGTTACCCCTGTTCTCCCTCCTTTCACATCAAACAAACGCAGCCTATATTTCAATTATTTTTAGGTCTTATAGTTGAAGAAACATTATCAGACAAGCAAACGCGGTAAATTTTTGTGATAGTGATCTAGTTTTCACATGCAGATCCTATTCTTTCTATCATGAGAAGCTCTTGAAATAGTAATATTCCTTCGTTTGGGCAATTAGGATTAAAGGCCAATGCATGCATGAAGGCTATTCAGTTATCATTGTTGGATTTCTGCCCTTCTTTAGACTTTGAAGAAAGGTAAAACAAGAATGTGACAATTAAAATAATCAGATAATAGTCACGAAAGTACTCACTCTTGGACGTAGAATCACAAGTCAACCCTCAGTGACGAAGATGTGGGAAGGGCAGCAGTACTCTGCAAGCTAATCCTCAGTAAGATTTTGATGATGATTTCGAAAACAATGATCTTGTAGAATGTGTAGGACAAGATCGATCAAAATGATGACATTGACATATTTTGATTGGCGTACACCAATGCACGGAGAAATCTATACATACTTGCACACACAAAATCTAAACTCTTACTGGTACCCCTGGGTCATAGTATCCAACAATGGAGAATTCCATGATCGAACAAGTATCTTATAATCCATAGATTTTATGTACCATCAACTACTGTAATATAAACTCACTCCTTCATTCCTTCTACAACTCCCATTGTGTATAACCTTCATTAACTATGGATCAGGTAGCAGTATCAAATGGAAAACTGAAAAGTGATAAACAATCACCTTGAACTTTTAAGTTAGGTGGTTCATGAAATAATTGACATCAGATCTGCATCTCACTCTCCTCCCATAACCAAAAAAAAAAAAATCCATCCTTTTATGGATTTCTCCACTTGTCAAATCACATGGGGTCCTTAAAAATTTAGTCTAACTGATAACCGTACAGATGGTCAATTTGGCTCCAGGCCTCACTAGTATATGTAAAGTTCCCAAGTCAATTACTACAACTTCTAAGCAGGGTTAGAGAAATTGGTGACCCAACCTATGAGAAGACAAGTTTTACAGGTCATGGGGTAAAAAATGGCACAATTGACAAGTTCTTTTGCATCCAGTCGACTCTCAGAACTCTGTCATCTTGCTCTGTATGTTTTTTTCTTTTCAAGAAATATATCTGCAGTTTTTTTTTAATACATGTCTTCGTTGTTTTGTCAACATATTTACTTAAATATTGTTAATAATTTATATGACATGACTTCCCTGAGTCACCACATAGACCTGCCTAGGTTGAACTTTTAAGTATGGGCAAGTTGAGCCCAAGTCTCAAGTTTTCCAACTTCGCTCCTAAGTTCCATACAATCAATCTAGGTTTTGATGGCATCAATCAGATTAGATCCTTCTCAATGAGCTGCTTGCACAGAAATTCTCTAGATGTAGGATGAGCACATAGTAAGAGAGAGAGGGAGAGAGAGAGAGAGAGAGAGAGAACATCATGGAAAAGGCTTTCAGAAGGAGTCAATTACTAGAACCATGGAGAGATGCTTTATTCATTTACCACCTCTATCTAGACAACTTGAACCTAGAATACATAAGCTCCATCCTATCCAAAGACAGCCTAGGACCATCACCCAACTTAGATCAAACCTTGAGCATAAGCAGTAGGGTATAGCAAGGAAGAGGATCAAACGTTAACTGCACAAAGCATAAGCAGAAGGGAGCAACAAGGTCCAGAAGCGAACTCCCAAAACATCAGTGACCTAAATGGGGAGGGTGCATCACTGTTGAGCCCATGTCTCCTCTCATGAACTTAACAGGTTCTACTTAAGACAAAATAAGATACGTGATATATCTGTAGGGGCACATAGATTTGACTAAAATAAAAAGAGAGTTTCTCTAAAGACTAGACCAATCACATGCCAAAAGTTATCCCATCTAAAGTTCTAGTAATCAATATAGGGCTTCCACATGAACAATTTTATCCCTCTGAAGACCTACACAAAAGCGGTCATACAGATTTCAAGCCACATATTACTATATTAGATGACTAGAAATTTCAGATGAACAGAACTTTGGCATATGGATGGTCTAGGGAGACTACCACTTTATTTTGATTTGGTTGGTGTGCACCCATGCAGATGCCACATGTATCCAGAGGGGAAGCATATTCTGAAGATAACAGGTGATCAGAATTCTAACAGTCCTAAAGCGTGAGTAAAGGAAAAAGTGGGTGGGAATGCAACCATGAACCAGGAATGGCACCACAACTAGGACCCACAGCTTGGATGTAGACAATTTCAAGCAAACTAATGAGTGCACCCATCAACAACTCTATAGTATCTGCACATGATAAATTATTTTCAACTATGGCGCTGCCAATAGACCCAAGACATGCATCTCAACATCATTTGCACATGATAAATTTATTTTCTTGAAAGATCTTGCTTTCATTTTTATTGAGGACTGATTCGAAGTGCTTAGGATTGTCCCACCTTTCATCAGCCAAATCCTTTGATCATAACTTCACTTCATGACGGATGAGAGCCCTGGCATTACCTAAACGGAGCTGACATTCACCATTGTTGGATTAAATATACATCATGCAGAGCGCCCTCCACGATGCATTTCAAAACAAGTATTTTGCTTCTATTTTCCTATGTGACTTTTACAAACATTTGCTCAACACTCTTGCAGAGCAAATTGACTGAAGGATTAAACTCACTGGCTAATTACAACTCCCAACAAACAAGAAGACTTGGAACTTAGAGTTCTACAAGAATTCGTGACACATTCTACACTAGAAATGCAAAGGTAACTCGACTCACCAAGAGGAGAAGAAGAGCACTCAAGTTATTCATCTATGGGCTCCCCTTGTGCTCTTATTTATACAAGAATACATGTTATTATTCATAAATAACCATGAAAACCAATGTAACATGGGCAGATAATTCTATAATCTTGTTCATGGTTGTTGCCTACATCACTATCTCCACCTCATGAATCCAGGTGACATCAATTCCTCCAATTACATTTTTTTTTCTTTGTTCCCCTTTTTCCTTCTTTTTACTAGAGGTACATCCTCTTCCTCCAATTACATGTTGACACACATCCCTCCAAATCCTCCACCAATTACATAATGACATGTAAACAAGTAGCAAAGATCTAGAAATTAAAAGAAAAGAAGAAACTTCTAAGAAGACTCATCCTCATTGGTGCCCTTTCCTTATTGTGCATACTCCAATATAGCAAGTGCCTTAGGCACCTCTAAGAGCCACCTTTTTCCTTGTTGGTCTTTCTAGAAAGATTTTCGTAACTTCTAGATGGATTCTAAACAAAATTTCTCTCTCCTCACTGCCCTAATTTTCTAGACACGTATGAACATAGTCCCACACTCATTTAGGGTAAAACTGAAGTGGGACAATGTAATATAGGCCTAGGTCAATTTAATAAATAATTCTACCATTGGAAACTTTCTTAACTGGAGAATCTTCGGAGACAACCAACTTATCATAATACTCTAGGGCAAACTGAGGATGTGGTCTTCATATTCTTAAGCAGCATCATCACCAAAACAAATGTCATATATTGGAGCATCATATGAAAAAAATTTATACAAACACCAATAACCTTCTTTGAAAAGCTCTTCCATAAGTTCCTGGTTTGAACAGGCATTTTTGTGATGGTGTTGCCTCTGAGGTTCATAGTGCGAAAATCCAAATCTAAAATGTCTGAAATGCTGATAGAATGAATTTTCTTCTACACTTCACTATTTGATACTTTGAGAAGAATTAGGAGTAGTAGATCTAAATCAACCTTGTTCATAGAAGTTGATCCATGCCATTAGATCCCATTAGCTTGCTATGTGGGATGTTGATCACCATTTTCTTTGCCACTGATAAATAAAGGGATGGGGCACTGGAAAAGCGATAATGGTTGGAAAGTTGGAATGGAAACAAATCCAGCTATCATGATCTCCAACTTCTGCGTAGCTGTGTTCTTATAAACATTTAGGCTGACTACAGTTCAACAAACGCTATGCCTACAATTTGATGCACTGAACTAAAAGTAACTTCTTGAAAAATAGATGATTTTTTAACTAAAATAGAAATGGGTCTCACCATATAAGTTTAAAATTGGTTGCTTACCACGAAAGTACTTCTCTTGCTATGTATATAAATGGAGGTAATGGGTGTCTTTAGATTGGGAGAATGTAGAAGAATGTCGGTGGTACATCATTATGGTTTTCCCTCAAGCATATTCCATGATAAATTTTTGGAGAGTGAAAACTGTACAAGATGAAATCACGCCACATTATTAATTTTCCCACTTAAGAGCTCCCTGAATTTCAAGCTCCCACGTATGAACTTAATAGCCATACTCTCTAGACAAGATAATCCCCCTCTAAGGAGACCCAAACCCACTTAAATCTTTTATTTTTCAGGTAGATGGTGAAATGCTTGCTCTTAATTCCTCCTAAACCCATCCAAACCAGTACTTAGCTACATTCCAGTTCAAATTAGAGACACCCAAAGAATCAATTTCCAAAACATTCTATATGCTCACTGGAGCAGATCAAGCCACACAATTCATCATCAGAAAACAACCCAATGCCCCCAACACCAAACAGAAAGATAAAAAAAAAAAAGGAATAACACATCCAATGGAACCCCCAAATTTCATATTTCATTCGAAATAAAGATCAATAATTTCCAGGCAACACCACTCGAATCAAAAGCAAAAGCAAATAGATAGGAAAGGGATGGTAACAAGCAGTTATTCTTATCTCAGTCCTGATTCATGAGCTTTTGGACGCGCTCGTTGAGCTGATCGAGGCGGACAACGAGGTTGGTGACAGCGAAGAGCAACCAGTAGAAAAGGAGAGCGGCCGCAATGAGTAGTGCATTGCGCTGACTCTTCATGATCGATTTCTGATGGCGGAGATGCTCGGTGGGAGTGCAGGTCTGGTCCTCGCAGGTGGGTCTGGTCTCGTACTTCCAGTAGATGTCCATAAGGAGGAAGAGGCAGAACGGGACCACCGAAAGCAGCGGCTTGAGAGCATTGCGGGTGACCGATATCAAGCCCTTGCGGAGGCGATCGAGACCTGGCATGGTCAGGAAAAGGAGCATGATCGCCTCTGCTCCCGCCGCATAGCCTAACACCACCCATTCTAGCGCCATTTCTCTTCTCTGATTCTGATCGGATTCGATTTGCTCCTCTTTCTCGGTCGCTCACGATCAGTAATGAAATGCAATTTCAGAATTCAATCAACTACAAACGTCGTGAATTAAAGGGTTGTTTTAAAAGGCTTTATTTTTTTAATATAAATGTTCATTATTTTTTTTATCTTGAAAAAAAAACGTAAATTTGATTCAATTTCTTAAAATTAAAGTTGGATATAATGGTCAACCTCACTAAAAATAAAACATTTAGCAGCTAAAATATGAAGATTGATTTTGAAATGATTAGAAATAGAATATGCTTTGAATGGTTGTATTTTAACAAAATTTAAAGTCTAATTTGATTCTATACGGTACCGTAGAATTTACAATCAAATCAATTATAAATTTTGCAAATGGTAGATTAGCATCTATTAAGTGCATGCTGAATTGAGATAGAGAAGCAATTTTTTAATTGAAATTTGATATAATTTTAGTCTTATCCAAATATAATAAATTAAACAAGACCTCTACCTTAAACCTCATGGAAATTTTTTATCTTTTCAGACTATGAAATAAATTTTGAAGATGAAAAATTAAAATTTAAAAAATATCAAATGGCTCTAAATTTTTGTATTTTAGTAAATCTAAAGCTCTACTTTCATTTTGTCGGGCACAACAATGTATATAAATCTGCTAACTTCAACTTTAAAAATATATATTGAATCTAAGTAAGTTGTTTTAAATTGGGTCAAAGAGATTTTCTTTCAATGAAATTAAATTGAATGGTAAAGGAATTTGAAAAAGACTTTAAGATTTATATGATATTGAAGTGAGAAGTTATAATTATTTAAATTTTAAAAGTTAAAAATTAGCAATCTCATATTGAAACTATACCTCTTTTTAAACTCAATGTTGATGTGAGAAGTCATTTGCAAAAGAATAATCAATTGTTCCTTTGTGCATTAGCATAAAGGTGGGTATTAAAGAGTATAATTTCATACTATATATAATATTAAAAAGTATCTAAAATTTGTCAATATATCCTGACTACAAACGAGTCACACATTGGAAGTTTAAAAAGAGATCAAGTGATTTAAAAAAAAACATGAGCCACCTCATCTAATACGCTAGTCTTTTGGATATTTGGAAAGGATATCCAAATCCTAACATGGGTTATCATGTTAGGATTTAAGAGATCTCCTAAACAAACGGATAACTGTCCTATTCAAGAGGAGAATTGTTGGACATGTGATAAATACTTAAAATTACATTTATGTTTAATTGATTGAACATTATTGAATTTATTTTCCATTTAATTTATATATTTACTTGTGGATATTTGAATTTAATTTAATCACGACTCATTACGTCTAATTTGTGTTTCAGAATCTAAATCCAATCATTTTGTAATTTCGAGTCAAATCTTTAGTGATGCCGAGCCGGTCTTTGAATAAAAAATTGAGTTGCATTACCGAGTCAAAATAAAAAGTGCAGACTCAGTTCTTTACTTTGGCAGTTTCCTTAAAAAGGACTCATGAGGCTTATATTGCACGAACATGAGAAAGGTAAGTTAAATTTTGGGTTGATTCTTTCATGGGCACTTTGTGTATATAGATATGAATTTTACTTTGATGCCCATTTTACCTTTCACTTGATGTACCGAAAATGTAAAACAATTGGAATGTCAGAAATCGGCTCACCAAGAGTAAAATCGGCTCTCCAAATCACTTATGAACAGTAAAATCTACTCTCCGAATCACCTATGAACAGTAAAATTGGCTCTTCAAATCACATGTGAACAGTAAAATTAGCTCTCCGAATCACATGTGAACAGTAAAATCAATTCTCCGAATCACCCGTGAATAGTAAATCGACTCGTAAAAAACTAGTAAGGGATCTGATTGGTGAGCTGATTTCTAACATTCCTATTGTTTTACATTTTCGGTACGACAGGTGAAGGGCCAGCTCTAACTTAAAGACCATATCAGCAACCGTCTAGGGTCCCATAACTTGACCAATAACCTAGGACCCTGAAATTTCAGGACCTGTCCTAACCACAGACACTTGAGGGAAGACAGTTCTTGGAGATGGTCATGGAAGTACACCATGGGTCCATTTTTCCTACTACTGTAAGGACCAAAGGACACGTTATCATGTAATTCCTGCACAATGTGATCTTCTTTAATAAAAACAGAATATTACAATGAATATAAGTCATTATTGGGAGCCATGCAATGGTTAGGATTGTATGATTGGCGAACTTTTGTGCTGTCCCATTCGATGTGGGTGTAACAAATAAATATATGTTTTACATCACCAGAGTGGGTGGGTCCAGGAAATGCTTAATCTTCCTCATACTAACACCATAAATTCTTATGATGCCCTACCACTTCATGGTTTTGTTTCTTCATCTCGTCATCTGTATTTTTAATATAATTTTCTTATCTTCTGTGTTTCAGGGATTTGACTATCTACCGGTTGGAGTGTGTATCAAGCATGGGCAGGCCAGTTTCTTGTGAGGAAGCTTTGAATGAGATTTGGTAGTTTGTTTCTTCCATGAGTTCCCGAAAAAATGTGGCTTATGGCAACTACCTTTTTGTTAATTGTTTAGTTGCAAAAGGTATGTAGACAAAATTCGTCAACTTCTTAGGGATTTCTTGGGTTTTTGCAAAAGGTATGTGGACAAAATTCGTCAACTTCTCAGGGATTTCTTAGGCTTTTGCATTGTGTAGAAACTATATCTTCTAAAGAAAATGACTTCTTTCAAATTGTCAAGTGGAGATGGTTTATTTGGATGCCAGCGGATCCCAATTTCAAGAGTCTAAAAAGCAACGACCTCATCTTATCTTGAGATGATTGTATGAGTGTTCAAAGGAGAAAAATAAAAACGACGGAGAAGTGGTGGCCACCACAGTAGCGTACCATGAAGTTTAACATCGATAGAACATGTAGAGAGAAATTGAGTTCAGCTGGGATTGGAGACATTCTTAGAAATTATAAGGATGAAACTTCCATCATGTTCAATGAGGTAGAAATCCTTAGTTTTAAGAGAATTCTAGTCATCTGGAAGGATTATAGGCATGGTGATCTCATGATAGAAGGGGACTCGAAAAATGCACTCAAATAGGCAACGGAGGTAAAGTGTCCACTTTGGAGACTAGTCAATGTGGTTAGAGAGGTGAGAGAATTTGCTAATAGGATGTGAGCACCCATACGCTAAATTGAGAGTTGACAATCATTTCACAAGCGTCTTCTTCATTTGATTTTTTTTGTTGTTTTTATTTTATTTTATTTTATCACTTGCTTGCACTTTTTCTTCTTTTGATTTGGTCTAATCCGTGTATACCCATCTGTCTGTATTTGTACTTCTTATTTTCTTCTAATGAATTTTTTCTGTTATCGCTCTAAAAAAAATGAATCCAAAAGATTTTATTAAAAAGTAATGTCATAAAAAAACAATCGTATTAAGAGCAAGACAAACAAAGCCAATAAAATTCAAAGCCTCCGAATGTATACCTGAGGACAAGGTAACCACCCACAGGCCAACCAATGGTCCATTTCACCTGCTTTTGCAGAAGGATATTTTCTTGCTCAATTCCAACTGGTTTTTTCAAAGAAGAGGAAAAAATAAATACATAAATATATAATAGAAAGGGTTTTTTCTTCTTTTTTGTCTTGGATTTTCTTAATAAAAAATAAAAATAAAAGAAGACAAAAAATGAATAATGATTTTTGTGGACCAAATTTAAAAAAAATAAAAAAAATCAATTTTATCCTCGACATTTTACCATCCATCAGTAAAAAAAGTTAACTCAGTATTTGATCCTATTTGTGTCAGAGAAAATATTCAACATTGTTTTCAAAAGTTAACTCATCAATAAGATTTATGGGTGCACATACAGTTTAAAAAAAAAAGAAGAGAAAAGATGAGATTATTGGGTGGAAATGAAGAGCAAAAACTCCATCCATAAAATATAATGGAAGAATGCAATTTGATATTTATAGTGGGGTTCAAATTTGCAAATGAAACATTATAAGAGTGGACAAACCCAAAGGGGTTGAAGTGATGTTGACATAGGACACGCTTATCTCCAATAGACCCACTTTCGTTTTTTATTTTTATTTATTTATTTTTAGTAGATTTATTAATTTAGTTTTATTTTTGAGTTAGTGTCCTAATCTGTTTCGGACACCTCTAGTGAGAGTCCTAATTCCAATGAGTCAAAAAGAATCCTAGTTAAACATGGAAGCCATAGTCGATTCCCTGTGAACAAACGGTCGTTAAGAACTTTCTATGGGCAATTCAGATAACCCAACTCCTTAAGATTTTGAAATCCGAATTTGAAGTAATTGACAAGTTTTAATTCAAAAACACAATCGAAAACACTGTTCTAAAATCAGCACAAAAAAGATTGAACGCTGCTGTAAAAAAAATCTAGCTTAAACCCAAACAAACTGTGTGCAGTCCTTAACCAGATTTTCAACGCTGATTTAAAGCAGTCATACATCTCTGAAATTTCACCTTGCTAAGGGCTAGCCCAGGGTACAGGCGGTGTAGGCCGCCGTCTAATGTCCTCAGATAGAAAGGGCCCCCACATACTTAAATTCTTTAATATACCAGTTACAAAGGACCCCTAAAATCTCACCCATCTAAGACCCCTGAGATTTTAGGAAATCTCAAGACCGGCGCTGACCTTGCTGCACGCTTCATGTACTAATTACGTCCAATTACATAAGGTAACATCGTTGGAATTTCACGCACTAACATGTTCACGTTTTGCATGGATCAACAGGGTCTTAAACTGATTTTAATTCTTAAATCATACACCTATTTGTGGCCAAGGTTGTATTTAAACATACCCAGGTTCTGGTTCTAAAATCGGTCCCTGAACAGATTCTAAAACTTGTTTACAGTTTACGAAAAACTCCGTTTCAAAACAACTTTGACAAACTGGATTTTGACCCAAAATCAGTTCAGAAAACGCTAATTCAAAAACACTGCCACACTAACGGTCCAAATCTGGAATTTAATCTTCAATTAAAATCAGCCAAATAAGATTTTAAAAGAGTGTTTTAATTCCCTAAAACAGTGGCAAAATACTGTGTAAACAAAACACCACTCACGTCCAGACTCGACGTGGAATGCGGGTTTTCAATGATCAGTCAATACGACTCAATTAATTAAACCATTAGTGGTCACACTGAGTTATGGATTTAATTAATTTTAAGAACCGATTCAATTAATTCCAAATAACTTATACCTGGTTCTTGAGAGGGGAAAATTGACTCGATCAAGTCTCAGTGGCACTAGGCTAGAAGACTCGGCTGCCAATTGAATTCAAATTCTATAAAATAAAGGATTTCCTCTCCAAAAACTCCACTGAGTTTCCTAACGAAAAAATCAAACTAATTTTATTCAAACATTTCGTAAACTGATCTTCAAATAAACCATTATTCGGCCATGACTTGCTAAAACCAAAACGAAATAAAAGTAACAAATTGCTAAATCTAAAACAATCCAACGTTCCACATATGATTTTGGATTTTATTTGTAAAGTAAAATAAAAAACAAAAGGAACAATTCCAAGTATGGTTCCACCAAATTGCAATGTTTTATCCATATGGGTGGAGCTCAACCGGTTGCCTCCGGCCTCAAGAAGCGAGAGGTTGTGGATTCGAGCCCCCATGGTCTAACCTTAGTATGTCTTAAAGATAATGAGCTCATCTGTGGAGATTTTACGCTGGGTATCCCACGATTTTGCACGCATAAATTAAAAAAAAAAAAAGAAGAAGAAATTGCAATGCTTTGCCACCGTTCGTTTGCTTTATCCAATTTCTACATAGGCAATAGGAATCTAATGAAACATTTGAGAGATTTTTTTCTTTTAGCGGTAGAGAAGAAATATCATTAATAAAAAGAAAGTAGATAAAATAAAAGAGAAAAAGCACAAAGGTATAAGAGGGATAGATCCAAGAAAAACAGAAAAGCAACCGAAAGAGAACAAAACACTATATGAAATGGTAGGGTCGGCCATTGGATTGTAATTGGGTACTGGGCATTAGAATAATTTATTTGGGTATTGAGTAAGTTAATTGGGTTAGTTTTGTCATGTTTCCGACCAAAATTCATATGATGTATTCTCTTCGTTCCATTTTAGTTGTCTCATTTGAAATATTTTTATTTTTTAAGAAACTCTCTATATAGGCTAGCACTCCATGTGATCTCATCCATTTTCAGCACACTTTACATTACTTCAATATAAATGAGACAACTATTTTGGGACAATTCTAAAATCCATATAGGACAACTAATTTGAGACAGAGGGAATATAATATTACATGGCACATAAAGTTTGCCATCCATGGCTGCCTTTGGATGAGGGGTAAATTGAGGAGTTACCTTTGATATCAAAAGGGTTTTAATGGCTGCCTTTGGATGAGGGGTAAAGTTTGCCATCCATGGCTGCCTTTGGATGAGGGGTAAATTTGAGGAGTTACCTTTGATATCAAAAGGGTTTTCAAATGTGAGATTTGGAGTGGTAAAATCTAGAGTCTAGACCTTTTACTCTTTAGGTTATACTTTTTACCCTCATTCACCGTGAAACAAAAGCAATTACATCACAAGTAATAATCAATGTCCCTTATTTATCACAGGAAGAAAAAGGCCCAGAGAACATTTCAAAGAAATATCAAATCTTTTGAAAGATCATCTATTTTTTTAATTACATCGAATTTAACATCTACTCAAGAAGCTGAAGGGCAGACAAAGATAATCGAATTCAGATGAAAGAAATCAATGAGGTTAACAAACATCTTCAACATTTTTCGGCTTAGATGGTGCTGCGAAAGTGCCGGTCATCATGCTCTTGAATTCTTCGAAATCAATATGCCCATTTCCATCGAAATCGACTCCCTTGATCATGTTCTTGCATTCCTCCATCGATCTATTGTCGCCCAAATTCCTCAACACAGCCTGAAGTTCTTCAGGAGAGATCAACCCATTGCCGTCAAGATCATAAATCAAGAAGGCGTGCTTCAAGTCCTCCAAGACAGCTCTAGAATCGACGCCATTGGTGTTGAGCTCAATGAACTCATTCAAATCGATGAATCCATCGCCATCGGAGTCAGCCTCTGTCACCATCCTCTGCAGTTCGTCTTCAGTTGCATGGTTACCTAAGCTTCTCATGATTTTACCAAGTTCAGACGATGAAATCTTTCCATCCCCATTAGCATCGAATTCTCTGAACACCCGTTCTAGTTCTTCGACTGGGGGCGTCGTCGTCGGTAACTGGCCGGTAACCGAGATTTCAAGGGTGGAATTTGGTGACGATTTCGACTTCTTCCGGCGTAAGATCAATGACCGAATGCCCATCTATTCTTTTGAAAGAAAGTGAACGGAAAAGACGAAGATGGGTCCGAATCCAAAATAGCTCACAACAAGAGAAGACGAAGGAGAAGAGAGAAAAGGGACAGAAAAGCGTAACGGGGGAGGAGAGGAGAGGAACGTGAAGGAAGAAATGGGAAGAACAGTTGTAACAATAATCCTTAGTTTTTGCCGTATAAAAGGTCTCACTGGCCTTTTACAAAGGCAAAGAGGCCGGGGTTTACAGAAAGGGTGATTATATTAAAGCTAATTTTGGAATTTGAGGACTTTCATTCTCTCTAGGAATCTTTATTAGGCTGGCGTGAAATCCTGACTATATCTTGTTGACGGATGATCTGAAACGTTCGGTTTATGGTCAACAGTGATTGATGCTTCCAAGTTCCAAGTTTAGAGAATACATAAATTGAGAGGGCTGCAACTCGGGTCGGGTTTTGGCCCGACCCGCATGACCCGACCCGAGAAAACATGCGGGTCGGGTCAAGAATTTTGGGTCAGCGGGTCGGGTCGGGTCGGGCTGACAAGATAAAAGTAGGGCTGCAACTCGGGTCGGGCGGGCCGGGTTTCTTAAAACTCAACCCGACCCGAGTTAATATATATGGAACCCGACCCAATCCGAATTCTCAACCCGATCTCTAGAACCCTACCCGACCCGAATTCTAACCCGAATCAACCTGAATTCTGACCCTAACCCATTTTAGACTAATTTTAGCCGGGTTAGGCCGGGTTGGGTCAGGTCGGGTTAACTTGTAAAATCCTCAACTCGGCCCGACTCGAATTTCATGCGAGTTTTTATTTTCTCAACCCGACCCGACCCGCTGATTTCTCAGGGTTGGGTCACGCGGGTCGGGCCTAAACCTGACCCGAGTTGCAGCCCTAGATAAAACCCACATGAAATTCGGGTCGGGTCGGGTTGAGGATTTTTATAAGTTAACCCGATCAAACTCGGCTAAAATTAGTCTAAAATAGGTTCAAAATGCGGGTCGGGTCAGAATTCAGGTTGATTCGGGTTAGAATTCAGGTCGGGTTGAGAATTTGGGTCTCGTCGGGTTGGGTTCCTGACCCGAGTTGCAGCCCTAATAAATTCATAAGGTTTTTCTAAGAAGACTCCTATATTAATGGATTTATTTGAGATAAATATTTATATTTTTCACAATTAAAAATGGGTAATTGTGATTTTTGCTCATGTTGTACCCTTTTTAAAAGAAAATTTTTCTATTTTTCTATTACTTTTCTCTTTTCCTCTCTTTTCCAAAAACAAAGGGAAAATTGAAATTTCCTTTTAAAAAAATATAACGTGAGAGAAAATGGTGATGCAAAAAATTAAAAATTTCTTTATTATTTTGATAAAAAATCTAAAAAGGCACTTTAACTTTAGTTTACTAATAATTAACTAATTTTTTCTTTGAGATTTTTTTTTAATTGTTGGATAAGTGTTCATTCAAAAGAGAGAAATTTCCAAAAGATTTACAGAAGGAGAGGGCAGAAGAAGCCCCATAATAACGAAAAAAGCCCACAACCGGGCCAAGCAGATCATAAACGAGAAATGATCCCACAACCCGACTCAAACAATTTGTAGTACTTATTTAAAGGGAAATAATATGAAAACCGGTAATTGTGATAACAATGAACTGCACATTTTCACCATTTAGATAATAACAACTTCATAAAAGATAAATTCGAGTGTCCCTTATTATAAAAAAAATACATATATTTCTTTCATTTCTCCGATTTAAAAGTCGACATATTTAAAAAGTAGGTGACTGGGGATCAATGGTACCTAAAAAATCTACTAAATTAGATTATTAGAGATTTAGATGTTTAGACTTGAAAATCACAGACGGCAAAGAATCTGAGTTTCAATTCAATTTTGAATGTAAATTTGATCACAATCAAATTAGAGAAATGCCAAGTGCACAACATGTTCTCTGACCATACATAAGAAATATGTGTAAAAGGGTGTTTGAAACAAGCACAAATAGCTTTTCCAAAAAAAAAAGTGGTAGACATTCAATCAACTTGGCTCATAAGATTAGTTTTTAAATTTTTTATCAAAAATTTTGGGACACTTTTTATTATTAAAGAAAACTTAAGCTCTTTTTTCAAATAAATTCAAAAGAGTCTATCATAATTAATTAATTATCATCAATATTTTCTATTTATCTTATTATTGAGTTTTATATTTTGACCTCTCTACTACGCAAGTAGTAGAAAAGTTTCCGCAACAAAAAATGTTGAGATGCCATCTTTTTTTCACCTAATATTTCACCAAGTTGCAAAATAATAATAAAATATTTATATTCAATATTAATCATAAAGAATAAGAATAAGTCATGGTATTCTTGATATAATTTTAAAAGCTTTTGCTGGTAAATAATCTCTTATAAAATGTGAATCATGATCACTTTACATGCTATTCATTGTTTGTTGAGATTTTTAAGGCATTCTCTTCTTCTTGTTCATTATATTTTTAATGCAGTTTAAGTTAAAATAGAGAATAGGTCTTAATTTGTAAAACAGTACATAATGCTGTTTTTTCATTCTATCTTTAAGAGCCTGTCTACAATCATTATTATTAAAATAGTGAAATGATGATATTTAACCGGACATTTTCCATCTATCAAATACCTTTTTAAAAGTAGAGAATGAGATATGTTTTTGAAGGTGAGCGATCTTCCCACATGCATTTTGTGTACATTGACACGGGTTTTACTGTGATGACAATTTGCCCTCCACTTTGCATACCGAAGAAAAAAAAAATTTAGAAATTCATAAACAGTGTAAATTGGATCGGTAAAATTCATGAACAGTGCAAATCGGTTCGCTGAAATTCACATAAATAGTAAAAATCAGTCCGTCGAAATTTTACTTTTCATACGAAGGATAAAATTAAGAATATACTAAAACCCGTATCGCTAAACAAAAAATGCTTGTGGGAGAATAGCTGGCGATTTTTTAACGTTTATTATTATGCTAATGTCATGTTCATAATCTCATTCTTTTTAATGAAATAAATTATTAAACAACTTAAACTTTTAATTAGACTTTTAAAGAATCTATCTTCTAATATATAAGTTTTTTTTTTTTTAACATATGGAAAACTCAGACACTGTTTTATTAAAATCTCCACGGATGAGCCCACAATCTCTGAGGCACACCAAAATTATTATTTTTAATAGATGAATTTAACATATGAATAACAACTAAATTGATAGCTATTGAAATGCAACTATAAGAAGTTGGATTGAACGTATCTTTCAAGAATTTCCTCAATTCTGCATTCCTTTAGGTAATGGTTACTACCAACACGAAAGGCTAGTTGATTCATATCAGCATATGTCTTCGTCGAGATGGGTCTATATTCGATTTTTGGGTGATGACCCATTTACAACTTCATGTAAATGGGTCAAATTCGAGTCTCCAAGTGTTCTCGAATGATTCATTCAGTTGTTGGAAATTGGAATAATTGGATTAGAGGGACCATTCAAATTCTATCATTATTGTAAGTCTATTTTGGTGAAAAGGGTTAATTTTACTAGCAAAAGAAATTCGCATGATGTGTGGAATCATCATGAAAATAAAAAAAAATAATCGCCATTCATCATTATCAAGTTATTTATCCCGTCAATTTAGAGTTGATCATTATAATTAAATTTAACAATTTTTTATTATCGATTTGATATCCATAAGAATTTGGAACTTCTAATATTGAAATTAAAACAATAAATACTTACAACTATCGTTGAGAATTGAGATTTTTCATTGTACGTACTTATAAATGATATTTATATACCAGAGGTTTAAAATTTGGTATCGACTGATACGATATATCGACCGACATATTATTATCGGCTGATATTATTCTCTCCTCTTTTTTTAAAAAAAAAAAACAACTGATATCGACCGATATATTACATATCAACCGATATTTACACCCGTGTTATATACTACATATTACAAAGTTATTAATCAATTATTTCATAAATGATTTATTAGATCTATGCTTGAATTATGAGCCAAGTAAAAACAACTTTCATAAATAAACTCATATTTTAAAAGCTATAAAAATTTTAAAATAAAAAAAAAGTTAAAAATAATTTAAAGTGATTAAAACACGATGAACACTCCATACAAGTATAAAGTTTTCGAAGCAACCAATCAGGTACAACTTTGCAGAGTATGAAAGAGGACCACTGTGTCACGTGCTGAGATAGACCTCTTAAAGAATTTGGATCACAACTTTTTCTTTTTCTTTTTATAAATTGGCACGTGAATATTTTATTTTGTTGGTTTTGTTTTTAACTTTGCACTAGTAAAATTTACTAAAGTTTTAAGTAATAGATTTAAATTGTGAAAATTATAATTTTCTTTTTCAAATATATATCAATTCTACATTAATGTTCTTTTTATGTATTTTTAATATTGAATTGAATGTTATAGATAAAAATATTTATCTAGTGACTTTACTTTATGTAAAAAAACTAAAAAATTTATTTAACAGACTCAATTCAACTATTTTCTTATCTTACCATGAATTCTCTCTCACCACACCATATTAGTCACTTTACCCAACAAAGCAATTAAGTAAGAAAAATTATTGTCCAAGTTTCCTTTTAAAAGAACTTTTAAATAGAGTTGTTTGATTTCTTTTCTATTGGGTTGCTAGGTAATGGTAGTCTACCAAACAAACTTTATTTGGTACGACTCCACCACCGACCGCTTTAGTAGTGGGGGACAATCTCTGCTCCATTATTTAATGACATCGGTGGGCATTATTTAATAAATATTTATATTAAATATATTTTTTATGTTTGGATACAAATTTTATTGTATTATTTATTTTATCTTTTAAATTTTATTATACTGTCAATTATACCTTTTGAATCGATTTATCAAAATCTTCAAATCACTTACATACATAAAATGCCTGTGGAAAGATAGTAGGTCTGAAAAAATTAATGAAATTATTGTGAAATTTACATAGTTATACAGTAGAAGAGAAAAGTACTTTTATTATATTTGAGAATAAAATTATGATGTTCTTTTATTTATACCTCATTCAAGAAAAAATGGATTATATATAAACTTCTTTAAAGATATAACATAAACGTGATTAGATACAGTTTACACATATTTTATTTTATAAGAAATTTTAGCTCTGATTTGTTTTACAAAATACTGTCAAAGAAATTGATATTTTTAATAAAGACGCTCTGTATCATTTTCCCACTGTCACACAGATCCACGTGACAATCTTCAATTGTTGGTAGGTGACAATCTAAGCCCTGGCTTAGATAGGTACATCATTGTGATCTTGCCTGGCCAGTGACGTAGCTTCTACGAAACTTAGTTTCAGAGAAATGCTGCTCTATTAAAAAAGATGGAATCTGGGACTCTCTCATATTTTACTTCACATGATTTGAGTCTCGACTCTCAACAGTCCTCATTTTATACACATGCCTCTCCGAATACACATGCCGGATTCAATATATGGGGAAATATCCACAAGACATTACTTGTGAAGGCGAAAGACTTGACCGTCACGCCAACACTTCTTGGGTGAAGACATCATCCTTTTAACAAACTAAGCTCGTCTTTCCTCTTCTCTAGGAAACTCATATGTACCAAATGATCAAGTATGACATGTGGTAAATCAAGGTTAAAGAGAGAAAAAAAAAAAAACACAAAGTCATAGCACAAATCATTCACTATCCATCCATTTCTAATAACATACCAAGAGAGATCAACCCATGAACAATAAATAGGCCTTTCATATTATTACTGTAAAATGTACTTGACATGAGGCAGAATCAAATGGCAGGGAGTAATACATTCTCACTTGCCTACCTCAGACCCAAATGGACCGAAGTCCTCTAAACCACAACAGCAGCAGGAATGAGATTTTATCAAAGGAGATGACAAGATCCTAATGCAAAGGGAATCATTTCAACACCAGACTAAGGAATGACACTGTGAAGGCCAAGACTCTAGAAGATCTCACAAAGAAAGCTAACATCGCAGCAGCAGCAACGGCGGCGTCTAGAGTGCTTATGTTGGCTTCCAAAGGAGGGTTGTCTCTGCGATCATGGATGTTACTACATATGGATCCATGTTTGAAGCAGGCCTCCTGTCTTCAAAATAACCTGTTCGATGAAAAGAACCAACAATCACTCTATTTGATCCAAATCTCAGGTTCTAGAGCCAATTTTTCCCAATCATCAAACACCCAAATAGCATAAGATGTAAGCAGTAACCAAATCCGAGGAATAGTAAAAATATAACGCAAATTAAAATCTAATATGAGTCACTAAATTCAACTGAACCACCCTCACCTTTGCCCGCCTTCTCTGTGTCTCTGCCAACGCGAATTGAAGCCCCCCGATTGGCAACTCCCTGTAAATCAGAGAGGAAAGAATGAGGCAACTATCCCTCAATCTGCATTTGGTTTTCGTTGGTAAAATACGAACAGATGATGTGAGGACTGACCCATAGGAAGGTATTGATGTCTGCCGTTTCATGACGCCCAGTAAGTCGTCGTTCATTCCCTTCACCATATGCAGCAATATGGTCCTTGTGCCTCAGCCCTAGTTTTTCAATAGCCTTCTTTATTACCTCATAACCTCCGTCATTTCTCATGGATTTGGTGCTGTAACCAGCAAAAAGCAAATATCATAAAAATATGATTTCACTTTAAAAAAAAGCTAGGGAAGAATCCTAGAAGTTGGTAACCAAATGAAATCGATGAAAATGTGTAGCTTTAAATCCAACTAAGAATCAGTCGAGTGTACACGTAAGAGCAAACGCTTTCACATGATGTGGAAACTGGAACAGGTGTAGATGGCATACATACAACATCAATGCAAATGTATCACGCGTCCACAAGCTAAAAAGGTTTATCCTAATGTTGCAATGGATTCAAAGAAGAAAAATGGAAAAAAAAAAAACCTTTCACTGGAGGTGATTCAGATTCTTGCAGCCGCAAATGATGCAGCCTGCTTGTAATTTGATGTACAAGAATAACAAAACATAAAAAAAAAAAAAATTCATGTCATATAAGAATGTCATTATCATCCAATAAAGATTGTACCATGATATGAACTGAACCATCTGTTCTAAATTTAGAGCAGAGGATGGAATATGATAGGCCTCTACTTTCTATCAATTGAAATGAACAAACAACAAAATTTAAACAACTTTGTTTCAGATAGAAAAAAGAACAGTGGTAAAAAAATGTTGCAATACTAATTTCAGTATAGAGAAATTATTGGAAAATTTCAAAAATTTTGCCTTTTTCTTCACGATATATTTGGTAAACTTGATGACATGGGAAAACTTCGAATACATATAAGAACGTACTTTTTGATATGTAGATAAATAAATTTAGATAAATTAGGCAAAAGCACATCTTGTCATAAAATTCCGTCCTTGTTTCAGTCACCTTTTTTATGGCTAAATATTTTCACTATGTCAACGATAGTTTCCACACCTAACCACAAGTTCCATATTGTAAGAACTGCTAAACAGACATAAAATTCCTTCATCGGCCACTAAATTACCTGTAGTTTGTATGAGCACCAGCACCATTCCAATCTCCCTGGAACAACAAAATTCATGGAGACTTAATGAGAATTGCAAGTAATGGAAAATTAAGAAATAAAAAAATGGAAACAATAAGTTTCCTGTTAAGTGGGACCTAAGAACAAATATAACCTCGATGGGCTTGGGGTCAAATGAAACAACGATATCAGCAATCTCTGTAATCCTCTGTTTACACAAAAAACAGATATAAGTATATGAAGTTCTCAAAGACAAGAGAATTTTTCTACGTACTAATCATATTTCAACTAACAAAACACAATTCCTTCCATGAAAATGTTAAAACTCCTTAGATCCTTGAGTAATAAAGTTTGGAAAAAATTAATATTCATTATTTACTAAAAGAACTTTGAATAATCACCTCCAAAATGTAGCGAGCAACCCAGAGTTCATCTCCTGCAGAAATACCGACGGCAGGGCCAACCTGGAATTCCCACTGCACAAGAAAAAAAAGCTCAAATACAAGAAAAGACAAGTCAACTTTGAAAACAAAAGACAAAAGGATGAAGCAAAATTTCACCTGCCCTGGCATCACTTCTCCGTTGATGCCACTAATGTTGATGCCTGCAAAAAGACATGCCTTATAGTGTGAATCGACGATGTCACGCCCAAATGCCTTGTCTGCACCTATACCGCAGTAGTATGGACCCTGTCCCAAATTCACATATAATTCAGGTGTTATACACTCCTGGGCACGGCACAAAATTATAAGTGAAGAAGGCTTCTCTGTGTATAATAGATAGATTCCACCTTGAAATGCTTAAATCATCATAAACTTGAAAAAGGGTCAGGCATGGATAAATTAAAGACAACTTATCTATAAATATCTTTCATGAAAAAATGATCTTAGATGACACTTTCATTTCTTTTATACAGTTTCCAAACTAAGTATAACAAGAACTTGAAATACTTTTTCTTTACCAAAAATTAGTGAAAAACAAATACAAATAAAACAACACTATTTGCAACAACTAGCTAAACCTTATCTGGGTTACTACTGCTAGATGCGTTGATGTTTCTTCTAAGAGTTCCCAAAACAAAAGTGGTAAATTTAAAAACACAAACAGCATAAAAATAAATAAAACATAAGCTGATAATAATCCAAGAGAATTTATTGAAAAAATAATGTCATAAAAAGCAATCATACTGGCAAGATAAATAAAATCAAAGCCAAAGAATATATACCTGAGGACCAGGGAAACCACCCAGAGGCCAACCAATGGGCCATTTCACTTGCTTTTGCAGAAGGGTATACTCTTGCTCAATTCCATACCTGGTTTTTTCAAAGAAGAGAAAACAAATAAATACATAAATATATAACAGATTGGATAATCTGATGCATGTATCGAAGATTAGTTGAATGCTCTAGAAGCCCGACAGCTTGATCATAAATATATAACAGAAAGGGTTTTTCATTTTTTTTTTGATAGAATAAAAGAAGACAAAAATATATAACTGAATGCATAAATGCAGAAAAGTCAAAAGAAAATACCAATAAATAGAAAGAGGTGCTTACCAAGGTTCCTCTGCAACCACATCAGGATGGCTGAAGACCTTTGCAGCATTGCATCTCTTGTTTGTGGGGATGGGCTCACCAGCTGGTGTGTATGCATCGCACATCACCTACAAATGCAAAAATAAACATATATGGTAAATTCAATAATAAAAAAAAAAAAATCAAGCATATATTAATGTTCTCTAATAAATTAGGAATACCATGTTTTTAATAAAAATAGCTTTGTTTTTTACCTTCAATATGACAGCAGTAAAAAAGTAAGATCGCTATTCTGCTCATCCAAAATAGAACTAACCTACTTATTGAACAAAAAAAAAATTATTTTTGACACTCGTAAGAAAAAAAAATCTTTACCAGGATGTTATTGCCTCTCCTAAATGGGTCCTTGAAAATAGCTTGAGGACTGTTCAAAACATCATAATATAAGCAAAATTTGATTTCGATTAACTCAAAAAAGGCGAAAAATAAATAAATCCATAAACATAACTTCAAAATACTTACTACAGAATCACTTCACTGTCTTCACCAGGAGCTTGACCAGTGCTCGAACCGTCATAGTTCCACTTGGGAAGCTTGTGAGGATCACTTACTGGTCCGGGGAGCGTCTGCACGAATATAGAAAATAAAATTAAATACCTATCAACAAAATCTCCGAGCAAAAATAGAAGATCAAGCAGAAGAAAAACCTCTACCTCAAAAAAAAGTTAATTCTTTTTTTTTTTAAAAAAAAAAAAAGAGGAAAGAAAATTACCCTTGCTTTGCTTCTGAGGTCCATGCCAGATCCACCGATCCTATACATTCAACAACAAACAAATAAATAAGACAACGATATAACAAGAAAAAAAAAAACTATGAGATCCATCTCGAAATTTAAAGAGAAAAAGCTTTTGAAAGTGGAAAAAAATCAGAAAGTCGATACATCCCCATTTGATCGAAGTTGCGAATTAAAAAGGTCAGAGGAAAAGAGAAAAACGAATCCTAAATAGAGATCTGATAAGAAGAAGAAGAAGAAGAAGAAGAATCAAGACTACCATATGTATTCAGCAATGATTTTTTCAGTGGTGTCTGAAAGATTTAAGTTGATAAGATCTGTTAGCAGCGACATCGCGAAGAACAGAAACCAAAACACAGGGCGAGAGATCTACAGCTTTCTCTCTCTAAGACGGGAATGACGAAGGAGAAGGATCCGATCCGGATATATAGAGGTTCTGTACTTGTTTTGGCTGGTTTCGTTGAAAATATGAAATTGTATTAGTATTGAGATAATTAAGGAAAATTTTCTATTTTTTCATTGGCCAATGATACAATCGAAGTCAGTAACGCAAGCAAGCGCTGATATTTTTTAGGTTTTATCAATAAATGGAAATTATAATAAGTGGGGCCCGTTAATGAGGTCAGGATGATCAAGGCTGTTCAGTAAGGTGGGGCCCACCGGGGTAAATTGTTCATGGATTTGCCACTACCTAAATTCTTGGATCCTTCCTACCAATGGTAGGTTCATAGGAGAGGACTTTTCACCGTTTTGCGTAACAATTTTTCTTTTTTCTCTTTGTAATTCATTTTTAAATTCAAATCAAATAATTTAGATCGATTAAAGCAGACTGCAACTCATACTAAGTTAATAATTTCATCTATATAAATATTATATTGATATGTTCATTCATAAAAATAAGTCTTTCTCACTAAAACATAATAATTGTAGAGAGTTAATTCTAAAAAAATCATCAAATAATGAGTATTTCTTTATATATATATTTATATATGATTTGAGTAATTTGAACCGATGAGATTATGCAAAACATAATCCTATCATAATTCAAATTAAGAATGAGTCAAGATTCTTTTCTCAAATCAACCCTATTTTAAATATGATAGGTCAGCCCCACCCATGTTTTTAGATCAGGTCATTAGGGTTTGGACTAACCCTCACTCGGTTGCACTGCTAATCACATCTTTTTTTTTTTTTGAAAAAAGGTAAAAAATTTAAAAAAAAACTTAAAAAGTTGAAAGATATAGTAATCATGATGTATAGGAAAGCCTTCTCTTTATTAAAATTTTATTAAAAAGATTTCTTTATTTATTATTGTGTCTAAAAATGTAAGGTTTGTGTATCAATGTATAATGTAAAATATAAATAATTAATATACTTTACATTATCATTGCTTTTTATTTATATCATGCTAACAAAATAGAGAACCATTTGGGTTAAAACAAAAAGGTGTGAAATAATGTAAAAAATATAAATAAAAAATAATAAGCAAAAGAAATTGCAACATGTAAACAATGTCCAAAGAAAAAAATACAACTTAATGTGTAAGGAAATATAAAATATAAAATAATGTCTAAGGAAAATATAAAATAATGTGTACAACAAATTACAGCGAATAACATCACATGTCTTAATAAAAGTTTGAAGTTTTTTTTAATCTTTGGTATCTTATCGCGTGATCGTCTCGGCCTTATCTAATCCTGAAAAAAAATATTCTAACGAGACTTTCCTTTTACCATAACTAAATGTCTAAATATCAGTAACTTTTTTGGCTTTGGCCACTCATGGTTGGATATGACATAACTTGAAGTAATGGGTAAAGTTCTATGAAGTTTCCACTTTAGTTTGAGTATTTCTTTTAAAAAAAAATTAACTTTTAAAATATAATAATTTCTATTTATCAAACATTAAGATTAAGATCAAATCAATAAGATAAATTGAGGGTGAAGTTCTGAACACATCATACCAATATGATCCTTTATGTAAGACACTCAACTATATAAACTTTAGACTAATTTAAAAAATAATTTTGATATAATTTTTTTTTTTATTTTAGCAACATAGTATTCTCGTGCTATATTGAAGATAATACTAATTTTACGAGTATGTGTAAATTTCTGAATTCACACACTGAATTAATCGATAAGACGGTCGAGAGAAATTAAATATGAATTAAACAAGATGTCATTTCACAAGATGAGTGACTTGACCGTCAAGTCAACCCAATTGATATAGAGTTTTAGTTAAAAAAATCTAACTACTGACACACCTGCTAAAGTTACAATTCATGATCCCAATACAAATTAAAAAAAAACAATTATTTATTTATAGAGAAAAAAATTGATATTTAACTACAATGATTATATCGGTTGATTTATAAATAAGTGAAATTACAGAAATTTTTAAAATTTTCCAAATTTTAGGTAATATAATTTATGTCTCAGTTATGTTCAAATTAAATTTCGTGGGTGGAAAACTGGGAAACTGGGAAGTTGGAAAGTGGCGGGGAAGAAGTCGCCGGCACTTGTACTGCGAGCCGTCCTGCGATGCTTTGGATTTACCGACACGTGGCGTCGGGACCGAAGAGTCCATTGTGCATAGCTCGTTTTCCGTGGGACCCACGTGCCTTGAAGCACCCAATCGTATTGACGCTGGAGGTGGAGTGGACTCGGAGATTGTAGTGTAGGACCACGTGGAACTACTGCCAGAATATCAACCGCGAAATGGATCTGCCCCACTCGAATCTTCGGATCTTAGAACATGACAGCTCTTACCTCTAAAATAAAATAAAAATACATCTACCCAGGGACTAATGTTTGGTTTTAGATGTGTCACATCCTCAGTAACAAATTTTAGATGTGAGGAGTTTTTAAGTTTAGATGGAAAAATATCAATTTTTTTTTTTTAATTTCACTAATTTTTTTTTAAAAAAATTCAGATTTCAATGTAAAATTAGACAAAATTTCAGTTCATATTAGTCTGTGGTTTCAAGAAGTCTTTGGAGAAATTTTGTGCGATACTTGAAGACTCGAGTTGTACCAGATGGGTACATGTTAGCATACAAGGTGAAATAGTGCCCAAATTGGAGCATGGATTAGTACAAAATTGACTGATGGTTGGACGATGGAAGATCAAAGGAAGCTTAGCGGCGTGGGAAGAGATTAAATGCCGAGGGGGAGTGGTATACGTCAATAAAAGGGAGTGTTTGAATTCATTAATAACTTAATCACGTATTATCATCTAATCCGAACCCACATTAAACATGTTTATTGTATTATAACGAAATCAATTTCAATAAAATCTTTCAAAATTAAAGAGTCATATTTTTGTTGTGTGCTCATTGGGCATAGTTGCTACGATTCTCATCCCTCTCCAATAACAGTCATGTCTACCATGTGTTTATTGACTCTAGTTGTCGAGATAATGATTTTTGCATTTTTTTATGATGCACGCATTTAAAAATAATTTTCAAATTTACTCTTATTTCCCTCTCCTCCTCCTTTTTCCTCTTTCCTAAAAATAAGAGTAAAATTGAAAAAAGTACACTTTGAGAAAAAATGAGTAGCTTAATTATTTTGTTTCTTCCTCATGTAGGTACATGCATAAGAATAAAGACTTTACCTTGCTAAAGAATTGTAAAAAAATTGATAAGTCAAAGCGAGCTAATTTTAACTAAGTTATATAACTAAAATTACTTCCTCCGTCTCATTTGAAATATTTGTATTTTTTAAAGAACTTTCTATATAGGTTAGCAGTGTATGTGATCTCATCCATTATCAATACACTTTATACTACTCCAATATAAATGAGACAACTATTTTGAGATAATTCTAAAATGCTTATAGGACAACTAATTTGAAACAGAAAGAGTATATTTTTAATGACTTAAGTCCATATAGTCATATACTATGGATCCAGGCCTATGGAGATATGTGGTTTTAAGCAAGCAAGACTATCATTATTATTATTTTTTTTCAAATTGAGTGTGCATCTTCAACGTGGCTAATCACCATGGATACACAAGCCACCTGCATGCCCGCATGTATCTGGCATTTCTAGTTGTCGCAAAGAGGATCTACTTAGATTTGAGGGATAAATTTGTTGGAGACTTGGACCTATTAAAATTTGAATAAATTGAAGTAAAAGATACAAAGATGAGGGAGGAGGAAAAACGAAATAGATTGTGGAGTGGAGTAACACAAATTATATTTAAAATAGGATAGAATGAAATAGTAGAACTCATCAACTCAAATAACCAATTCAGTATAGACGGAAAAATAGTGTTTTATAATTATAATATTTGTCGACTCTATTAGGTTTGAATGACCATTAAGTGGATCATTTGGGATTTTCAAGCACCATTTTGATGGCTCATTTTAATTTGAATGTATAATCTAAGTGTGTCTAGTTGTGTGGATAGTTAATGTTATATATTTTGATTTGGATGGACCATTTGTGCTTAGGTTTGTACTTGAAGGGTTTGGACCGTTCAATGATCTGTTTGAATTCACATTTATTGATTCATTTGAATTTGGATTACTTATTTGTGTTCCCATTCGAATTTAGATGGGCAATTTAGTAGGTTAATTTTTTATTTTTTTTTAATATTTGATGAGTTTATATGGATTTTAGTAGACCATTCAGTGGTATGCATTTTGGGTTTGAAAGGATAATTAAGTAGACCTTTTAGAAGTTGAGTTTATCAATTATTTGGATCGAAGGAACCATCTAAGACCCACTATTTAAATTCTAAATCATTCAATTTTTTTTTATCAATTTTGATTAAAAAAAATTGACATTCATTAACTTTTATGAGTAGTAACTCTTTTAGAGGGGTTATCTTCTTCACCAAGAACTCATCAGCAGAAGGAAAAAAATATATCTGAAATTACATTTTATAAGAAAAAAAATCACTACTTCAAAATTGTTTTACCTTCACTAATTTTTTTTTTATAAAAAAAACACTCTACTTTCATGTCCGTTCACTTACCTATGGGTCAGCAATCTTAGCCGCTGAATATTAAAAAAAAAAACCTTTTTTTAATATGACAGAGTAGTCCATGGAATACAAGTCTAATAAAAAAAGAAGTGTGAAAACGAGTTGGGCTGACAAAAAAAATCTAAGTCAAGAGTCAAGACTCTAATAATATTTTTTTATTAAAAATAAATTATATTGAATGCATTTGATAGGTGGTTATACAAATATAAAATATATAAAATTTCACCATTAATTTATCATTCAAACCATGTATTCTTAGTCTTTTTATTTTCAGTGAACATATTTGTCATTAATTTTAAAAAAAATTCAAAATAAAAGGATAGAATGACTAAGTGAAGGAGAAACTGAAACAAAATTTACTTATATGCCCCTCTGCATTCAATCATGTGAAGCTCAAGATTTATTAAAAAGATAATAAATATTAAAAAACATGAGTAAAACTCATTCTTAAAAATCGACTTGAAAAGAGAGGGTGTTCATGTGCTTATAAACCTCAATGTCTGTTGACAATGTGAGACTTTTGCTAACACTATCCTTCAGCACCAAAGTTGGAGACATGGTGCTCTCCTTTCACGCAAGGGTTAGAGTTACAAATCTAATCCATCCTAGTAATTCTCCCACTTTAATACTATATTAAAACATATGAGTAAAACTGATAATTAAAAATCGACTCGAAACGAAAAGGTGCCAATGTGATTATAAACTCATAGATCCAAAAAATTGAGTGGCAATGTTGTACTTTTGCAAACAATTACAGTATAAAATCTTGTCCATGTGAAAGTATCCTTGTAAGTGTACTCTTGCTTGCCCCTGCAAGTGGACAAGTACAGGCACAATGTTCTTTTCGAAACCAAGAAGTATTCTACCCATAAAAGTAGAAAGAAAAACATAATCTAGCACACTCGCAAGCCTCACTATCTTTAAATTGAATCTTTACTTCCAATCCAGAGAACAAACAAATAACCTTTAAAGTTCACTGCTGCTTTGATTTGCTATTAGTGCTAAGTATTGGAATCTTATTTTATATATGTATATTTGTTTAGATATCTTGAAGCATGGATTGATTCGATTTGTGTCCACTGAATCTAAATCTGATAAGTCCTATCAAATTGAAGCTGTATTTGGATGACTGTATTTATGCCTTCATCGTGCTTTTATTATTAAAAGAAGTATTAAAGTCAATTTGCATTTTTATATTATATTGTTCTTCAGCTTCACTTTTTCCATGCATTGACATCAAAGTTGCGGTCATCCTTCTCAATCCAGACCTACCATTCCCTGACCCTTTCCACCTTCCCACCACCCACCAAATCCTTTCACATGTACAGACTGCTGCAGGAATCATACCTACCACTCTCAGCCATGTTTGGCCAAGTTCAGCTACTCATCCTACTCAGAGAGCAATCAATAACGGCAGTGGGCCACACATCGTTCAATGGCCATTATCAAATTATACTTTTTTTAGGGTGGTCATCCTAACATGGGAAAATTCTCTTAGAAGACACGGATTTTTTGGATTTTTCACTTTGTCCCCATCTATCCATATGGATTTTAGTGGACTTTCAGAAATCGGTTCACTTGATTGGTGCACCGCATCAGATCATTTGGAAATGAAAATTTGAAGAAAGTAATCCGGTCGGTGCACCGATTTGGACTCTTTCACATCTTAAGAAATCGGTACACCGACCGAATCACTTGGAAATGGAAATTTGAGAAAAGTGATCCAGTCGATGCACTGATTTCTTGAGACGTGAAAATCGGTGCACCGATCAGATCACTTTCTTCAAATTTCAATTTCCAAGTGATTCGGTCCGTTGCATCGATCCAGTGAATCGATGGGCACCCATTTTTTAAGTCAACTCTCATATATTGAGAGTGGGACTTGAACCCAGAACCTCGCACAACTTATTAGAGTTATGAATTGTCAAATCAACTCTCATGAATTATCATCAAATCATACTTGAGATGTCAATTTCAACCGTTGCTGAAAACAAAAATTATAGAACAAGAGGTGTTAGCATCGGAGAGCCAGTATCATTGGATTGGTGATCCAACAAAGGATTTGCCATAAATCCTTAATCAGATGTAAAATATTTTTTTTATATATCTAATTTCTCATTTATTCTTTATTCATAATAATTTTGATTTCTCTATAAATACAAGTGAAAAACTCTCCAATTGAATGATATGAACCTTTTAGATTAAGACAAGAGCCTCTAACATCTTAACTCATTTTGAGGCCCTAAATACATAGTATGAATTTGATGATTCAAACCTGTTAATCTGAGCCATAAAACTGTACATGAGGTCTTCTATCACTTCCACAGTCCACGTACCCACAATTACAAACATGATTACGATTGACTCTATTCATCGAATCAGACTTGATTTGAATTTTTTTTTTTCGTATTTTCTCATATTCTGTTTTACCACTCCAGTTTATGTTTTAAACAATCCTCGCCTCTCTAGGCACCTCTGAGTTATCATGTGACTCAAAACACTTTTCTTAGGTGTCCCTTTCCCCTCTTCCATCTCGCACAATCTCTCCACCGAGAATTAGAGCTATCTTTGTCCCTGATACCATTTGTAGCGGCTAGGGCTGAAACGGGGGTCGGGTTTTAGCCCGAACCAGCATGACCCAACCCGAAAATCATGCGGGTCAGGTTAGGAAAGTTGGGTCAGCTGGTCAGGTCGGGTTGAGAACTCAGAAATCCACATTAAATTCGGGTCGGATTGGGTTGAGAGATTTTTAAGTTAACCCGACCCGATCCGATCAAATCCGACCCGATTCGGTAAAAAGTAGGCTAAAGTAGGTTTAAAATGTGGGTCAAGTTAGGTTTCGGGTTGAATCGGGTCAAGACGTCTAGGTCAAAAGTTCCGGTTAGGTCGGGTCGGATTCTATATATTAGTAACTCAGGCCGTGTTGGGTTTTAAAAACCCGACCTAACCCGGCCTGCCCGATTTCAACCCTAGTAGCGGCCTAGTCCACTCAGCATAATATTATCTGTTTTGAGTGTCTGTACTTCTGCACGACTTTTTATTAGTTCCTGTGAATCACACACATGCCCAAAAAGCCTCATGTTGATAGGAGATTTGATGTTCATATATATTCAAGATCCGGATACTCTTCCTGTGGGACAAATTAGAGTTTCCTCTCTCCTCCATCTAACATTCAGTCCATCAAGGTTTTTTCACTTATAACCTAAAAATTTCTCTTTTTCATCATCATGCATACATACAATTTAATATACATGCATCTATGTTGTCATTATTCAACATTTAGCCCTATTCACGAACGAATAATCATTGGTATTTTGATGGTAACTACTAACTAAGCCATGTCATTGGGACCACTGATTGCCTTGTTGAATGAATCACTGCCAAGAACAAATACTCCCATCTTAAATTCTTGATAGTATCTATATCCTATGTGAATTAAAAACTCTTTGTTCCTTTCCGATAAATTAGTATTAAGACAAGGTTGCAACTAGGTTCTACTTTGGTGAATTGATTTCTTAATTGGGGGGTCACCATCATCATCCCATCTTCCCCCTCCAAATTAAGGCCTTTGTTTGGTAAATATGTTTACCACTCGTAGCATATATTTGACGTATGTGTACACTGTATGTTCTTAGCATTTATGCTTGCCCTTATTTAATCAACAGAGATTATTCTAATACCAATCACTAAGTTGGATTTTGGAATGCCGTCCACTTGAATTAGTGTACAAGATAAAAAGAATGGTAGCTTCCAATGTGCACCAAACAAATACATCAAAGCCTCTATCTGTCAAAAATATTTTTATTTTTAAAATTGTTAAAGAACCAAACTTGAAAAACCCCATTTTTCTTCATTTGGTACTTACTATTTGGGTATCTTCGTATCTTTCAAACAAAATAGGTCAAGAACTTACTTTACTAGTGGAAGGTATTGAGTTCAATTTTCACTCTTTTAAAAAGTCACTTCTACTAGTTTTGTCCGGTGTGTACAAATAAGGAGGTTTACACGTGCCCCAATGATTAGTCAAATGCTCTTAAAAGTCTGAATACCTGAGTCTTAAAAAAGAAAAATAGGTCATTATAAGAGGAAGGGACTCTTATCCATTTGTTTCGAAGGCTATTTTAATAATGTTCATTTACAAAAAATAGTACTTCATCATTTAAAGACATTCTACTGAAGACTTTTTATGAATGACCTAAATGTAAGGGTTTATATAAAAATTTATTAGAGTGTCGTGATAATATGATAGATTATTAAGTGGTGTTTAATAAAGTTGAATATAAAGGTAAAGTTAAATAAATATGTTTATTGAATATCAGGTTTGGCTATTGACAAAGCCCCAGAGGATTTTCGAGTTCAGTATGAGATTTGAGTTTTTGAACACCGGCAATAATGAATTATGAATGCATGAAGAGATGTCATAAGGTGAGCGCATAGTTTAAAAACTTGAAAAAACTCAGGAGAATTGATTTGAGTTTATTCGAGCCGATAAAATTTCAAATCGATCAAGTTAACGAGTGTTGCCAACTCATTTCGAATCAAATTAAAAAACTCGTCTGAATTACTCCACTCAATAGACTTTTGAATCAATCAGAATTTTGAATTTCCGAACCATGGGTGAGAGATATAAGCTTGAGAGAAAGTGGCAAGTACGAGCAGAGTGGGCCTCTCCATCTCCATCAGCAGCCACTACAAAACATTTTCTTTCATGGAAAATGTTGCTTGTCTTTCAGCTGAACTTCTCTTCCACCACAATTTTCTTATCTCATTTTCTTGTTTTTCTTTATTGACCTAATCCTTGCTGCTGTCATGACTCCAGAAATATTGGACACGAATGCTTCTTCATTAAGCCTTCCATCTCTTATCCACAGCATCTGATCCTTTATTCCTTACTCCTTTCTCATCTAATTGCATTTGCATGTGTCTATCTACAAAGCAACTTTGTCAAGTGGAGATACAAGCTGTGCCATTAATAACTTTTTGGATCAAACAAAAGGTTTGAAGTCCATTTTCTACCATGGGTGGACTTCCACATAAGAAAGGGAAAAGCCCCAAGAGTCTTTTAAGTCCGACAAAATGTGAACCCAAGCATCCATTTCTAGCCCTCTGATCAGGCCAGGCTTGAACATTTAAATTTAAAATCTGATCAGTATTCGGGTCGGACTTAGCCTTGTACAGATAGATAAGTCTGATCTTTTTTTTTAAGATCAAGATGTTCAGATCTCTTATAGCACCTGATTAATCCTTTGGACATTTACAAACCACCTATCCACACACACCACGTAATATTATAGAAAGTGACTCTTTTGTTTTGAGAGTGATTTGAACCCAAATCAAATCTCTATTAAAATCTGAAAACACAAATAGATTAGTAAGATCTATTAAAAAAATATATACAAATTATTTATTATATTTAGACCATCAAGGGGAGACTATTGTTTTCTATTTTTGAAATACAATATTTTTAAAATATCAATTTTGTTTAATGCAAATGACTTTTACTTAAAAGAAAATATTCAAATGACAATTAATCTCCAGAGAAGATCAAGTCAGAGGTCTCTAATCTATTTTTAAAAGTTCAAACCAACTGAATTAGATGTGTGCTTATGATAATGATTTCGCAGGAATACCAATCCATTTTTAAATACTTAGAAATATGGCCCATTTCCATTTCTTGTCTGAAATCTCCTCCAATCTATATTAAAAAACAAAACCAAAAAAAGTGCGTGAAATGTGTACAAGGTTAGTTCATTCAGGAATTTGGTTTATAAGCTCTCTTATTGTCTTTTTTTATTTATTTATAGAGAAATAATTTTTATATTATCTTTCACTTAACAGACAAAGTTTACCAAAAAAATTGCGAGAAGTCCCAGTCAACCCAATTTCTTCTGTGGGCTTTGCTTACACACCATTTGTTGTAACTGATTATAAATCCTAAATTTGATTTTATCAACATCAAAGTTAAAATTTAACATTAAATTGAAATTTATTTTTAGTATTATTTTTCACTGATTTTTTATATTAAAAAATTATGTCAACAATAATCTGATCTAGCTGTTTTTTAAATCATCTTCAATCATTTTTTAAATTTTAAATCTGAAAGGTAGAAATCTTTAAAAAAAAAAAATCATAACCATGTCCAAAAAACACTCTGCATATCGTGTTTGGTGAGTACAGGAAATTTTAGGAAATGATGGATTTAAAGTTTTCAACAAATGTGAAATGAATGAACGGTCAAAGGTGCTTTTCTTTCATTTGAAAGATCACCCAAATTTCCAGAGATTTGAAAAAAGAGCTTTTTCACTGCAAATTTAATAATAATAAAAGAATTCCACCAACCTTAATTGAAAGAAGGAAAAGAATGTTTCCACTACCTTAGAAAAAGGTTTTCCACCAACCCTTCGAGAAAGAAATTTATGTCACCATCATCTGGTGTGAGTACAATCCTTTGCATCTGCTGCTACACATTTTTTTACAGTAAAAAATTATAAGGTTTTCGTTTTTTAAAAAAAATAGATAAAAAAAGAAGCAAGGTGTTTTTTTTTTTATAAAAAATTACACTACCATTTTGCATATAAAAAATTTATCCCCAATTTTATATAAGTTCTAAAATTTCAAAAATTGATAGGGGACACAATTTTTTTTTCTTTTATAATAAGAGACATCATATCATTTTACAACATTAGTAATTACAACTGAATAAAAATAATAAATTTTAACTGATATCCCTATCTATTCTCAATATTGTAGCTACCCCCTTAATCTCTTGGGGGAACGCCCTACACCTATATAAGACGCCTCCAGTTTACATTGATAAGACTTGAACTAACGATCTCTCACTTTTTAAGGCGAGAAGTAACAAATTAAGCTATTCAACGTTGGATCTATTCTCAATATTTCAATTTGCACTTTGAAAAGATAATGATAAAGATTATGACTTTTAGTTCCAAGAGTTTTTAAGATGGGACTTGTGGTTTTGAAGGTCGTAGACTACTATAGAAAGTTTGACTCACTTGGTCAACCCTTACCCCAAAGAAAAGTATGCATTCAACTAAATCATTGTTGTATTAGGGACCCACAAAGAATCACAACCTTAGATAGCTTTAGCATTTACACAAACAGCTTGTTAAGCTGATGGACTTGACTAAAAACTTTATCAAGTCAAGATACATGGATGAGTTTTTCAATCCGATTTGAAAATTTCAGAACTCATTGACTCATTTAATTTGAAATCGTATCAGATCGAGTTAATGCAAACAAATTCACCCAAGTTTTTTCGAGTTTTTAAGCTATTGAACTAAGCAAACTTAAATGTGTATTAACCAAACATATCCACTTAGTGTTGTGCAAATCAACCCACAAACAATCATAAAATCGAAGAATCACACACACACAAGAAGAGAACACAGAGATATAAACAGTTTAACAAAAATTGCCTACTTCCACGGAGTGTAAATCAAAATCCAAAGAGAATACCGATTCCAAAGGATTAACCCAACCCTTCCCCTCTCTTCTCCTCCCTCTCTGGTTTTACTTTGTTCTCTCACTCGCCCAGCAGCTGCTACAATGTTCTCACTTAAAACCCTAAAACTGAGGAAGAGAAACTATATACAAGTGGGCTTAAGTTACAAGAGTGGACCAACTGGGCTTGGGCCCTACAACTGTTCAGATCCAAAAGGGCTTTTGACCCAAAAAAAAAAACCAACACTTAGGACACCCATATTTCCCATATTTTATTAGACTTGGAGATCATTAATTTTATCCCATTTAATAAATACACAAGCTCCAGCTCTTAAATGAAACTGTTAAGTCAACTATTCATGGATAAAATATAAGGCTGCAACTCGGGTCGAGCGGATTGGGTTTCTTAAAACTCAATCTGACTCGAGTTGATATATATGGAACCCGACCCAACCTGATCCGAATTTTCAACCCGAACTCTAGAACCCGACTCGACCCAAATTCGAACCCGACCCGACCCAAATTCTAACTCGTATTATAAACTCATTTTAGCCTAATTTTAGTCGGGTCAAGTTGGGTTGGATTGAGTCTGATTAACTTGTAAAATCCTCAATCTGGCACGACCCGAATTTCATGCAGGTTTTATCTTCTTGATCCAACCCGACCCGCATGATTTCTCGGGTCGGGTCATGCAGGTCGAGCTAAAACCCAACCCGAATTGCAGCCCTAATAAAATATAGTGATCGCTTTTAATTGGTATTATATTATAATATTAAGCACCGTCTATATGATATAATCCCCTCGTAATAAACTATCTAATTTAAGATTGAAACTAAACCTTGAAGTAGGCTTTGGAGTATAAATGGTCTCCAATGAGCAAGCTCAAGCTTTTCATCTATCCAAATTGGTAGTTTGGGCTTTAGCCTATATAGCCCAATGGGCTGCAAAAGTGCTTGAGCTTCAAAAATACAAATCGTCTGACATGAGCAGAGGAAAGCCCAGTTCAAATCTGAACAATGATCAACCTACTGAAAGTTGACAAGATCCATGGCGCATTTCAATATATAGATAATCGTGTTGCTTAAGCTCTCGTGAGACTCGTACAGCCCCAAATTGACCTAATCTGTACCAGTGTTTGAAAGCTTGAAATCTGGACGTCACTCAAAATTTGATCTGAGTCGAAAAACTCAGCAGAGTTTTTTTTTTTTTTAAAAAAAGACTCATGAACCCGCTCGACTCAAAATCCTGTCAAGTCAATTATAATCAACTGACTCGCCCAAGTCATTTTGAGTTTTTAAACAATGATCTGTCGAGATATTCCCCATTGTCAGCACTCAGCAGAATATCTGGCACACAGCCTTGCAATGCATTTCCTAATAAGTGAGAAAATTGAACATGATCATCCAGCCAATTTGAATTTCATGCCATGCCAGCCTAATGGAAAAGAAAATTTTAAACAAACTGAACTGAGAAAAGTAATGGCAAGTGTCCATCAATTGTGTGACACCCATTTTCATTTCTCCTATCAGTAAAACCTTAATTAAAAATATAGTCCTTGTATCTCATGCTTTGTGAAGAATGGCACTAAATAATACAAGTGAGAAGGCTGTAATTCTTTTCAACAGTTTCATAGCATCTCCTATCCAGGGCTGGTAAAGTCTTGTACCACCCTGGAGCATAAGACTGTACAAGATACAAGAAATTGGATGAGTAGATACAACAAGCATATACAAGCTACTCTAAACAAGTGCCACTTCATGCATCATTGTTTCCTGTTAGATAACTCATACATGGAGAAGAAGCAATCACTTATAGAAACAAGGCAACTACAGAATGAAATTTAACCCTGATGTATTGTACGTGTTGATAATAAGTATGTCACGAGGCCGCATATCTCTTGTCGTTGCTGAGTTCTTGTATACAAAGGATGACAAAAGAAGAGAAACAGGAGAGATGTAGTTCTTTACTGCCCCTCAGACGTTTTCGTTGCCCTTGAGAATGTTGTACTTGCACAGTGGGCATGTTGCATTAATTCGAAGCCATCTACTGATGCATGCAGCATGGAAATGATGGTTGCACGGAAGTCCATGAAGCTCACTCCCATCTTCATATGGCATGAGGCAAATACAGCATTCCTAGAACAAGGCAGAGGCAATCAAGCAAGGAAAAAAGGATCATACGTCAGTCAAAATGTTATGCCAGAAAATGTATGAGTTCCTTTCATCAAAGCCTTCTTCATAATCTCAAATAGTTGAACATAAATACATGATGACTTGTTGAGTACTGCTATCTGCTAGGGCCTGGGAAGACGCTAGAATTGTGACAAGAAACCCTCTACCCCAAGGGAAGAGGGAGGGGGTGGAAGATAGTAACAATTCATTAATTAAAAAGAATCATAACTTGAAACAATAAATAGAACCATAAGAATCATAACTTAAAGACAATACATAGAAACATGGGTCACTATCAATCCATCCATCAGGTTTGTATTTTATGGCATGTGATTTTTTTAATCAATTAAAAATATTGAGTTAGAATTATGAATCTGAAATTTTCCTTTAGACACAACAACCCAAAATTCCTCTTTAGAATTGATAAACACGACTTATAAAAACTTCAAAAAACATTTCATGCACTAGATAATATCCTTTTAGCCCTTCCCAATTTTCTATTTCCATTTGAGCGCAAATCGGAGCTTGCAGACACACCAACAATGAGGAGCACATGTTAAGAAGAGGTGGGTCCTGGACGACCTGCTCCAGTGCCTTCTGTAGTATGTCCTGGGACTTGATGCACTAACAAAAGCCAGTGGAAGTGATTGTGCCTGAGTTTTCATAGCCTAGTGGCAAATCAGCCTTGCCAAAGGGAAAGGGAAGAGGAAAAGAGAAATGTAGTGGCAAGAGGAAGGGGATGCCTGTGACAAAGAGATATGTAATTCACAGGATACAAAAAGGAATTTGGAAAAAGATACTAGGATATGGATTTAATTTAGTTTGGAGTCTGCATGGAGCAAATGAGGAATTTTGCACTATTTACATGCAAATTCAGGGTTTAGGGTATAAATATAAGATGATCTCCCGCACCCCTCCTTATGTTGTACTCTTCGTGAGCCCACCTATGATGATGGTGTGGATCCATTTAAAGTGTCTAGTCTTGAACTCGTGGCTCATGAAAAATCACCTTGATTGGATGCATGAAACCATTGTTTTCAAAGATAAAAAATTAGGGGTTAAAAAAGTGATAAATTTTGATGCCTTAAAAAACATAGCTTGATAGATCCAATCAAGATGATTTTTTGTTGACTAAAACATCAAGCTTACACCTTTTCAATAGATTCATCACCATCATTAAAAATGAGCCTTACACCGGTGGGATCGTAAAGAGTATATATATATAGTAGTGATCCCTAACAAACTGGTTTACACCAAGTTTGGTACAAACTCTTTGATGGCCCCACCTGGGCCCACATAGATGAGTGAGTTTGAAAGAACTCGACTTGGATATGATGCCTATAAAATTTTATCTTGATTGGATAAGAAAAGCCATGCTTTTTAAGATGACTGTCAAAATTTCACATTTATTTAATGGTGAAAATTCATGGGATTAGATTAATGGGCTTTAAAAGTCAAACTGGTGTCAACTTGGGTATAAGTGCAATTAAAAGGGATAGGTCAGTGTGAGGGGGAGAATGGATCCCTTGGTCCCACTATGGACCCCACAAGTCAAAATTTCACCAAACTTCATGCAAACTCGTTTGAGAGTATATATATTAAAAAGGGGCTCCGTTAATATTCCCTAATTCGGAAGATATCTATTTCGTATAAGTAAAACCAAGAGAATGAATAAAAATAGTTCTGCACCAGGAACTTTGTACCACACACATCACTTAGATGGGCCACGGAAAGTCGCGTAGGAGGGATTCAAGGGTTTCACAATTGGACGTTGAACCCATTTCATATGATGGGGGTTGCTGGAGTATTGGACACTACTCTGCTATGCGCTATTCATGGTGCTATTGTAGAAAATACTTTATTCGAAGATGATGACAGTGCAAATATATTTCGTGTTTTTAATCCAACTCAAGTTGAAGAAACTTATTCGGTCGTCACTGCTAACTGCTTTTGGTCCCAAATCTTTGGGGTTGCTTTATCCAATAAAAGTTGGTTACATTTCTTTATGTTATTTGTACAGAGTAACCGATTTATGGATGAGCACTATTGAAGTAGTTGGTCTAGCTCTAAACCTATGTGCCTATATGACAAGGATCACATAAGGGCACGTCCTCAAATTTCCTATGGAAATTAGTTGGTTGGAAAGAACTTTACTTGAATAAGTTGCCTATCAAAAACCACCTTGATAATTGAAGCCATGTGTTTTAAGCTCCCGAATAATCAAATTTTATCCAATGGTGGAAATACATGGTGTTAGATTAATAGATTTTTAACTTGGATTGGAGTCAAATGGGGTATAAATACAATTCATCAGAAGTAGATAGGCGTGAGAAAGGAATAAAAGATGGTGCCCTACAAGTTGTTGCATGCACTTCTACACTAGATAGAGAACAAACATAGCAAGGAATAGAATCTCTTTTATAAATTATAATTTTATTACGACATAAGAGAAGCAGTCATAGACAACCCTAAATAAATCCAAGAGTTCAACAACTTTGTCAACCTCTACAGTATGGATCTTTATAAAGCAGACTGGTTAATATATGGTGATGATGTATTAGTCAATTGTTCAAAGTATTCTACTTAGCAATGTTCTTGGGAATTTTTGTATTGGGGCCTCATTTGGGGGACAGATTCTAGAGGTGCATTGGGGGCAGCGGTTTGTTCTATGAGCTTTCTTGTGGATTTGGGGTATTGGGAAATTACTGTATAATATAGAGCCCTTTCTCATTATTTAAAAGCAAAAAGGCTACCTCCCAAAAAGACAGAAATGATGAGATAATCAATTAAATATTTGGATTCACAACTATTCAATATATATAGGATTCACAAACAATGAGCGCTATAGGGTAGAGTTCAAGGCAAATAAAAGATTACCCTCCCTCACTCCCTCCTTGTGTGTGAAAATTCATGTGTATGTCTCTACAGAAAATATATAATACATCAATAGCCTGTTCCTCAGCCCAAACCGGCATGAACCCACCCAAATCCATCATAAAAGAACAGGATTGAACACATATAACAGCTCACAAGCTGGGCTCGTGTTAAATTTTTTAGCCAGTTTAGCTAAACAGGTATGCTCAAGCTTTAATCCCACAAAAGCCCATTGGGCTTTTTGGCCCGTTTAGCCATTTTATATGTGTATAGGTACACCTAGTCCATTTTCCCTTTTCCTAAGATTATTTTAAAATTTATCAGAAAGGTGAATGTTAATTTTAAAATTAGATTTGATGAACTATAAGTACACTAAATTTTAGCTCAAAACTCAATTCTTAGCCACTTGATTTTAGTACTCAAGTCACCACATGTTCTTGTATTGATATTTTTAAAGACATCTGGTGATTCTGACCACTAAGAATAAGTGGTTAGGAATTGGATTTTGGGATCAAATTTGGTCTACTTATAGCTCAACATGTTACACTTTAAATTTGAACAGTTGGATTTTTAATAGTCACAAATGCATGGGCTCGGGCATAGTACTTTTCTAAGTGAGCGGGTTTGAGCTTTAACCTTAAAAAGTCTAATGGGGTAACTTTAAAAAAAAAAAGTCTAATGGGGTGCAAGTGGCCTCAAGCTTTTAGATATTCAAAACAGAACCTGGCCTTGAACAGGCCTATGCGTTATTAATATAAAAGAAGAATTCTTTTATGGTCAAAGAAATGCAGCGGCCTCTCCTATTTCATGAAAACATATGGTCAGAATAAGATTCGGTTGAACAGTGACATGTAGCTGACAACAATAAAATATTACCGTGCCCTCGGGTAAAAGAACACGTTCGTTTTCTGCATCTCCAGTACTTGTTGCTATGGGAATCATAGATCCTGCTCCTGGAGAAGCGTTTTCTCCATTGCCACAAGTTTGCTCAAATCTATATCTAGGAAGTATACTAAGATCGGCATCAGACGCACCCTCCTGTATTTTTAATGTCAGTAGCAATGGAAGTGACTTAGCTGATACAAGACCAAACACCTGTTAGAAAGCTAATGTATACTAATGCGTGGTTATGCTTTTGGTTCATACCTGGCCAGCAATAGCATAAAGAATTGCAATGATGCAAGGCAAGCAGCAGCAAAGTGCGATCCCTATCACACATGCCAAAGCAACACAAAAAATTGCAAAGAACACATCGAATGCTAGAAATACTACAGCCAACCTGCAAAATTCAATGTAAATCATAGAAGTTGTTAAAATGTCTATTCACTTTGTTTATAGATTAAAAATCATGTAAAATACCATTTTTAAGTAAAAAGAGACACATATATACCCCAAATAGATGAAATAGCGAAATGTTCTGCTATCTATCTATCTAAGAGATCCACTGTCCATCTAAGTTCCACTATCTATCTATCTATCTAGCTAGCTAGCTATCTATGTTTCACTATCTTGCCACTAGGAGAAACTCAGGAAATATAAATAATTGAAGGAAAAAACAAGTGTTTTAGCCACACAAAATATGAAAGGCCAAGAACTACCAGCAAAAGGGGAAAAAGAAAAGAGAAAGTGTGCAGCACTGTCAATAGCATTTTGCTTATTCTAGAAATGATTATCCTTTTCTTCAATATAAAAATAAAGGTCTTCTAGGAAATAAAAGGGAAGTTCGAGTATCTTTATCCTTCAACGCACATAAAACAACAAGAAAAAAGTGTATCAAAGCACTGTAAATAATAGCCTTGTTCACCATGAAATAACAAATTAACGAGATTGTAAATAGACTAACCAGTAGAGTAGAGGAGCATCGCGCATGAGTTTTTCACCACCAGCTACCACCCAATAGAATCCAACTATCCACCAGAGAAATGACGCCATTGTATTAACAGATTCACATCGTTTTGCAATACTGAGGATCAAATTAATATTACTTGGATGAGAAATAATGCCACAAAATATAAAACCATTCACAGAGTTATATTATTGAATAAACATATAGCTGAACAGATTCTGTTCAGAGGAGAATGAGAAAACAGAACCTCAATGTGCATAATAATATCTTTAACGTAAACCATAATAGTAGTTTTAATCAAGAATAGAGTAGAGCCCTAGAATACCTGAACATTTAGATGACGCAACATATATTTGCGGAAACTAATAGAGTTTATGATGCCCAGACATGGACCGGACATGGCAGAGACACGTAATCAATATGGTAGAGATATGGATTTTACATATTAAAATAAAGTGTCAAATATGGGTGAATTTCCTATATTGAAGTGTCCGAGCAACATGGGATAGAGTAATTAAAAATTATCTACAGAACCCATCTAAATTAGGCTCACCATTTTTTATTGAGCCCATCATTACATGTCATGGTTCAAAAAAGAAAAAGAAAAAAGAAACTGCACTGCACAAATCCAAGCCCTAGATAATAGCAAACGAGAGTACTATTCAGTTCAACATATATCTACATGCAATTCATGCCTTCCATGACAGTACGGATGCCATACACACTGTCAGGGACTAAAGAAGTTACAAGGTGAGACAATACTGATTCCATGCGCAGGTCTTGCAGATGCATGAGTGTTCTGAGGGGCCATGTCAAAAGTGGGTCCCACTTGATGATCACAAAAATTATATAGATAAGTAGATTATCATAAGGGCTATCATACTATAAAAAATGGGACCATGTAACCCTAGATTTTTTAAGATTAAAAAGGAATCATTGGATGAATATCTTGACCTATCATCCGTTTCAATAAAATATCTTGACCTATCATGATTAATCCAACAGGATGCATCAAATGGAAATTACAAAAAGTTGAATCTAAGTTTTAAAAGTTAAAAAGTAATTTTAATAGCATAGATTGATAATAAACTGAGCCCCACCTGGGCCCTTGTGCTCGGGCGCCAAAAACTAACATTTAAATAATAAAAGTTGTAAAGTACTTAAAAAACCATAACATATTATAAGACCAAAAACATTTTCTATAAAAATCGTATCACATTGTAAGATTCAAATCTTAAATCCCAACAACTTCAATCCCTCAGGTTTATTTCAAACAGTCAGATAATACATTTCTGCATATCAATAAAAGTTAATAGCTTAAACCATTTTCATCTAAGAGGAGGCAACAATTTAACTCCTTACAAGAATATGCAAACATGGGATCATTGGATTCAGAAATCAGCACAGAAGGAAAATTATAAGGTTCGGCAAATAGCATAAAGAACCCTCTTATTCCAAATATAATACTAAACTTCCTCAATTATAATTAGCTTCAAATTTGGATCACACGAGTACACATTGGCACTTCCACCATTACAACTATGAAGTTCCAAGTATATCATCATCATCATCAAATGCCAAAATACCATCTATTTGGTGTCTGCTTTTTAAGTTCTACTATCCATTTGACCTTATCAAAAACCATAAATACTCCATTTTCTATAATGCCCTCCTCCATCCCCTTTCCTCCACGTTTTCAATAATCTACATCATCTCCTTTTGCCTACGATTTCTAACCTCTCAATTCTACACACTAGGGCCACTCTAGTCTTCTACTTACACAGGCATCTGAAATACGAAGTTCCAAGTACCTTCTCTATTTAACACAACTGAATTAGAGTGAACTCAAAAGCTGTACAATAATCATCTGCGATTATTCAGTTCTATTTAACCTCTTGATTCATTCTTCAATTCCTACTTGTTCCAAGGATTATGCGTTTCACACAGCAGTTTACCTTATAAATCACCTTCATTGTAAGGTACTTTGTCATAAATCACCTTGGGAAGTTCTTTTTCACACCAAGCCAATTATACTACTTTTTTTCCAAACCTCCAGGGTGTGCATGATGGCTACAAATGTCTCAATCTAGCTAGTGGTTCTGTTCTTATTTCTCACCACATTGTGTTTGACTAAGCCACAGTCCCATATCCTTGGAGTTGTGCACATTTAAATCATCAGCACCTTTGGTTGGCACTGGGTCTCCAGCAGTTTTACCACTACAATCTGTTTCTCCCAATTCCTCCATATATGGTTACAAACCACCTAAAACCACTCCTACAGGATCTTATCCATATACATCAAAAGAAGACTGCCTCACCAACAAATGGCACATTTAGTCATCATTCCTAGACTAGTAACCCAACACTTAAAGCAGCATCTATCTGAGTCAGATCGTTCAGCCACAAAAACTCGTGGCCGCGTGGGCCCTGGTTCAATCTTGCCAATTCCACCAGGATTGCTCAATAGAAGGGTAAGGTAAAGTGTTCTTAAAACATCTCAGTGCAATAGCTTCAGAGCACGCTCCTGTTAGGTCCTATACAGACAAGAAGCCTCTTTGATACACTGTACCGTCCACCTCCGGCGGTTCTGTAACACTTTGGAATTCCATGTTATCAATATTTACGGAATTTGCCATTTTAATTGTGAATTAATGGATATGAACCTTAGATGGGTAAGGTGTTGGGGGTAATGGCCCAATTAGGACCCAACGGTTATGATATAAGGTTCAATTTAAAGTAAATGGGTAAGGCGCATTTAATTTGGTCAATGTTGCTATTTGGGTCAAAATGCCCAATTGGGACCCAATGGGTCATGGTTGACTTGGTTGACCACCAAGTGAGTTCAAGCCTAATTAAATGGGCTGAATTAAAATGGGAATACAATTAAGTGAGTGAGCTGATATTAAAGTGATGAGTTAAGTGAGTTGAGTTGATTTAAATTAAATTAAAGTGGTGAGTTGAATTAAAGAGTGAGTGAAGTGTGAAGACGAAGGGTTGTTGTTTCAAAAAACAAACCAAGGGTTACACATTGGAGAGGTGGAGAGTTTTGGTTTATTTCAAATTCAAACAAAGGCAGATGAAACTCCCACATGGAGAGATAATGGAGGGGGACGGTTACACATTTCAAATTCAAACAAGGCACACGTTGGAGCCTTGGAGTTTCATCTCATGGATGAAACTCCCACATGGAGAGATAATGGAGGGGGACGGTTACACATTTCAAATTCAAACAAGGCACACGTTGGAGCCTTGGAGTTTCATCTCATGGATGAAACTCCCACATGGAGAGATAATGGAGGGGGACGGTTACACATTTCAAATTCAAACAAGGCACACGTTGGAGCCTTGGAGTTTCATCTCATGGATGAAACTCCCACATGGAGAGATAATGGAGGGGGACGGTTACACTTTTCAAATTCAAGCAAGGCACACGTTGGAGCCTTGGAGTTTCATCTCATGGATGAAACTCCCACATGGAGAGATAATGGGGTGGACGGTTACACATTTCAAATTCAAACAATTTTGATATTCATCTCACTCTCTCCCTCTCCCTTTTGGCTGTTTCTCTCCCTCAAACCCTCCCTTGGCCGATCACTCCTCAAGAGCAAAGACATAGAGTTTCATCTCAGATCTATCATTCTCACACAAGGCCGAACTCTCCCTCTCTCTCAAGTTTCACTCTCGGCCAAAGAAGTAAGAAGGAAGGAGGAAAAGGCTAAGGAAGGAAAGGATCGGAAGAACAAGTCAGAGCGAAGGAAAACCGGAGGAGTCGCGGAACCGGTAGGTATTTTGATAAATTTGGTTTAAAGTAAGGAACCATAGGGTTCGGCCATGGTGTATGGCCGAATCCCATAGAAGAAAATTGGAGGATGATTATGGTATTTTAATGGAAAGGAAGAACCATAGGGTTCGGCCATAATGCATGGCCGAACCCCATGAAAGAACATTGGTTATTTTTAAATGGAGTTTGAAGGGTAAAAATCATAAGTTTATGTGTATGATGTAAAAGGATTATAAGCTTGGATAAATGATGGTTAAGGGAAGATTATGAACCATAGGGTTCGGCCATGGTGTATGGCCGAACCCCATGGAAGTGTGTTAGTAATGGTTTATGGACTTAAGTATTTTTAGATCATGGTAAATGATGCTCAAAAAGGATGAATCTAAACCTCATGGAGGGACCTTGGTTTATGGACTTAAAAATGGTAATGGATTCAATGGAGAAATTGGAATTTTGACATCATAGGGTTTGGCCATGGTGTATGGCAGAACCTCATGAACCTTCTTGAATGGGCCATTTGTGGTTCTATTTATGTGTAAAGGAAGGGATTATCAAAACAAGGAATAAAGGGAATTATTGGAGTTTTATGTTATGATTTATGAATCACTTATGAATCTAGGTTATGGATCAATTTTGGACCTAAGCATTAAGTGATGGGAATAATGGCAAATGTGTAAATATGGGAGAAAAATGATAGATCATGGGTTCGGCCATAGTGTATGGCCGAACCACATGAGGAATGTGTTTGGTGGACTTGGATTATTATTAATGTTAAATAATTGTTGCATAAGTGATGAGATTAGTGAATCAAAGGACTTGAAAAAAGGACTAAAATCAAGATGGTGAGGTTCGGCCATGTTGTATGGCCGAACCCCACTATGGTGTATTTGGTGGACTTAGGGATTTTTTTTAAATGGTCTACTTGTATATGATTGGTTAAATCAAAAGAGGGACAAATTCAAGTGGGTGAGGTTCGGCCATGTTGTATGGCCGAACCCCACAAGGTTGGGTTTATGGATTTATGTTTAGAATGAAAATCGAATGGACTTTATTTGACTTGTCGATATGTAACAAGGTGACGGACCTCACAAGTGATATACGATCGTGAGCGGTTTCCGGACGAAAGCGCAAGGACACGTTAGTGGTCTTTGGTAGGATTCTACCTTTTTGAAACCATGGGTTTATGTATGATGGTTTTTATCTTATTTTGATGAATTTATGTTGTAAAAGATTATATTCTAAATATGAGATTTAAAATGCTATGATTTGTATAAATTGCATAGCATGTGGACTTTTGCATCTCATGCATGGCATGGGAGGGAGGAGAAGTAACCGGAGGGGCCACACTCCGTCAGGGCGTCCGAAAGACCACTGTGGGGATACCTTGATGTGCATTTTCCATCAAGAGGTAACCGGAGTGGCTACACTCCGTCGGGGAGCCGAAAGACCACTGTGGGGATACCTTGATGTGCATTTTTCATCAAGAGGTAACCGGAGGGGCCACACTCCATTGGGGCGTCCGAAAGACCACTGTGGGGATACCTTGATGTGCATTTTCCATCAAGAAGTAACCGGAGGGGCCACACTCCGTCGGGGCGTCCGAGAGACCTATGTGGGGGTACCTTGATGATGAGAATTTCATCAAGAGGTTATATGTACTTGTGATGGGTGGGACTCATTGCATTTGACATCATGACATGGCATTGTTTTATATGGTTTTGATATTATGTTATTATATATGATTTGTACAAACCATGTGTAGACCCTAAATGGAATACCTACTGGGCGCGTTGTTCTAACGCCCTACTTCTACCCTAGTGGATGACCCAGGAAAGGAAAGGGACGATGAACATGATCGGAGCCAAGCATAGGGGCTTGGATATGTGATTGGATTATGTTTTGTTTAAGTTACTCATGGACTTGTAATTTGAGTAGCTAGATTTCAGACATGTAATAACTTAGATAATTTTGCTATGGTTTGAATGATTTATTGGATATTTAAGTTAAGTTTAATTATGGTTAAGGACTTGAAGTACTTTGCTATCTAAAAATGATTAGATCTAGGTTCTATTATAATCCGCAGTTTATGATTTAATCCGCATGTATATATTATTATGTGTGAACCATTTTCATGGACTTAGTCCATGCACACATAGGGTTGGCCAGTTAAGGGTCGGACTTTAGAAGTTCGGACTTAGCTCGAGTCGTGACGTCCCGCTCTTTATCTCACTCTTTATTTTAAAAAAAAAAAAAATAGACACTGATTTTCGGAAAGCGAGTGAAAAAGGGCGGGGCGTTACAAGTTCTTCCTTTATGGCTCAACAAAGCTGAGCTGGATTCCACTCTGTAGGAAATGCATAGGAAGTCCATGCAGCAAGCAAACTGATGCCATGCATGTGCGGACCACAAACAAATAATAGGTACCCTTACCCGAGGCAGAGTTAGTGAGCCGTGTAATAGGAAACCGGGAAACTCCTGCATTTTGGAAACCTAGTCGAGGAAACCGGGATTTAGAAACTTCCCATCCAACTGATTTCTTTTCCTTCTTTGCCTTCTTTCTATATTTTCTTACCTTTTTTCTTTTGATTTTCAATTGTATAAAACCCGATTCGAGATAGAAGCAATGTACACATATTTGGTTAATGAAAAATTAATTTGGAACTTCTCCAACTCCTTCATGGATTCCGATTTCTTTCTTCCCTTATTCCGTTCTCGTGGATTCGACGGTGCTCAACAGTTCTCTTCTCCTTCTCTAATCTAGACAGTGCTCCAGTTTCCCCTCTGCTCGTTGCTGTTGCAACCACCGCCCGTTCGCAGAGCAGGCCTTCCTGGCTCGCCCACCTCCCGCTTCCGCAGGGCATCTCACTGTCCCTGCTTCGCCTTGCTGTCATGCCAGCACTCGTCGTCACCTCTGCTTCGCCTGCAGCCTCTCCCGCATCCAGGCCTAGTTGGCCACCCTTCCTTTCCCAATCGTCCCCAAATCCCACGTCCTTTGTTCCTTCCTTTCCTTTTGATTCTCATTCATCGTGGGACCCCTCCTTGAAACTGTTGACCATAATCCCTTCCTTTTCTCTTTCTTCTTTTCTTCCTTTTCTTTTCCTTCCCTCTTTGCACAATGCCTTTCCCTTTTCTTTTCTCCTCCTCCCAAGCCTAGCCACGTTAGAACCCATGCAATTGACCTTATCTCTTTCCTTTGACCGTTGACTGTGTTTGAATCATTTAGCACCCAAAACCCATTAATCCCACTCACTTAGCCCATTAAATCCCATTTACTGCCAATTATTTATTAATTTGACCGAGTTACCCATCCTTTAAAACCAGATCCTATTCCGTCTTTCATCACAGCCTAAGCGCCACATGATCACAACAACAATGGCTGGTTGAACAACATCTAGAAGTACTCAACCTCCATCTCCAAATGGCATCACTTCAGTCATTGAGTCACCAAAATTACATCCTCTAGCTCCATTCTCACACATCTCTCCTCACTTGCAATCTACTCATCCTATGACTACTTGTTCACTAGATGGTGCTCGAAAGCCTAAGATTTTACTTGCTACTTGACATCCTATTTCTATTGTTACTTGTGTTGATGAACAAGAACCACACACCCTCTCAGTAGCTAAAAAACATGAGAAATGTCAGATTGTAATGCAAGAATGGACAATGGTACATGGACCTTGGTTCCTTACAGTCCAAATATGACTAGTGGGTTGAAATGGGTCTTACAGATCAAAAGAAAGCAGATGGCTCAATTGCTTGTTATAAAGCCCCTAGTTGCCTAGAACCATTCAACTAATTCTATCACTGGTTCTAATGCATGGATGGTTCATTCATCAACTCAACATGAAAAATGTGTTCCTTCATGGCATTTGTAGAAAGAGGTATATACGGAAGAACCTTTAGGCTTTAAAGATCCACACTTGTCATCACACGTCTACAATTTGCAAAAGGCCATCTATGGGCTCAAGCAAGCCCCTTGAGCTTGGTATCAATTATGAATAGTCATTTACTTGAAATGGGTTCATTGAGTCCAAGGTTGATACTTCTCTTTTCATTCAAAGATAACAAGGGTCTCTCCCATCACTCCTGGTCTATGTAGATGGCATTCTAGTCACCGGAAACAATGAGTCAATCTTGGATACACGACTTTATTGTCTTCACTCTGCTTTTGTTATTAAAAATCTTGGCCGTCATTACTTTTTGGGGCTAGAGGGCCAATTTACATCTGCTGGATCAAGGTCCACTAATGAGTACGAATGTAGATCATTGGGTCTGATGCCCCCATCATTATCACTCATAATCTGAATCTCATATCTAACTTTATAATATCCTAAATCCTCCTAACTCTAATCCTAATCCTAACATCTCCCCTCAAACTCAAGTGGGTCCACTTCAGTTTAAGTTAATTAAACTGGATAATTCAATGGTCAGATGATGCGATCTAGAAGAGCGAAAGCGCATCGATGATACAAATGTGATGTTGAAGCCAACAATAGAATTAACGTGCCACGATTGTAAATAAAGGAACGAAGAAGCAAAAGAAGATTGAGATCGGCATTCTAGCACATGAGATCAACAAATCCAAGTGATTTCGACAGTTAGAACCACGATCAAAGCATATGGAAACAAAAGATTTGAACTATTGCCACAACAATCAAATCCATTATACAGGTGATCCAAACTAAGCCACATAAAAACAATGCTGACACCAGAGGTGTGGTGGTGGCAAAGAATGATGACAATAGAATGATGAGGACAATGATTAACAGAGATGAAAATGGCTCATCCATACCAATGGTAGGGCAAAACAAATTAACATAAAATATATTCAAACAACACGCCAAAACTGTAATTAATTCAAACAAAAAACAGGTGGATAGTAGATAAATAGGTGACGAATAGGGGGTGGTCAACATAGACACGTAAGAGGTGATAGGTGGTCTGGAGGACATGGATAGGTAACAAACAAGGCACATGCAAGTAGCAAACAAGGCAACGAACAAAAAGCGAACAAGCATGGATAGGGTGCAGACAAGGTAGAGGATATGTATAAATGGGGCAGCAAACATGGCAATTGATGCAAGCCTGGGGCGAACTTCAACAATTTTACCCAGGCGTGACAGGATAATGGATCCGAAGACGTTCCCGTCTATGGAGCCCACGCAGCCAATCACGAAATTTATGACAGTTTCTGCCTTGCAACGAATCTGATGAATCAAACTCATAATGACAAGTTTCCCAGGAACTCAATTACGCTTATTTGGAATTTAGATTAAGGTCTCTTTTAATTAAAATTGAATTGAAGTGCAAATCGAATTAAAAGAGAAAAATGAAATTTAAATTGAAATTCTTAATCTAAAAACCAATAAGACATAATCGAATTAAAAATCCATGGTACTTACTTGTGTTGGACCGAAGTCTGGGTCTTGGCTTGAGAAGCCTCGCAAAACACTACTTACAATGAAGCCTTTAAATAGGCTAATGAAAATCCCTAAAACTACATGCGTCCTAATCTTTTCTAATTTGACCTTCATTAAAAAAATGGAAGTAAAATATGTTGTTATGATGCACTTGATCACATCCTCATATGGGTGTGATCTAGTGTTTGAACATTGCCAAATAAATGCTTCTATGAATGGCCAAGGAGTCATATTTTAAAAATGCAAGGCCAACCAGTGTTTGCTCATGACAGAAGTCCCTCCTCCCAAGAAAATGAAACATTCGATGGGCCGCAAGGGGGGCTTTTGGGAGGAGCAGTGGACAGAAGAGTGGTTCTCCCTAGTGCTCAGCCTTCGCCGGTGACAGGGATCCCTACGATGGGAGCTCCGGTGCTGATGTCAATATCTGCACTAATTCCAACTTCACCAATGATCACGGTGTTCGGGCCGTTGGCTATCAGTGATGATAGACAGGACGGATATGATCGGTAGCTCATGGTAGTCTTTGCTGCAAAGGAAGTTTTTTTTATGCCTTAACCTTCTACAATGTAGGGTAGGGTAGGTGTAGTAGTGCAAATTGTTACAGTTCCCCTGCATGTTTGGACCAACATTTCCCAATGGCTAGACTAGTAACGATTGGTAGCCCTATTCCCTAAATATAAAAATTGCAGTGTGGGTGGCCCCGACGAAAAAGATCTTTTGTTTGTTAGGGTTTTTCTCAGGGTGCATGCAGCAAGCCCTAAAATACCATACGTCATTTCCACATTAATCACACCCTAATGCCGTATCCTAATCTTGATGCACATTGAGGGTGAGAAAATAATGGGGTGTAGAATGGAAGCTTTGAGTGAGAATTTTGCATGGATTTACAATGCATGATTTTGGTATGGCTTTGCATTATGAACGTTGCATGATTTTTTTGCATGGGCTCTGCATGCATGGGTTCTGCATGAATGGACATTTATTTGGTATATGGGTGCAATAACGAAAATATAGGCAAAATAACTTTTGTGAGTTAAAAATCCAAATTTATCGCGGGTGTCGTTTTTAACTGTAAATTCCCGTTAAAAACACGTTTCTATCTCGAGAAACGGTAAATTCCAGTTAAAAATCGCGAGATTTTACCGTTAAATTCCCGTTAAAAAAGCTTGGGCCAAATACACATTTTTTATTTCTGAAATATCATCTATGTTTTCAAACTCTGGCCACATTATTTATTTTTTATATTTATTTTTATTATTTTTTAAATAACATATTTTCTGCGAGATTTTCCCGATAAAACCCCGAGAATTTGAAAATATCCCGCTATTAACAATTACCGTTAATATCCCGAGAACGAGATTTGTGACAATATATGGGTGTGGGTAGGAACTAAGTTGGACATTTATTTGGGTCTTATTAGAAGAGCTAATTAGACCGGATCTAATTGTCGAATGTGTCAACGAAGTCCAACATACAAGTCTGGTCCAAAGTTTGGTCCATGGTGCTTCCTCATTCTCTGTGCCTTCTGAACGTGTGGGCTTCCTCCGACCAGGATCCACACGAACTCAAGTTGAGCCTTCCCTATCTTTCCACTTTGGCTCATACGCCATTTCCCTGTGTAAGGTAGATGAGTTGGACGACCTAAAGTGCTTGGAGAGAGAGGAAATAGGAGTAGGGACGGCCATGGGAAATTGTGGAGTTGGATTGATGTGAGTCAGGCTTATAATGCTTGGATTTGGGCTTTGCAGGCTTGGCTTGGTCCATTCTAAGCTTATTTGGGTCACCCAGGGGTTTCTAGGTCATTGGGCTCTGACTGGGAATATGGATTGGAAAATTAGCTGGAGTCCAATGGTAGTTGCCACGATCAAAATAGGCCATAAAGTCAATGCAATTTCTTTAATATGATCTAGGTACACCGACGAATCCATAGAGTGAGTCATTGAGCCTAATGCCCTCATCGGCAATGGCCAGAGCGCGAATGGACATAGACATGGTAAATAGGACGTGAACAAGGGATAATTAAGGCACAAACAGTCACTGAACAATCAAGAATAATAGAGCAAACGATCATGGACTGTGGCAAACAGTCATGGATGATGTAGTTGATCGAAATAGACAGTTTTGAACCCAAGTTATTGATCAAGAGCAGAAGCTCTTAATTATTAGAATCATACAAATGATACCATGATAAGAAATGATTTCTTGAACTCATGATTGATTCATGGAAAATCTAGTACATAAATAAAGTATTAGGATATAAGATAATCATGTAATCTAACAACCTTATCACTCATAATACTAATCTTATATCTAACCTTATCTTATCCTAAAAAGACCTCCTAACTCTAATCCTAATCTAACAGATTTGACCACGGGGTTGTTAGATATTAACCATTTCTGAGAGAGTCATGGTTGATTAGGTTCGGATTATCAAGGTTGTTCTAACTTTGAATTTGATTTTTCAAATGCATCCTGGCTGATATTGATCACTATAAATGCATATTGTCAAACGCATAATGGATTAAGAAGTCTCTCTCAACTTCTTATGCACAATACCTACCCTAATTCCTATAATACAAGCATATAAAATTAAAATTGTATTCCATGTAGACCTCATTTTCACCAGGAGTTGCATATATCTATTGGTTACTCCAACTATTTTGTAAAATTCCACTTGGTGTAACGACAATCTTATTTTTGTAGAAGCCCATTTTGTAGCCTCTAACTACTTATTGAAATTGGAATTCTTTTGGGTTTTTATACTTCAGCATTAAAGTTCAGAGCTATAATTAAACTCAATCAAGTCGTAAGGTGTGGAAAATCAAATGTGTAAAGTTCGAATTGCAATTAAATTTCTACTTTGATTACTCCTATCAATTTGATAAAAGCATAGTATCATTTTCCTAAGAAGAAAAAGAAGCAGCAACAATTAAAAAGGAGTGACCTGGATCGACTGCTGAAGCGGAAGCCTCCAACATCACCATCGTCATCGTCTTCACTGTCGTTGGCATCCGAATCAGATGCAAGGCCAGCTCCAGCATCATCAGAGCCAGGACGGTGACGGCGGATGTTGCGCCTGCGGTACTCATGCCAGACGAGACCGACATGGACAAGACATTGGAGGGCGTAGCCGAAGATCCAGATGCGTACAGGGGTGTTAGGATGCTCGTGGATGGTGGTGGCCAGCATGACCAGTGACACCATCGCAAAAGCTAAGTTCCAGCCGATGTCGAGCGCCACCACCGGCTTGGAGTAGCCCCAGTCTGCGCGCCGCTCCTCCAGGTGGAGCGCCGCCGTCTCTCTCACCAGCATGGAGGGGCCGCCTCCCCGCCGACCTGTGGCCCGGTTGAGGAGGAGGGCGAGGGTGGTGTTGGTGGTGGAGCGGGCCGGAGAGCCCGGTCCGGGCCCGGCCCGGAGGAGGGGTGTGGACTGGGTATTTGTCTGGGTTACAGAGCTTTCTTCCATTGATGACTTTTTTCTAGACAGATGAAGGGACTTCTGCTGCCATCTCTTCTGGTGTCGCTGGTCTTGGCTTTTCTTTATGTGGCTTAGGGAGGTGTTTGGGTGTGTAAACTTTCCATGATTTGGATTTTATTTAATATTGTTTTCTAAACTTTCCACGATTTGGATTTTTTTTATTTAATATTGGTTTTCTACACCTCCTCTTATATTTACTATTTTTTTCTATTGTAGTATTCAAAGTTCTGATTCACTCACACACAAGTAATGACTGGACCCAGTTTTTAGTAAATATCTAAAGGGGTGGATCAAAGCAGAACCTTGTGAGATTGGAGAATGTTTGAGTTAAGGCTCACTCCATCGTTCAATTTCTGTTTTTTGTCAATTTATCTCCTGACCATTCATATTTGTTTTTTATTCAACGGTAGGGATTGTTCAATTGTGTCAGATCTAAGGGTCGATCTGAATTTAGGGGTGGAAAGATGGTGTGAAAGAGGTTGGATTGTTTAACAGGTGGGCTACATCTATGACCGTACGATTAGTTGTTTTTTTTCGGGAGTTTATTCTTGTTTTATTCATTGTTGTATGTGGGGCGGTTTCATTTTGAGCTTTTTGCAGTTGCGAAGATGCGATTGGGGTTTCTTCGCTGGTTTGACAGGAGGTTTTACCTCGTCAATTGAAAATAGAGATTTTAAAATAAAAAATAATTCAAAAATAACGATTTTAGATAAGAGTGTAAAGTTAGTAAAATCCTAAAGATTGGAGAAAGTGAAAAATTTAGAAAACTAGTGAGTTTTTTCGTATAAGGATGACTACCTAAAAAAAAATCCTTCAACTTGCATTAGCCCAAACTTGTCTCACTGGTGCATAGTTTTCTAAAATTCATTTTTCATACTTTTATGGATAATTGATTAAAGTCGCGGACATTATTTTTATGAAAAAAGTTTGCATATAACAATGAAAAACAATTTTAATGTGAAAATCATTTTCTATTTTCACATAAAATGGTGTGATATATTGTTGGCTAAATTTTTTCTAAAAAGAAAAATATATTTTTTAAGAAAGACAGAAATAGGGATATTAAAGTTCTTTCCAATAAAGAACATTAGGTTTATGTGAGACCTTGACCCGGCCCAAAGGAGTGAAAGTGGGAGTAGGAGTGGGTTTGTGTGCTTGAGAGTGGAAAATAAGGTCCTACATCGGAAGGTGAGGAGTTTGAGAGGGGGTTTATAAGTAGTCTTACCCTCTTTTCCAGTAAGATACATTTTGGGCCCGGACTTGGGCCGGGTCCAATCCAAAACCGTGTGGGCTCGCGCTTGTGGATGTGTGGGCCCAAAGCGAACAATATCTTGCTGGGTCGAGCCTCAAGCCCTGTGTATGGGCCGGGCCATTACAAATGGTATCAAAGCTGAGTTCAGCATTCGGACTGTGTGAGCTTATTACCTTCCACTAGATTTATTTGGTCGAGTCGAGGACGGCTCTGGACTTAGGGGGGTGGATTGTGAGACCCTGACTCGGCCCAGACGACCGAGTCTATGAGGGCCGGCCCAAAGGAGTGAAAGTGGGAGTGAGAATGTGTTTGTATGTTTGAGAGTGGAAAATAAGGTCCCACATTGGAAGTTGAGAAGTTTGAAAGGGGATTTATAAGTAGTCTTACCCTCCTCTTTCAGCAAGACGCGTTTTGGGCCCAGACTTGGGCCAGGTCCTATCCAAAACCGTGCGGGCTCCCGCGTGTGGGCCGAAAGCGGACAATATCTTATTGGGTCGAGTCAAGCCCTGTTCATTATTATAATACCCTGCCCCAAATTAGGCGTGTGTTGCGTTTATTTTATAAAATTTGTTGATGTATGAATATTATTGGTTGATAATATTCTCCTTAATAAAGGATTTGCATTTCTGATTTTAAAATGAATTTATTTTCAGAAAATGATATTTAAAATTCACCCGTCAAAACCCTGAAAGGGAGTATTAATTATTTTAAAAGGTTTTGGAAATAAAATAAATTTTGAAACTAGTATCTTGTATTAGTCCATTTTAAGTATGGTCTAGTTATTCCATTTCACCCCAAAATGAGATTTCTAAATTGGTTATTTTAACATTTGTTTAATTAAGTAAATATTGGTAAATTATGATTTTTATTTAAAACATTGATTTTTAGTAAGAGATAAATTCTAAAATTTTTATGGTGATTAAGATTTTCAAAACCCAACCTATCTGTACGGTTGGATTAATATTTTGAGTTTTTAAATTATTGTTTTTAGTTTTAAAATCGGGTTTTATCAACTAAGGGACCAAATTGCAAAACCAAAACTGTTGGAGGGCTGATCTGCAACTAACCCAGACTTACCGGTTACTGTTACGGACGTCACCCGAACCTGCATGCAGCTACATGCACTGGTTCGCCGGCCCCAAATTCCTGCGATTTTTCTATAAGTACAGGCCTCCTTCAACCGGATTCACTCTCACTGCATCCCTTCTCTCTCTTTGTCTCTCTCAGCCCAGCTGAAACCCAGACTGCCCGACCCTCTCTGTCCCAGTTCAGTAACCGTAGCTTAAGAATGAAGGATTTTCAAATTCCGGATTTTTAAATCAGGAACCGAAGCAAAGGTATCCATTGCATTCCTCTTTCAATTTTGATCGATTTTGAATCCAGAAAATCAAATTTTGACCCTGTTTTCAATGAGAAAAACCAGTTTGAAAAAGGAAAAACCATGGGTTTCATGTACCCGTGAGAATTTGACTTTAAAATCGGGTGGCCCAATGAGCTTCTGAGCTCCAAGCCATTTCCTATGGAAAGAGGACTCGCAGAGGAGTCCATCAGACCGGCTGGATGTGAAAACCGAGTCTGGGAAGCCCTCCCTTTCCGGAGTCGCATTTCACTGTCCCACTGTCGTCAGCAGACAGTGAGGAAAACGACTTTCGGAAGGTCCGAGAGCCGATCTTCGGACGGTCCGAACCTTCGGACGTTCCGAGCAGTGACCCTCAGACGTTCCGAGCTTCACCTGAAGCCCAGTTATGCCCGAGGCAAGCCAAACCCTTTTCTGACGCACCGAGCCGAGCTCGGAAGGACCGAACCCACTCGGACGTTCCGAGCCCAGACTTCGGACGTTCCGAGGATCCAGACCCACCCAGACTAGTTTTTGGATTTTAATCGGTTCGGATGGACTTCGGAAGGTCCGAAACCCAATCTTCGGACGATCCAAAGTCAGGCCCATGTTCCGAGGCCAGTGACTAGGTTAGGTGTGGTTCGGATGATCCGAAGCCACTGTACCCGGGTCCGAGGTGATGTTCCAAGGGACCCAATTTTTTAATGATAAAATTATTGTTTGATTAATGTTGATGTCTAATCTTGCTTGATTATGGTTAATGACGTGTTTGAACTTATGTGATGATAATACCCCTTTGTTAAATAAAAATGTATTAACCCCTTTTCTCTTACTATTTATATTGTAAATACTATTGTATCTGCTTCCAGGCTGACCCTATTGGTCAAGCACGGAGTGCTTCACTTTCAGGCCGACACTATATAGTCGGGCACTAGGTGACCTCGAGGTCTAACTCAAAATGTCAGATCTAGTCCTATCCAGAAGACAACCGAGAAGTGACCCGAGGATCTAGACCTAACTCAATAAGTCAATCTGGTCAATGCCCAGAAGACAATATGAGTTTTGGACTGAGCCCCTTTATTTATTATTATCTTGTGGATTATGATAATTTAAAAATGATAGAAACCCAGTAGGAGACGCAATTCCATATACCTTGGATATTTTTGGGAAAACGTGAGATTTCAAAATACTACTCATATGTATGTATTTGATCTGTATATTGATTGTGCACTTGTCTGTTTGTTTGAACAGAGACCGCGTAACCACACAATCACGGTAAGGGAACTTAACTCTGCAGATTATGTAAACATGTTTTATTATGAGATGAGAATTGAGCAATGAGTGGTTTTAGATTTGATGAACCCACTCATGTGTCTAAACTTGATACACTATGGTAAGAGTGCTGATGATGATTGTAATATTATGATGTTGATCATATGGTTATGAAAGACTGCTTCCACGTACCTGTGCTATTGAACCAATATCTGCCATATGGGAGATGGTTTATGTCTACTGGACCATGGGCGGACCATGATGTCGTCAGTTCCTGACTTGAGGGTGTCAGTATCGGCTAAGTTAGAGCCGGAGATGTACTTGCAAGGATGTATTTTGACCGTGTCGGGACTTAATACTGGTCTCAGCGTAGTCGGCAGGTGTTACGTTGGATGATAGCAGTAATTGATGATGTTGATGCTTTACATGAGATTATGCATATTGTTATCAAGCATGTGATATTGAACTGTTGCTAACATGTTGTTTACTTATCTGCATTGTTATATTTTCTTCACTGGGCTAGTTAGCTCACCCCACTCACCTTTCAGGCGATGAACTCGAAGAGGAGGACCATCTTTATCAGGCTTAGGATGGATAAGCTGAAGCGGTGTTTCGATATTTCCCCTGAGGGGAATGCCCTTATCTTTTCTTGTTGGTTCTTGGAAACGATTGCTTTTATTAAGTACCGGATGTGGTACTTGGTCTTTATAAACATTATATATTGAGACTACTACGTTGCTATAGTCATTTTGTTGTGATCTTGAATGATGAATCAATGGTTGATTTTATATGATCATGTTGTGTTGATATTGTTGTTTATATCTATCTTGTGGGGTAGACTTATGGTATGTGTTTGAGTCCACATGTTGGGATCATGTGTGACCTTTGGGCCTAACCATTGATTCGGCCCAGTTCGTTTGTCGGGCTAGTTTATCTTTCAAAAAAAAAAAAAATCAGTCACGTTCCGGGCCCACCCTTCGGGTCTAGGCGTGACAATTATATACCTATTTATTCAATTTTTTTTACTTTGGATTAAATCTTTTTGAGAAAGCACTCAAAAAACTTCTTATCATTTTATGAGGCACTTTTTTTACAAAATTGAACAAATAAATTTTAAACACTTTAATCATATTTATATTTAATTTAATTATTTATTAAACTAGCAGACACTACCCAACTTAATTTATTTAATAAGTTGGTTTAACCCGACCCGACTAAGATTAAATGGTCGATCCAACTCGATCTATTTAATAAATTGGTTGATTTAATAGATCGCAACTTATTTATTAAATGAGTGAACCCAATCTAAATAGACAGCCAGTTTAATTGACTTAACCCAACTCAATCCATTTAATAAATATCTAACTCAATCTAACATTTACCAAATCTAATCCATTTATTAAGTGAATTAATCAAACTTAGACCGTCTTCAATGAGTTGATCTGACCCATACATACCTAAATTAAGGCAGCAACAAGGGAGGATTTGGATGAAGTTTTGTGATACCCGTCCCCCTCCCTAAAGAAGTCCCACATCGGTGGGAATGAAAGGGAGGGGTGGTTTATTAAAGCCACCCAAATGAAAACTCAAGTAAGAGGCCTTTTGGGCTGGGCCACGTGGGCCTGGGCCCAAATGCAAAACCGTGCGGGTTTGAGCTGTGTGCGAGGCCCAAAGCGGATAATATCTTACTGAGTCATGCCCTAAGCCCTGTAGTCGGGTCGGGTCGTTACAAATATGGTATCAGAGCCGAGTTCAACACTCGGACTGTGTGGGCCTATCATCCTTCCCAGGAGTTGTCAAGTGGACCGGAGTCGAGCCGGGGACGGCTCGAGACTTTAGGGGGGGTGATTGTGATACCCCTCCCCCTCCCTAAAGAAGTCCCACATCGGTGGGAATGAAAGGGAGGGGTGGGTTTATTAAAGCCACCCAAATGAAAACTCAAGTAAGAGGCCTTTTGGGCTGGGCCACGTGGGCCTGGGCCCAAATGCAAAACCGTGCGGGTTTGAGCTGTGTGCGAGGCCCAAAGCGGATAATATCTTACTGAGTCATGCCCTAAGCCCTGTAATCGGGTCGGGTCGTTACAAATATGGTATCAGAGCCGAGTTCAACACTCGGACTGTGTGGGCCTATCATCCTTCCCTGGAGTTGTCAAGTGGACCGGAGTCGAGCCGGGGACGGCTCGAGACTTTAGGGGGGGTGATTGTGATACCCCTCCCCATCCCTAAAGAAGTCCCACATCGGTGGGAATGAAAGGGAGGGGTGGGTTTATTAAAGCCACCCAAATGAAAACTCAAGTAAGAGGCCTTTTGGGCCGGGCCACGTGGGCCTGGGCCCAAATGCAAAACCGTGCGGGTTTGAGCTGTGTGCGAGGCCCAAAGCGGACAATATCTTACTGAGTCATGCCCTAAGCCCTGTAGTCGGGTCGGGTCGTTACAAGTTTTGAGCCAAGTCGAGGCCGAATCTCAACGGTAAGTTATTGGTAACTAATGGGCCCAAGTCTGAATGCCAACTCAGACCGGACTTGACATCAGGGGTACAAATATCGGCGGATACATATCGTATCGGCCGATATGTACCGGTTTTCAATGAGTAAATATCGACCGATATATATCGTTATCGGCCGATATTCACAATATCGGTTGAAATATTGGCCGTATTATATCGGCCGACATCGGTTGGAGAGAGAAAAATATCGATCGATATATCGGCCGATACCGATTTTTAAACCCCTTCTTGACATGTTTGATTACGAGATCAAAGTGAACCATGACAAACGATAGCCCCAAAAAGTGTAATGCAAATGCAATGGAGAATATCGTAGGCCTCAAATAGGTTAGATCCAAACTATCTTTCATCTTCTCATATGAAGACCTCAATTATTTTATTTTATTTTAAGATCCAAGAGAAACCTCAGAATCACCCCAACTTACGCCTCCTAAAACTTTTGGAGGGAGCAACATAAATCCCACACTCCTGGTAAAGATCACTAGGGCTCGAGAACTCATGGCCTCTCCCTTCCGAGGGGAGAAGCCACCAGCTGAGCTACCCAGCAGTGAGTCTCAATCATTAGTCTTTGATAGCCTATATAAGCCGTAGAAATGTGATGATGCAAATGAAATGTGAATCATGAAAACCAAAAATACATATACACATTAATAACGTAAAATACTATCTAAAGTAAAGTAACAACATAACAAACAATAAAATAAAGAAAATGCCCTTTTGAATGTTCAAGCAGTTTCTTGGGCCTGAACATGAAAGTGCAACAAAATTGAAGCCCACTATTTGTATGGCTCTAGAATTCAATTTCATAAAAAAATTGCCCAACAAAAAGTACGTTTATAGAGATTTACATCCATATAAGTTTTACAGCCTGATCCAACAGAAAGCTAAGAAAATTGTTAGTGGGCTTTCAATAACAATTCTAGGGCCTGCGCTTGAATCTAGGCCTAAGTTTGAACTCAAATTTTCCAATGCCCAGGAACTTAATTTCTGAAATTTTTGTTCTACCAGGAGGAAGTCCTCTAGAGAACTCTAAATAAAAACGTTCTCATCAAAACTCAATTGGAAGCCATAAATTTTTTATTAGGCTTTGATTTTGTTTTTAGCCTAGTTGCTAAAACTACTAAATCTTCAATGGTTAAAATAGTAAACAAAATGCGGAAGGTTGTGGGTTCAAACCCCCATGACCTAACTTTGGTGTGCTTCAGTGGTAGTGGACTCATCCATAGGGGTTTTAATAGGACTGTGTCTGAATTTTTCACACGTTAATAAAAATATTGTTTTGACCATTAAGATGGTGAATGGTACGATGTTTTCATTGAAACAGTATTTGGTTTATCATTTTAAGCTCAAATACCCATTATGAGCTTAAAATGGTAAGACAGTTTAACATTGTAATTTGAAACAATAAATGGCATATTCATTTTAAAATCAAAACAGTAAATTATATATCCTTTAATGCCTTCAACAAGTCACTGTTCAATTCATCATCTTCTTCAAGGCTTGAAACAGCAAATAGTTTGCATTTTATCATAAAAAATCAGAAAAATAGAAATAGAAATAGAAATGAAAATAAAATCAGAAATCTGGGTGGATTCGAAAGGGTTTCGATAGGTCGATCTCTCATATATCATTGCAATTTGTAAAGAGCAGTTGCAAATTTGAGATTCCACTCTGTTTTACTATTATATCCCTTGAAACAAGGGTTTTAGTAGTGATCATTGTCCGCCTTTCGTTACCTTAAAAGGCGACAAGGACTTTTTTTTTTTTGAAATAATAATTATATTTACAATAAAAAAAAAAGCACAAGAGGTGCAGGTACTGCATAAATTTAAAGTTAAAACAATCCTAAATTGCATAGCAGGCTTACCGAGAAAGGGCGAGAATAAGTCTGGCTGCTGGGCTAGGCTACATAAGGCCTAGGGAACTTGGGCTTGAAAGGGCGGAGGAGGAGGGGGAGAGGAAGGAACTGGGGTTGGGCTCAGTAATTAGGCCTAAGCAAGCCACGGGCTATGGCTGAGAGGAATGGGCCAAGGCTGAAATCTGTGAGACACTTAAATCATCTCCTTAAAGCAAGAATTAAAGTGCTTCAACGCCAAAGATAGTGAACACACTACTTAGGGACAAAGTCCATTCAATACCCCAGAATACAACACATGGAATCATAATAAGAAAAATGAAAAGTTTATGGATGATAAAATTACAAGTACATTTGATTCAATAAAGAATAAATTAAACATGACATGTATGAGGAGTCCCAATTCGATACATCTTCATTGTTGAAAGCCATAGCTGTTTGAATCTCACATGTTATGTGCACAAAAATCATTCCTCCTACACCACTATTCACAGTTGAACTTGTAGAAAAGCCAATGGGCTTTCCATGAGTTTCTTCTATGGGTCGAAAAATCGGCCTGACCGAGATTTTTTCTTTTTTTTTACAATCTCGATAGTTTTTATATATATATATATAGGCCGATATTCGCCGTATCAGACGAATATCGACTGAGATATCGACCGGGTCTACAAACGATATTTGTTATTTTAAAAAATAAATAAATAAATAAACCGTCCAAATTTTTTTTTCCGAATTTTATACCCCTGGTTTCTTCCCAAGAGCAAAAGAAAGGAAAGGGATGGGTCGAATTTGTATTTTCAGTCCTACATGGATTGGAGGGGGAGTGTTAGGAAGCCCCATATTGCATGTGGGCTTCGGGATCTAAGAGTTTATAAATGCATGAGCACCATCTCCTTATGAGCCAATTTTTAAAGATGAATTCTATCCATATATTTTATCAAAGAAAAAGGAGAGTGAGCACACATAGATAGAGTTCTTCAAATGTGTCTTTCTGTTACTTCTTTACTCTCTCATTCTTCTTTCCTCGAACCAGGGGTTTAAAAAATGCCCAGGTCGATATATCGGCCGATATGATTCTCTCTCCTCTTTTTAATTTTTTTTGTAAATATCGGTATTATTTTTTATTTTTTCTGAATTAAAAAATATAAAAAAACTGAAAAAGAAACTGTTTTTAAAAAAAAAATTGAAAATGTAAATATTGGTTGATATCGGCTGATATTTTGAATATCGGCCAATATCTGGGCCCGGGCCCATCACCGTTTTGTTTTTTTATTTTTTATTTAAATACCGATATCAATCATATCGGCCGATATCGGACCGATATGATTCTGCGATATATCGGCCAATATGATTACTGTACGGCCTATACAATACGTATTGGTCGATATTATACGGGGCTTAAAATCCATATCATATTGGCCGATACGTGATATCTCGACCCCTACTTTGAACAATAATATAAAATTATCATAATCCACATTTGGATGCAATTGCCTTTTGTGTGTTAGGAAGGTGGAATTCATTTGTAACCATGTCTTCTTGCAACTAATTTTTTGTGCTTTACTAATTTGATAAAAGTTACTTACTATAAAGAAATGGGTTTAGAAAGCACAAATGACATTAAAATGCTTTTGAATTGAAAGTTTTATATCTTGCTCAGGACCGAGTTTTCGAGCAGATCTTATTGAGTCCACACCTAGTCAAATTCTTCATTTAGTATCAATAGTAGAGCATTATCTTATTATATCATGTTTATTATTCTAAGTATAATTTTAAATATCATAAAAAATTACATCTTCATGATTAGATCGTCGATCTTTGTTTGTTTTTACTCATCCGCAATTTACTCTATACTTTTGAACGAGACTTCACTAGCACATCTTCGCTATTGATCTTCTTCTGCTCTATTAGATAACGTCATCTGACTTGTTGAATTATCGAGTGATCAATTATCCAATTCATTAAGTTGAAACTCAAGTAAGATATCTTGAGTTTGAAGGAGATGTTAATAGAAATTGAATTTTTTATCGAGTTAGAATTCTAAGTTTGTGTTAATTTTTTATTAAGAGATATATTGTATTTAAAATTATATTTAGAGTTTGAGTTTATCTATAATTATATATCACTTCATATATATCAAATATATCAATTCAAAATATTAGAGTGATGATTAGAAACCTACTTTAAGAAGTATGAGCCCTAACTTTGATTTCCATTTCACCTTTTATAGTGAGTCCCTATAGAATTATTTGGCATGTGTAGATAGAGAGAATTATACATGTCCTGATATTTAGTCCGATATTATAACAGACTTTGAGACATTGGTTATAAAAAAAAAAAGATTAGACAAATCTTAATGAATTAATCAAACAATTAAATATTAACAAATTATAAAAATAAAATTATCTGATTGCACCAACATATCATGGCATCCATGGAAATGGCGTTGGGTGCGCAGGAATTAGGTGGATTGCAGCAATTGGAAGAAGATGAATTGAGTGAATTATAGCTCTTTACAGCTCTCTTTCATCATTCCACACGGCCTTTCTCACGCGTCTTTCGCCGCCCGCCCCCCACTAAGACAGACGTTTCGGTAATGCCAAAATGTCACTCAACGAGGATTGACTGACTGAGAAATGAATCAATACCGCCTCTACTTTTCCACTCTCAGCCGTCACACCACTCTCGACTCACCACCTTGCTGCTTCCCTCTCTCTCTCTCTCTCTCGCTTTGTTTTTATCTTCCAAAGTCCAAACCAATATCAGGAGAACATGTCTCCTCTATCATGTCACCCAAAACACGCTTGGGAAATTGGGAATCTGGAGATGAGAGATGGCTTTTGTTTTTGAGTTTTGACTGATTTTTACTTGGATAGGGAAACAATCACTTTTGCAAGTTTGGAAATTGGGTCGCCTACCACTGAACTCTCTCCGATTAAAAAATAATAATCTCCCGACATAATGAAATCTCAAGAAACAGAAGACGCTGTCATGGCTTCACTTGTATTGACACAAAACTTTTTTTTTTTCTAAATAAAATACTCAAAACCCATTGCACATTAGTCTTTCATGGAAAATCCGATTTTGCAGTGTCACATTGAAAGAAAAAAAGAAGAAAAGAGAAGGAGAAGAAGAAGATCTCTCAATTGAATGTGCTCGAGCCATCCTTGCCAACCATGACCAAATGGGTCAAATGGTCGGCTTTTTAATCTCAGCGTTTTATAATTTACAATCCAACAATTAGAGTAATAAAGCACTGTCTAATACAAAAAATTAGGATTTGATAAAAGCCAGATAAATAGATTGATCATATAGATAGTGATTTTTGAAAACTCATGGTGTAAAAATTACTAACAAAGAAGTTTAAAAAGAAAAAAAATACATGATATTTATAAAAAAAAAATATATATAATTAAGGGAACTACTTTGGAAACTATTAAGATAAAAATATCGCAAAATGGAACTGAGTGCTACTATTGTTGTCTTGTATCAATACGTCAGCAGAATTACATTTTTGATATTTTTTAACTCACAATTTATGATTTTATTCAATTTCGTAGCCATCTAAGTTTTAATCTTTTTTAAAAATGATTTAGTTGTCTAATTGGCAAAACAATACTCCTTCCGTCTCATTTTACTTGTTTCATTTTAAATATTTATATTTTTTAAAGAACTCTTTATATAAGAATAGCACTTCATGTAATTTCATTTTTTTTAAAGACACTTTATGCTACTCTATAAATGAGACAAATATTTTTAAATAATTCTAAAATTCATATAAGACAACTAAATTGAGACAAAGAAAGTATAAATTAGTGTTATATATTATATTATATACTAAGTGTGTCTTCTTTTATATAGATTATAAAGTATTTAAAATTTAAATTTAAGAGTTAATATTATTTTCAACCAATAAATTTAGACATAAAATGTTAGTTTTAATTCTTTCAATCCTAATCTTTTATAAAGTAATTAACAATTTTAAATTCAACATCCTGAAACTCTTGACTTTCAACAAATATTAATAAAAGGATTCTGTTCAAAACAAATTGGATATTGAAAAACAAATGCAATAATTGAATTGATCTATTAAGTTTTAAAATATGGTTAGGTGAAACTGTGAAAGAAAAAAAAAATAGCATGTACCAGCACAAGTGGCTTCACGTACATGGATCAAAATATCTGACCCAGTTATTAAATATTGACACGAATCTTAAGGTTGACGCTGCCACCGACGGTAAATTTTGAGAGACGCCTGGCGGTTTGGAATTGGTGAAAATGGGTCCTTATTAGGGTTAGGTGAGACATAATAAATGGAACAATAGTACAAACCCCACACTTTCAATTGCCTCTCTAGAAATCAACAATTCAACACTGCCACTCAACTGAAAATATCAAATCCATCTGTATATCTGATGACCCACATCTGAACGGCCAAAAACAAATGACTTCAATCCAACGATCGAGATTTTTGGTGAAAAAACCAACACAGGCTGATTTTGAAATTGACAACAAATTAGAACACACATCAAGATTCCGTAGAGCTTCTCATTAGTCGTAGATTCATATACAAAACGAACGAATTAGTACTGGGCTAAATAAAGAACATTTTTCTACCAAGGTTAAATTAAAAAAAAATATCCTCGATCGGCAATGGGCATCACAAGTGTTGATCAGAACGGATGGTCGGACTAGCAAAATGAAGGGACGTGATCTCCAATCAAGTGACAAGTGGGCCCCACAAAAAATAAGAAGCAATTTCTTTTTTCCATTTCTTATAGGGCCTTGGAGCAATCAGCCTTTGCAAATCCCACTTTTTTCCTCAAACCATCGAACTCAACCCACATGTTCTGCTGATGGAAGTTTCCAATGATGTTACTCTCCACACCCAACAACTGAGAGCTGCCGATGGTGAGACACGTGACCCCACCTCCGACACCAACCAAGGCCCTCTCTCCATCCAACGCGATCTCCGCGCCCTTCAACTCCAACACCACCTCTCCCAGCAACCGTCCGATGTGAGCCACGTCACCCACAAAACAAGTTTCCAGTACCCCACCGTAAACGAATCCCTTCTTCCACCTGGGCCCCACCAGCCTCCTCACCTCTTCCTTCACCTTAGCGTATGCGTCCTCCACCAGGAAAGTGAACTCCGTTCCCGAGTCAATCATCGTCTGGCCGGCGCCTCCAGCGTCCGGCAAGAACGCCGAAGGAGGGATATCGAGACGTTTCCCGGCAATGCGTATCCCGGTCATGGCGACCGTGTACGCGGCCTTGTCAAGGTACGGGAGACTGCTCTGGGTTTGGCTGAAGTGCAAGAGGTTAACGTACTTGAACCCACTGGATAAGGGGTTGTCGCCGACGACGAAGGTACCTCGCGGCGCGACCTGCGTCAGATTCCGGCGAGCCGGGACGCAGTAGGAGAACTTGCGAATGGAGGCCTGAGAGGCGAAGGAGAGGCGGCCGAGGTTCATTCCCAAAATGCCCTCGGGGGAGCTCGAGTCGAGGCTGCAGCCTAGAACGACGGTAGAGGTCCTCTGGACAAGGGAGACTTTTTCCTGGACGAGATTGCCCTCGGCGAGGGTTCCGTCGGCGTAGAAGAAGGAGTAGTGGCAGAGATGGTTAGAGTCGCAGGAGGTGGGGAGGGAAAAATCGGGGCTGCGGGGACTGCAGAAGGGGGTCTTGCAGTGGAGGACGGAGAAAGAGGAGGAAAGAGATGGGTTGAACGAGGGGTTCCTTTTCAACTTCAGGGGCTTTTTCTGGCATTGGATCCAAGAGAGCTGGCTACCGGTGTCCAAAACCATGGGCTGGGGTTGCGGAGGGGTGCCGATTGGGAAAGAGATAACGAGAGCGGTGGTATATTTGAAGCGGAACTTGGACGGAGTTGGGGTTTTTCTAGAAATGGTATTGCGCGGCGAGGCAGAGAGAGAGGACGTGAAGAGAGGAGAGGAGCGACGGTGGGAAACACGGCGGGAAAAGAGAGGGAAAGAGACATAAGGCTTTTCGGTGTGAACAGGGTTTAAAGAATTGGAATCAGAGGAGGAAACACCGCCAGAAAAGGAGAAGAAGAAGAAGACGACGAAGAATAAGAGCAGCAAAGGGGAGTTGCAGAGAGGAAAAGCCATTGAAAGAGAAAGTTCGAGTGCAGAGGTTTGGTTTTTAGATTTAGTGGAAGGGTTTTATACTTTTATATTCTTTTCGAGGAGGACGAGTCTCCTATATAAAATATCTTAGAGAAGCGACTCAACAGTTAACGCTGAACAGTAACACATAGACAGCTGTCTAATTTATGTTTACCTTAATTAAGTGAGAAGCCCAAGGACGACAATGTTTTTAGTTTTTCCTTTAAACTTGAGAGGGATCCAGTCCGGAGCATTACCAAATCCCAATTTTAAAATTAATAAATAAAATCCATTTTTACGGTGCCTTAATTCTGATAGCTGACAGAAAATAAGAATACTATCTTCCGAAACTGTTGGATTAATTTTCTAGCAGAAACCATAAATGTCTGCTCTTTATCCTATTTCACTCTTTAATATCCATAAGATTATGATAAATAAAATCGTATCTTTCAATATTTAGTCAAATCAACACTGTTTAGGCTTTTCTCAAGGAAAACGAGATAATTAAGAGAAGAAAATTCCTTTTTTTTACTGAAACTCTCTCTAATTTATCTTTGAAGTGATTTACTTTTACTATTGTAAAAAAATTAACTAGTGGGCCCTATACTATCTGAATCCCATTTCATTAACAAATAGAGGAGAATTATTATTATTAGAATTACTGATCCTATTTATTTCTAGTTCAACTTTTTGAAGTTTGAATTATATCCCAGATGAGCCATGACCTTAAAAATTAAGTCACTGTAAGAGTGTTTTAGGAAGTTTGATAAATGGAATTTCTCTAATCAATGGAACAGGACAATAGATATAATTTATAGGCTATGAAAACAATGATTTATACATGTGTAAAATGTAAAAAAAATTAGTCTCTTGGAGATCAAGCGTTTAACCAAGGTAAATCAACTGAACTATAAAAAAAATCATTTTTAACATTTTATTTCATTTTTGTTAAATCAAATTATTGAAAATCACTAATAATGTTGATTTTTAAATGACATAAATAGAACTTTTGCGTGAATGTATAAGTAGATTTAATCCACTTTCAAATATCATAATAATCAATACTGTTATATCTATTTTGGTAGTTATTCTGACTTACATTTATAGTGAAAATGTTCCAGTACTATGTATATTCCCAAAATAAAGATATGAATAATATAAGAGGTAAGTAATAATTAATTAATTATACATTGAAATTATATTTGAAGTAAGGGTTCAACTTAGGGAGGGTAAACTTGAACTCCATTCACCTCACTAAAATTATGAGCAGATTAATCTAATCTATTTAAAATATTGTCAGCGATTCTTTCACGAGCATCATATGTAATTCGATATGAATTTTGGGAGCACTTACACACACCCGGATTTTCTGCCTCTACACACGTGAAATCGAATTTTCGGATGAAATTACAATTTTACCCCCGCGTTTCCATTTATTCGAATGAATGTCCAGTTCATTTTGGCATTCATTCGAATTAATCATCAAGTGTATTTTCAATTCATTCGAATGAATGGGCTGAATAGTAACACGGAATACTGCTCAGCCCCATTCATTCGAATGAATGGCTCATTCATTCGAGTTCCGTTCATTCCGTCATTTCGAATCATTCATTCGAATGATTCGAATGAACCTTCAGTTCAGTACATAATATTTTTTTAAAAAATTTTAAACTTATTTTTTAAGCATTGTTTATTTCTAAAAATTTTCAAATTGAATATCCAGACTAATTACGATAATCTGATAAAAATACTTTAAGACTTTAAGGTCTTTTGACACTCCTAAATATTTAAAACACAGTGTTTTACAAATAAGGGTATCCCTAGGGTGTGCCAAAAATACATTTAGGAGTGTCAAAAGACCTTAAAGTTTTAAAGTATTTTTATCAGGTTATCGTAATTAGTCCGGATATTCAATTTGAGAAATTTTGGAAATACACAATGCTTAAAAAATAATGTGCATAGTGTATTAAATAATAAAATCTCCTTTAAAACTTTAAAGTTGTTTTTTATGCACTGTGTATTTTCAAAATTTCTCAAATTGAATATCCGGACTAATTACGATAACCTGATAAAAATACTTTAAGACTTCAAGGTCTTTTGACACTCCTAAATGTATTTTTGGCACACCCTAGGGATACCCTTATTTGTAAAACACTGTGTTTTAAATATTTAGGGGTGTCAAAAGACCTTGAAGTGTTAAAGTATTTTTATCAGATTATCGTAATTAGTCTGGATATTCAATTTGAAAAATTTTAGAAATACACAATGTTTAAAAAATAAGTTTAAATTTTTTTTTAAAAAATATTATATACTGAACTGAAGGTTCATTCGAATCATTCGAATGAATCGAATGAATGATTCAAAATGATGGAATGAACGGAACTCGAATGAAGAATGACGGAACTCGAAGAATGAGTCATTCATTCGTATGAATAGCCATTCATTCGAATGAATTGAAAATACACTTAATGATTCATTCGAATGAATGACAAAATGAATTGGGCATTCATTCGAATGAATGGAAATGTGGGGGTAAAATTATAATTTCACCCGAAAATTCGATTTCAGGTATGTAGAGGCAGAAAATCTAGGTGTGTGTAAGTGCTCCCATAAATTTTTTGTTCTTAGAATTGACTCGTCGAATTATCTGATTCAAAAAATTCAATGAATTTATTCAAAAAATAAAATAAATAATATAGTAAAATTTATATCGAATTATACAAAATATTGCTACCTAATATATGTCAAAAGTGTTTGATCCATTTTTAATTTAATTTGGATTTGTCAGGTTTAAAAAGAAAAGAAAATATCAATGGAATGATTATAGCTGTCTTTTCCCGTTTCAGAATTCACACGCAAATTACAACTCAGCAATCAATCCGAACTTAAGTAAAATTTGTCTGAAGCTTCGCTCGTGCGTCCAGCCACGTGTACCGTACAAATTAGTGGGTTATATTTGTAGTTATTCAACGACTTGCTTTAATTGATTGAGGCAAATTAAAGTGATAAAAAAAGGAGTAACCGCGTTTGTGTAGAAAGATGACGTCACCATTTCTTCCTTTGGAATTTGGAATCATGATTGACACGTGTGCGACGGACAAGTGGACAATAACTGTCCTTTATAAGAACAACCATTGACGTGTGGTCCCACGCACTTAGAAGATAATTGAAAAGGGTTGGTCTCATTGTCAAGCAACTATTTTTAGCGGGAGTTTTACGTCTTGAGTTTGATTTATATTTAAAAATTTTTTAAATAATTTTTTATGAGTTATTCTCTATCGATTTATTAATGAGTGTTAATTTAAAAGTGTGTATGTTTATAGAATTAATTTCAACTTCAGTAGAAATGATAATACCTTTATTATAAATACGGCTAATTTCTTTGTACAGGCATGAGATTCAAAAATTTTGATGAAAATTACCTAACTGTCCTTCTGCGTCAGCGGAATCTACTGCACTGCCCTTCAGCGTTAGCATAGTCCAGACGTGAGATAAGAACATTTTTCCGTCGTTCGGACCATCGGATCATTCGGACGATCATTCATGCCTAAATCCATTTGTCCTGACATTTTGAATGTGCTATAATAATACTATATTATTTAAATAATAAAATCTCCTTTAAAATTTTAAAGTTATTTTTTAAGCACTGTACATTTTCAAAATTTCTCAAATTAAATATCCGGACTAATTACGATTGTCACGCCCTGACCCGACCGATGGGCCCGGAACGCGATTGATTTTTTTTTATTTTTTTGAAGATAAACAGAACCACAAGCATTCTTACTGAGCCGGATCAACAGTTAGTCCCAGCGGTTACACATTATCCCGTCAAGTGGACTCAAACATGTACCATATGCTTCCCAAAGACCAAGATACAACAACATCAATACATAACATGCTCAAATCAAAACCAACATTGATTAATACAACACAAAATAAAATCACTCATTGATTCATCGTTCAAAAGCATTGTCTCCAAAGGCAACATAGCTTATTACATCAATTCAACATAAATTAAGTACCACATCCGGTACTTAATGAAAATCAACGGTTCTAAGAACCAAGAGAAAGATCAGGGCATTCCTCTCCGGGGGAATCCCAAGACACTGCCTTAGCTTAATCGCTCTAAGCCTGAAAGAGAGGGTCCTCCTCCTCGAGTTCATCATCTGAAAGGTGAGTGGTGTGAGCTAACTAGCCCAGTGAAGGATAATTAACAATGCAAATTAAATAAATATAAAACAGGTTAGCAACAGTTCAATATCACATGCTTGATAGAAAAATAAGCATAAACTCAAGTAATATATCAACATCAATAAACCACTGCCATTATCCACCGTAACGCCTGCCGACTACACTGAGACCAGTATTAAGTCCCAACACGATCAAAATACATCTTTACTAGTACATCTCCGGCTCTTAAACGTAGCCGATACTGACACTCTCAAGTCAGCAACTGACGACAGCATGGTCCGCCTATGGTCCAGTAGACATAAACCATCTCTCATATGGCCGATATTGGTTCAATAGCCCAGGTACGTGGAAGCAGTCTTACACACACATACGATCAACATCGTAATACCATAATCATCACAGCACTCTTACCATAGTGTACCATGTATAGGCACATGAGTGGGTTCATCAAAACTGAAACCATTCATTGCTCAATATAACACCTGTTTACAAAATCTGCAGAGTTAAGTTCCCTCACCGTTATGTGTGGTTTACGCGGTCTCTGTTCAAACAACACACAAGTGCACAATCAATATACAGATCAAATACATACACACGAGTAGTATTTTGAAATCTCACGTTTTCCCACAAAATATCCGAGGTATATGGAATTGAGTCTCCTACTTGGTTTCTATCCTTTTTAAATCATCCACAAGATAATAATATAATAATAAAAGGGGCTCAGTCCAAACTCATATTGTCTTCTGGGCATTGACCAGATCGACTTATTGAGTGAGGTCTAAATCCTCAAGTCACTTCTCGGTTGTCTTCTGGATAGGACTAGAGCTGACATTTTGAGTAGGCCTCGAGGTCACCCAGTGCCCGACTATAGTGCCGGCTTAAAAGTGAATCACTCAGTTCCCGACTATAATGCCGGACTGAAAGCGGATACAATAATATTTACACTATAAATAATAAGATAAGAGGGTTAGTACAATTTTAATTAACAAAAAGGGGTACTAAACATCACATCACATAATCTAATAAAATAATATTTTTTTGAATAAAATAATAATATTTAATTATTTAATTATTTATTCATTTTTTTTTCTTCGATGGGAACCAACATTTAAAATCATAAGCAACTATAACCTCAAATAATTTTTTTTTTTGAATAAAATAATAATATTTAATTATTTATTCATTTTTTTTTCTTCGATGGGAACCAACATTTCAAAACATGAGCAACCATAATATCAAATAAAAAACTATATATATTTTTTTAAATAAAATAATAATATTTTTTTTTTCTTCTTCTTCCCCGTTCACTGTCTGCAACAGACAATGAACGGCCGGTGAACAGTAAAATCGAAAATGGGAAATGGGGGATTTTCGGGACTCGGTTTTTACATCTGACCGGTCCGATGGATTTCTCCGGGAGTCCTCTTTCCATAGGAAGAGGTTTGGAGCTTTGAAACTCAGTAAGCCATCCGATCTTAGCACCGGAAGCTCACTAATATGAGAAACCCTAAATTTTTTTCTAAACTTTGAAATCATTTTTTCTCAGTGAAAACAGAGCCAAATTCAAAAAAAAATTATTCAAAACCGATCGAAATTGAAAGGGGAATGCAGTGGTTACCTTGGATTGAGTTTCTGGGCTGAAATCCGGATTTTTTTTTTTGAAAATCTCTCTCTAAGTTACTGTCTGAAAAAAAAAGAGGGAAGAACAGAGAGTTGTTTTCGCTGGGTTTTTGTAAGAGAGAGGAGAGAGAAGAGAGAAGGGAGAAGAGAAGCTGGAGTTAAAACCGAAGACTGAGCCGATTTTTATAGAGAAAAGGCCGGGAAATCCGGCTGCGCATGGAGCGACGATCGGCCGGCCCGCTGCGCATGGAGCGACGATCGGCCGGCCCGCTGCGCATGCAGCGGCGATGGGACGAGACGGGGAAAATAATCATCGCCGGCAGCGACGATGGGACGGGACGGGGAAAAATATTCATCGCCGGCAGCGACGATGGGACGGGACGTCGGGTCGCCGGAAAAGGGCCGAGCAGCAGCGCATGCCCTCACGCCGCTTACGCTAATACAGTAAAATTTTTGGGTTTTGCAGATCAGCCCTCCCAGTTTTTCTAAATTGCAGAAAATCCCCTAGTTTTAATAAAAACCTGATTTTTTAACTAAAACAGTAATTTTAAAAGCTCAAAATTTAATCCAACCTTACAGATAGGTTGAGTTTTAAAAATCTTAATCACCATAAATTTTTTGGAATTTAACTCTTATTAAAAACCATTTATTTAAATAAAAACTATAAATTTACACTATTTACTTAAATAAAGAATTGTTAAAATAAACAATTTAGAAACATCATTTTGAGATGAAATGAAATAACTAGACCATTCTTAAAATGTTCTACCACCAGTTACCTTTTTCTGAATTTATCTTGTTCCTGAAATTATTTAAAATAATTAAAACTCCTTTTCGGGGTTTAGACGGGCGATATTTAAATATTATTTTTGAAAATAATTTTATTTTAAAATCAGAAATGTAAATCCTTTATTAAGGAGAACATTATTCACCAATAATATTCACATATCAACAATATTTATAAAAATATACAACAACAAGTGGTAAATTACCAAAATGCCCATCCAGCTCGACGAGTTGAATCACTGAGTTTTCGGGCTCAGATAGGGCCAAACTTGGGCTTTCCTCGAAGCCCTAACCAAAATCTCCGAGATTAATCGGTTAAACAAACTTAACGAGTTAAAACACGCCTAATCTGGGTCAAGGTATTACAACGATAACCTGATAAAAATATTTTAAAACTTAAAGGTCTTTTAACACTCCCAAATGCTTAAAACACAGTATTTTATAAATAAGGGTATCTCTCGTCTATGTCGAAAACACATTTAGGAGTGTCAAAAGATCTTAAAGTCTTAAAGTATTTTTACAGGTTATCGGAATTAGTCTGGATATTCAATTTGAGAAATTTTGGAAATAGACAGTGCTTAAAAATAACTTTAAATTTTTAAAGGAGATTTTATTATTTAAATAATACACGCACCAGCAATATAGACCGTTATTTTAAGCACTGTCTATTTCCAAAATTTCTCAAATTGAATATTCGGACTAATTACGATAACCTGATAAAAATACTTTCAGACTTAAAGGTCTTTTGACACCCTCAAATGTGTTTTCGGACAGCCGACGGATACCCCTATTTGTAAAACACTGTGTTTTAAGCATCTGGGAGTGTCAAAAGACTTTCAAGTCTTAAAGTATTTTTATCAGGTTATCGTAATTAGCCCGGATATTTAATTTGAGAAATTTTGAAAATACACAGTGTTTAAAAAATAACTTTAAAGTTTTTAAAGGAGATTTTATTATTTAAATAATGCAGTATTACTGTAGCATCTGCATACCGTCCGGACGAATGGATAATCGTCCAAACGATCTGATGGTATATCTCACGTCCGGATCACGCTGAAGCGGAAGGGCAACGCGGTAATTTTTACCAAAAAATGAAAAACCCATGTCTGCAGAAAGATTTCGCCCTTGTCTAAATTGCTCCCCATTATAAAAAAGAAATCCTTTATAAAATTAAATAAACTTTTTCTACTGAAATTCTATATAGTAGATGTTCTCAAATGAATTTTAGAGTTTAAGTTGATGTAAAAAAATTGCATGAGTAATTTATATATAAACTTTTATTTTTATTTAATTATTTAATTCTAAATTTTAAGAATCAATAATTTATACATTAAAATTTAAAGTCTAATATTATATAATTTGAACTATAATTGAAAATTTATATAGTTTAAATTTTTATAATTACTTATTAAGCTCATTAGAAAATACCACTTAATATATTTATTAGCTTTAACTCTGCTATAAATTAAATATGCCAACGGCTGGATTTCATTCATCTGATTATGTACCGTAGATTTTGATTAAGATACAGATTTAGTTGCTAAAGATAATGGATAAGTAGTCAAACCCAACATAGGTCTTGTCAGTTGGACCTACATAGGTTCAAGTGACCTCATGCGTGTCTTTTAGAAATTGTAAATTATTCATATATTATAAAGATTTTGTAAGTTCTCTCGACTTTTGATGTATTAAATATATAAAAATTAAAAATTAAATCTATGTCAAGTTTGGAATATATTTGCTTAGCGGTATGTGTTTATGATGATCTCTTTTAAATTACATTGTTAGAATAATCATGTGGTGCAAAAGTTAGAAAAATATCTTCAGCGAGCCATCTTTTCAATCGTATTTTATGTTTTGCCACGTATTTTAGTGTATTTTCGATTTTAGTATAGATTATAATAAATTTTTAATTAATTTTCACAAAATTTATTTTTATTAGATAAAGTATTAAGTCTTACCATTCCTTTATAATAAATGATATACTAGGAAATTATTTATAAAGTTAAACTATTCTCAACTTTATTGTGAATCATTGTGTCTTTCAATTCAAAAGTAAATAGTTTTAATAAGCAGTTGATATTCAACTCTATAAGTAAGTAGGAGGATGTTGAGCTTTAAAATATATTTAAAAAGAAAAAGTAAACTGCGATCTCACACACTTTATTTAATCATTTTGTTGGAATGAATTAAGATTAAGAATATATTTAAAGTACATTCCATCAAATTATTTGTTTAAGACTATAAAACTTTTAATTTAAGTCCTTAGTACAATGTTGGACTGCTGTTTGATAATGTATTATCTTCAATTTAATTTGAACTCGTGATGGTATTAACATTTAAGAAATGTGGGTTGACCTATGACTAAAACACTTTCTGAAGAAGACATTTTAATTTATATTAGAATATGGTTTTAAAATTAAGAGGCTAAAATTGTTCTAATATTTTTCTTAGTAGAAATCAATGACCTTAAATGCCAGGATAATATCCTTAAGTTTTCTTAGTTACTGTTGGAGAATCGAGAGTGAGTCTTATAGGTGACACTTAGGTTTTAACCTTTTGTGAGTTGGGTTAGAATATTTGACTAATTTAACTTAGTAGTTTCATTGATTTTGAAATTAAAACTTAAATGAATTGCTAACTATTAACAGCTTGTTCTATTTTAATATTAAAAAGTTTGTCCCATTTTGATATAACAGTCTAAACAAGCTGCTAACAGTTACAGGTCCATTAATTTATGATGTGGATGTCTATTTAAGGATTTAAGGGTGGCAATATCTAATCCAACCTATGAACTTGACTCGAAAAAAAATTCATGTTTAAATTATGTATATTTTGAAAAAAATTTAAATAGACTTTATTTGACTTGACCTAAAATAAATTCAGATTAAATTAGCTAAGGAGAGTCCCAGACATGAACCAGATCTGGCCTAAATAAAATAAAAAAAAATCTATTTAAGAACTCTATCTTTCTTTTTCTTTTCTTTTTTTGGATTTTATGTGTTAAAAATTTCAGATACAGTCCTACTAAGACCCCCACAGGTGATACCTCTGACTCCATGAGGCACACCAAGGTAAGTCTGTAGGGTTTCAAACCTGACACCTTTCGCTTCTTGAGGTGAACTAGTCAAACTAAACCACAGAGGGTAAAGAAATATTTGGAGACGTTTGGGACCATTAAAGAACTCTATCATTAACCATTGGATTAAGTCTATGTACACCACCCCAAGTTCAAAAATCTTATCCAAGTGACCCATTTTCATAGCCCAGTGACCACATAATAAAGAAATTTTTATTTTCCATTTTTCTATTAAACATCATTCTTTTCATCTCATTTTGTTATTTTTTCAAATTTTATAGAAATTTTGATTAGATTAGACATAAAAACCATTTTAACTTATATAACCAAGGGATAATAATCTCGGCCGATACATATCGTATCGGCCTAGATTTGAGATATCGGCTGATATCTGATATGTATTGTTGATATTGACCAATAAAGATGGTTTTAAAAAAAATAGGAGAGAGAAAAATATCGACTGATATCTAAGATTAAAGCCAACTCAAGTAAACCCATTACCACCTCTACTTGCAACAATGATGATATATTTGAGGTATTAATAATAAATTATGCATAAAATTGTGCCCACTCTTGATATATGAAGTATGAACCAATACGTAAATATCCAATCTGATAGTGGAAAAGTGTTGCTTTTCTTGTTATCTAACGAGAGCAAATGGTGCATTCATAATCTTTGACAAAGAGAATCAGAGTCAATTTCTTTTTATGAAAGGTTAGGTATCAATTTGTTACAAATATGTTCAATGATAATTAGTAAGATTACAATTTGGATAGCCCAACCAGGTATTAGATATGTTCAAGTCCGGACTTAATTGCAATTAAAGGGCTCAAGCCGAAATGACAGGTAAATTCAAATTAGTCAAATTCTGAGTTTAGTTCAAATTGTATTTACAGAACCTAATCTCAATTTCTAAGTCAAAAATGCAGATCCAAGTTTATTTGGTCTCCAACTTATTTGGGCGTAGAAAGAGAATTTTTGTTATTATATTAAAATATAATTATATATTACAATTCATTCAAAAATATTTAAAGAAATCTAAACTATTAAAATTGTTATTTTTGAAATTTAAATTAAATATAATCTACATTAATATCTATTTAAAATCCTCTACGTATCGAGAATTTTTTTTGGATAACATAAGTATCCTAACTCGATATTAGATGTGACACTAATTTTACATGTACAAAAAACAAACCTCATATATAAATAAATCGAGGAAGAGTTGAACTCAAGCTTATAGACTAACTGAGTTTACATGTGAGAATTATCTTTAGAGATTTGAACGGCAAAATTTACCATTTAAAGCGGGCAGAATTTACCACGTCCCTTGAGAGGATTTCACATCATTGAATAGGTCGGGTATGCTGTTTCATTTGCTGCACTTTCTTCGTTCCTTATTTTCAGATCATCTTTCATCTGTTTCTGCACTAAAGGAATGAGTTTGAAGGAGGAAGAAAAGAAAAAGTAGCAGAGAGAGACTCTGAGAGAGAGAGAGAATGGAGGTAGGATCAACATGGAAGGGTCACGCAGCACTGGTGGTGGTTCAGCTATGCAACAGTGGTTACCACGTACTCACCAAGGCAGCACTCAATATGGGTGGTAATAGGGTGGTCTTGTGTGTCTTCCGAGACCTCCTTGCCCTCTCAATCCTAGTTCCCATTGCCTTTCTCAAAGAGAGGTCAGTCTCTCTTCTCCTCACTTCACTTACAGTCCCTCTTCTTTCCTTTTACTTTCATATGCGTAATAAAGAATTCGTCCTATATTTATTTAGATGAGAAGAAAGAGGATTTAGGATTCCTTCCCCAAGGAGGTGACTTCTATGTAAAAAAAAATAGGAGATTTTTAACTCTTTTAAGGTCACTTTGTATTTTGGGTAACAAATTCAGCTCATACTATCAGCTGAATCATTGCAGAATTCTGAGAGCTGGAACATGTGTTGCGGCTGTACATAAATTTGGTCATTACGGTATAAATTCGAAGGAGAGAAACTGTATCGACCAAATTTAACTGATGCATTGTCTTGCGTCAATATAGGTATTAACGCTGATATGTATTGACACACTGCATTTTTAACGCAAGCTTTGTATAAATGGATCTCTATCTCTTGAGTTTGAATATTCAGTTAAAAATCTTCTCATGTCTTTTTCACTATGACGACAACAAATATCTCTATCTTTTAATGAAAACTAAACAACAAAATTTCCTCTTAAATTCTTATCACACTGAACTTCTTTAATCAGCATTGTTCTCTCTCTATATCATATTTTGTTTCTTGGCAGGGATATATGTCTTCCAGTACCTCGTCATCTAATTACGTCGTTCTTCTTTCTGGGGTTAACTGGGTAAGGTTAGACACTGTCAAAGTTAAAGTTTTCATCTACTTTAATTTCTACTTTTACTGAGTGGAACCTGATATATCTTCCTAAGATTGAATTTATTTGATTTTTTTTATCCTTAAAATTCCTTAATAGGATATTTGGCAACCAGCTTTTATTCCTTACTGGTCTTAGCTACACAAATCCAACCTATGCTGCATCCATACAACCTGCCATACCCGTCTTCACATTTATCTTGGCTGCAATCATCGGGTATGATTTAGTGAAAACTTGATGGTGGTTCTTGTCTATTTATCTAGTATCTTACATTAAATTTATTCTTTGCAGTACTGAGAAAGTGAATTTGCTTAAAATTGAAGGAGTTTCAAAGGTTGGGGGTACAATTATCTGTGTTTCTGGGGCCTTATTGATGGCTTTGTACAAAGGTCCAGCACTATTTGGGAGTGAAGATGTAGATGATATAGCTCAGAGAATGATAAGTGCGAAGTCTCAACTGGAGATAGGATCTGGTTTGACAGATGCAAGGATTGACATTGGGGTGTTGTGCTTAATAGGTAATTGTATCTGCATGGCAGTGTATATTGTTTTACAGGTACTCTCTCTCTTAAATTTTCATAAAACTTGATGGTGGTTCTTGTCTATTTAGTACTATTTCATTCAAACTCAAACTCTAATCCTAAAATAAGAGATTAATACAAATTGACATTCCTAATCCAATAGGAGTTCTAATTGGTGAGAGTCTTTAGTTCTTTTTCTTAATATACATTTCATGATTTTCATCCAAGTTAATTATCAGACTAAATTTTGTCATATCTACCCACTTAACCAAATGCACCATTTTTTTTTTCTTAATATTTATTTCCAAAAAAAAATCTCTCAAAAATTTCCAATTCTTTGTTGCTGTCACCATTATAGATTATAATAAACCATATAATTTTTGCTAGACTTGCTCAAAGGCAATCTTTCATCCAATTATAGATAGGTTCGCTTTCATACTACTAACTTCTTCTAATTCTTTCAACTGTCCCTTGGCTATTTGATCTCAAATGTTCATCAATAAGAAGTCCAAATATGTCAGAGGACAAGTTTCTTGACATTGTATGTCTCTTTTGCAAATTTTCTCTTGAAACCTCATTAAAATGATTCATCCAAGACACCCTAATTACAAAAATCTGCCAATAAAATAAGGCTAACCTGAATATCTAACCCAAAAGACTAACCTGTTAGGTGGAGTGATCTAAATCCTTTATAAATTTCTAGATCTCCCTCTACACTTCCAATGTAGGACTAGTGAAACTCGTTGGCAGCCCCAACATAAGTAATTATAAGAGCTTTTCCATGGATGAGTTAGACATAATAGATTGTAGAATAACATGGAATACAACTCTTGATAGGATAGGACAACTCTTGCAGAATCCAAAAGGCTGACTAGAGATACATGGGATAACAACGATCACGATGACGAAGACGTGGAGATCTTTTAAGAAATATTGGATAATTTGCAAATCAATAATAATGTCAAGAAACTTTTGATGACTGCCATTACTCATAGTTTCAACAAATCTCTGTGTTGTTGGCATCCATCGCCTGTACACAAATTCTCTGCAGTTGGCATTCAAGTTTGTATTCCTATGACTTCTATTCGATGATCACATAGAAACTTCATATTGAAAAAGGATCATTCATTGTACAATTATACCAGTAACAATTGTTCTATGTCTACTTAGATTTTGCTTTCAAAGAATTCAAAGAGAACAAATTCTTGTATTTAGATCAGTGGTAATGTCGAATGGTCATATTGGGTATTATTTGTGATGTTTCATATGACACCATTCAACATTTGCAGGCTTCAGTTTTAACAATCTATCCTGCAATCTTATCATTGACGGCATATTCATATGCTTTTGGTACATTAACTATGGTATTAGCTGGATTATTTACAACTAATGACCGTACAGAATGGATCTTGACAGAGTCTGAGATAGCAGCAGTTTTATATTCTGTAAGATTCAAATGTTTGTTTTCCCTTTTCAATATTTTTGTTTAAAAGCTTAGCCAAGTTAATTCAAACATTCTAAGTATTTAACATGTAGTTCCTGTTGAAGGAAAAGAAAAAAAGAATAGAGAATTTGCTTCCAATTTTTTCATACGCTGCTGTAAGAAAAAGAAGAAGAAAAAAGAATATCGTCTGAAGCAGATACAGACATGCAGTTACCATTCAAAGAAGAAGAAGAAGAGAAGAAAAAGGAATCCAATCAATTTTTTACCAAGATTAGGTCTGACTTGATGATTCATCGAAGATTCTCTGTTCATACTTATTGAATACTAAAACAAAAAATTTAGTACAAGTTAAATTTTTGTAGGTACAAGTTGAATTATATTTTTAGTTCATCCTTTTTTTTTATTTAATTCAAGAATGATTTTTCCAGTGCAGATTGTTTATGATCTTTCTCTAGATTTCAAAAATTTTAAACATTTTGATTTTTCCATAAATGATTTACAACTAACCATTTGCAGATCTCACTGAACCTTTTATTTTTCCAGGGAATCGTATCATCTGCTCTTTGCTACGGACTTACAACATGGTCCAATAAGATCTTAGGGCCTGCATTGGTGGCTCTCTACAATCCACTTCAACCTCTAGGATCTGCTGTTTTGTCAACAATTTTCCTTGGAAACAGTATTCATTTGGGAAGGTTCTATACTAACTCTCTTCATCCTCCCATCTGTTTCCCTAGTAGGCAATCCACCTAGTATAAGCAATAAATCTATTTTTACAATCAAGTCTCATTTGTTGATATGTTGACAACTTTTTTGGACGAATTTTAGCTATTTTGTGGACGAATTTTGCCTCTTTTTTTTTTTTTTTCCGCTTGCCAACCATGGAATCAAATCACAACCATTTAATGAACAAAATGTCAAGATTCATTTGACGGCCATTTTAAACTGTCTATTTATATATAGATAAAGTAAAGAAAAAACAACTTTTTTTTTTTAATCATTTGCTAGGAGGGCTTCTCCCAAGAACCATTTTTTATTACATATTTCAACCTTTTCAGGTCATTTGTCAACCTTTTCAGATCTTTTTTCAGTCAAAATACACATTGATACAATGTTCTTAGGATGCACACGAAAAATTCCTATTTGCGATTAGTGCGTAGTTTGGTTCCCATTGAAATTGATGATCCTGGGATATGAAAATGATACAGAACTGTATCATCCTGTAACGATCCGACCCGATAACAGGGCTTAGGGCTTAACTCAGTAAGATATTGTCCGCTTTGGGCCTCGCACACGCTCAAACCCGCACGGTTTTGCATTTGAGCCCAGGCCCACGTGGCCTGACCCAAAAGGCCTCTTACATGAGTTACACACCTTAGGGGCTAAATATAAACCCACCCTTCCTCTTATTTCCCACCGATGTGGGACTCTAGAGGAGGGGAGGGGTATCACACATCCACTTCAAAATCAATTGTGCTAGAACAATGATTTTTTCAGTAACGACCATTAATCCAAATAATTTTTGTCGACGCCAAAGGTCTTATTCTCATCGAATTTCAAACTGATTAAACAAGCTCTTAAGATTCTAATCTTAACCCCTCATTCTTCCTGCAAAATTTTGTTCTGACTGGCAAACGAGTTTCACATTAAAAGTATAGAGGGAGATATAGGAACTTGGATCACTTCATCTAATAGTCTTCTGGGATGAATACCCAGTCCTAACAAGTGGTATTAGAAACATATCTCAGACTATCTCATGTGGACTAGGAGATCCCTAGGCGGACGAGATGGCTAGCCTCATTTGAGGGAGGGCTTGGAGAACGAGTCCCACATTGGAAGTGTAGAGACTTATAAAAGACTCGGGTCACTCCACCTAATAGGCTAGTCTTTTGGGATGGATACCCAGTCCTAACAAACTTATGGTCACATTTCAATCCAACTTTGCACTTCATATACATCTTATTCTTTTGCAAGTTTAGTTTGATGCTGGTCCATATGCTTGCTTTTATTCCATTTCCACAGCTATAGTTTTGCCAGCCTAAGTTGTGTTAAGAAGTGAGTAATTCTTCTTTACACAACAATATCATGAAAAGAAAAGCTGAACTTTGCTTTGATGTACTTAAACAGCATAATTGGAGGGTTTCTTATCATTACTGGCCTCTACCTTGTCACTTGGGCACGCCACAGAGACAGACAGGCAGCTATCAAGGATACTTACACAAATCAGAGCTCCGAACCTCTTCTTCGCAATGATCGACTGATAATGTAGAACTCTTATCAGAAATGACATACAATATCTGGGACCTCTGTCATCTTCCCTAGGTCTTAAGTTGAGGATCATCAACCTCAATGATAGTGTTCCTTGCTAAAGAACTTGTTATCGTCAATTTTGCTGTCATTGAAGATTTATATAGTTATAGGTTTCTTGCATTTCCCAGTGTCCATATTGTTATCTAGCTCAAATTAAGCCTCACAAGCCTCTTTATGCTCCATCTTTCTTAAGATGTTATTGTTAAAACTATCTGCAAAGGTATAGTAAGAGCCAAAAGTGTGTTCAGTGTTTTGGTATGTTCCAATCCTTTCTATTTTTCTTTTCATTTTTTTTTTTTTGGTTTTTCTCCATAAAGGATTATTTACAGAAGCACTTCTTGACCCAAGAATCAGCATTACTGTCTGATGAGAAACAAATGGAGGATATATGCTTTTTACAGTTCTGTGATTGACCTTGTACACTTGTGCCTATCAAAGGACGACTGTGAATGTAAGATTAAGATTTGGAGAAGATCAATCATAAGAACATCAGTAATGGCCTTGTACAAGTGTAATTGACCACCTCTGATAACCACATCAATTTTGATTCCTGTTTCTACATGAGAAACCACTAAGTTTAGATTATACTCATCTAAGAAAACTTAAACAACAGTATACTGCTTATCCATTCTTGAGCCTACAGCCACCTTTTAGCATAACTATGATGGTCCAACACCCAAGTTTTAGTTTTTCATTATGCTTAGCCCAATGGCAAGAGTGAATCACTTGTAGAATGCCCTTACAAGTTGACATGGAAATGTTCTCATTCCTCTCTTGAATAAGGGCAACAGAATGGTAGAGAAAAACCCAAATAAGTTGGTTGTGACATGTAGAGAGTGGAGAGAGAGATTCAGCACAGTATGACAAATAGGACAAATCAGAAGCCTAACATTATCATTTCCAATGTTTCAAACTTTCAGTGGCAGAGAGATTGACGATTAAGCATTTACATTATGGAATATTATGAAACTGTAAACCTTATTGACTAGAAGGTAAAAATCTTGCAATAGCCTGTCCAAAAACCATCACTTGTTTGAAGTAGAATTTTTTTTTTTTGCAGTAAGGTAATATGGTAGTTATTTTAGACACATGACTATCTTCTGAATTCTGAGAGCTTTCATCTTATTGATGGTAGATTGACCCCTCATCAGGTTACTTAAAATTGTGTGGGCATCTCTTATTCTTGGATGATCCAAGCTACACTAGATATTGACCTCCAATTGGGGGTTTTTAGGGGCCTAGTCCTTGAGCTAGGGGGGTTTAAGGAGAGAGTGCATCTCCTTTTGGGTGTCCAGGGCAAAGCCTCAGACTCAAACTTTTAAGGGTATTTTTATATATTATATCTTTGAAGAATTTAAGGTTATGGGTATTTATGTGTATTAACAGAGCAAGACGAAAAGACCATTGCAATCCTACTCTCAAAGATAGTGAAATCGATCCCATCTTTCCAAAGACATAGCCACATAGCACATTGCCGAACCAAATAAATATCGCGTGTTCCTGTATTTTTGTAACAGATCGCGTGTTCCTGTATGTGTTTTGCTGTATTGTTCTTTGTTTCATTGTTTTTTCAAAAAAAAAAAATATGCAATCAGACTCTAACAGCAAAAATAATCTGATTCATTTGTTGGGACAATGCATGATATTCCAACCAGTGGTCGTCATAGGCTTAACATGTACGGAGTTGTGGTCATTTTGGCTTGCTTTCTATTTAGGAGAAGTTTCTTAGAATGCCCAGACAGGAAAATGGGAGGTATATGTGATACCCCTCCCTCCCCTAGAGTCCCACATCGGTGGGAAACAAAAGGGAGGGTGGGTTTATATTAAGCCACCCATGTGTAACTTAGTGTGAGGTTTGTCGGGCCGGGCCAGGTGGGCTGGGTCCAAATGCAAAACCGTACGGGTTCGAGCTTGTGTGAGAGGCCCAAAACGGACAATATCACACTGAGTCAAGCCCTAAGCCCTGTGTATTTGGGTCAGGTCGTTACACTAGACTACTAGTGCGAGACATATGGAATCACTTAGAAATGTGCTTATGATACAAGTAGGAAGATGGCTAGGGAAGGGTAGGGCCTGGTATGCTCCGGCCCAGTTTTTTGTAGGCTCAATCCTTTCAACATTTGCTCAGAAGGCCTGATTCCAGGCCATGAATCTGAATAGACCAGGCTCAGGCTAGGCCTGGTATATTCCAATCTTGTTTTATGACAGAATGGTATTTTGGGCTTCCGGTCAAATGGCCCAAATCCACTCCACTCATGAAGGTCTAGGATTGCTAGCAACCGACAGACCAGCTGAGGTTAGTCCATGCCTAGCCCATTTAAATTCTTAGTCTGATCCTTCATAGCCATGTGAAACAGAGGCCTGGCTCTTAAAAAAAAAGAGCATTCTTAGATGGATCCGAACATGAGTCAAAAAATCAAGTTACTCTGTTCATCAGGTGTGGGTCAAACACATGAAATAACCATGAGATGGAACAAATGGTAAATGCAGCTTTAAAAAGGAATTACATTAGCATGACATTGGGGTGTCGCAACCTCTCATGACTTCATTCTTATTCAAAGTACAGATGATTAAGAGACGGGGACTGCCGGTCTTGACAATAAGAGCAGAGGCTCTAGATGTGGTGAAGGAGAAAGAAGAGGATAAAACCTCATAGACATTTTAATCCGTTTGATGTATAAGTTTGCACTACATTTTTATAATTGGTAACACCATCTCTTTACTGCTGCAGTACCAGAATGGGATGTTCCCCTTGTCAAAATAAATGGTGCCCTCCACCAGACCAAACAAAGATTTTCTACCACCAGTTGAAGGTTGCTGTGTATAACCTTTTTGCTAGGAAGTCTAGTTAGAGTAGGAGTTCAAGTTGTTAAGACTATCTGGAGTCTGATCGTTAGAGATGTATTGTTGATTTCTCTTTTCTGTCTTTGATATTGTTGTTTGTGTGTGGACGAAAATGTGATTTTCTCCCAACACAAGTTTGTGTGAATCTCTTATTAGGGATGGGTTCGTCTAAAGTGTTTGCGTTTGTCTATGATTCTTGTGTTTATATGTTTATCTATATGAGTGGGTCTTACAGAATAAATTGAATCACAAGCTTATGAAAATCACCTTGCCCATCTAGAGAGAGGTTGGTTGGATCCCATCTAGAGAGCAGAGAGTTAGGAAGGTCCCACCAGTGTGGTCTGCAACTCATGAACATCCACTGTAGGGTCATCATATATTGATATGGACAGTGTAGAACTGTAGATCCATTGAATTGCTGGTGTCAGTTTTTGTGGAGACAATTCTAGTGAATCATTTCACATAGCAAATACAATGGATCCTTTTATGGCAGTAGTTATCTAAAGGGTTGCAATGTTTCGAGTCATCATTCTCTTTTAGAATGTCATGAAAGGAGAAAACAAGGCATTATCATTATTCATTGTCATTCATGAAAGTGATATGCACCAAGCAATTCTCTCCTTATGAAAGTGATGTCCACATGTCATTTCCATAAATGTAACCTCTTCTCTGCATATTTTTGGTTTCATCTTCTTTACACAAAAGTTTAAATATAGTGTTAAAATGATGATCAATGAGACCATAGCCAAGGCTTTAGGGAGCGTGTCTTGCGCATCGGCAAACAGCACAATTTTGGTGTTTGTCTTGAATCTGCAAGTGAATGGGTTTTACTTTGGTGGAAGCTAAAAAATTTGAAGCGCAAAGCAATTTCTAACCTGACCTATAAACTTAATTACCGTGCTCCAAGAATTCATTTGATATTGTCCATGTATAGAATGTTGGGGCAGCGAACGAGTCCCACATCGGTTGTGAAGGGGCAGATTTAGGAATTTATAAGGGACTCGGGTCACTCCACCTATCATGGCAGTCTTTTGGACTAGATACTCAATCCTAAAAAGTGGTATCAAAACCATATCCCCAGGCCACCGTATGTGGACTCAGGGATCTCCTAACTGGCCTCGTTCGAGGGGGGAATTGTTGGGGCAATGAACGAGTCCCACATCGATTGTGGAGAGAGAGATCTAGGGACTTATAAAGTATTTGAACTGTTCTACTCAATGTTTACAACCAAATGGAACATTTCTGCCTTCCAAAAAAAAAAATTCAACATTTTTACTTATCATTTAGTTTTATTTTTCCAAACTATTTCCTGTGCTTCGACGGGTAAGACAATGGGTCTATTTAATCCTTGTCTTCCATAGGCAACTCAACTCAAATTCAGTCCAATCCATCCTATCCCATCACACCTAAGTTGGAGACCTATCCATATGATTAGTGGGTCTTCTTCTTCTCTCTGAAATGTTAGGGGTCGTTGATCATCCCCTATTCTACATTTCTACTTAAGGTTCACAGTCATGATTTCTCAAGTGACATTATTGGGCTGCCTAAAGGGGGTCCACTATGGATGATCTAGAGGATCAACTACTCATACGGCTAGGTCAAGTAATGTAGAATGCGTTGCAAACGATTATCTGGGTCCGTTTGGATCAACAAAATTGAAGTCTTTAGGGTCTTAATCTAGTTGTTTGAATTGAAATTAGTAAATTGTGCCATATTTAGCAAATTGTCAATTTTTATATTTGTCATTTTCTTTGAAGTCAATTTAGAACGCTAAAATGGAGTTTGTTTTATACCACAGCAGCTTAAAATAACACTTATTATACTAAGTTGAATTAGAATCCTTTTCATGTGTAGAAAGTTTTCTTGATGTTGTTTTGAGGTTATCTTATTATGGTACATGTGAAGTAATGAAATTAAGATGAAAATTACTACAGTATCTTAATTTTCACTCTCTTTGGCTTTGAATTTTTGTCTTTCTTTAGTTTCTTCTTATTTCACTGTATCAAAGGAGTGACTATTTAATTAAGACCATAATCAGCCCTTTTTTGTTGATTTTAAACCAACCATATAAACATCATCAAATGGGTTTCATATGTTAGGATTTGTAGAGCCTGATCATTAAAAACGTACGGTCAATCTGGTCACGTGTCAAACTAGTGCTTATGAGCAAAACTGTAATGAAGGTAAGAGTCGTCTCTTCTTCAAATTTTTTTCCTTTGAGCATAGTAAATCGGTGTTTGAACCCGTGGACATACCAAAAGGAAACTACGTAAATCTCTGTATGTTGATTTTCTTCTTTTTGATATTGTTGTTTTATGTGGTAGGAAAGATGTTTCCACATATAGATGGAGGGCGGGAGAGATGACATGGTTGGGGCCTACTCTTTCTAGGCCTTTGGATTCTATTTGGTTGTACTTTCCACTGAAAGTGAGAGGGAGAGGGAGGTAGTGTGCATTTGAAAGCCTGAAAGGGAGGAGGGAAAAGCTAAGATGAGATGGGACAGATGAGGTTGGGTGGTGAAGGGCTGACTTTATAATCATAGACATGGTTGGAGGGTCCAGCAGAAAAATCTGGCTTCAGAGCCAAGCGTGAATGCATGTGCTTCCTCTAACCTTGTTGGCTGACAACCAGATAGATTCTTCAAGGAAGAGCAACCTTCCTTCCCATTGATTGGTCATGCCATTTGAATTAACTTCTGGGGGCCTTCTGTTTTGGTGATGCTTCCTCTTAAGGTCATCCTGAGTCCTGACCATAGTTTAAACTCAATTTGACTCAGTCCTCACTGAGTCAGCAATTCAAACAAGCCCCCTAAGGTTCTATAAGGTATTTAGACAATAAAGAATCTTTGAGAATTAAAAAAATTATAAAATAAATAAAAATATGTACGGTGACAAAATGATTTTAAGAAAGTAATTTAAGAATGACTTTGATTCTTCTATTTTGTTTCGTTTTTTTTTTTTTAATAATGTAGGTATCTCCACCTCCACCCACATTAGAGATGAGATTAATTACTTTGATATACGAAATCAGCAAAACTTGTATACTATTTAATCTCAAGAAGAATCGAATCTAACACCTCTAGTATAATTATAAAAGTTTGACCAATTGAACTATCCATTTTGTGTCTTTTTTAAATCTAATTGAAAAAAGATATTATTCTCATACTTGTTTTCATTCCGTTTTAAATGGTCTTCAAGCATCCCGAGTCACTTAGATAAGTAACCCTCTAACTTTCAAAGTCGATTGGCCATAGCTCTTTGACTTGAATTGCTAAAATCATTACGATTTTGACACCATTGGCAATTACCTGTTATTGCAATTATGAACTTTGTAGATTGAAGCTATATTATAATTTTATCTTCTTTTTTTAATTTGAATTTGCTCTAGTTTGATTTTGTATGATAGAATTATCCAATTGAAGATGTTCAAAGGTGATTCATCCATGGTCTGGCGCATTAGATGAATAACTTAAGTAACTCATTAAACAAATAGCAAAAAACACCACTAATCGAAAAACTACCATAGGCCCTCATTTGATGTGACAATTTGAGCTTCAAATCTCAACGAAAATTAAAAATATTGATCGAGATTTCTTAGATCCTAAAGGTGATATGAAAATATTATAAAAATCAGTATTTTTAAAATGGGTTCAAAATTAATATATCTAAAATTTCAACTTTATTGGCTATAAGTATTTTTCAAAAAGATGATAAGAAAAAGATTGGGTGATAGTCACTTAACTATTTAGGTTAAATTTAAAACTTTGAATATATATTTTTTTTAAAAATAAGTATTGGAGATGCAGAACATGCCTTTATTTTGATTAAGTCTTTCATATCTAATCCCAAAGTGAGCTGACTCATTAAAATTCCATTACTTTAGATCTTGGACAAAATTTAAAATTCAGGTTCGAACCGTTAAATACTTTCATAGAGTATTTAAAACTTTTATTTGGTATTGGCTGATATATATTGATTTTTAAAACTTTTATATATCGTCGATATCAGACGATATTGATAGGTTTTGTAAAAAAAGTAAGAGAGAGAAATAAATTGACCAATATCTAATCTGCCCATATCCAAGGTTTCTACTGTGGGAGGTACAATGGAGCTATGAAGTGTAGCCATGCAATCATTGGACTCTTATTTTATATCACGTGCTTCCATATTAGATAAGATTTTCACGATATGACTGATATCCCTTACATATATTCTGAAAATTAAAAATGATAATAACTCTTTATTTACATTAAGAACCCAAGTCGGGTTTGAGTCCAAACAGTAGGATTCACATCGGATCCAGTTTCTGGTGGAACTTAGCCTTTTAGCCTTTAGGTAGTGGACTGGATCTCGAGTGACAAGTGAAAAACAAAAGGAGGTGACATGAGTGTGACCCACGTATAATTTCAAGTGGTTGGATCAGCCAGTTGGATCGAGGCCCAGTTCTAGTTACTAAATCTGACTTAAATTTGGTTAGGTTTCAGTCATCAGTAATTCCGTTGGTCCACTTCTCCCATACAGTGGTGTGGACCATCTATCAAGTGGTCCAAGCCTGAATAAGGAGGCCGGCCCCATATGAAAATTACACTGATTTGAGAAGTACAGGCAAAAGGAACATCCCAACCCATTCAAGCCCACTGATAGAAAGAAACAGATTTGTGTAGCATAGTACGGTAATTGTGTCTGTGCAAGTATCTCTTTACTTTAGATATTATTTTCTCTCTCTTCTTTGCTTAGAATATTAATTTCTGACTTTACTATGCCTAATCTGAATTCTCCAAGGATATTTTTTTTTAATATAAAAAATATGGAGATTCAACTCTAGGGTTTTCTAACAATGACTCTAAGGAATAATTGTGGAATAGTAGCAATGCCTATTATTTTCTTTTTCTTTTTAATGATCAAGATGTTTAAGTTTTTTAAATCATCTTATTAATCATCAAAATACGTGCAAGCCTCCTTGAATAATTCCAGTGGGATAGTCCTTTGGAGTGGAGTGACAATCGAATTCACACCTACTACTACTTTTCTGCTTTAACTAAAAGCTCGAGTCCAATTTAGCAAAAAAAAATATCTCATTCAAGTCCATTTATTAAAATTGGACTTGAGCCTAATTGGAACAAATGAAAACCCCTAATTTTAAAATTGTCCCAATTTCAGTTTCTAGCCTTCAGTGCAATAGGTCTACTTTTCTGCTCCGATGTTTATTCAATTTTTTTAACACAATAGAGGTTACAATAAATATTAATCTTTATGCATTTTCTTTATTTGCCAAAGGTTATTGATAGCTATGCTATGCATTTTTTTGTTGAAACTATGTTAAATAATGAGAATATCTATTTTATCATTTAATTTATTATATTTTTATTATACTTTCAATTTTAATTTTTAGATTGTCTTAGTGATTCTTATTGATTTTAACCTGATGTATTCTAAAGGTAGTGGATATTATCCGTGGGATTTTACGCTGAGTTTTCCACAATTTCCTATATGAACATTAAATTAACTTTGCTAATAGTAAAAGGAAAATACAGACAAATGATTGAATAATAATGGGCTGTGATTCAATTACGATTTTAATAACATGCATATTATAGGAATATATAAATTTTACAAAACTAAAAAAAAAATTATTGATATACCGATTATAAAAAATAAGCTTTATGTTTTCACTTAAGCATTCTCATTTATTTAATATAAGAAAATAAAATAGAAAACTTTACTTCGCCATCTATATTTAATATAAATATTTAGTAAGATTAATTTTTAAAGTCTAACATAAAAACTATTTGTTTAGTTTTATAAAGTAATGAATTCCAATTTGTTATTAAATATTATAAATTTAATCTAGAGTAAAAAAAATCATTTTCAATATGGAAAACGATATTTGTACACAATCCTTTTTGTATAGTTATAATTGCCTTGCAGCCCTCAAGCATCTATTTCAATGAATTTGTTCTTTCACCTTTTCACACGTGCAATGTTCTTTGGTTGAGATGCTAGTCCACCTAATATCAATTTTCGTTGTCCGGGGACTTTAGAGTATCTAACTAGTCTTTAGCGTGTGTGCAAATCTCAACTCGTATAACTTACACAATTGATCTTTAGAGCATATGCAAATCTCAACTCGTATAAATTACACGAAGTGATAATTTAGAGTGAGATGAAATTCAAACTTAAAATGAGATTCAACTCATTTATTTAAAAGAAATTATATTAAATAATTAACAGAATAAGATAAAAAAATCAGAAAAGAAAAATAATTAATAGACAAAATCTAGCAAATTCAAGCAGTCAAATCATTATTTCGACTTCCACTTCAAATATGATAGTTACTTCTTTGATTGATTTCTAGAATACCATTTTTGTATAGTTTTCAAAAATAATTTCATCAACTATTAATAAATCAATTCAAGTAATTAAATTCAACATAAAAGCAATATTCAATGAACTATTCTTATTTTTTAAGTCTATCTCATCAATCTGAAATTACTGTTTATATTTAAACTTAACAAAAAAAATTATAGATTGACTACTTAGTTTTGACACACGATTTGAAATAACAACTTTTTAAACTATAACTAAGGAGCCTTTATCTATAAAGTGAAGATCATCTAATATCACATCACCTTACAATTTATAGTACCACCAATCAACATATATGACGTGGACAAATTCAAGGTAATACAGTCATTTAAAATTTAAAGTGGTTATTAATTTATTTTTTCTAATAACATATTCACTCTATATTTGTCCACATGTCATATTGCCATTGGTGACGTTAAAAAGTGAAAACTATAGGATTGCTACGATTCATTTGGGCATATTTTATTAAATTACAAAGAATATGCATATTGAGTATGACGACCTTGATAACTGAATCATGTATAAATGTTATCAGGGTGATGAATTACATTATTATCTTATTGCTTACTATATAAGTATAAACAGTAAAATATAATCCACAACTTATAATTAATTATTACTTTAAAGTAAATAAGTAAATATTAATTGATAGAATTGAAATGAAATTAAGGTCATTAATTATGGGATTTTACATGTGACCAGCAGAGTAGACTACGTGCCAGTTGCCACTGTTTGTCTCCACCTGCATAAAATTTAGTGGTAAACACGATCCAAATTCCTTCCTTTGGTCGGTGACACAACCAGAAGCAGACGAAGAAAGAAAACCGGCTTACTTCCCAAGCTTCTCAACTGCTCTTTTATTTTTTTAACTTTATTCTACTCTTCTCCTCTCTCATTCGCTGCTCCCTAGCTATCTCGAATTTAAGAAATAAGAAGAAGCGCATTTCTCGCTCATTCCCTCGCTCTCCATTTGCAGAAGGCAGAATACAAGAAAAAGGGAAAGAGACCTCCAAACCCTAATCCTGCAATTTTCCTTTCTCGGATGTGACACGCTCAGATCCACAATGGCCGATCGCAGCGTCGACGGAGACGGTTCTGAGACAACTGAGGAGCTCAGCTGCAGCAGCTCCGGCGGCAATGGTCGTGTGGAGACGGCAGCGCCACATCCACTGACAGTATCAGGGCCGTTTAAGGGGTCGAGGCGCCGGCCGTCGATCCGGTCGAACTTGGAAGCTGATGAGTTCATAAATCTGCTGCACGGGTCGGATCCAGTGAAGGTGGAGCTGAATCGGTTGGAGAATGAAGTCAAAGGTCGGAATGCGGTTCGATTGAGTTCTCCTTTGTCCCATCTGAGCCACGTGATTTTGGAATGGTTTTGATTCTTTGTGTTTTGCAGACAAGGATCGGGAATTGGGGGAAGCACAGGCGGAGATTAAGGCATTAAAACTGTCGGAACGCCTCCGAGAGAAGGCTGTTGAAGAGGTTTGAGTATTTTCATTTTTGTGCTTCTTTCCGTCTAATATGCCCCTTGAACGTTCCCTCTTCCCCTCCGCCTTTTCTGCCTCAAATCATTAATTCTGATGAAACTGAATTTGGGTGATAATGAATCCTGACCGTGCAGTTTATCTTGGCTACCTCAAAATGTGGCCCTTGTTTGTCATCCGTCACTCAAGTCTGAGCTGAATTTGTAGATAGATTTTCGCCCAATCTTAGTGTCATTAGAAATCCTATTTTGGGTGTCGTTATTGGCTTCATACATGAGCTGTATGGAGTTAGTTAGGTTGGACTTAATATGCTTTTTTAGGAGGCCACCTGTGATTTCTTTGAATCAGCTTATTATTATTATCATCTTTTTAATGTTTTGTTGATACTCCCGTAGAACCGTTATTACTTATATTAGTAGTTAATTGAGTTCTCTGCTCATATTAGTGTCATTAGAAGTCCTACTTTGCGTATATCTTATTGATTCGTGGTCTGAGATGTGTAAAATATAATCCGCTTACAATTTGATGATGCATTCTGATGGTTTCTCTATGATTTAGCTTACGTTTTATGTTTTTGTAGTTCTACCATTGACTTGTCATTACTTGTATGGTAATTCCATTTAGATATTTCTGATTTTGTTTTGGGTTTGATTCTCTTTTCTTTTTTACTTTTTTCCTATTTCCTTTCTCAATCCTTTTCTCTGCTGAAGCAGTCAACAGACTACCTCAGCTTTTATATTAGGTATATGTTTTTATTTATCCATGTAGATTATACCAAGTGAACAAATTCTGTTTCTATTAAAAAAAAAATCCCTTGATAGTGTTGTGTGACGTTATTGCTATTTGGTTCCAATGTTTCTGTCATGTAGCTTTTAATTCTCTAATATTTGTCATTTCTAAGTTAATATTTGTTGTATGTACATTTTATTTCAGAGTTGGATTTACTACAATTTTTGTATTCTGTATAATATTACTAAAGTCTGCAGTCTACAGTCTGCACGCATATATTGACTCTCTTTTGGTTCCATTTTAGCTCACTGAGGAATTGGCAAAGGTTGAAGAGAAGCTCAAATTTACTGAATCTCTGCTGGAAAACAAAGTATTGCACAAGCTCCTATATTTTGGTTGCACATATCCTTGTGTCTATGTTGTGAGCTTCCTTGATTTGGAGATATCCTTGTGCAGAATCTTGAAATAAAGAAAATAAATGATGAGAAAAAAGCATCCATGGCAGCTCAGTTTGCCGCAGAAGCTACCCTTAGAAGGGTTCATGCAGCTCAAAAGGATGATGACATGCCACCAATTGAAGCCATTCTTGCTCCACTGGAAGCTGAGCTCAAGCTTGCCCGGCAGGAGGTATATATCTTCTTCTACTTCTTCTTCTTCTTCCTCCTCCTCCTCCTACTACTACTACTATTTTCTTCTTTGCCCTCATGCAGATTGCAAAGCTTCAGGATGACAACAAGGCATTGGATCGCCTTACCAAATCAAAGGAAGCAGCTTTACTTGAAGCAGAAAGAACTATTCAGATTGCCCTAGCAAAGGCCTCAATGGTGGATGATCTACAGAATAAGAACCAAGAATTAATGAAACAGATTGAAATCTGCCAGGTATTGTTTGACCATTTTCCTTTTTTTTTTCTCCTACCATAAATGGAAGCTAGAAATAGGTACATTTTAACAGAGAAGTTGAAATGAATCATGATTTTGATATCTTTATTGGCTTGGATGCAATAGGAAGAAAACAAAATATTAGACAAAATGCATCGTCAAAAGGTTGCAGAGGTTGAAAAACTCACTCAAACTGTGAGAGAGCTAGAAGAGGCTGTTCTTCAAGGTGGTGCAGCTGCAAATGCTGTGAGGGATTACCAACGGAAAGTTCAGGAGATGAATGTAATATATGTTTCTTTTGTGAATATCCTAGTTAAAAATCTCTTGAAACAACTTTACTTTATTTGTGTGGCAGATATACTTGTATAATTCACAACCGTGACACCATTTTATCAATTTTTGTGTTGCGTAGGAGGAAAGGAAAACTCTTGACAGGGAGCTTTCCCGTGCAAAGGTTACAGCAAATAGGGTTGCTGTTGTAGTAGCAAATGAATGGAAAGAGGCTAACGACAAAGTAATGCCTGTAAAACAATGGCTTGAAGATCGAAGATTCATGCAGGTACATTCGTAAATAGATTCTTTTAAACTTTCATTCACACTCCAACTTTTGCCAAATTTTGTGTGTTCTCTTGAGTGTGTTCTAAAAAATGGGTGGTAATTGGTAAGAGTTCATAACACAATTTTAAGTGCTTGCAAGGTTACAGTTCAAGCATGTTGCCATTAGAAACAAAGCTCATAGATGGTAATTTCTTTCCCACTTCATTATTACAGGGAGAAATGCAGCAACTGAGAGAAAAACTTGCAATTACAGAGCGTACTGCAAAATCTGAAGCTCAATTGAAGGTAAGAGTCTTATTTTACTGTGCTATTTTCTTTCCAGTTGTTTCTCTAACTGTTATATGAAAATATGAGAGCTATACTTCTCTTTTCAACTACTCAGGAAAAATATCAATTGCGGCTTAAAGTCCTTGAAGAGGGGTTGAAAGGATCGATGAATGGTAGCAACCGCACTACCCGCTGAAGGGAGAAGTATAAGCAATGGCCGTTCACGTCGACAGTCCCTAGGTGGTGCTGAAAATGTCTCCAAATTGGCTTCTAATGGCTGTTTGTCTAAGAGAATGCCATCCTCCCAGTTGAGGTCTTCAATTACCAGTGGCACCAGTATGGTGTTGAAGCATGCGAAAGGGACGTCGAGGTCATTTGATGGTGGCACTAGGTCATTAGACAGGGGCAAACTCCTCTTAAATGGGACAGGATCAAACCGCTCACTTGACAAGTCTTCTGAGGGAGCTTCAGGCGGAGAGGCTCAAAATTCTTGGAAGGAAAATCCAGATGAAAAGCCCAATGGTTTCTCCCATGTTGATAATGATGATTGTGTCTCTGGAGTGTTATATGATTTGTTACAAAAAGAGGTAATTACTTTGAGGAAAGCAACGCATGAAAAAGACCAAAGCCTTAAAGACAAGGATGATGCAATTGAGGTTGATATACTTTCTCAGTTTCTCTTTTTCTTGTGTTGCTTTTCTTTTAATTTCGGTAATTAACCTTTGATGCTTTTAATTGGTGTCAGATGTTGGCAAAAAAAGTAGAAACATTGACAAAAGCAATGGAAGTTGAAGCCAAGAAAATGAGGAGGGAAGTTGCTGCCATGGAGAAGGAGGTAGCTGCCATGCGCATGGATAAAGATCAAGAGAATAGAGCTAAGCGGCTTGGTAGTTCCAAGGGTCCTGTAAATAGTTCTCAACTTCTGCCTGGGAGGTATGTAAGACAAATATGTTTTAGCATTACTATTGCTGCTTGCAAGTGAATTAGAAAGGTCGGGAATAACCACTTAAAATTTATAGATCAAGATTGCAGGAATTAATTTTATTTGATAATCATGGAGTTGCTAGTTATTTTGTTTCAGTGTAAATTTGCTTAATTAAAATTCATTCCATTTAGTTGTATGGCTTTTCATTACCCAAGGTGGTTCCAGATGTATTATGCCATCATATGGTTATTAATTGATTATTTGTGCAAGTATATATATTAAAATACAAGTTAGGCTACCAAGACTTTCCAAGCAAGACCCTCTAATCTGACTTGCTATCAAATGGACCATGGTCTCTACATAGTTGGGTGTGTTCTTAGTTTTGCAGCTTGTTCTTCATTTCTTGATAACTTTTCCATTTGACATCTGATTTGACCTCCATTTGTTGCTTTGGAAAGCTAATTCGACTGCCTATGCAATGGTACCAGATTTGGGGTACTTTAGATCAAGAGGTGGGCTCCACATAGTCATGAACTCGACTGCCTAAATGATGGTACCAGATTTGGGATACTTTTAGATCAAGTCGTGGAATCAACATAATCATAAATTTGACATATGTGCAATTGGATTTAACTTGGATTTAAGTCTATAAGTCGCATTGAAGATCTAACTAAAGAACCTTTATGATGATGACAAAATTGTGGTCCTATGGTCATCATAGGTGGACTGTGCAGTGTATCTTTTGATCCACATATCTGGTGACAATCTATTAGTTACCTTACGATAATAGTTCAAGGACCTTTTTAGATGGTCCCTTAGTTGTGATTGAATGATCATCATGATTGAGCCCCATATTTTTGGATTAGAATATTGAATCAACAATATGTTTCCCCTATAGCATCTCCTGGATTTATATATGTCATCACTCATCACCCACAACTTAAGGCATATTTGATTTATCCGTAGCTCTTCTTTAATTGATTGAACTGTATGAAATCCAGATTGACATGAGCTTTCATAAACATCTTTATCTTCATTGGATTTGATCTAATGAGGACCAATTAACATTTGTGAGAAACCAGATATGTAGGTCATTATTTAAGGAATTTTTAGGTATCAACTGCTGCATGGCTGAAAGAAGCAATCAAAATATAATCATTTTTTTCAGGGAACTGCTAGTGATAGAAATGAAAATGAGATTGTGAGATATGTATGCTCTCTCCTGTCTAACCAGCATGGTTCAAGGCTATAACGGGATGATCTGTTGTTTGAAGGCATCACTGAAGAGGAAATGGGCTGATTGGGATGAGAATTTTAGAGGGTGAGATGTGGGCATACAGAAAGGGATAAAAGAAAATAAGGCTTCTTGATAGGATGGCTTCAACACTGAATCTTACAAGAACTCCAAGGAATTGGTATTATTTACAGATGCATTCATTCACCGTGCAAAAGTAGGAAAGTTCCACGAGGGGCTGAAGTCAGCTTCTATTCCCTTCATGGCCTTCTTCCAAATGTGGAGTGAATTGGAATTAAATTCTAACTAATTCGCCTTGTGGGAAACCTCTAGAAAGTCAAAGCATTAGCCAAATTGTTACCTAGTATTATATTTCTTTTTCAGGTTCCTTCCTACGGGGGAGACATGCTTGATCAAATCTTTATAGAAAATGGATGCCTAAACGAATAAGTAACCCGGTTTTGGTGTGAAAATTGATCTAAAGAAAGCCTATCGTCACATGTAATGGTCTTTACTATTCTAAATGCTATAGCAGTTTGGCTTTGATCACAAATGGAGGTCATCCATTTATAGGTTTATCAGTGCCCAAGAAAGAAACAGCACCTTCAATATTCAAATAATGGTTGTGCCACCAATCATTACAGAAATCTAACTAATTGATGATAAACCCCAAGAGAGGACATTGTTGTCAGGATAAGAAATGGATGCAACAAGCAGAGCAGGTTTCATATGCATGAACACTCAATTTTGCAAACTTTCAAAATTCAAATAGTAACTGTGTAGAAAAATAAAATGAAGTCAAGAAATAAGAAACAAGAAACATGGGCATTTGAGAGGGAAAGAGTTATACGGTCATTATGATAGCAGAATCCATGATGGGAGAGAATACTAGAGAAGTATTGCATAAGTTCACATGGTCCTCTTGTCCACACAATTATGATGGCCCCATTGTTTTAACAATTAATGGTTTACTCGTCAAGAGCATGCTCCAAAGTCCAAGTCAGTATAGAAGGATCATAACTTAAGTAGTGGGGCCACGTTTCAGAAAGACTAAGCATCACGTGATCGGTCGTACACTCTGTTTGGTGAGAGGACTTAGAAGATAATCGGTGGCCAAGTAATGGGCTATTCCTTTCTGTTCTGTAACCCTCTTGTTGAAAGCTAAACATTTAATCTATTTTGGCATTGCCAAGTCCTTGTTAGGAACCCATTAGATGAAGACTTGTTCTACATCGGGCAGAATGGAATCGCCTGCATGTGAAGAAATTACTGACAGTATCAAGGTCTTTACTTTTTCTCCCTTTTATGATATAGATCACTTTGAGAAGATATGGTAACATCGTGGTCATGCAGAACTGTTAGATGAGATTTACTATTTTCTACTTTTTTGTTAGCTGTGACCTGAAAACTTTTTTAAAATTTTTTTTTTTGCAGAAATGTGTCGCGAAGTGGGTTGATGCAGGGGAACCTCCAATAACAGAAAGCTTGCATTAAAAGTATTAGGATATTTAGTCTTCATTTCTTTACCATCGGAATCTTTCTTTTTTCCCTCAATTAATTTTTATGATGAAAACAGGTGGGCTAACGATCCTGTGATCAGTTAGTCTGCTCCTGACTTGTGACTGCCTGTTCAATGTAGCAAGAAGGACGAAGTTGGCTAACATCTTCTTTTCTTTTTCTTTGTTTTTTTGTGAGAGAGTACTTCCTTGTATAGGTCATTCCTCTCTCTCTCTCTCTCTCAATTTGTGAGCTGGTGGGTGCTTAAGGTTGTGAATATTTTTGTAATCAGATCATTGCTTTCATAGTGATTATTTCGACCTTCTTGCGTGTTTTCAGTTCAAGATTGTATTCTGCCAAGGACTCTTTATCTTCTTTTAAAATAATAATTACATTTTATCATCAGAAAAGCTAACGTATAACCAGCTCAGCAGTTGGATCTCAAAAGCCATTCAGTGCCATGCATTCAAACTTTCACGAAGTGTGATTCAAGCTGGCATAATATGGGTCTAAAGGATTCCTTGTATGGATCATTGTGGATTGTGGCTGGATTGTTTTGATCATTTTGCACGCGATTGGCTCAGGACCATTCAAAATCATTCCCCTTGTCTTCGCATGGCATCCAAAATCTTAGCTGTCAGGTTTTCTTCCATCTGAATTTACGTTGATTGAGTGTGGAATTAAGAGGTGCAGGAATGTCAAGTTTCTACCTTATGTTTCAACTTTCAAGGTCAAGTGCAAGAAGGCCAAGTTTTTCTACTTCTGTTTCCCGGTAAGGTCTTTTCCGTAACCTATAACCAATTTTCCACTTTTTTCCCCCTGATATTCGTCATTTATTCCCTTTTTAGTAGGGCTATTTATCGGGCAGGGCTCTAAAAAACCCTGAGCCCATTTTTTACAGGCCTGAGCCCGACTGAAGCCTAAGCCCACACAATTAAGCCCCAATTAATTTAGTCAATTTTTTATTTTTAATTCAGTACTTTTTTAGAACGGCCAAGGCAGTGCCTGGCCAGAGAGAGAGAGAGCACCTTGATGGAAGAGGAAGAGCCAAGGAGGTTGCCGAGGTCACCTTGACGAAGTTGGCTAACATCTTCAATAGTATTGTGAAATAGAGCCTGGTCCTTTTAGATATTTATTTATTTGGTATTATACTGAGCATAAGATTTGTGCATATACCCTGCCTCCACCCTCTCCCCTCTCCTCCCAAACCCACCTATTAGATGAGAAGTTGATAAAATTGTATCCCTTTAATTGGTGATTTTTGGGGCTCTTAAACGTTTTTAAGAGTGTTTAATCAAATAATTTTTAGTTTACCTCCAATTTTAGTATTAACCTTTTCAATACAACCCCGTACATGATCACAGGTGAGCACTGACGCTCCTGTAAGAATTCTACACCCACTTGCTCCACCTCTCCGTTCCTCTTTCTTTCCTGTGAACGAAATCCCTATCAATTTGATTTTATTTTTTCACCATTCAATTAAATCAATGGTCTTACAAAGCCATTGATCTTCATTGCCTCTACAACCACACGAAAGTAATTTACTCAAGTTGATTTTTAACAAACTCTATATTCAAATGTAATTTTTTTTCAACCAATCTATCTCATAGTCTCTAGTGGGCCCTCACAAGCGTGGTACATGTGGTGCACAGGTGGTCAAGACCTTAGGTGTGTACTGTGCCTACTTTCTTCATTAGGGCCATTACACACTTCCCAATGAATTTATGAGGACCCCAATTTGCCCCCATTTGATTGAATACCTATCATTTTATTAGAATACCCTCATAATTGTTGTGAAATTTATGCACCACTCCATCAAGATAGGCTAATTAGATCAGGATGAGAACAGATCATTCAGTAAGAAGCTCACTCTGTTGATTGTCCTACAACGTAGATTTTTCACAACAAATCTGACGAAATTCAACCCAATCAATTTATTGGATAACACATTCTAACCCATTTAATAAATGGATAGATCCAATTTTTACCCATTTATAAATAGATTAGACTAGACTATTCCGACCATTGCTATATATATATACATAACACACATCCAACTATATAAGATCTACACCTATTTACAATTTAAAGTCTTGATATATATCTCGCCAAAAAGTTTTTTTAACTAAATGAATGACCCAAACTGAATTCAAAATAAGTTCATTCCTGCACAATGATTTTTTTTTAAAAAAAAAATAGCAGCCCTCATCTTTGCTCCGTTGTACTCTGAAAATATCCAATCCAGTAAAATATCTCATGGATGATGCGATACAACTTGTCGTCAGCTTGAATAAAGACGATACCACCTTATCCATTTGCAAATATCTTGCCATCCCATTACATGGGAGATTCCACCCTTATCCAAGTCCATCTGAACCAGAGAAAACCAGTATAAATTACTTCTTCCTTCCTAAATCCCCACAAAACAAGCTTCAACAACGATCAAAATGCAGGCAGCTCTGTGTTTCACAGCCTCCCTACCATTGACACCCACAAAAACTCTGCCGTCATGGCGACAATCTCCCAAACAGCACAGAACGCTTGTTCTCTCACCGATCAAAGCCGCCATTGCCACCACTGCCCCTGAGATATCTACAGTTGATTACAGCTCCAAAACTTCGTGTGTTGCCTTCTCTTCTTAAATTCCTCAATTCCCATGAGTGTTTGTGTATCAACTATATCATCTAATGTTTTTATATATGGTACTGGACGCTGCAGTCGAATACTTTCTCAGCCAAAATTAGAATCTCAGATATAGAAATGAATTGGATATATGATTTGAGCTTTGGATGTATGTTTCCAGGGTCTTTCCAGCAGAAGCATGCGATACAATTGGGGGAGATGCTTGCGTTGCAGAAATGTATACGGAGGTGAAGCCTCCAGCAAACGCTGTTAGTACCAAAGCTCGTGCAGTGAGCGATGAGGTTGATAGAGAGTACATGGAATATAGTGAGCCAAAAACGTAAGATTCCTTTGGCACAGGGCTCGACTTTTATGAATGTTTGGTTGATGAAAAGAAAACAAGAGTTATTTTGCTCAGCAGAAGTGGTTTTGGAAGCTTACATTTCAGGAAACTTTCCTGACTTTTTTTTCCCAAACTTTGCTGAAACGACAACCAAAAAGTATTCTGTGTTTTTTTTTTTTTCTGAAATTACTCGAAACATCTGAACACAATAGCCCATTTTCCAGGGAAGTATTTTAGGCCAACCTTTATTTCCTGCAACTGTAATTTTCCCTGAAATCAGACTAACATTATTTGCTTTACAGTGTGTTTCCAGCTGAGGCATGCGATGATCTTGGAGGTGAATTCTGTGAGCCTGAGTATCAGAAGGGCGTTTACCAGTAGTGAATATTGGCTAATTGAATATCCAGAGCTGTAAATATATGAGAATAAATCAATGAAGTTCCATTGCGCATGCTTGGATTAGATCAACCCGACAATCACATGATGCAATTATCAATTTAGTGTATAAACTTTTGCATATACATGTGTATACTGTATGCTGTGGTAGTACTTAATTTGGAAATTGCTTTCTTTTTGCACAATCTAGAATCAAAAGAAGTATCTAAAGATTAGCTGAACCATTTAGAACTTTTAAGATTTCAAAGCAGGAGCAGCACCTCAAATAGAAGATACATGCAAAGATGCATCTCAAAATTGGAGAGTAACAACCTGAATCCTCAAATTAGCATACCTGTTCTCCATACTTAAAACCCACAGGTCACCTTTGGTGTTAGGAAAAGAAAATGAAGTGCATTCTATTCATAGTTCTTTGGTCGGTCCACTTGTTCGCCACTTGTTCCTTCATGCCTGAATTCAACTAGGCCCGGAGATCAAAATTGCCCTAAACTCATTTTTCCTTCGTAAAACGAACACTTACGATCATATAAGTGACAACATCATGGGCAGCATTTCTTCCATGGAATATAACTTACTTCAAACATTCATTTTTCCTTAATTTCTTAGTTTGTGTGTGTGTATGTGTGTGTGTGTGAGAGAGAGAGAGAGAGAGAGAGAGAGTTGAATATGTAAACGTGCAAGGGCTTTCATATGCAGAGCTCCCAATCTAAGAGGTGGAGTAACTTATGAATTGGATAAATAGCAAGAAGGCCTAATAACCCTTTTCTCAAAAGTTAAACAGAGTTTTATTAAATCATAATTGAAGAGCATGAATAGAGAAGGAAACCAGCAAATTGATGAATGAAAAAGATACATCTGAGAAGGAAATAACTAGTCCACGTATAAAGAGTTCATTGCAACTCCAGCTAGTCAATTTGGCCAAGCCATCCACCCCACCAGTTTACTATATTAACTTCCCCATGCGCATGAGAGAGAGACATGTAAGCCATCAACTCTCTAATCTCAACATGAAGGTAATAAAATCTTCATGGCCCCATTTTAGTTCCATTCTAATCCAAGCTAGAGTATTCATTCTCTCATGATGGACCACAAAGAGTGAAAGTTACAAATTATCAATCTTCTGAGAGAACAACTTCGGATCTATTTGAATCTCCCTCTCCAGCTAACCTGACAACACACACATGAGATTCCATTCTCATCCTTGAGTTTGCCTCCACAGGATCACAGTCCAATGAACCAGGTTTCCCAGCAGAACGACGACCACAGTTGGCTCATTTGCTCAGGCTTGTGCAGCAATTAACATTTGACAAAGGCCATGTACTTAAGATGACCAATTTCTCTCCAAATACACCTCCCTTCTTTTTATTGCCTCCTTGCCTCCTTTTTTTCGAGTAATAACAAATATTCTTTTAAATGGAATAATGAATAATTAATTGATTGGGAATGAAACTTACAAGATCTAAAAGTCACAATGAAAATGGACATAATAATGCATCAATAATGTACAGTCCTTATTTTGCTTTCTCAGCTTAAATAGCTGCTAATTTAACTAATCCAATGTACATTGTCTAGGAATTTCTATTGGTAATGCCATATGTCAAAGACAAACATTCCCCTAGACTCATTAGTTGCTTACAATTTACAGGCAATACATAGTGATACGGTTCTAATTTAGTATTTTATACTTCACATGAACATATTTCTAAAAATTTAGGATTTGTGGGTGGATAAGTTGCAGCCATCTTTTCACTCACCTTCTGTTCAATAGGCTAGCATTAGTTGATAAGAAGAGAACTATACTTGTCTTTTTTGAAAGTTAACCATTTTATTCACAAAAAAGAAGAGCTTTACAAGCAGATAGACTCAACACTGGGGCCAGCCCAAGCCTGCCAACTCCCCAAAACAAAGAGATTAAACAAATCTGTTTACAATTTCAGAATTAGAAATCAGCCCATGTCTAGCCATATTATCCGCTACTGAGTTAGCCGCTCTAGGAACCCACGACACTGAAAACCCATTTGAAGAGATAGACTGTCAAATCCTATCAACTTTATCCAAGACTTTCCAAGGTAACTTGAACCCGATGCCAAGCCCAAAATGACCTAGAATCGCCTTCCAAAGTGCCCCCCAAAGCACCTACTCCTCCATCTCCAAAATCCCTTTCTAGAGGGGATGCAACTCTGCATTAATAGCCGAACAATAGGAGAGAGGGCCCGCAAAGTTAATCCAAGATTCCCCACGATGGTCCGTAGTCACACCACCAAATCTAGTCATCCCACGATCCCGAGCAGAACTGCCATCGAAGTTTAACTTGAGAAACTCCGGCTCAAGAGGATGCCAGGAAATCAAGGATGAATATGATGATGATGGGTCCAGCTTTCACATATAACAGAAGCCCAATCCCAGTATATATTGGAAATGCAAACCCCCTGATAAGGATTATCCCCCAACATCCACTAAGAAGTTTTAAATTCAATGACTTGGCCAGCAATAGATGACTTCCCCTAAAAAACCCTTTTATTTCTCTCTAACTATATTGACAGATAATACTTAAACACTGTGACCTTCCAAAGCTTCCTTCGGAAAGAGCTAACTTCCGGGAAAAGAACTATAATAACATCTTTTCCTCCAGACAGCAGTAAACAACTGACCAGAAGAGAATGGCCCCTCTAACCAGTTTGGTAATTAAAATATCTGTTAAAAGGACCAAGGACAACACAATCTATGACTAATACCTTGACAAATGGTGATCAAAAGAAGTCTTTCGAAATCTGACGAAGCATCAAACTCTTTTAATCTGATGAGCACAATACTATGGAGACCAAAGGATCATTTCCATGATGATTATTTATATGACTTAAAATAAATCTTTTTAAGAGTAAATATCCTGTTTATTTTTTTGGATATTCCTCAACTGATAATTTTATGTCAGTAACTCCAAAATAAATATAACCATCACCCTGAACACTTGAAAAGTTGAAATTATCAATTTTCTACCCATCTTCCAAACTCCAAGCATCTTCAGACTGCTAAAAGCTAGACATGACCCATTTCCTCAAACTTTGAAAAAGAAAAGGAGAAAAAAATATATTACTCCCAGGTATCAACAACTCAACATCATGAAATGAGAATTTGTATCTAAAGCATTTTTCCCCAACCTTTGGCAGACACACAAAATAGGACCATTATGTTCAGCGACATGAAACTAATGGATGTTAGAATGTTCCATTGGGATGAAAATAACACCTAGTCATTAAACAGAAGAAGAAGATGTAATCTTATATCAATAAAACCATTTTTAATGGTAATATGACTCAAACAAACCCCCAACCTCAATTGTTGCACAGTAGGGAATTTACCATTGTGCCACAGGCTCTAGTTATACATATATATATATATATATTATTTATAAATTGAGGCACGGAAAAAATGATAGATTTAGGTAAAAGAAGAACAATGATAATAAATAGTAGAATGATAATAAATAGTAGAGCATTATATCAAATAAAATTTAGGTTCCAAAGGTTCAATTCATTGACATATTAGTAGGGAGAATGGTTTTCTAGGATATAAATATATATATGGTGGAAATGAGCTGTCTTCTTTAGTGCTTGCAGATGGTTCTAGTATCTTTTTCTTATAGAAATTGTTTGTTCTTTAGTAATGGATTTTCTCTAGCATTATTTTTGTTTGATCCTCGCATATTTAGGTGTGACCCTCTTTACTTTTAAAAAAATCTTTGTTAGGGGACATGAGTTCATGAGGAAAGACTACAATGCCAACTCAACAAGTAGATGCTCTGAGACTCATTTATTTCTAATCGTAAAAATATCCTAGCATGAAACTGAGAAGAAATAGCATTTAGACCCCTTCATTTTTTTTAAAAAGAAGAAGAAGAGGAGGAAATAAGCACTAGAGCAGATCATGAAACTTTTTATTCATCTATTAACTCACTAAATTCTCCTCTAGGAAGATAATTTAAAAAGCCTCATGGTCATTCTAAAAACCTTCATGGTCTCCTCTACGTGGTCTATCCCTCTTGTGCCTCCTCCTTCATTAATCGAATTCACTCGTTACTGTTGCAAAAAAAAGGCCTAAAGATTTATTCCAACAAATGTGAATTGCTGGGCATCAGAATTACTTAAGAACAACTCCAGCAGTATGCTGAACTTACTGGCTGCAAAACAGGTTCTTTTCGTACATCATACCTTAGCTCCTCAGTTAATAGGCAACACAAGAAAAGAACTTTGAAACCCTGTTGTTGAAAGTCTGAAAAACAATGGGCTACTCGCAGAAGGAAGACAACTCTCCCTTGGGGGAAGAGTTACACTCATCAAGTTGTCCTACAGGTTGTCCGCTTTACTACATGTCAATCTTTAAATGCTCCAAGCAAGTATTGAATCATCTAGAGAGGATTCAACAAACTTCCTCTGGAACAACACTCAGAGAATAGAAGATTCCATCTGATTGAATGTGGCCAGATCAAGAAGTCTATCAAAATGGAGGTCTGGGTATCAGATCCTTGGATGCCATTAATGAAGCTCCTCTGCAAAATTATTTGGCGTTTGGACCACGAGAATCAAGCACCATGGGCTCAAATGTACAAAGCAAATATAATCCTCACCCAGAGGATGGTGAAATACAAAACCAGCTCCTTATTCCTCAGGCATGTGGAATGGAATTTGTAGTTTGATGGATCATTTCCATGGAGGGATTATGTACACCTGTTTAATGGATCTCAAATCTATTTTTGGCTAGACAACTGGAACAGTAGTTATGTCACTCTAAACCGTCACACCATGGTTCAAGACAATTATGAGAGGAGAAGTAAATATATTATATGGACTCCAACTTTTGGAATAAATCTTAACGATGTTATGGGGAGCTTCAGCAGGTGTAAATTCCTTGTCAATAAGAAGATACTCATCTTGGTGGCCAGACATGTTTGGGAAGTTTTTATTTTCTTCTTGTTATCACCTAATACTATCACAGATCCGCCCACCCCACCCCGACAGAGTTGATTCAAGAACTGGAGATTTCAGCCCCTCCTAGAGTACCAGATTCAGTTGGATGGCTGGCCAGGATATTTCTTACCAATAATGACTTGCAATAATACAGCATTATCTTTATGGCTGAGTGTCTGCTTTGCCTCCAAAATTCTGAATATATTCACCTCCTATTAATTCACTGCCCCTATTCACAAGTGGCAAGTGGTTCAGAATTGCTGCTTAAATTGGCCTAGTATGTCCCGGGGCTCCATCAAATTATTGGACCAGTTGGTAAATTCTTTGCAGAGTTCCACAGTGTTTCTTAATTATATGGGAGTACTTTCTTTACTCAACCATTTGGGGCATCAGGATGGCATGCAACCACAGAGCATTTTTGGGTACTCTTTTCAATCCAAATGAAGTGGATGAGAAATTTTGAGTTATAGTCCTCTTGGGCTTCTAATCTTCCCCAATTCAAGCATTTATCCAAGTTTGATCTTCAGAGGAGACTCTCAAATTGTCTGTAAAAGCCTCCTACGCACCACTCCAAGTCTTTCAGAGGCTCATTGCCCATGTTAGCGAGAAATCAGACTTTCCTTTAATAGAAGTTTTGATCCAGAAACTTTTCAAGCAAGTATCCAAGGCACAGTCGTTGAAGGTGCAGATAAATTATTTATTTATAAGCACAGGACCTCAGGCTCAAGCGTCAATGAAGTAAAAAATCAAAGCCCTTCTCTGACGTTGCAGAATTCTTGATCATCTGAACCTTTATAATGTCCAGATTGAGAGGGACTCATTTTGTGCAACTGAATGGGCTCACAGTCTCAAGCTTACCCTGGCACTTCACAGATATCATTGAGAAATCCAGGACTTCATATACAGTATAGGAGAACTATACTGTGAATTGTAGCAGTCTTTCCCATCACACTGAATATTGTAGCTATGTTTTTCCTTTTTGTTACAATGTCCTATAATACTGGTCCAAAGATCATGAAACTAACTAGTACCGATCTTCTGACATAATAGTATCATGATAATTTCCAAAATTGGTCTGTTACCTTTCAATTTTCAGTGATTATGGAACCTTTCAATAATTAGCACATGTAGATGTTGGAAGAATGTGTGCTTAAGTTATTGTGAACCCTCAACAGGTGTCTGGGAATGCCTGGATCTAAGACAGAGTCCTTCAAACTTAGTTAACGAACAATAGAGTTGAAAATGTGAAGACAATGATGTAAATGAAATTTGTGAGATAACAATATGGTTTGCAAATGATTACATGGGATCAGGAAAAGAAGGCTCAGATCCAATGCAGGTGGACACAAGGCAAAGAAGAAAGTTGTTGAACTGAGAACAGAAGCAATTGTGGCTGCAAAAGCTCTTCAAAAGAAAATACTAATAAATCATTATAATCATCATTGGAACCATTTATCCTATCAATCAAGGGTTGGCACTTACAATTGAATTTGGCAACTTTTTTTATGGGCTGCCTGCCTATTTGACACCCATAAAAATAGCAAGCTCTTTTTTAATTTTAAATGATAATGAAATAAACCCCAAGGGGTTGAGCTGATGGTCAAGATGCCCGCCTCATGAAGTGGGGTCTTGAGTTCGATTCACGCTCAACCCCAACGGGCCACTCCCCGTAGACTTAACCGGTGTGTGTGGATTGAGAAGTTTACACATGCCTGTAGGATTATTCTCACCTCCAATGTGGGGTGAGGAGACCCATGTTATCCAAAAAAAATGATAATTAAACAGTTAGATGGGTAAGTTTATTTATACAAATGAAGATAACAACTTGCAGTTTTTTCAGAATTTGGAAGAACAAATGAACGAAACTTAGAAGACATGGGATTCCCATGTAATAAACTGCTTTAGATGATGAGAACATCATGGGACGCCATCAAAGAAGGATGCATTGGAATATAGATTTCATCTTATCATGGTTGGATGATGAATTTTTGCACAATCCCTACATATTTGACCATGGATAGAGACAACTCCAGCCATGGTTAGCCCAGATTGTGCATTGATCTAGCAATGGATTTGAAGATTTGGATCAATCGATCCATTTACATCATTTGAGTCATTCATCGGTGGATGGTGCTGTTGATATAGCACCATCCAGGCATTTGTCTTTCTCATATTTTGTTGGTGTTATATTCTGTGTTAGAGACAAATATACATACATACATACATACATACATATATATATATATAAGAAGATTGTCCACATGTGTGCCCTAAGTCACATGTGTCTAGGGTTTTAGAAGTCTCATTTTTCATAAATATCCTTGTAGAGGCACTTTTTTTTTTTTTGAATTTAGGTGTGGAAAACCGTGAGACACTTTTATTATAATGACTGAATGAATGAATGAAGAAATTCAAGTTCTCCCATTTGCAGAGCCTTGTGTGATTCCATCTACTTCCTTAGTGTGAAATCAAGGAAACCTTGGAACTTTGTGTGACTCAAGGTACAATTTTTTCTTCTTCTTCTGCCCTTTTCTTTTCTCCTCTCTTTCTCCACTTTTTCCTTCTTTCTACACCTTATTTTTGTCCCTTTCTCATCGAAACCCTAACCCCAACCAAACCAGGACCCAAACCCACCATCGGACACCAAAACCCTGCCGGGACCCGCCACTCCATACATGTTCGTACGACCATTTTCTCCTATTTTGCATCACAACCTCTGTATCCCTACCCAAAACTCGTAGATCTAATCTTGAATTACTATTTTTCCTTATTTAGGACCTAGTTTTGCCCAAGAATAAAAGAACAAACCCTAATTCCTTTGGCAAACCCTAGGCGGCCCCATAGCCCTATTTCATCCCTTGGGCAACTGATTTTTAAATCTAGAAGGCCTAGGATAAGGTTTGGTTGATCTAATTAGTCTTTTGAGGAATTTTGCATTGGAAGCCAACAAGTCAACCTTGAAGGCTTTATGCATAGGTGTTAATCTTCTTTCGAATCTCTTTGATTAATTGCGAGTGGTGAATTCGCTTAAGTTTTCGTATTATTCTTTGTATAATATTAATTTCTCTCTAACTTCTTTTGTGAATCATGGTCATAGGTTGCATTGCATTTTAGAATTCACCACACGCATTTTACACTCCATCTAGCACTTAGATCTAGGGTTTCCAATATTTGACCTGCCCTACATCATTAGACTTTTGGCAAGAAAGAGGTGCAATAACCCAGGGGAAGAAGCAGTACCAAGACGAGGATATTGAGCTGGAACAATAAGAGGATTTGGCACAAAGACAAGAGCACGGAATAAAGGAAACCACAAGAAAATAAATAAGTTGACATTTTATTTCTTCAAGAAAACGTTTTTTTTTTTCATTTTTTGGTAATGGCTACTTCTAAAATAGGTTGCATCCCAGCTTACATGATCTTTGAATTCTGCATTCCAGCGTATCCTAAATTACCCAACTGACTTGGGTTACACCTAAAAGCAACTTAGTCCAGATTAAAGATTGAAACATCAATTAATTATAATAGGCCCCAACTCACTTTGCAAAATTTTCATATCGTAATTATTATTTATAGAATTTCATGTCATATTTGACATTATCTAAACAACAATTATTATTTTCACATTGTATTATTTATTATTTACATAGAAATGCAAAACAAATGCATGAAATTTGAAGTGAGAATTACAGTATTTGTGAGGCAATGATTCTAATTTCTAACATTGTGGCAAAAAACACTCAAATCGCCATCAAAAGGGGAAAAAAAAAAAAAAGCAAGCTCAAGTCACCATAACATACTCCAAATTTCAGCATGTACTCTTAAAATCATAATAGTATCGCCATTATCATGATAAAACATTCTTGACTGGTGAATCAATCGAATTGATACTGTACTTCGCATCCCGTCATATTATGTTGGCGTTAAATTTCTAAAGCCACAACAAAAATAGCCAAACTATCGCATCTTGTAGAAGACCTAAAACTCCAACATGACTATCACGACCACGGTGAAATGAAAGGAAGATAAAAGGTAAATTGGAGCAGCAGTAGCAGAATTATTTGAAAAGGAAAATTAATCAAGGTTGTTGACAACCTTGATCCCCATGGTGTTGGCCGTGCCGATGATGGACTTGCAGATGGACTCCAAAGACATGTACTGGCAATAAGGATCGGACTGCTTTACCTTGGCGATCTCGTAAATGTGCTTGACGGAGATGGAAGAGGCGACTATGTGGCCAGGGCGGCTGCTGCCAGACTCGATGCCAGCGGCCTTCTTGAGGTACCAGGAGACGGTGGGGGATTTGACACTGAACTCAAAGGTGTTATCTTTGAAAGCGGTGATGGTGACGGACATTGGCGTCTCAGGCTTGTACTTCTGCGTCCGGGCGTTGAAGTCCTTGCAGAACGCCATCAGGTTCAATCTGTACTGCCCCAGTGCCGGCCCCACTGGTGGAGCCGGCCTAGCGCCACCAGCCGGCACCGTCAGCCGGATAGTAGCCGCAACAGGCCGCCGAGTCAGGACCTCTTTCAAGGTCGACATTCCAAGCGCGCTCCTTCTCCTTCTCTCGTCTCTAGTGTGCGGCTTGCCACTGCTTTCACTCTTCTGGTAACCCGAAAGAAAACGATAAATGGGATAAATTTTCCGTCTTTCATCGGAACTCGGTGTAATTTAGTCTTAGGTTAATTGAAAGAAATTAAATAGGTGATTATAATTTTTCAGCTTTTTAAAATGATATTTAGAATATAAATAGATAAATTATATTTTAGCAAACTACTTATACGCTTTCAGATCAAATTATTCTGATAGACGAAAATGAATCTTATAAAAAATTATCTAATTTATAATAAATTACTTGACAGTGGATGATCCTTTACATTTGTAAACTCCAAAAGTGAAAACTAAGCTCTAAATATTGCAGGAAGAAATGCATAAATAAATAAAAATTTGAATAGAAAAAAATGAGACAGAAAAATCAAACAAAGATAAAATAGAAACTAGATTTAGGGTTTATATGTGATAGAAAAATATAAAAAAAAAAAGTCACCAATAAAATAAAATACATGAGACAAAACATAGTGAGTTATTTTAATTCTAGTGGCTTTCCTTGATTATTGAAAGATCAATACTACAATGTGACGTCTATATGCGTGAGTTACAACATGCACATAAAAAAATAATAAATGGGACAACAAAATGTTAAAGAACAAACATAAAAAATGAAATAAAATACGTGAAGTCCATTAAACATTACAACAATAGAAACATGGATTGTTATCAAATGTCATTCACCCAATGAGAAAAACATGTTGGAATATTATTTTACAATTTTAATAAATTATTAAAATTTCAATAAATTCCAGTTGCAGAATGCCATCATAAGAAGTTTAGGTGGTTTGGGAGTGAAAAACAATTGTTGGAATAGAAGTGTAACAATGTTGAGATATATCTTCAAATTTTGAAGTATTAAGTGTAATTCAATTGATAATCTCTTATCTCATGAAACGGGATTTTATATGTGGAAGTTTTTTCCACTAAGTAAATTAAAATATATATATTTATACCCTGAAAAGTGAAAGCATACTCTTTAAGTAGAGTCTGAAACATGATTTAATTATTTAATACCCAAGTGTAGTTGCTTGGTCACCCCTACGTGTCTTTAAAGTCCACTTTGAAGCTCTGAATCAACACAACACTTAGCATCACCTATAGATTAAAAAATTGAAAAAGGTGGATCAGATATTTAAACTCACAAAATATAATTATAAAATCATTCTTATATTTTTAATATTTTCTTCAATTTTTTTCATTTTTTAGATAATAACATAATTCAAATAAAGTTGGAAGAAATCCTTTTAACTCGATAGATCCAATCTCAAGATCCTCTTTATTATTTTTTAATATTTCTGCATAATCTTTTCTAATTTTCATTACTAACAGTTAGCAATTTTCTATTTGATACTTGTATTATATGTATATCAAATCTACTGAAGAAGCATCGTTAGATGCTTTTATAATACAATGTATATTTGATGTTGATGTATAACATATATGCTGTAATTAGTATGTAATTTACAAATTACTCAACCACATAACTCCTGACTAATCCTTTTTTTCTTTTATTTTTTTTAAAACCACATGAATATTAACTTTTTTCAAATTAGTTGATGTTGTTCTAAATATGGAACACTTAGAAAAAAAATAAAAAATGTAGAAAATTGTAAAGAGTAATAATCTCTCGTGGTGTCATCTTAATGGTAAGAATGATATATCGAATTTGAGATATATGGGGTTCATTTATTAAAAATCTAAAATATTCATTACTTTTCTAAATGTAGAAATGCATATATGTATATTTTTAATGAATTCCGATTTTACCCTTTCGTATGAAGAGTAAAATCGGCTCACCAACCTTTCACATAAACAGTAAATTGGCTCACCGAAATTCACATGAATAGTAATTGACTCATCAAAATTCACATGAACAATAAATCGGCTAGCCAAAATTCACATGAACAGTAATATCAGCTCGCCGGAATTTCTATGAATAGTAAATCGGCACACCAACCTTTCACATGAACAGTAATTCGACTCACCAAAATTCACATGAATAGTAAATTGGCTCACCAAAATTCACATGAATAGTAAATCGGCTGGTCGGAATTTTACCGTTCATGCGAAATGTCTGATTTTACTGTTTATGCAAAGGGTAAAATCGGGAATCCATTAATTCCCATGTTTGCTTACATAAATCTCCCGTGGGATGATCGCTGCTCTTTTTAATTTCGTGGAAACGTGTGACCCATTTTTGGATAGATTGATTGAGATAGGTGTGATAAATTTATAGATTTTCTAATCACGTAATTTTCATATAATCCATTAAATGACGGGTCCAATAATTTTAAAAAATCTAAAAGAATAAATATATAACTTTGTAGATAGAGATTAATGAATGTGTTAGATTTATAAGAGGTTTACTTTATATGTCCCAAATGCCACAATTTGTTATCATCTTTTATCATAGAATGACAACATGGAAACATTTCTCATTTGTAAATATTTCAATGTGTTTTTTTATCATATAACATATTATCATAAATAAACATTCTTTAAAATAGGTGTTTAAAACTTAATTTTCTCCTAAAATACAAAAACTAAAATATTAACATGTTAAAATTTATAACAACATAGTTGAATTTTAGTTTTTCAAATTTTCCAAATAAGAAGTATTATATTCATAAGCCATCTTCGCAATTTTTTAATTTATCTACTTTATAATTGATTTTTTAATCATATTTTAAAAAACAAAATAAAACAACATGCAGACTATTTCCATGTTGTATTTTTATTGCATGCCAAATTGCTAAATATGATCACGACCAAGCTGAGTCAAATATTTCAAATTCATCAAATTAAATCTTCTATGTTATTTTTAGTCATATAGATAATTTTTCTTATTTTATTGAACCCATAAAATTATATGCTGATTTTAACATATTTTGGTCAACAAATTTTGCTTATGCATAATTGAAAATTTTAATCTTATGGTTATATTTTAAAAAACTAAAAATACATTAAAAAAATAAATGGTCAAAACCACATAAAAAGTTGATAAAATCTATAAAATTTAACAAAATTAATCATAAAATAATTTTCATTTTTGTCCTTTTTAAACAAATGCCTTTAATTTCATATAATAACATCATGTGTAAAGTGACTCTTTCAACACATAAAATCTAATCTTAGAATAGTCTTTCAAGAAATCTAATCTTAAAATAGATGAGTCATGTACGTTGCAAAAATTACCATTCAATAAATGAAATATTACTTTTGTTAAAGATTTAGTTGCAAAATGTTAAATTTCGTATATAAAATTATAAATTACCTTAAAAGAATCATCTAGTTCTTTGAGAACCAGTTCCCAACGGATTCTCTGTCCATTGGCATTAACTGTGTCGTCTTCCTTTACTCTGCACTTCTGCAGTAGCTCATCTAGTCAGCTCTCTTTCCGCAATTCGCATGTTTAATACCTTTCTTTCGTCCCTCTCGTTTTCTTCTTCTTCCCAATCAAATTCTTATCCAATCTGTTCAAACCCTCTTAGCAAACCCTAGAAGCGTCGAACTCAAGAATCGCTACAAATCTACTCCTTTTACAGACTGCAGAGCTCGCTAAAAGCGGTCGTAGAACAGATCTAGAAACTTTTTCAGGGCTACCGCAGCTGATTTGAGGTAGATACCATTGTTTCCTGCTTTTTAGAAGATCAAGAACCGTAGATCTAGTGAAATCCAGCTAGAAAGGGTTTGTATACGAATGACTGGCATGGGAATGGGAATCCGAGGAGATATCCGCCATATCGGAGGCTCCACTGTTTATTGTATTGTTAGAGTAAGGAGATGGAATGTTTGAAAGTTTTGGAAGCTAAGCTTTTGCAGCATTTGGCGATGCCGACTGTACAGAAGCTGCCAGTTTCAAACCTGAGCATGGCGAACGGTTACAGAGCATGTAAAGAGGACATTGCCACTCCAGATCAGTTCCCAGCCGGGCTGCGAGTTCTCGTAGTTGACGATGATGCAACTTGCTTAAGGATTTTGGAGCAAATGCTTCGGAAATGCCTTTACCGTGGTGTGTGTCTGTCTTTTATTCATTATGATTTTGCAACTTTGGAATATTTGTGTTTAATAAATCTGACTCATGCTGTTCTAGTCTTAAAATTGCTTGAAGAACTGTGTTTTATGTGAAGCATTCCCGGGTTAAAGAAGCTTTTCTCTATACAGACAGTACTAATTGTTTTCTAAGGATTGCAGATGCTACTTAGTAGATACTGCTTAGTGTCCCTGTCAATGATGATTTTGACATTTGTTAGGTGTTCTGATCAATGTTTGGCTGATCATCTTTTAGGTATACCTGAAGAAATGAGAGAGAACAACTCTTTAAGGTGGTTTGAGCACGTATGCAAGATTCTGGAAATAAACCATGTAAGAAAAACTCCCAGGGTGCAAATAGAAGGAACAAGGAGGGATAAGAGGGCATTAGAAGCATGGTTGGAAGGGGTAAGGAAGGATATGATGGATTTGAGGTTGTCAGAGGACATTGTTTTTGATAGGATAGAATGGAAAAAAAGAGCTCAGAAAGCTGACCCCAAATGGATGAGGATTAGTGGTTTTGATGATGATGATGAAAATTCAGTCTTCTTATTATCTTGGAATGGAATACAATATTCTTTTTAGAGTTTAACAAAAAATATTAACAATAAGAGCGGAGAAGCTAGAGAGGTGTGATATACAAGTCCATAATATCATGGAAAAACAACAGACAAATACTCAATGGGCATGACATTGCTCATGCCTTTTTAGAATCTCTGGTCTCCTGTCATGCAAGGCATCTGCTTCATTTGTCCCTACAAATATGTGCAATGGAAGTCTCTGTAGACATGGAAGTTGTGGTTCAACTGAGGACAATGTCATGGAGAACCGGTCCCTTTTCTATCCTTTTTATCTGAGTGTTCCACTGGACATGCCAATTTGGTTTTACATGCTGTAACTGAGTTATTTTTTGGCATGACCATCTTGCCCCTGGTAGTTGAGCCTGACACTTAAGTTTCTAGTCTCCTATTGTAGCCGTTTCTTTCTCTAGTGAAATCCTCCTTTACAGCCCCCTCGCCAAAAGAAGCAGAAGAAGAAGAAGAAGAAACTTCTGTAGAAATTATCCGGCTCCTGAATTCCCTATCCCAGTGCAACCATTTGAAGAACTCTGACTAATATCTCCAACCATAATAAAATTTATTGCAATAAATTGTACAATAACAAAGCTGAACATTCTAATTTAGTTACCATTTTCTTAACATGAATAAATAGTAGCAACAGTATTTTAAATTTATTTTTATCTAGTTAACATACAAAATCACAATCACAGGCTACTATAGAGCTCATCTATATGTTCCTACTTCATACAAAAAAGGGTAAAAAGAGAGAGTGCGTACAATACTGAATACCATTTTTTTTCCTTTTAAATGAATACTGGATTCTTTGTTGAGAGAGCTTATCTAGATTGGATTATTGTACCAGGTGGCACACATTTTTTGAGCTTAAACTACAGTTATAGTTATCCTTCAATGAAATAATTATGTGAGGAGGAACCTAGAAAACTTTACTATCCAATTGCTTTCATGCAAGTATAATTATTATCAAATTCTTCCTTATGCAGTTACTACTTGCTGTCGAGCTACAATTGCTTTGTCTCTTCTACGGGAGGGGAACGGCTTTTTTGATGTGGTAATAAGTGACGTTCATATGCCTGATATGGATGGTTTTAAGCTTCTTGAACATGTTGGGCTTGAAATGGATTTGCCTGTTATCAGTAAGTGAATTTCTCCTTACCTGAGCATGTGTAAAAATTTTCTTGCCTGAGTATGCTTCCCATCTTTATAGTTGTGACAATGAGCTCTAGCCAACTATTGCAGTGCCTCTTGTCATTCTTCTTACCACATCTTTAATTGTTTTTCTGTTTTATAATCTAATTTGAGATTTTGTTCTGCAGTGATGTCTGCAGATGGGAGTACTAGTGCTGTGATGAGGGGAATCAAACATGGGGCATGTGATTATTTAATCAAGCCTATACGCATTGAAGAATTGAAGAATATATGGCAACATGTTCTTAGAAAAAAATGGAATGAGAATAAAGAACTTGAAAATTCGTGCAGTGTTGAGGATTCTGAGAGACATAGGCAAGTTGGTGATGATGCTGATTATGCGTCCTCTGTTAATGAAGTGACAGAAGGTAGTTGGAAAGTTCAAAAAAAGAGGAAGGATACCAAAGAAGATGAACATGAAGATGATGGTGAGCTGGATACTGATGATCCTTCTACATCAAAGAAACCACGTGTAGTATGGTCCGTAGAGCTCCATCAACAATTTGTCAATGCTGTGAACCAACTTGGAATTGACAGTATGAACCTCAATTTTCTGTTTTGCGCTTTACACTTTCTTTAGTTTCTCTAATTTACTATTTGGAGGGGACTTGCCTGGACATTTACTCTGGTATTCCATTAGTCTGTTTATGTGTTAAAGATCAAATGTGGAAATTGTTTGCTGTGTTTTGGTCTTTTTATGATTTTTTCCGGGTTACTTGCAGAAGCTGTTCCCAAGAGGATTCTAGAGATGATGAATGTTCCAGGTTTAACCAGGGAAAATGTTGCAAGTCATTTGCAGGTTTGGTTTCATGTGATGCTAGTTCTCCTTTGTGGTGTTTGCTAATTTCATTGGTTGGTTTCCTTTTCATTCCTGGGAACAATTTTTAGGAAGTTCAGGTTGGATAGATTGCGATCTTTCTCTCCTTATTAACACATATACTAAGGTCGTTGAAGATCTACTCTTGCTTTAAAACATGTAATTTGAAAATGTTAGTAACTGGTGGTTGGACAGTGTCACGACCACCAGTAGTCCAATACTATTGTGAGACATGCATTCGAGGCTCTCCTTATTAGCATGTACACCAAGGTCGCTAAAGATTTAATATTGGTGTTACTGATCTATTTGCCAGTGCTCATTATGGATGCTAGAAGTTCATTTAAACATGTCTGATCAAGACTGAAAATGCTAGCATGATAGCTGGTTGTTGGTCACAGCGTCATGACTGCCAAGACTGTGGTTTTACTTTTTTGGGTTTCAATTTAAAAGTTTACCTTCTGCTGACATTTTACCCACACACGTAAAATCTATAGAACAATGAGAGGCCTTTAAAACAACACAACTGCTGGTAGTGGAATGCTATGCATTTTCTGCTAAAGATATCTGTCATATTATTAGGACCACTGTCCATCATTACATAGAGATTGTGGATCGAACATTTTAAATTTGTTCAAACAGTTATTCTTAACCATCTAATCTACGGCGATGAAACTAAGGGACAAAAATAAAACCAGTAGGGTTATCCATTATTATGGCCTTGGATCTATGACTATAAGTAAATGATATCGATTTTTGGTAGATGGCTAATCTACATCTTGTTGCATTTGGTTAGGTAGTTAGTGCCACCGACTTTCATTTTAGGAGAAAATTTACTTACCAACTTCTACGAGTTCTTGGAGCCTTCATTGCATTTTCGCTTGCTTAATTTGTTACAAAGGTTATTCGGAGGTCCTGAATAAGATGGCATGTTTATGGGCCCTATAGCTGGTCTCACCTGATGCAAGGTTAAGGTCATTGATTGTTTTGAGTTGGGTACAGGTCCAACAAGGATGGTGCATATCGGGTCCAGGTTGAAGGTGATAAAGGACATTGCAATTGTAGAACTGTTCATGGGCCGAGTTTGGGTCAGGATTTCTTCATCTAAGACTAAGCTCATTTGTAATACTGAAAGCCTGCGCTAACCTGTGGCCTGTTAGGCTTTTTCAGGCTAGTCCGAGCCCGTCAGTTGGAGAATATTAGAGAGAGGGAGTCATTAGGCTTTATAAAAATTTAACATAATATATAGTTAAATGGGTTGAAGGCCTGAGGAGCTTCATGGATTTTTCTTAAGAGCCCAAGCTTGCCTGTTTATTAAATGGGGCTAAAAATGAGCTTGAGCCTGGCCTGTCAATCAAATATATCTGTTCAAGCACACTTGTTTATGATGGCTTGGGGCCAGGCTCTTGCTGTGTTTAAATCCATGAATGGGCCTGGTTATCAATTGGCCATTTTATTGCTTTAGATGAGATGGCTGGATAAGTGGATGGTTAGGAAAGACCTGCCATTTTAATCATTTCTTGCATTCTATTCTCTTATATTAAATGGTTAGGAAATAGCACTCAAGTTTATTTTTTCCTATACAATCCATCCACGTCTCTCCTTATATTTGATTTGTCAACTAATGGGCTCCATCCACATGACATGCCACTCTTAGAAGTAGGCTTTGAGGGACTTGAAAAATATATATAAAAAAACTGGTATCTACAAAGTATTTACCAAACCACCCCACCCAAGTGGTAAATGCAACAGGTTTCCTCTCCAGGGACATGAAGAAAGTTGGGGGTGCTCAACCAAATGGGTGCTACTGGTCATTTAAAACCATTGGATCTAAGGCCATAAAAGTGGATGGGTTAAACGGTTTCAGTTTGTTTGCCCATTTCATCAATTTACATTAGATTGCTAGAATTAACGACCAATGCTGATTTTAAATGGCTTCTCGGTCAATGTTGTTGCTTTGAATCTCAAAGTGGACTGTGGGCCCCTCCAACTTACCCAGTATTCCTTTGCTGGAACTTCATTCCATGACATTGCTAGTGTTGTTGACGGTCACTGCTGTGAAGCAGTTGTGTTTGGAGGTAAAACAATCATTGGAAATAAAGGTAATGAAGAATAGACATAGCAGAATGGAAGAAGAAGCCTGTGGTATTTTGCAGCCTCAAACTTGTCATGAGAAATGTGGAGCTTATGTTGATGTGATAGACGGCATGTTGTGATGCAGGCACTACTCTGGATTGACTGATGGACAAGATCTTCGGCTTTGTGCTTGCCAAAGATGCAGTGTTAGAACTTAGAACTTATGTTGTCTGATACGTAGTTTCTTATATGAATTCTGTTGGCAAAAAAGACGAGCCAATATTACATTTGGCAAGTGCTCCCTTTTGGAACTATTAAGGTTGTAGGTTTGAGTTACATTAGGTTAAGAAAAATGTATCTGTTGGCAACAGAAGGGAACTCCATGGAAAATAGCTGATTCATCTTATAGATCAGATGAATCAAATGCTGAGCAGGCTCTAAAGGATTGTGTAACTTTTAACAAATTTTCTACTCGATCAAATGACAGTACTTTCTAAAAAAACTAGGTAACATAACTTCAATTACAACTCTAGTTATGATAGAAATTTCATGTAGCTATTGGTAGTTCCTTTATGTGATTTTTTCCCCAAATGGCATGCACTATATGAAAATATTGGCTTATATTACTCAAAATAAAACGTTGTTGATGATGTGCTCTCTCCCAGTCAATGTAACCACACGAGTCACCTTGGATTAAGGTGACTAGAAAGTGTTTAGCAGAAAATTTAAGCTTCCAAGAATAGATGTCATAAGAATGTGGGCCACTCTATTAAGACATTATTATTAAAAAATAAATAAAACCCTACTGAGACATTTTCTACCTGTGTGGATTCTGATGTTCTTTTGCTGACATTGAGTCTTAAAACTTTATAAGTAATGCAGTTCCTTGGTAGATTGGAATTGGAATTCTCTTCTGGTTTTTTGTCATCTTTATTTCTTGGTCTGGCTCTCTAACTTGCAAGTCATGACTCAACCAATAATAAACTTTTCGTATGCTTCACAATGAATGGGAATCAGTCTTTGTTGCAATCTCTCTCTCTCTCTCTCTCTCTCTCTCTGAGATTATGGTATTGTTGCAATCAGTCATCTATTATTATCTCAGGGCAGTGTCTTAGGACAATATGTTAGTGAAACAAGCAGGAAGCTGCCTTCAATTGATTTGAGAAATTCACTTGATAGTATTAACATTCTAAACTTAAGATGGACTAGGGTATAAGATTAAGGGGATTTCACAATTTTTTGTGATGTCACCTCCTGACAAATCCAGTTCTCTTTCCCAGAAGTGCAGTATATTACTGTAGTTTCATTTGGGGAAAAATGTATATCCCTCTAGTTCATTATCCTCACATTTGAGTAAATGTCACTTTGATCTGTTTTGCAGAAATTCCGACTTTATTTGAAGAGATTAAGTGGAGTAACTCAACATCAGGGTGGGATCCCTAATTCCTTTTGTGGCGTTGCTGAACAAAATGGAAAACTTGGTTCACTGGGCAGACTTGATATCCAAGCTTTGGCAGCCTCAGGCCAAATACCCCCACAAACACTAGCTGCACTGCAGGCTGAGCTCCTGGGACGACCTACAAGCAACATTGTGCTACCAGGAATGGACCAGCCAGGCCTTTTACAAGCATCACTACAAGGAGCCAAGTGCATTCCTGTTGAACGTGGGGTGGCATTTGGTCAGCCTTTAATTAAATGCCAATCCAATGTGTCCAGACAATTTCCTCAACTCACCATGTTGGCGGAGGATGTTTCTTCTGGGTTTGTAACATGGCCACCTAACCACTTTGGTGCAGTGGTCTCCACAGGCAACATTGGAGGGCTGAACACACAGAGCAATAAGATGCTAGCACAGGCTCTAAAGCAGCAGCCGCTGCTGCAACATCAATTGCCACCTGTTCTGCCAGAGTCCAGCCACACCATCAATGTACCACCCTCTTGTCTTGTAGTTCCTTCTCATTCATCACATGGCTCTCAGTCAGGAAGTAATCCCATGCCCATCACTCAGAATTCTGGCTTTATTAATAACAGCACTGCTGTTGAGTATACTACACTCACGTCTCAATCAAGTAATGTATCACTGGGTGGTATTGGGCAAGTCCTCGATGGGGATTTGAAGAATGCGGGTGTGCTTCATGGATACTCAATCCGAGATATCTCTGTTTTGCCATTGGTGCCATCATCCTCAGTCCGTGATGAAAGCAACACAGGTTGGCAAGTGCAGAACTCAACAATGAATGTCAATCATGCATCCAGACTATCAGGGGCAATCCCTACTGCTTGTAACATTCCAAGTTCTTATGATACCAAGACTGGCTTGTTACCTGATCAAGGACGGGGCCGCAGTCTTGGGTTTGTTGGTAAAGGGATGTCCATTCCCAGTCGATTTGCTGTGGATGACATTGACTTAGCCACAGGTGACCTTAGCCACAGCAAGGTTGGTGCAGGCAGTGATGGTGACCGAGTGAAGCAGGAGCTCAATGTGGATTTTATGGAGAAGGAAAAAATGAGCATTTCAGTGCTACAATTTTCTCCAAGTGACGTCATGAGTGTTCTCTCCAAATAGGTAAGCAACTCTATTTTATTTTTCTCTGGAAATGGGGTTGGTTGTTTGACTGTTCAAAAACAAGTTTATTTTTCTAAAGGATATACTGTTTTTTATTGGCTTTCTTGAAATTTTTTTCACCCTTCTCCTAATCTCCTAATCTTAACACTAAATACAATTAGTGTAACTGCCATTTACTAAAAGATAGGACCGAAAAACTTCAGATATTTTTATAAACCTGAAAGTTTCTCTCCATTTGGTCAAACGGATCTTAGTATTTTTACTTAAACCATGGGAGTTTCATTAGATAGCAATTGATTCTTAAAGTGTAAATGCTTGATTTCAGCTAAGCAGTCATCTGTTTGCAAATTTGAGTCCCCTATGTTGCACATTACTTCGATGCAAGTGACATGTCTATGTTGGGCACCCCATTTGTATGTGAATTTACTTAGCTAGGGGATGCTGCTGACCTTTGAACATGTTGTATGCCTAAAACCCTGAAAGGAGAGTTGGAATTTACCATAAAAAGAAGAGGAAAAATTATGTTTCTATATTCAGAAAAATGGAAAGAACATTTTTTGTTGTTGGAAACTGCGCTTCTACGAATCTTTCTAGTTATTGAGACTTCTGCTCAGTAATCAGTATATCTGATGTGAAGTTGGCTTGCCTTGCAGCAAACGGATGTTGGCAATTCAACTGTACCACAATCTGGACAAAGGGATGTGTCGATGTTCATTTATGTTCTTAGAGGAAGAGAATTCTTTTGAAGTACATCTTATCATTCTTGTGGTCTCTAGACTTTCACCTTGCACGCTTCACCTCTGGTAAAGTCTGTTGGGATGGAATATCCCCTGTATGCTTCCAGAGACACAGGTAGTGTCCCTTAGATTTCTCAGCATTGCACCTTAAAAGAAAGGAGTAAATGGGAGAATAGAAGTTCATTGTATTATAGTATCTTGTTGCAATGTGTATGAAAATAAATATATTTATGTTAGGGTTTGTTTATTAATTGAGGCTTTGGTCATAATAATTTATCTGCACCTAACTTCTGATTTCCAAATGGGAGTACCTTGTTGTCTCTCCAGATTCAATAGCCAGGGTACTCTTTGCTCCAGACAATCATCTGGTTAGCTTCCATTTGTCTTGACTACTGAAATTTTGCTGGATGATGACACAATAATGCATCGAGTTCTATCTGCGTAAACCCACAAAATATACCTACAAAAGACCCGACTAAGCTCTAAGGTAAGGCGAGCAGCCTTTTTTCTCATTAGTTCTTTTTTCAAACTCCACAATGGCGGGAAAAAAGGAACTCAGCGATGGAATGATAGATAATTGAAAGCTGAGACAGTGCAATAGCAGTGGTCATTTCTGTGCCGGGCTTCAATGTGTATGCCATGCTTTATTCCCTGGAATTCATATCGAGTGTAGACTTCTAGGATTTGAAATCCAAGCTAGAGTTCTGTTGTTTTTGTGAAGTTGATCTTATTTTTGTTAGCACTGGGATTCCATGAAATGAAATGCTGTCTGTTTTCCGCTAGATGTGATCCAAGGTCCCATCTCTTATTTGGGGTGTACGGTGTACCTGACATGACATATCTAGACAAATTGGGACACTTGATTGTTAGGTAATGACATGTGAATGATGAATTTTCATCATTAGAAACTATTTTGCCATTTTTTTCTTTTTCTCTCTTTCCTCTTTAAGAAAGAGAGGGCAAAATGGTATTTTCTTTAAAAAGGTAGTGCACCATGGTGAAACGGATCTTTATCCAATTTTGATGTAGAAAGCGGATGCATAGATAGACCTTGTCACTGTTGGCATGTTACTCACATCTTAACATGGGTCTACTAAATGAGATGTGCTTTGTTAAATGTATAGTAATTTTTTATTGAATCAATGAAGTGATATTTTTAAAAGTTATAGAGTTTAAAAATAAAAGAAATTATAGTAAATAAACTTATTTGATATTTTTAACGAAGACTTTTACCATTTTCATTTCGAGTTTAAAACATGTAGAGGACTATCACAATCGATTCATGTAACTCTTAAATTAAAGTATATTATAAATATTTAATTGATTGGTTTTTTAAAATGTACCTAAATTCATCAGTTTCCAAGAATTGGTGTTGAAATCCAAAAATTGCTTAGTAAATCGTTCATATTAAATAGGGTAACCACTTCTTGGCTGAGTGAAAGCAAACTTTATTTACTTATTTTTAATTTGTAAGATCTGAGGATAAATTTAGAAAAAAGTTTGAATTCTATTTAGGCTGGTCATATAGACACTACATTTTCTGTTAGGAGAGATACCTCTTTTCGTTTTTAGGTGTGAAATTATCAATTTGCCCTTCTGTATTTTGATAATACAAATCGTCCGATCGAAAGCTGTGGAGGGAATGTTCGATCAGACGATTCCTGGAATCGTTGGAACAAATATTGTGTAGAGGGATTTTCAAGAGCGCTCGTTTCTTGACCGATTTTTTCAAACAAAATATCAAAATTCATCTACTTTGAATTTTCTGAACTCCGAAACTGATTTTAAGTGAAAATGGTATAATTTTAGACTTCAAAAACCGTACTTAAAGAATTAAGGAAAAATTGACATTCTCTCTTAATTTTTTGGGTACGAATTTTTAAGTCCAAAATTTTACCTTTTTCACTTAAAATCAGTTTTGGAGTTCATAAAATTCAGAATAGATGAATTTTGATATCTTCTTTATAGAAATAAGTTGAGAAACCTTCTTGTTTGAAAATCTGAGCCAAACGCACAAAGGTTACGGTTGGCAGGAGGCTGTTTCTTGACCGATTTTTACAAACAAGGTATTGAAATTCATCTACTTTAATTCTTATGAACTCCGGGGCTGATTTTAAGTGAAAATGGTATAGTTTTAGGCTTAAAAAATCGTACGCAAAGAATTAAGAATGAATGTCATTTTTCCTTAATTTTTTAGGTATGATTTTTTAAGTCCAAAACTATACCCTTTTTACTTAAAATCAGTCCCGAAGTTCATAAAATTCAGAGTAAATGAATTTTAATATGTTGTTTGTAAAAATCAGTCGAGAAATGACCTCTTTTGGAAATCTCTCTTCACAACATCCATTCAAGAAGAATCGTCCGATCGTACATTCTCTCCACTGGCTTCCATCGGACGATTCCATTTTACATGGAATTGTTCGATCGGACGATAATGAATAGGAGGTTTAATCAAACTATCAAAATACAGAAGGGCAAATTGATAATTTCAAATGAAAAGAGGTGTCTTCTTAAAGAAAAATGTGGTATCTATATATGGCTTGCCTCTATTTAAGCATACAGCCTACATGGGAGACTTATCTAGTTATCGATTCAAACCATTTAGTAGATCACTTCTTCTTCTTTTCGAATTTAAATGGAGCTAATTGTTCTCCAAGCATAATAGATATTATTCAATAGTTGAATTTTTTAAATTCATAAAATAAAAGTTAACATGATTTGCATGACTCTACTTAATTTAAATCCAGCTAAAGATCTCTTCTATCAGACTCATCATCTTGGTTGGCTCCAAAGTGAACATGGTAATTATTCATTCGATGATGTAATTTTAATATTTAAATTTAAAAGTTAGCATGATCAATCAGCCATTCTGAATAATTTTATAATTTAAAGAATTTTTATTCATTCTTTCTTTCTACTGACAATGTTGGTGGTTAGGATACTTTTTAAAAGCACAAACACCCCTTTACTCTCGTCCACGTTTCTTGGTCAACAAGATTTCTCTTTGTAGATTACTTTTTTATCAGAAAATAAATTTTATTGGGAGAGGTGTAGTTGGAAGACTCACTTTCGTCACCATCACTTCAACTCTTTTATATTTTATTTAAATATTTTTTAAATAACTATTTTTATAATATTGATATGTGTCTTATTTTGAATTTTACAAACTATATCATTTTAATTATATTTTAGATCTATTTAAATATAATTTTTTTAAATATATATTTATTTTATTGTAAAATTACAAAAATGAATAGGAAAGCAGATTCCTTAACTACTTCATTTCTTGGTCAGCATGATTTCTCTTAACAAATACTTTCTGATGGGCCCTACCTTAGAAAGAAGATTCTTTCTTATAGGCCCAACCTTGGATAGAAATTCAAAGACTCTAGTCTAGAAAGGCAGTTTACGCCCGGCCCGTTACCATGCTTAGTCTCAAATCAGATTTTTTAATTTAAAAATTCGTATTTAGGTTTCTCCATCTCTTTTTATAATTTTATATCAGAAAATAATAATATAAAAATTAATTTTATATTTAAGTAAATCTGAATACACATTAATTTGTTACTAAATTCATTCGGCGTACTTGTAACCATTGTCACAAATCTCATTCTCAAGATATTAACTATAACTATTAATAGTAGGATATTTTCAAATTCTCAAGTTTTTATCGGAATGTAATGGAAAAATCTCACAGAAAATATAATATTTAAAAATAATAAAATTAAATATAATAAATAAATAATGTGGTCGGAGTTTGAAAATATAGATGATATTTCAGAAATAAAAATTTATATTTGGCCCAAACATTTTTAACGGGAATTTAACGGTAAAATCTCATGATTTTAAAGGGAATATACTGTTTCTCGTAATAAAAACGCATTTTTAACTAGAATTTACTATTAAAAACAGCGTACATGATAAACTTGCATTTTTAACATGCAAAATTCCTATATTATCATGATAAAAATAAAAACATCGAAGATATTTGTTGCTATTGTTTGTAACACCTGATTTCCCTGTTTTTAAATCTTTGGGCGTTTTGCCTATTGTATCTTGTCATCCTCTCCGGTCTCCAACATTAATTAACTTAAAATGAATTTTACTACTTTAATAAGTTAAAACACCTGAAATTAGATGTAAGTGATTTACTCATTTGTGGCACTCCTTTCTAATATGAACTTAGATTTGATGGAGATAGATACATATTTAGGAAAATCTTAGCAAATATGAACTTAGATTTACTCATTTTTTTTCTTCTTTTGAATGTTGATCACTCTATTTTTGTTAAGATAATAAATATTAAAGAAATTAATTTAATCTAATAACTATTATTAATTAAATAAGTGTCATTAAAAATTGAGCTATAAGTTGGATAGTTAAACATGAATTTTTTATTAAGAAAAATTCTATTAAAAAGTGATGGTGCAAAGAAAACATTTTGTAAAGAGCACTTGCTGGTTGGGATTATTTTTCCGTGAACAAATTGTGAGCAATGCACATAAGATATTATTTTTTTGAATTTTTAACAATTTATTATAAATTGACTTGTGTGATTATATATAAAAAAGAAAAATAATCAGGTGCATAAGATCTGATCATAAAAATTCAAGTGCTATATATTTATCGTCTATTAAAAAGTTTTTTTAATGAAAAAAAACTTTTATATTCTAAAACTTTATATTTCATCAACAAATGATACATAAGTATAAACTGAAGTTATTATAGTCAGATCTCCTATATTTAATCATTTTTTAAAATAAAATATATAAAATAGTATGTCTGGATGAGAGAACATTGTATTGATTCTGTCATCTAATTATTATAACCTTATAAAATGGATTTTAAATATTAATAGTTTTATAATATATATTTTTTTTTAATCTCAATCTAAATTCTCACATGATAAAATAAAAACAAAATTTATCCATTTTATTTATATAACTTCTACATATCTTGTTTTAATATACTTAGGTGAACTGAAAAATGAATGATGAGAACTCAAGAGAGGGTTGGTCTCATGTTCAAGAAACCCCTCGTGAAAGGAGGTTTTGAATTCGATTCACGAACATTTTTCTGCGCCACTCCCCTTAGTTGTTTACTCGATGTGTGTGGGATTGAGAGACTTGCACATACTCCAAAGAGTAAGAACCAATGTTATCAAACTCGCCCTGACTCGCAAGTCAATCGTGTAACGCCCCGCCCCTTTCTACAGTCTGAACGGGTCGTGACCTGCTCAACTGCAAATTGAACGGGCGTTACTCAACGCAATAACGCATCTAACGGGCCTTACATCACATATTTGTGGCTGGGGGAAAAGAAGTATATATTTTTTTTAAGATTGTGAATGAAATAAGGAAGCCATCAAATCCTTCAAGCCCAATTTACATATTGCATAAATCATAATGTCATTGACAATATAAAATAAATAACATCTATTATCAATATCAAATCTAATCTCACTGCTGACATCCCATTCCATAAAATAAAACATAAATCAATATTCTCAAAGTTCTCACTTATTTCAAGCTAACCAATCAAATCTCTCAAAATATGTAATATCAAATAAAATAAATTCAATCATAAGAAACCACGACTATACTAAGAAATTAAATATTCATCTTGAGTCTCTAAACATCAGTTGTCTCTTCCAATCCTAAGTCCAGAGGATTACCTGCAATGTAAGGGGTGTGAGCTCCAAACCCAGTGAAGGAATACAATAATTTATACCCAACATAATATCATCATTATTCTCTATAGATATGAACTTAAAACATAATTAAATAATATGCTTTTAATATTCATGCATTATGCCATGCAATGCACAATGCTCAATGCAATGTTCAATGCCTCATTCCTCCACAACATACCCACTGTATTTGGTGGCCATCCCGCCAAAGCGAGGCCTATAACTTACCACAAAGTGGTACTTCCCATATCAAATGGGGCCTACATAACACAACTACCACCAAATATCAGTTTTCGTGATCTTTCATGGCCTAAAAACCAAACCTACCACATGTGTGGTACTTCTCACTAACAGCGAGGCCTGAAACTACCACCGTCGTGGTCATCATAAAAGATCACGGTCAACACCTCCATACCCATCTCATGAATATGAAGATGCCATGCTCAATGCCATGTCTACTATGCATCATCTTTATCATCATGCCACATGTTATGAATCATATTAACATGTCATGAATAAAATCATTGCCATCATACCCAAACATGATTAAAATCTCAATTTAACATAAACATCATTTACATATTTTAAAACATCAAAATCAATGTCAACAATATCCCACATGCATAATAATAATTAATATCACAATATTATTACTATGACAACACTATATCATAAATCCATCTTAATAACATAAAAATAACTCTATAATAGACAATAAAACATCTATCCAATACAAACATGATTATTGGACCTTTCAATAAGATTAGTGGTTGACTTCCAACTATCCGGGCAGACTGAGTCCCTCACGGCCATTAGACATTTAGCCTATCCCCTTACATTACTATGAGTAAGCACCGGGTTACAACCACTATTCTAAGATATAACTTAGTCTATTTCCTAGATCCAATATTACATTCCAAATACATGCCATAAAATATTCTTTTCTATTGCTCAATCATACAAATAACATAGAGAATTTTCATGGTTGATAAAGGTACAAAGTATTATTTTCCCTCACCTAGAATCGCGTGAAATGTATGGTGCTAGCAAGAAATCCAAAGCTGTATATACAAGTCTTTTACTCCAAAGTTGCTGTAACCAAGAGAAGCTTCTGGAGCAACCACGCTGGTCCGGAACTCTGCTGCTCGAACCAGAACTCAAGAAGGAGATTTGGGGTTTTTCTTTCCCTTCTTCTTCTGAGGTTTTCGCTGCGATTTCCGTTGGGATTTGGTTGTTGTTTCGAAAACGGTAAAAGAAGGGAAGGGTTCGCAGATCTCTTAAAAAGAAGAGAGTCCTATTGGTAAAAGAATCTCATCGGTGAAAGGATTTTGGAAAGTTTCCATTTACGTAGGGATTTGAGTCCCAAACGAATAAGGAAGAAGAATCCAATTTGAACAAGGAGTCAAAATATTTTAATAAATTGTCCTTTATTTCTCTTTTATTAATTTTGTCAATCATCGATTAAATTCTATACACTTAAAATTGGAACTTATTTATTGATTTCACATTCTTAATTAAATATCTCCAATTGAGATTCTAACTTAGGAAAATTAAAATCTAAGTTGATAATTTATTTTTCATTCCCTTAATTTATTTCGAAGGGGATAAATTTCTAAATTCTTATTGGGGAGAAAGTGTGAAATCGGGGTCTAATATTAAATCCTTAAATTCAATTGTGTTTTTCCAAAATAAAATTATCAAATTAAACTAACAAATCAATTTAAACTACAATCATTTTCTAAATTAATTTTACCCGTCACAACTGACCCGTTACCCCGGGTCGGGTCATTACAAATCGTGACCCGACTGAAACACGGGTTAGGTCATTTAAAAATCCTTATGAATTAAAAATCTTATGCGACTCACGGGTTAACTCAGTTTTTCTAATTAACTCATGACTCTTGACCCTTAAAAATCCTTAATTTCTTTAAACAAAGAACATGAGATCAAGATGGTGGTTTTTTTGAGAATATGATTTTTGGATAATTAATTTTTTATATTTACAATTGTGTTTGTGGGAGAAAAAATATTTTTTATGAAATATAACTTTAGTTTATAATTTAATATTATTTATAATATTATATTAATAGAATGAGTTTTGACTACATGTCAATCCAGTTGAACTTTATTTAACTCATACTTTCTCCAAAATGGATCTCGGGCCGAGTTTTAAAAGATGATCTAAGTTGAATTAAAATATGCTGTGTCCAAAATCCAAATAGAGTTGAGACCCATACACCTTGGTCATAAAAATGACCAATTATTAGCCTGTGCTCCTCCATAGAGGTTTTGTTCATAAAAATAACCAATTATTAGTCTGTGCTCCTGCATAGAGGTTTTGTTCGTACACGACTACCTGAGTTATGATAAGGTTGCAAACGCGAAATTACCGCTCTTGCCACTGAATTGACGCCCTTTATTTTTATAAAATTAAGATCGCCATTCTTTTCTTCTCCCTCCGTGACTCTACTTCTTAGTCTTCACTGCGTTAACGTTCGTTTCCATCCATCCCTCTCTCTCTCTCTCACAAACACTCCACACACAGCTGAGATATAAGATCGTATGAATCTTGTTGGTTCATGAGGAAAGTTAGAGCTTTGTATGTAACGCTCTTACTTATCTCTTGTTACTTCTCGAATTTGTGATAGTTTAATGTCATTTATTTTACTTACATAGCTGTGTATATGAAAAATGATTGAGTGCAATATACTTGATCATAATAATGTCACTTGTATATATTCATTATCCTAATTCCATACTTTGAAATTTTAATTTTCTTCCAATAGATGTGGATTTACTCATTTACGCGATCTGACCTCATTATGATCAGATCACGCGTTCATTTCTTAGTACTTATTATTAGATTTGATAAATTACTTTTTTTCTCTGGTTATCTCGATGGTGCCTTTGTAGTTGCTTCAAGGAGAACTTTTCGGCTACTCTTATAGCTTTTAGAGGTTGCTTCTTGAATCAGTAAGTAGTCTTTCTTCTTTTTATTTTTCTTAGGTTGTTTTAAATTTTGGTAAAAACATGTGTTTGTTTGGAAATTAAGAGGCGAAGTATTCGGAAGAGTTGAAGTAATGGATTGCAATGATCCTTTCATGTTTAAGCTAACAACATGATTAAAATAAGCTTGTTAAATCCTAATTGTATTCTATTACGAAGAACAGTGGAAAGTGGAAATGGCTCAAGTTCAAAGCACTGAGAAAGAAATCGTCTATTTTATTCCAAGTGATCTTTTTCCCCTTTGTCTGTCTCCGGTTTGTAAGTTAAAATCAGAGCAAAACATGTTCTTTCTTCTCCTGTAATCATCCTTTTTTCTTCTTTTTTTTTTCTTTCAGATTTTTTTTTCAGATGCAATGATTTTTCTCTTCCAATTGTTCCCTGATACGCCCTTTTTTTTCCTATGGTTTGGATCTATTATAATAATATTTACTAATAATTGTCCATTTTGAAGAAATGCAGTGTTCTGAAGAGAGAAAAAGACCCATTTTCCATTCTTTCTTTTTTCTTTTTCTTTCGGGGGAAGAGAAGGCGGCAGGTGGTTGTTCTTGGCTCATTTGTCAGTCTTTGATAATCCATTTCCATGTCTCAGCAAAAACGCAATTTGCAATGGGGTTGATTTTTGTTACCTATGGTTAATCCGTGTCTCACCGAAAGCTTAATTTGCAATGGGGCATTATTTGGCAGTTTTGATGAAATGAAGCAGAGAATCTGGTTACCCGGGGTTATTGTTTTTCACTTTTTACCCATTATTTCTTTGCTTCTTTCCTTTTCCTTGTTATTGATGATAGCGAGATGTCTTTATTTGTGCAATGTTTAAAGATTATCCTTTTTTTTTTTTTTTATAACTGGGGGGAATCACGAGGCAAGGGCCTCTCTAAACCCTTCGGGGGAACGCCACACAGGACACCCCCAGTTTACGCTGCCAGGACTCAAACTGGCTACCTCTCGCTTTAAAGATTATCCTCTCCTCTTCATTCCCTCACTTTCTTATCTTTCTTCTGAAGTAGCTTTTGATCTTGAATAGTGAAAAATCACTGATAATCGAAAAAAAGGAGGAAGTATTTATATAGATGCTATAGCCAGTTAAATGAACAACTGCTTCTTTCTTTCTATTCTTTTTTTTTTGAAAGGTAACTTCATTTAAAGATTTTTTTCTCATGTGGATGGTTATTTGATTAATCAAGTATAGGATTCAACTAATGATTAGTCTTGAGTGGCATGCGTCCTGTTCCTCCTATTGTAGTTCTGGGCTCCACAGTTGACATATAGAGACGCACCTAGTCTGCTATTTGTTAAACCAAATCCCTTTTCCCCCTCTCCCTCTCTTTTCTGCTGGCTTTTTTATTTAAGAAGTTCTCTGTTTTTTTATGACAGCTATTGATTCTTAGGTTCATTTTTGTTTCGAACATTGTTTTCTTGCTAGGTTTATTATGGATTAATCACATGGGGCATTATAGAGTTTGAATTGAATCCAGCTGTGCCTTGTGGAAAAGCAGGAGTATTGGAGATCAGTTTGTGGCACCCCGGTAATAACTGTTTTGCTTCATTTGTTTAAACATTTGAACTAATTCTTTGCGAGCTTGAGTTTCTCAAGTTTTGAAGTAAATTGAACCACTCAAGTTTATGGCACGGGTTATACAATAACTTTCATCTCATTGGTTTCTTCAGTGTCCTAATCAGCCTCTTCTTTGATGAAGATAGTGATGAAGCTTTTCAGATGTTAATTTGCAGAGAACTGGATGTCATTCCTATCTGCAGAAAGTGGCCAACCTAAATGGGCCGATAAGTTTAGGATTTCAATTGGCAATTTGGGCTTGTTTCTTAAATATGGCTGCGTTTGGATGAGGGGGGTGTTTGGTGATGCTGAATAGTTTTATATCCCAGCATTTAGTGATGCTGATCACCTTGCCAGAACAGATATATCTGCCCACCTGGGACCATTTAGCTTATTTTTTGTAGTTTTACTACTTATTATCATGTCTGTCTACTGGCCTTCTCGTTTTACTTAGAGTTTTTCTTGGGAAGTACATCTTCTGAAATGAAAAAAGAATGTTGGAAGCATGAGTTTGTTAATGCACACTGATTTGGGATCCTTATCTTACTGCTGCAGTTGAACTTATTCAAAGAATATGGGAGGCAAGACCATCCGGATTTTGGGTTTCCCTTCTAATATCTCTGTAAAAGAGGTTGAGGAGTTTTTGGCGAAATATACGGGTCATGATACTATTTTTGCAATAAAGATTAGACCACCCAACGGCATGAAGCAAAGATTCGCATTTGTTGTTGTGCAGTTTACATCTAGTGAGTTTGCTGACGATATATCCTCTAAGGCTTATAGTCAGCTTCTATGGTATCAAGGTTCTTATCTTAAAGTTAAGGGTGGGGAGCATGATATTATACCTAAGCCAAGGATTCCAATGTTTAAATTGGAGAATGCTATCCTGCATATTGGCTGTCAAGTTTCGGATGTCAGGTTTGCAAATCTATGGAGTGTGGCAGATGTTCGTGTTACTTTTGGATTTGGTTTTCGGAAACTGGGCTTCTCTTTCTCTAATTATGGTGTTAACTATAAGCTTGAACTTTCCCATGAATGCATTTGGCAGATTAAGTTATATTGTCCACGTGGTGAAGCAAAAAAGTTCCTTCTAATTCAGGTTTGCAATTAACTGGTTTTCTGAATTCCATTAACAGATCTTGTTTTCCTTTCATCTATGTTTCAGTCTAAAGTAGTTTTTGACATTATCATGATGCCTTTCATGTATTGCAAAAAGTTTCATGTTGAGAACAATTTGGAAATTGCAATTTATGCCTAGTTTTTTCAGGTGCTTACCTTTACCCTTTTTTCCCCTAGCATACCTTTCAGGAATATCAAACAACTACCTTCTAATGATATTCTAACATTTCTTCTTTTGGACAAAATAAATGTACTAAGATACAAAGGGCTGCACAACACCAGTGCAAGCCAAATCTGAGAAAATTGGTTAAAAATGGATCCCACCAATCACAAAAGGACTAAGAATCTGATGGATTCACAAATACTGCTAAGGGTGACTACAGTGGTGGTGGTTTGAAGAGGAAAAAGTAGTCTGCAAAAGCCAGGTTGAAGCAAAAGATGCAGAAATTAGGGTTTTTGTGCGTCCTTGGGTCAGATTTGAAAAAAATTCAACGTGGGCCCCACCTATGACCGAAGACCAAGGTTAATAGGATGGATAGGGTAGGAGGTGGGCCAGGGGCGAACCATGGGTATCAGTCCCAAGGTCAAAGAAGGTCTGGGCAGCCAGATCCAAAGGTTGAAATTAAAAATATGGGTTTGAGGTCGTCTCTATCGTTTTGGTAGAAAAGTTCCAAAAGGAGGCTTTCCAATTACCATACCCCTCCCAAGTTCCTTATAGATTGAAGGAAAGGAAAATCGGTTACAATCAATATAATCTAAAGGTCAAATGCAAATGTAAATGTAAAATTACTACAACATTTACAACATAAGGAAATATAAGTAATAAGACATACCTGCCATATGGTCAGTAGCTCCAAAGTCTATGATCCAAGAGCTATCAGAAGTGACATGGAAAGCCAATGATAAGTCAATTGTATGAGCCAAGGATGCAGAGGAAGATGAAGCTTGCAAGGTCTTTTGATCTTGTAGAAACGATTTATATTCTTCCTTTGATATATGAACTTGATCATTAGACTGTGGTTCTTTCTTTGGGTTGGCAAATTCTGTTTCAGAGTTATGGGCCTATGAATTTTGCCATTGTGGTGGATGTCCTTGTAATTTGAAGTAAGTATCCACAAAATGAATGGTACCCTTGCACAAGGTACAAAAGCAATTACCTTTGTTCTTCACTTTGTTCCCTTTGATTTGATAATTCCCATGTTTAGTTGAAGGTGCAGATCTGTCTTTCGGATATTGAGGTTCTTTGGATGATAATGCTGAATTTTCAGTACCAATATTGGCATTCATGGCAGCACAATGTCGTTCATCTCATAATAATGAAGCATAAACCTCATGAAGAGAAAGGAGAGGCATGGTGCTAACTGTTTGGGCATGTCTTGGCTCAAATTCATGATTGAGTCTAGCAAGGAGATCATAAATGCGGTGCTTTTAAATCCATTTTTTGAACAATGTAATGTCAAGTTCACACTGCAATTGCAGTTTGTCAATGTGAACAAGTTCTTGTTGGAGACTACAAGTGAGTGTAATACTAGAAAGCTGACATCTTCCCTTAATGGAGATGTTTAGTTTCCTGATAGAATTGATATGCTCTAGCTAAATTATCAACATCAGAATATAAAGTACATAGAGTATCCCAAATGGCTTTAGTTGTGGATAGAAGGTGCATAGTCTAACCAATTTTATCATCTGTTGAATGGATAAGCCAAGATTGAATCATATAATTATTGGTTTTCCATTCCTTATTTTGGGATCCAACAGATGTGGTTTAGGTAAAGTCTCATCAATATACTCCATTTTTTGCTTGCCTTCAGTGAACTCTAATTTGTCTCATTGAGGAGTTCTTTAGTGATGCATCCATGATGATGAGTATCAGAATGAGAAATGGGCAGTCCATCCAAATAACTAGGCATCTCAAAACTATCAGAAGATGTAAAATCTGATATATTCAGTGCCAAAACATTGCAATGGGATGATATACATGCAAGTAAAACAGTTGATGGGAATCAAGTCAAATATCTTGTGCAGAATGTCTGCTGGTTGAAAAAAATGGTCTTGAAAGTGAGTCCCACAAAGAAGAAATCTCAGAAAGTATCTCCTGATTTGTGGGCTAGGTATAGGCAATCCAAGAGGGATGAATTGCAGGAGAAAAAAACCCAAAAAATGAAGAAAAAAATGCCCCAGACACCTGATTTAGCTGTTTAGATGAAAGAGTGTAATAGCCTTGAATGAGGTTCAAATGGGTCCCACACACTCAAACAGTAGAACCAACCAGGTGGATGGATGGCCCACCAAAAAACTGCTAGGGTTTTGTGGCCCCTAAAAAGTCATCAAATTGATCTAGGGTTTTGACGAGAACTATTTCTGTTTTTTAAGATTTTAAAATAATAAAAAAGCTGATCTCTTGATGTAGCAACTGAGAGAAATTGATCCATGGGGAGAAGATGATTCCTGAAATATGACGTGAAACAATCTGGTAGTGGATGTGAGGCCTTAGATCAGTGGTTAATCAAAAGAGCAGAAGTGGTAGAAACCCAGGGAAAAATTAAAAGTTACTCTACATACCATGATGATAAAGAGAAAAGGAGAAAAAGGGAGAAAAATGGATTAGAATTCTTTCTTTCTTCATAGCAATTACATGAATAAATAGACTGGAAGGAGATAATTATGGCTACCAAAAAAGGAAAATAATAAATCAAGAATAAATCAGTTCAAGTTATTTCTCAGACAAAACATGTGTGTATTTATTATTGTATCTTACAACAACTGCCTCAGATTGATGGGAAAAATGACTTTGATGATGATGATGATCTTACAATAACAACCTACTTATTCCACATATAGATGGGGCCATAGTGTTCAATGATTTTACACTTGTGGCAGTTGTGGACATTCTACCGAACGGGTATAAAGAGGAAGGAGAATTAGTAGTGATAGGAATGATGTAGAACAATTTTCGTCCAATTAGAAAATTTAATCTATTTCTTTTCATCCACCCTCAAAATTGTTGCACTTAATATTTTTTAATCATTTAGTTTTTAAGAGCAAAGCACATCCCTTGGGTTCTGTTCTTATTTGTTATAGAAACATACTGATGATGGTTGACATGATCTATTGATCTTTAGGTGCAAGCTTCTCCTCGGATTTATAAGGAAGCTGCACCTAGTTATGAAAATATACATGAGAATCCTCTTCTAAACTATTTTAGAGATACTCCAACAGATCAATGGGTTAGAACAATTGATTTCACTGGATTCAGTTGCATTGGGCAATCTTCTGCATTGTGTTTGGAGGTTCCATACAGCTGTGAGCTTCCAGATATCTGTGAGGATTTCATTTATTACAAAGAAAATTATGGTCAGTTCATATTGGAGAGAGGCTCTCCTTTCTGTCGAAAGGTTGATTTAGTCCCTATTGTTGATCCTCCCCCATGTATTCAATTGCCATATAAAATATTGTTCAAGGTGAACAATTTGGTTCAAAGTGGTATCATTATGGGTCCCACACTTGATGATGAGTTCTTCAGTTTACTCCAACCTCATTTTATGACATCCATTGCATCGAGCATGCCTTGGAGACTCTTTCTCATCGAAGAGACACCTGTTTTGAACCTGCAAAATGGCTTCAGGACCAGTATAAAAAATATAGAATGTCACGGCGTCCCAAGTTGTCAACCATCTCATTGGATCCTGGCTTGGTTTATGTCCACAGGGTTCAAGTAACCCCTACCAAGGTATATTTTTGTGGGCCTGAAGTTAATGTTTCGAATCGTGTGTTACGCCATTTCTCAGAAGATATAGAAAATTTTATCCGAGTTTCATTTGTTGATGAGGATGGGGATAAAATACGGTCAAAGGATTTGATAGCACGAACAATTTCACCAGGCGGCGGGAGGCACACTGATATTTATAGGAGGATATTTTCTACACTGAGAAATGGCATTAGCATTGGTGGTAAGAAGTTTGAGTTTCTTGCTTTCTCTTCGAGTCAACTACGGGAAAATTCAGCCTGGATGTTTGCTTCAAGAAGTGGACTTACAGCTGCAGATATAAGGAAATGGATGGGAGACTTTAGTGAGATAAGAAATGTTGCAAAATATGCAGCAAGACTGGGTCAATCATTTAGTTCATCAAAAGAAACATTGACTGTGATGACGCATGAAATTGAGCATATCCCTGATATAGAGACTGGAGACAAAAAATACATTTTTTCAGATGGAATTGGGAAAATTTCTATTCAATTTGCCAAAAGAGTAGCATCTAAATGTGACTTAAGTTCAACACCTTCAGCCTTCCAAATCAGGTATGGTGGCTATAAAGGTGTTGTAGCTGTGGACCCAAGGTCAGAATTTAAACTATCCTTGAGAAAAAGCATGTGTAAATATAAATCAGAGAACATGAAGCTTGATGTTTTGAAGTGGAGCACATATCAGCCATGTTTCCTCAATCGCGAAATAATTACACTTTTGTCGACTCTTGGGGTTAGAGATCATGTCTTTGAAATGAAGCAGCAGGAAGCTGTAGATCAATTGGACATGATTTTAACTGATTCTGTTAAGGCACAAGAGGCACTTGAGATAATGTCTCCTGGTGAAACCAACAGGGTTCTCAAAGAGATGCTAATGTGTGGTTATAAGCCTGGTGCTGAACCATTCCTTTCTATGATGCTGCAAACATTTCGGGCTTCAAAGTTGTGGGAACTGAGGACGAAAACGAGGATATTTGTTCCATATGGAAGATCAATGATGGGCTGCCTGGATGAAACCAGGACTCTAGAATATGGACAGGTATTTGTGAACATTTCTCCTGTTCGGCATAAGCAGTTCTATGATGATGGCCTCCATATGTTTGGCAGCAATGAGACAGAGCAACATTCTATTGTGTTGGTTGGGAAGGTGTTTGTTGCTAAAAACCCTTGCCTCTACCCTGGTGACGTGCGTGTGTTGTGGGCCATTGATGTCCCAGCATTGCATCATATGGTTGATTGTGTTGTTTTTCCACAGAAAGGGAAAAGGTAATGTTGTAATGAAATCTGTAATTTAAAATTTAAATTTCAAATGATCATGTTTCACACACAACTGTCAGGTTCATCATAAAGGCCTCCATACCTTGTATATGCCATAGCCTGAAAATCTCATCATTTTGCTCATTTGATGATTACCTTGTATTTCTCTGCCCCAAAAATCTTGTAACTCTAGTCGTCATCTGGCCACGTCTTGTGTTCAATTCTGACTAAATATGTTACTTTTCCTTTTTTCTTTTGGGTACCTTTGCTTCCTACTGATGAGGACTATCCTGGGAATGTAATGCACAAGGTATGAGACCTTTGAGGAACTGGATCTTACACACATGCCACATTCCCTCATCAGTTGTGTAGGACTAGATGGTTTCGCCACCGCCACCCCCCACCCAGAGCAAAGTTTTGTATGGGCCTTCAATAACTCTCTGCATTTTAAAAGATAAATGGAGAACTTCACTAAGAAAAAAATGTGGGTATAACTTTAAAAGATCTATCTATGATTGCTGAATAAAAAGTGAAGCATAAGGTAAGAACCGCTGCAAAATAACAAATACCATTATTTTATAGACTACAAAAACATTAAGACATACATAGCATGAAACTCGTATAAGGTGGTAATACACTTGGATAAATTGATGCTAAACACTGAAGATTGCTTCCCTAATCCTCAAGTACATGAATTGGCCTAATCTGGGCTTCTCTTGATAAACGCCCCAAGGCACAACCCACAAGTACATGGTATGATAACAATGAATGAGAAAATACATGAATAGTAGCTGGCCTCAATCACATGACTAAGACAATAGTTTTCACACCAAAAAACTTTTCCAAATCTCACTTTTTAGTAGAAAATTATACGATTAGCATGAGAAATTATCTGTTGTGAACCAGCTATATGGCTTATTTTGGATGATGAGAATGAGTTAGCTTGATATATCTACATTTTTATAAGAAGTGTGTCACCTTGAACAAATTATTTTAAGTATAGTTTTAAAAGGCTTAGAAATTTTAATCTTTCATATGGCTTGAGCTTAAACCAACGGTGTCAGTATCTTGAAATGGGTCCAAATTTTGTAAGAATCAAATTCAAAGAATAAAAATGAGTATGATGGGAAGAAGTGATGTAAATGTGAATACCATAAACTAGTAACTCGGTTGCAATGAACTGGTTCACAATGGATAATTTCTCCCACTAGCATGTGATATTTCTCTATCTATGTTGTATAGGCACTTCAAAATGTGTGACGTACTCGTATGGACACTTGTAGACACACACACACACCTGTGTTGGACATTTGTAGACACTCGTACTTATTCTTCATGACTATTTTATTGCTTTTTAACATTGTTTTCTAAGATGACTAAAATATTACTAGATATTTTCCCTCTTAAAATCTGCCACCTAAATGTTTAGAGTAAAATTAGTATATTATTTTCTATTGGTGTTATTTTCACACCTTATTTGTTCAAAATAAACTCAGATTTATTTTATTTTAATATGGTTCTTTTTCCCCATGTCCGACACCTCTTACCTGTGTCGGATTCTGAGACTTATACCCCATGTCCTGTTTGGATTCATTTTTTGGGTGAAAGTCGGGCCCACAAACGTTGGGGTCCTCTGAGGGTCCTGGACTCCTGGTTTCCATTCATGGACATGGTTCCCTGGGTTCTTTTGTGCATTATGCTTTATGACCTGTGCATGATTGGCATCATCCTATTCTTCATAGTTATTGTCATTATGACAATCATTATTACCTCAAGATGCTTCAACATGATAATTGAATTGTGCCTTTAGGCCCCATCCAAATGAATGTTCAGGGAGCGATTTAGATGGAGACATATACTTTGTTAGCTGGGACCCTGATCTTATTCCACCTCGTCAAATCCCACCTATGGAATATGAGGCTGCACCTGCTGAAAACCTGGATCATGACGTTCGTATTGAGGTATTAATTCACCATTTGCTAATGAATGTACATTTTTCCCCATTCATGGGTTCTACATGAGTTCCTATTGCCATGTCAAGTATTTCAAATAATTATATATGGACTTCTTGAAAACTTCTCATGGGATTGTTCACCCAATTTGTTAGACATGAGTAAAAACCTCAATGCTTGATGCCCACAACAATAAAAGTAACTATTATTTTGTGATAGGCTCTGTGTCTTTGTTAGATCAGATAAATTTACTATAGTCAAGCCAATCTTTCTTTCAAACTCTGCCAGGGCTTTCTACTTTTTAATTGCACCTATTTTCTCTTTCCAGCTTGTATGTAGCTATAGTCTATTTTGTTCTCTGTTTTGTGCTAATTTGCTCAACACCTTAGTCTGCCTCTTGAATCCTGAAGCTAGTCGGCTGGCTTGGTCCTTATTTAGATCCAACAAATAAGCAGGCTGAGTTTGTGGTAAAAATTAACTACATTCCATTCAGGACTTCCTTTAGACAGTTGTTCTTTGATGTGCCTGGACCTTAACTCTTGCGATCTGGATGGGGTAGACTGAAAATGTTTCATGGTCTATTCTCACTTCTAGCATTAAACTCTCTTTGATGTAAGCTCTGAATCCATGTTGAGGATATTAAGTTTTGTTGAAATGTTTTTTCCAGTAAATTAGGAAATCATGGTTGATGGGTGGACCTATCTTGCTCGGGCATGGTTCTAGAGATTTTCTTTACCATCTTCTTACGGGGTATTGCCGTGAATTTGATCTTTCTCATTGTGGGGTTTGCTATAATATATAGGCATTATAGATGGTTGATGGACCTTTTGATACTGTGATTAGGATGGACAGGTCTAGAACATCTGCATAGATGCCTCAGTTCTTTTATCTTCATATTACTAAAGCAACTCTCTTATATTACCATCTCCCTTTAACACCAATCAAAAAATCCTAGAGGCCGGTAGCACAGGTTAGGGGGTAAAGCTCTAGTTTTTTGGAAGCGAGTCTTCAGTATCTCTTGTTCTTTGTCCATAGAAAAAGGTTTCTTCAGTTCTTTTCAATTCCTATATCAGAATCCTAAGAATTTTATATAGAATTCAGAAAATGGTGTTCCACTACTTGTGCAATTGGACTTGCAGCATCATTAGTTCATCACCGTTATTGAAAAATCGCTTTTCTGCCAGCTTGAAGATTTCTCTTATTGGTTATATCTTGAAGGAAAGTCTATCATAAGAAACTATAAATTGCCGTCAGCCACCTTGATTTGTACCTCTCATAGTGGAAACTCGTGCTATTATTACTACGATAGAGTACCTGAAACATAGTCAGATTATGAGAAGGTAAAACACCACTATCAAAGGTGCTTTGACTCTGAATACATTATTGGTGTATGAAGAAATTGTCCTGTGCATGCACAAGAGCTGAAGAGTTAAATGTCCTTTGTATACAAAATGTGAGGCCACTCTTGACATTTTTTTAACAGACAACTCAAGCTATTCCACTAATGCTCTTTACATCTTTCCCTCTTATGGAAGTGTGGAAAAAGAAAATAAAAGATATTCTTCTGCTTTCTATCTAGGCAATTGTTTGGAGCTAGAAGCTATATGCTTATTTTAAATGTGTTTCTTTGACCCAGTCACCAATTCATCATTTTCTGTGGAGAACCTAGTAATCCGAAATGACTTAATACTTTTGTCTTCACTTTTGCAACACAGGAACTTGAAGAGTACTTCACGAATTACATGGTCAATGACAGTCTAGGGATCATTTCACATGCGCATGTAGCTCATGCTGACAGGGAGCTTCTCAAGGCTGAAAGCGACTCCTGCAAACAGCTTGCAGAGCTATACTCTATTGCTGTTGACTTCCCAAAGACTGGTGTGCCGGCTGTAATGCCATCAAGTCTTTATGTCAAGGAATTCCCCGATTTTATGGAAAAGCCTGACAGACCCACCTATGATTCAACACGGGTGATTGGGAAGCTTTTCAGAGCAATCAAAGACATTGCGCCACCTACTGGCCATATAAAATCATTCACTCAAGAGGTGGCGATGAAGTCTTATGATCATGACATGGAAGTTGATGGCTTTCAGGATTACATAAATGATGCCATGTGGTACAAAGACCAGTATGATTTCAAGTTGGGCAATTTGATGGATCACTATGAGATAAAAACAGAGGCTGAGATACTTAGTGGAAGCATAATTAAGATGTCAAAATCTTTTAAGAAGAATGGCGATCTTGTCGAGGAGATTGGACTGGTTGTGAGGTCTTTGAAGAAGGAGGCTAGAGCATGGTTTGATGAGAAGGGAAGTGCGACTGACCCAGATGTAGCTGATGATGAATATGCTAAGGCGTCAGCATGGTATCATATAACCTATCACCCCGATTACTGGGGATGTTACAGTGAGGGGATGAAAAGGGTTCACTTCATTAGCTTTCCATGGTGTGTCTATGATAAGCTGATTCATATTAAACAGAAGAAGATGAGACTGAGAAGGGCAGAAGAGATGGCGTTGCAGCATAGTTTTGGGAGCAATCTAAGGATTGGGTAAGTAGAGACAAGTCTTCAAGGACGATTTTGATTGTTAATTATAGTACATGTTTGCCATTTGGAGCATACATTGCATTTGTAAATATATGCTTGTGCTTCTGGACTGCATCAGATGCAACTGAAACATAGGTAACGTCGTGGATGTTGTTGTCTAGAATGTAAATATTTTATTATCTGTTTAGTTGTTTCTCACTTCTTCTTAATATTGCAAGGACAGGGAGGCCTGAAGAGAACTTGTTGCCACAAAATATACATTTTTACATGGTGTTTACTCTCATTATAAAAAAGTTCCCTCAATCTTATATCTTGATAGACATGAGATTGGATAAGGTGGAAACCAGTTTCAATAGTATAAATTCTACATTAGATGTGAGAACCGATAAGATGGACAGTAATTTCTACATGTACAGTAGGTGAAATGTAATTCTTTATCTACCCTTGAAATCAAATCAAGCTTTAACACTTACTAGAATTTAGAGTACATATTTGTGGAGAACACAAGACGTGCTCAATTTGAAGAATAGTGAAAGAAGAAGAGAATAAAATTAGATGAATGTGGGCCCGGCCTAAGTAGTACATCCATTTTATTCTATCTAAAGTCAAATGTACTGGAAAAGTCAAAATTTGATCAATACACCAAAAGCTTCATTGCTAATGAAATGCAAGAAATCAAGCCCTTAAACCTATCTCATAGTAGGTTGGCCCAGCCCGAGCCCATATACTAGGTTGGGCTCTACTAGGCACATAATAGACCACCACACTTCTGAGTTGATGTCCTGTCACAGCCTACTCTTATCACGATTCTCACTCTGTACTGGGTAACTCTTTCCACAGTCTCACTCTAAGCTTAGGGCAACCGGTATGGGGTGGCCATATATGGCTGGTTATGTCACTAAATGTAGCCAGTCATATAATTAAATAATATTTTTTTTTATGACATGGCTGGCTATAATTTTTAGCCAGCCTCGTCACACGGTATAGTGTTAACTAGAATGGCTACTTTTTAATATTTTATTATTATTTTTTATGTACATTTTTTTAACAAATTTAAAAGAAAATAAATATAAAGACATTACATATTTTTTCACAAGTAATTAAATAAATTAACAAAACATATATATTTTCTCACAAGTAATTCAAAAAATTAAAAAACATGCATATTCTCTCACAAGAAATTAAATAAATTAAAAAGACATACATATTTGTGATGCTATAATATTAGTTTTAATATTTTTGTTTCTCAATAGGTTTAATTTTAATTTTTTGTACAGAATAATTTTAATTTTTTGTTTCTCATATATTTTGTTTACAAATGTAAAGGAAAAAAAAAATCAAAAGGTAAAGAGTTATTTTTTATTTTTTGTATAAAAATAAAATAATAAAGTACAGAAAAAAATAATTATTTGCCCTAATATACAAATTATACCCAAAAACAAAACAAAAAATCCAAAATAATCAAATAAATAAATAAAAAGAGAAAATAAAAAAAAAAAAAACTATATATAAGTTATATATATATAGGAGAGAGAAAGAAATGGCTGGCTACACATGTGTTATCTGTAGCAAAAAAAAAGAGGAGAGAAAGAAATGGCTAGTTACACGTGTTATCTGTAGTCAGCCATTTAACAAAAAATGGTGTGGGCCCCACAAATAACTAGCCCCATACGGTCCAAACACGGTGGCCATATGGCCAGCTAGCTGGCCATATGGCCACCATACCGGTTGCCCTTAGGTAGTAATTTCTATAGGCCTGCCCCTCCAGGATTCAAACTTAAGACAAGGTACTTGCTCTATACTAAATATTAGTTACCTAACCAACGAGCTAAAAGCTCTAAAGTTAATGGAATATGGAAAATCTAAGTCCTAAGCTATCCAATAATAGGCTGGCTCAACATGAAGCCCATACTTAGGTTGGGCCCAACTATGCAGATAACAATTTCCCATTGTTATGATACCATTTTAATGGTTATGACTTCTGAGTCACTGAAACTAGTTTCGACATGATCCAATTTTAGACGATGACACCAAAACAAATTCCTCTTTAATCAAAGTCACACGTGACAATCGACCACAATACTTCAATGGCTTGAAGCTTTTTCTTATCAATTCCCATGCTAATTCTACTTGTTACATCTAAATCAATGTCTTCCCTCCCAATTATATTACGCCAGGCTAAGTTGTATTCATTTTTAATCAAATCATCCTCCCTAATCTCAAATCAACAAAGAATAGGTACCCACGTATATTCTAGTAGGGGTATTCATTTATTCGAACTCGACTGAGCCTGATTTAGATAAATGAATTTGAACAAGATTTTTGTTCGATGGCCAGAGCTCGGGCTTTTACTTAAATCCGTTGGGCTTTTAGAAACCTTTATTTCTTTATATATTATATCCATATATCATAAGGTTGTATCTGGTATTATTTTATTGTTTAATTATTATTTTGTAAATTGAAATTTTATTTGTATAGATTGAAAAAAGGCTTAAAAGAGTTGTTATCTATCAAAATTTCATCCCAAAAATCAATTTCTAGCGTTGAGATTTTCCAACGACGTCTACTAACTTTGATTATCAAGATCAAATGGTTACAAATTTAGTTTTGGATTGAAATTTTAGTACTGATAGCTCCTTAATATATTTTCAATTTGTACAGTTAAATTTTAAAATTACAAAACAAAAATAAAAAATAAAACCGTGCTAAGTGCAAAATAAATGTTCTTTCAACGGCGGGCTTGAATTTGTCCCATGAACCGGTCTAATTCTAGTCATTCTAGTAGTTTTTCGAACATTTGCACAATGTTCTGATTCTACCGGTGTTAAGTGCATTGTATCATTCATAGACATGTACATTGATGGTGAAAAAAAAAACTCAAAAAGTCTAACTTGTTTTATACAATTACGGCCTGCCTTGAGGAAGGTCCATCTACCACTCTTGTGTGTAAATAATTAAGTACTTCTTACTCTCAAGAGTCAAGAAGCAGCAAAATTTAGAAGAGAAAACTTTACATGTAGACGTATCTTCCCCTTCTCAACATCCAACTTAGCCCCCGTCACTAACCAGTGCCCAGGATTATCTTGGGCTCCCTTACATATGTGTGAAGTATCCACAAATTTCAAAAGCTTTTGGGTCTGGACGGGCACTGGTGGGCCTGTCGGGAATACACCAGAATCTACGACGACTGCTGGTGGTTGTTTTTCTTTCTCCAAGTTTCCGCCAGTAAATGATGTACTGATTGTCGAGAAGAAGCTTGATTTCTGAGAGAAATCAGACGAGCCTTGTTCCCAGATGGATCTACAGATGCCAGTATTTGGCACCTTTGAGAATAGGAGGCGGAGGTGGAGCACGTCCTTCGAATCATGCTTCACAACACGAAGCTGAGCTCCGGCCACCACGAACGCATTGTCTTGGCCGCAGGCCCAATCTGGGTTGTACTTCACTGGGGTGATGCACACGTGAGAGAATTTCTTCCATTGCACTGGCTCAAAGTATCTTTCATCGGCGAACTCATCTGATCCACGCCATACAGAAATGTTGTCCCCCTTCGCACCGAGCACTGCCGGGATGTTTGTCAGGTGCTGAAGATGTATGGCTAACCTGTACATGGGATGGAACTTTAAATTTCCTTGTACAGAACTGTGATATCGGGTGGTGCATGCATAACTTGTACGTGGTTAATATTGAATGGTTTTTTTCGAACTTTCTTCAAATTTGCATGGTTTAATTGGATCAATTAGTCTCTGTTTTTTGAACTTTCTTCAAAATTTGATCATTTAAATTGTCCTTAATTATTTTTAATCTCTTAATTCTAATGAAATTTGAAGGCTTAAAAAGTGTGGTGTAATTGATACAATCATTTGGGGCTAGAATGGTGGATCCTGGAACTCTCTGACTCTGTCAACATAATCTATCAACTAATTCCACATAGGGCTGCAACTCGGGTCGGGTTTTGGCCCGACCCGAGAAATCATGAGGTTGGGTTGGGTTGAGAAGATAAAAACCCACATGAAATTCGGATTGGATGGGGTTGAGGATTTTATAAGTTAACCCGACCCGACTCAACTCGATCCAACCCCGCTAAAATTAGGTTAAAATAGGTTCAGAATGCGGGTCGAGTCAGAATTCGGGTTAGAATTCGGATCGTGTCGGGTTATGAAATTGGGGTAGAGAATTTGTGTCGGGTTTTAAGAACCCGACCCGCCTGACCCGAGTTGCAGCCCTAATTCCACATCACTACAAAACTGGTGGTTTATGGAACTACAGAAGATCATTGATACCAACCTATTGCATTTTTGCCCTTCCAAGAACAATCTCATCCCCGTCACTGGCGCCCGTCCCACCGTAACCTGAAAAATGGAATTAACTGAATATGTTTAGTGAGAATAGAGATTATCTGAATTTACTGTTTAGTTAGAAAATAAGCTAATTAATTGAATCAATGAAAATTTATGCGATGAATAGGTTGATACCTGAGAAGTGTTGACATACAGCTTTGGACCCATCAAGTTGAATTGCAGAGACTGAGTTGGGATTGCCTTGTGTGTAGGGGGTCCCAGAGGGAGGTCGCTGTGAATAGGTGCCCATAACTTGTTAGATTGGAAGTCTAGGAAGTACTCTAACTCAGATATAGGAGGCTTGTCTGCAGGCAAACATCAAAACACCAAACATTTATTTAATAAAAATATATATATGGTTGTTGTACTGCAACATAAAAATGTTCTTAGATATCTGGATTAGATTGCTTTTGCCAAGCTACCAAAATTGTATAGGAAATGGTCGACTAGAAATCGTCATCATCATCATTTCCACTAATCCCATTTAACAAAGTGCTTTGATCAAACAATTGGAATCATTTGACAGTTGCTGATTTTGGAGCCAAGTCAGGTCTGGATTGATTCCAGCTAGGGCTGAAATCGGGCAACTCGACCTGAATTATAACCCAAATCAACACGAAACCCGACCCGACCTGCATTTTGAACCTACTTTACTCTACTTTTTACCGGGTCGGGTTGGGTTTGATCGAGTCGGATCGGGTTAACTTAAAAATCTCTCAACCCAACCCGACCCGAATTCAATGCGGGTTTATGACTTCTCAGCCCAACCCGACCCACTGACCCGACTTTCATAACCCGACCCGCATGATTTTCTGGTCGGGTCATGCGGGTTCAGGCCAAAACCCGACTCGAGTTTCACCCCTAATTCCAGCCATGATTGCATACTGGTTAGGATATGTGCGAGGGCCAAGGGGTGGGTGAAAGAACAAGTTGGATCATATGGGTTTGCCCTGCTGTGGGCAATGGCTTTCAGAAGATTCAATCATTCAGATGAACACAACAAGGAGATAACCACAGGCAGCAGATTGGATTAGGAGGAGATGTCTGTTTAAGGGTCTCACTCATAACTTTCCATTTTCCTTAACCTCGACTCGTCCCGTTATTTCTTTCATATGTACTCTGTTTTACAATGGGAGTGGATGGAAGAAGACTTACGACGAAGGTAGAGGTTGATGGCATGTGAGAGGAAGCCTTTGCCTGGAACACCTTTGAGTAGAGAGGTGATGGGTACAAAGTTGAAGTTTATCGCATCAGGCCTCGATGAGACGGTCGGAAGCCATTCATAGTGGCTGCTGGTCGTAGTGTCACCTCCCCTCTTTGCACATATGACTGTTATTCCCTGAAATCCACATACCAAAGCTTCATTTAGCTTCATCTACAAGGTTCAATAAGAGAACTGCTGCTACGATGTGAGCTCATGGCCATCGAACATGGTCCATAGGCAGGAAACTACAGCAATTTGGCTCAACCAATCCATCTTATTACAGTGAGAATTGCACATCGAATTTGCAGATTGGATTTAAGTCACTGATTGGGTAATGAGAATACCCAAACTTGAGGTGATTGTGGGCTTACATCTTTGGTCATTGGCACCAGCTCAAAGCTATCCATGAGCACAAGTTTCTGATCAAATACATTGAAAGCCTCAGGAACCTGTTAAAAACATGAATCATATGAATGAGTGAAATGACCAATACAAATAATTTCTCTAAAGAACGAAACAGTATTTGCATCGAGAAGTGACAAAAGAGGAGCAGAGGATAGTAGTGAGTGTTGCAAGGACCTTGTTCTTGTTTTCCTTTGTTTTGGAATGAAGGGGAGAGAGTGTGCAGGCCCCAGTAAACAACTGATCTCCAAGCTTATCCAAGTGTTTCTTGAGTTCAGAAGGTAGCAAGCTGGAAGACTGATCTTGTCTCGCAAACACCACATCTTGACCACCAATACTCAGGCCTACTAAAATGTGGGTACCATAAGTTTCAATAAACCTGAAAATGAACAGTAAGTAGCTATATTTAGGAACTTTTCCTTTTTATTTTTCTTTATTTCTTCATTTCTTTTTAGTGGGTTTTTTGAGAGCTTCAACAGGTCATGCTCAGGTCAGGTCCAGCCAAACCTGGATATGACCCACACTCAGTTCCAAGCCGAGGTCCATACCCATATCTAAATATTTGGTAGAGTCTAAGTGTTAAAACATATGCAAGATATAAATATTACAGAAACATACTAATTCATACACTATTATTGTTATTATTATTTATTTTATTGAACCATGAATTGATTGATTGTTACAGTTTTCAGGCAGAGGTCATTGGGCCACAGAAGACTGAACTCACCAAATATCAGAATCTGGATCTTGTTTGACAAGTCTATAAAGTGAACTACAGTGGAATATAGTCACAAATTTCATTGTAAGAACACTTTCATCATTTTTCTTAGAGCAAAAGGAGCCAATTTTTGAAGTAACAAAAGCAACTATCCTAAAAGTAACTTGGTGTGTTCGATAAAGAATTCTCGATCAACTGAATCAATTTGTATGCTTACCGAGTTTTTTTATGAGTAAGGTGGCCCAAGTCTCTTAGAGCACCCGACAATTTCTCAGGGCATGTATAAGCCTCTTTATTCAGACATACTGAGAAACTTTACAGAAAGTGGTATTTTGGAGTGGAGTGGGAATCAAACTCAGAATTTTTTCTTTCTAAAGCAGATTTCTGGTTATCACTCTAACTATTTTGAGCTATCTTTTATGGTGTGCAAATGCACGAGGATCGAGCATTGGATCCTGACTCTGAATTGCTAAGTGAGCTATTTAGGGCCCATTGTGAGTCACTGCAAGGTAAGTTTGGAATGGAGTTGGTTAGCAGTCTAGCACAAGCTGAGGAGTTTTTTTTTTTTTTTTTGGGTAACTAAGGTATTTCTATGGTATTTACCCAATAGAACTAATTCTCCTTAGTCTGTACTGTCTAGTCTGCACAGCCAATACGCTTAAGTCGAGAGCCGGTAGGACATGGGAACAAACCCACTCCTCCTTGACTACTGCACCACATACCCAATGAGCACGCTAAGGAGTTTTGTCAAATAAAGAAAGAAACAAGTATAAACGCAATTTACTTGTGATTCTCATGTTAACTTGGAAGTTTGGCTCATCAATCACTCCAAAAATAGAAGAATAAATACTACGTTAGACTATTGGTACAGTCAATGGTGATAGTCCAACGTTTTAGCATTGTAAAGTCGGACAAATTAAAAGCAACAAACACAACAAAAATGTTATTAAGAGAAGACAAATAGTGGACAACATGTGAATAGCAGTATTAATATGGGGAGGGCTTATCGGAATCAAAACGTTTGATTGACATTTTGACAGGCGATGCCAGCCAATAATAGATTCCTATCTCCGTGGCTTCATCAATGGGAAGATGACGAAAATTAATAGGGTTGTCTTACATGATGTTATCAAATAAATCTAATTTTGATTCGTTAGAATATTGATAACATTTTAATATGGGAAAATTCTTTTAAGGGACGCAGGTTTTTTGAATTTTTCATGTTGTCCCATATTTATTTGAATAGATACATTGGACTGATATACTGACTGGATCACTTGAAAATGAAAATTTGAGGAAAGTGATCCAGTCGATATACCGATATCTTGAGACGTGAAAAAGTCCAACTCGGTGCACCGACAGATCATTTTTTTCAAATACCAATTTTCAAGTGATTCGGCACAGAACTAGTAAACTGATTTCTGAAAGTCCATAAAGTCCGTACGAATAAATAGAGGAAAAATGAGAAATTCATTAAAATTCATGTCTTTTAAAAGAGTTTTTTCGTGTTAAGAGAGTTTTTTCGTGTTAAGATGAATGACATTTATAATTTTATTTTTATTTTTATTGTGATGAGTGGAGAATTAGTTTCAAAAGGGCAATGTCACCAATGAGTGTCAGTCTACTATGGGTCTAAGCTTAAAAAAACAGCCTATACATTATCGGTTCATAAAGAGCGCAAATGGGGTACTTTCGATAAAAAAAAGGCTAAGTGACTTTAGAAGTGTTGAAAAAAGAATTCAGGTAGAATTTTTATTATTGAATTTGATATTATTAAAGAAAGGAAATTAAAAAAATTGATAAAAATAACTTAAATGGCCATTTTTAAGAGAAAATTAGCAAAAAAAAAATTACTAGACTTTATTTTCCATCTTTTTGAATTTTTTGGGATTTTTTCCATTTCAAAATATTTTAAAATTCTCAATTTCAAAGCTTCAAAAATCATATTTAAATATCTAAATAACCTTGAATAATGGTAAAATTACCTAGAAATGAAGAAAAGAATTTTTTTGTAATTTTTTTCAAAAAGTTTGAAAAAATAAAAAATAAAAAAGTTCGAATGACAGTGAATGTGTATCGGGTCCAATAAAAGAAAATGTGCATTTCAAAGGCATTGTCAAAATGATATTTCTTACAAAAATCAAGTCTATTGAAGTTAAGAATTCATAATTTATAAGAGCTCAAATATTAATATTCAAAATAAGATAATTTTTTAATCTCAATAGTAAAATAAACTCAAAATTGATTCAAATTAAATTCAGATACAAAGAATAAATATACCTAGCCAGGGCATGCGGTTGCCAGCTTGTGGGGACGGCGTCTCTGACTTCGTCGCACAGGGCGAGCTGTGAACGATCGATGCGGAGACTGAACAGGTCGATCATATATCCGTCGAGAGCCAAACACTTTGTGTCCGTCGCATCTTTGGCCCACGACCCGCCATTGAACCAGAACATCGCATTGAATAACCCGCTTGGAATTTTTCCGGCCAGCGAACTTCTCTGGTTGAACAGTGTCGACATCTGGCAACAATTCAAAAACACCACCGTCACCAATGCGTCATCCATTCCTCATCATCTTATTTTCATTTCTAAAATCTAATAAATAATTATTATTACCTATGTGGTAAATTCGATAAATGACAAATAAGCATGATAGAAACTGACCATTAATTTAACAAAAAATAATATTACTATTTTTCAAAAAATGTCTTATATACTTGAACAGAGACATTTTCTCTCCCCCCTTTTCTTCCTAAGAGAGCTTTGACAGAGAAAGATAATTAAAAAAATAACAACGTCAACAATCCATTACCATATAAAATATATATTTTTTTAAGGTTACTGAATAAAATATTGTTCACGCAACCAAATCTTGCGGTTGCAGCCATTTTTCCCTACTTTATTCTACCGTTGATTTTAATTTTTATATGGATGGTCTAGATATATTACGAAACTATTTCATGGTAAAAAGAACTGTGTGAAACATGTAATTACTGCAGATTTGAAACTGATCCTGGCCGTCCAAAACATGGGTCTCATTGCGGATGAAGCATACTCAAAAGCAATCTTATCCATCCAGTGCACAAATATTGTTGGTAATTGTTAATGTTATAACGTATATTGGAGTTTAAGTCTTATAACGTCCATAAACAGTTTTGCCAATAAACTTTATAATTAACTTTAATTTTTAATGATATAGACCAATAATTTTATTGATAATGATGAATGATAATTAATTATTGAATAAATGTTCAAAATTCAACGGACGTGATTGCCAAGTTATACAGCATAGGTAATGGCAATGGAAGAGAATTTGAATGGTCTCCAACTCTCAATCATTGTTCTAAGGCTTCTAAAAGTCTTGAAAATTTCATTTGAATATTTTAAAAAAAATTAGAGAAACTTACCCGGTTCAAAATAATATTCTCGAGTTAAGTTGACTAAAGTGGAATTGCCCAAGTTGTTCTACTTTTTTAATAATAGACTCGGTGCATTTGCTGCCACCCAAAATTAAAAGGCTGTTAATCCAAGGACAGCTAGTAGGTTATTATACTTGATATTTTTATATAAAATTGATTATTTGGAGCGATGATGGATTTATTAAAAAGATATATATTTATTATATAATTTATTAAAAATTATTTTTATCAAATTAAAAAAGTATCTATCAAAATTATTAAATACTAAATTTGAATTCAAAAAATAATTGAAAAATAAAGATTGGGTTATTCTTTAAGAATAAATTTGAGAGGGAGAAGCGTGATTATGATGATAAGCACAAAAATAAATATGAAAGGAGTTGTAACTTAGAAAATTTTATTGGCCGGCACTAAAATGGAAATGATAATTTGACCTGATATGTGCAGAAAGGTATGCACATGCGGCAAAAGATTTAGTCTGAGCAAAGTCTCTTATGAATGAAACGTCTGACGACTCTGAACACTTTTCGTCGTAAAAATAATGGAAATGGCAATTTGAGAGTAAAATACCCATTATTCGATTAAACGATGGGATGGAATAAAAGAAAATCAGAAATTTGGAACGACCCAGGTACCTGATTAAACCCAAGAACGTCGGACTGGTATCGGATTCGATCGCCTTTGTCGCATTTTATGTCGACGGAGACGCCGGAAAAGAGTCCAAATCCGGGAACAAGTAGATCTCTGGTTTGAGTGTCGTCGAGAAAAACTAGCCTCTGATTTCCCTTGCAGAACTTCATGCGAAAATCCGACGTGATATCGAATCCTCTCCCCAAACAGCTTAGAGCTCTTTCTACAATCTCAGACATATCTCCTTTTCCTCTTTCTTTTCAATTTCTCTCTGATTTCAACGAAGAAAACAAAGGGGAGTGGTGCGAGAGAAGGGAAAGAAAAAAGAGATTATTATCATCTAAGGATTTTGATCATTTGGGTTTTGATCTTTGAAAGGTTTTGAATTTATAAATAAATGGCAGAGGCGCGAGGGAGAAGGTACCAAGGAAATGATACCAGAACTTCCCTACTTTGTATTATTGCAGTAAGCTTTGACCATGTATTGAATTTCTAACTTTAACTAAATTTGCCGAGCACTTCTCCAAAGAAACAAAGGATCCAGTGTGAACTGATTTAAAAAAAAGTAGTGGGGGGTGTGACCACCTAAATTTCTAATAGATTCTTTACATGGGAAAAGTTTTGATGGGTGATCTTGCATGGGTGAGTTCTTAGGATTATGATTAATGTATAGAATGAGTTAAAAATAAAATAATGTTTTTTTTTATAAGATTAAGTCCACTACATTTAAAAAACTATTATTTTCAAATTCTGAAAGACTAAGCGTTAAAATAGAATTAATTTTAGTAAATTTTTAATTCAGCAGTTAGATTCTATTGTGTATGAATGGTATTCATAGAAAGTAGATTTAGTATGGAAAAAGAAGATTCTGAATATGGGGCCCGATGGATCTTATGGATTGAAGGTAACTCTCCATTATCTTTGTTCGGTAATTAAGAGATAGAGGTAAAATATTAACTTTTATCCCTTCCCTTTTACTTTTGAAAAGTCTATGTAAGAGGTATTAATAATACCCAGGATAACTCTGGGTAACGTTTGTAAAATTTACTCCTCATCCAGACGTAGATATGGAATTTTCAGTTTTTTGAATTCAACTAATAATTTAGTTTGACTATTTTTGAAAATTTATAATGAGTCATTGTGAAATGATTTACAATGGATAATTTATCTCTTCCCCGTCAATGCAACATTTACCTTTCCTTTCCCCTTTTCACTCTCTGATTTCACTTTATGGGTAAATTCTTATTCAATTTAATCTAACAGGTATAGTTTGTAAGGTATTTATGTAATTTTTCAACCTTTTTTTTAAAAAAAATTATGAAATTTTTGTTTTCTAAGAAATTCCCATGTTGGGGCTTTTTTGAAAAAAATTAATGAGATATATATACGAATGTTTATAAAATTAAATGAAGCACCTTTATTGTGATTGATATACTTTTTAAGGTGTTTATGTGATTTTTCTAATATTTCAACATTTTCATAAAATTAATTTTTTTTATAGAAAATTAATGAGTTGTAATAGAAGATACATGTTGCTATAGATCTATGAGATACTAGAGAACATGACTTTTATATTAAGTGTTTCCTCATACTATTTTTTCTATTTTTCAAAAATTTTGTATTGAATTTTTTCCTCTCATGCGTTTAATATTCTGTGAAAAGAACATTTCTTAACAAAATTATGCTCACACTATGTATTTTATTTTTTCTTATTTTTTTATAATTTTTTGAAATAAGAAAAATAGAAGGAGAGATATCATATCGATGAATTATCTCCTAACTAATATATATTGCTGATACACCCTCATTGATGGACAATTTTAAAATCCTTAGATGTAAAATTACTTTATTAAAAAAATTCATTGGTTATTGACGGATTAAAGGAATATAAAATTAACTACTCCAATGTCTTTTATTTCTTTTCTTTTTTTGTCAAATTATTCTTCAAAGATGATGAAATGCATTTGAAACTGAGGAGAGAGACTGAGATGTCAAATTTCTAACTGTACCTTCAAACATATGAGACGCGGAAGGCTCCACGTGAGACCCAGTTTTAACCAATCAATATTATTAAATTAAGATTCATTTTTTTTTATACTTTATATTTTTACAATTAAATTAATAATAATAAACTAGAATAAGATTCAATTATATTCTTTTAAAATTAAAAATTAAAAACCATTGTAATTTAATAAATTTTATTTTTAACTATATAATAATTATGTATATGCCACGTGCATTTAGTTCAATTGATTACCTTCTACTTCGAAAAATATCGTGAATTTAAACTTTTATATTCTAATTTTGATATATTTTAAGGATTAAGAATTTTACGTTGACATAAGAAAAAATTATTTATATGACATGTACGTGATCCTACTTTTCCCTGTGAACTTGTCAAGTGTCAACTCACACTACCAACTCCCGCAAGTCATCGGTGCTGTTGATGTGTTTGGCTTGGCCAACCAAATCCACACGATTCTTATAGCCCCTATCAGAGACAAGAACAGGATACCTGTAAGGTGAGATAGTTAAGTATAACACGTGTCACACTAAGATTGGACAGGGGGCATCTGTGTTCTTCCCTGCCTTACAAAATGACCAACCAATCAAATATTTCATTCGGTAGTCCTAAGCAACGCGTTTTCCTTTTCCCACTCCTTCGTAAAATATCAATATAGAAAGCTGAAAAATGAAAATGCAGGGACACCAATTTCTAAGTGCTCCTCATTCACTCATTGTATATTTGCCGCTTACGTGAGATGGGATCTAGGCCGTTCATTTTCCAAATGGGTTGTTTGTTATTATTATTATTATTTTTGGGAAATTGGGTTGTTCGAGTGGTTGAATATCCCCCTTTTATGCGAGAGATCTCATCTTCAAACCCTTGGAGCACTTTATCCGATCCATGATACTTGCAAGTAGTCTGATAGATTTAAAGGTTTTCCAATGATCATCACAAAGTAGGGTCGACGGATTTCCGCATTTACCAAAAAACCCTATCAATGCCAGCCCAATTAACTGAAATTATGCCCTTCATTATTTCACCATTGGAGAGCATCTCTCAATGTTTTGGAAAGAATAAATGTATTAATTTGAAAATTAGTTTCCACACGTAGTATCAGGGGTCAAAATATTGGTCAATATTCAATATATATCGTCAATATCGGCCGATATTAATATATTTTCTTTTTAAAAAAAGAAAAAAAAATTAAGAGAGAGAAAAATATCGATTGATATATGCCGATACTGAATTTTAAACCCCATACGTAGTATCAAAAACCCATAAAGAAAAACCATTGCATATATACTATGATATTTATATTTATTGAATTCATAATTTATAAAAAATTAATTTTATAGTTTATTTTTAATATAAATTTTGAGTTAAGCGTGAGACGATCAGAGGGCTAACACAAGTGATGTAGGCCAACACCAATTCTTGAAAACACTGTGTGTCTACAAGCACCTATGAAATGAGAATGACTAACTAGTAGAGATGTAATGAGGAGAACTCAGATTTGTCTAGAGGAGAAAGCTAGATGGATTTGCACTTTTAAACCCTTTGGGGACTACTTGTGAAAGCTCTAATGGAGTCGGTCTATACTAATCAAATCCAAGTTCCCCCATGTAATTTGACTTGGAATGATAAGATTCACTCTAGGATTCAAGTGTTTACGTTGGCAACGGTTTTAAGGAAAGATCTCTGAAGAATGGCATCCTACCAAAATATACATTTCATGTTTACATCCTGATTGATTTGGAAAATAAATTTGTTGATCATTTAATGTGTAGATGTCAATTTTCCAAGTTCATATGGGATAAGTTCTTGAACTAAATGAGTTGCGTGTGGCTATTCAATAGAGATGTGGAGAGCCTTATTTCTCAAGGGTAGGGAGCTCCATTTTTAGGAAAGAAGAGGGTTGTGTAGAGGGAGATTAGGCCATTGACAAGGAACAGAGTCACCTATTTTAGGCATGTGAGGTGGTCGTCAAATGGCATCACCTTTTACTTGTCGTGTCGTTGCTTATATTTTTTTTTCTTATTCCACCCTCATTTGTATAACCATCTTATACAAATTTGAAGAGCTTTATACTTATCTTTCATTTAATGAATTTTTATCTTTGTCTCTATTTAAGAAAAAAAGGTTAACGAATAATCATATGCATGTTGAGTCGTGTGTTGATAATGTAAATAAAAAGCTCATCAAATACCATAATAATGAGTTTGTTTAAATATTTTTATCAATGCACAACTCACTAATAAAAAACTACAATTATCTCATGCGAAAACACTATGCTAATATAATTGAGTTATAAATTTCTTGTAACTTATATTGGATTATATATTATTCTGCCATGAGATTCAATTTATTAGTCCCACAAAATTAAAAAAATCATTGTTAAAATAAAAATATCATCAAACATATACAACTTCATATTTAAATTCAATAAAATAAACTGTCGAGATGAAGCTCTTGTTCAATCATAAATTTACTTACATCAAATGGGTATATATTTTTATTGAAACTTGCTTTTAACAATTTTAATTTATATTAATATATATATATACATGTGTGTGTGTGAGAGAGATGATGCATGCGCCTAACTTCGTTCATATTTGCTAACTTTAGTCATCTTATCAAACTTGCAGAAAGAAGAAAAAACCAAGGATTGATTAAGACCTATATTGGAAAGCATGAGAAGTCAAGCTGACCATATTTATCGATGATGAGACGCGTAACGGATAAGCGGAAATGGCAGAAAATACAATTAGAAGAGTCAATAGCGACACAAGAGTCTCGTGACCAAGTCCTGATCTAACCCAGTATTCAAGTAATCTTTCGCGTTCATATGTCGGTCCTTCATTTGTTTCATACGTGACTTGAAAACGAGTATTCAAGCATTTGGTCCTCAAATGAGTTATTATTATTTTTTTATTTTTTACCCTGAAGGTGGTCAGATCTTTTGAAATACAATTAATTATTATAATACGTACCCAAATCAGAAAATTTTATTGAAAGTGATCATTTGACATGGAGTTGAGATTGTATTCAAGATTTTTACTTTTTATTAACTTTTGTAGAACCTGATCATCAGAAATAAACCGACGCATTTATTCGAGTCAAAGCAGGACATTGCCTCCTTGTTTGGAGGCACAGGGACAGAGCCTCCGAGCCAATTTTTTTTTTTGTTGAAGACAATTTTATAATTTTACATTGTTTCGTATCTACATCCTAATTAGAGAGGTTTCCTCTCAGCATATCTAAAACATATTTTTCACCATTATTCCAACCCCATCAAATTGATGTTCAAATGAGTTCCCCTGCCAAAAGCTTTCCTTCGTAGCATTCTGATAAGATACTCTGGCACTCGACTAAGTCGACTCAATCTTGTTACCTAACTATAAATTTCTATTATTATTGTCCGATTCCAAGTGAGACTTGCCGATACAAGTCGGACCTAATACCAAAGGTCAATATGATCTTTCCCTACCCCGCATACAACACAAATAGAATAATGTTTGGCTACCAATGTTTTAATTACAAATTAAATGATGCAATAGAATTTGTCATCGTAAAAGCAATTTATTGTATTTAAAGTTTGACACTCTTAATTGAATTTTATAAGTTATTTTCAATAGACAAATTATCTACCAGGCTCATGTGACTTGGATTTACAATATTATAGTTCAACGATGAGTGTTTTATCGACAATACAATAAGATTAGATCAAAACATCAAAGATATAGTCTTCCGTTTTTTTTAACACTCTATATAATCTCATCCATTTTCAACACACTTTATCTACTCCAATATGAATAGACAATTATTTTGGGACAATCACAAAATCCATATGAAACAATTCTAAAATTCATATGAGACAATTAAATTGGGACAGAAGGAGTATAATTTTGCTAGACGTAACTTCTCAATTTCAATACCACCCATTTTGTTAAACTATATAATAGTGTAGACCTTAGAAATAACTATTGGCCGATATGTATTGTATTGGCTGTATTCTGTCGATATCCGATATGTATCCTCTGATATCGGTGTTTTTTTTTTTAAATTAAAAATTAAAATTTCGCCAGTGGGCCCAGCCAATATTTATGTATTAGGATTTTTTTTTAATTCCTTTTTTTTTTTAATTTTTTCCATTTTCTAAACTCAGAAATTAAATAAAAAATTAAAATAGAGAGAGAAATTTCGCGGCAGATACCGAATTCTAAACTCCAAGTGTGGACCACTTAATTGTGTGGTATTTTATATTGTTGTAATAAAAAAAAAAAAATATGATCTCATAAAAATGTTTAAAAAATGAATTTTCTTTTAAAAGCTGAATAATGTAATATTGTAAATCATCAAAGGTGTGTCGAACGATCTAAAAATACAGGATAACTTGAAATCAGGGGTAAAAAAAACCACCTGAATCGATATATTGGTGATACTCAAATATTGGTTGATATATTGGCAATATTTTTCTCTCTCCTCTTTTTTTTTTTTTCAAATATTGCCATATGATTTTATTTTTAAATTTTTTTTCTTAATTAAAAGATATAAAAATAGAAAATAAGGCCGATATTGGTCTTTTTCAAAAAATACAAAATTGACAGATATCATAGCTGGTATATCCCCAATATACTGTGGCCCCACTGATATATCCCCGATATACTGTGGCGCCTATATTTGGTGGGGCAGAAGACTGATATTTGTTTTAAAATCCTTTTCCCGACCGACATTATTGATATCAGCGATATTACGTGGTCGATATATCGGATCATTTTTGTACGGATGACATGTACCATATCGGGAGATACATATCGACCCTCAAAAATCCGTCATATCGGCTGATATTATTATCTATACTTAGGACCCCATGAAAGAGTGTCAAGGAGGGACTTCTAGAATCTATAAATAAGTGACTTTTTATAATTGTTTTTGGATTTATTTTTTTAAATTTACGTGTGAGAAACTATGGATTTCATTTTATTTTCATCACTATTTTTCATATAATTTTCTAACTGAAACTTGAAAGCATTTGTGGCTATATTTCGGTGCTACAAAGTACAAACCGCTGTGTAGTGACAAACTAAGTCTGGGCTTTAGGAATTGTAGAGGGAGTACATTAGGGACTCATTGTAGACACCAATTACTAATGATGTGGACCCAAATACACTGTATTAAGGAAAACATGATCCGGACCCACATCATTAAAAAATAAAATTATCGTTAATTTATTCAGATTTAAGAACACTTAGGGATGTCCATCTCAATTCTCCATTTTAGCCTGTGTTCCAGTGAGTACACAAGGAAGTGTGAAAGCCAGACAAGACCGACATGACAAAACCTAAGATGAAAAAGTCAGTCTAGAAGACCTAATTGACATGTAACATCAGGTGTCATGAAGAAATGGAGAATGTAGTGTGGCCCGCTACTATCCCTTCAAAGACGAAGACTGGTCATGAAACTTGAACAAGACCATTGACCACTGATGTCCTCAATCTACCATCCTTTTGTCACCATTGGAGCCCCCTTTTTCTTGTTTTTAGGGCAACTAAGAAGCAACCATCCACAATTTGTGGCTTTGTTGTGTGGAAAGGGACATTATTAAGAAATAATTTTGAAATAACAAGTGATTTCATCTTTTTTTTTTAAATGATTCATATAAAGAGGCACCAGATGTACAAATTTAAAAGTAGAAGATAGAAAAAACTACAATTACTATTGACTGGAAAATAAACTTAACAGTGATTCCATCAAATTGATCTTATTTTAGTTCATGTGATATTATTTTGTGAGATTAATCTGAAATTCTATTCGATGATAAAAGTCATTTGAGGCTCAATTAGACCTGATTCACACCCAAATCCTCCTTATACCCTAATCTATCTTGTGAATTAAATCAAAGTCCAATTTGAACTTGTTCTAAATTAATTTCATTCTTGAATTGTAATCTATTAAAAATTGACTTTATTTTCAACGTTGATTTTTAAACTTTTAATACTCATGACTTTTAAAATTCAATAGATTGGACTTTGTATAAAAAAATATAATTTAAAAATTACTTTTTCAAATCAATAGATTTAATTTTATAAATATAAGGGGTTGACTTGACAGTCAAAACATCTAACTCATGAAACAAGTTCTTCAGTTCAATTCATACTCAATCTTATTGGGTCACTTTAAATGGAGTTACTTTCCATCATTTTAACTTGTGTGAATTGAAAAGTTTTTATATGCTCATGGCGTTAATCTCAACTTCAGAATGAGATATTCATGTTAAAAATATATATAAAATACACCATTAAAAAATATCGTTTAAATAAATATTATATTGCGCCTAACCACGTAGGCTCCACCGGGCCGCCCCCCACGTTGTCGAACTCATCCAATACAAAATCAGATTCTCTCTCCCACAAAAATCATTGCCTATGAAAGAGGAAATTTCACCTCTCCGGTTCTCTAAATTCAAGTAGATCGCGATTTATCTCGTAAAAATAATTTTTTGAGTCTATATTGTTGGATTCAATATAAAAAAAAACTATGAATACAAATTTTTAAGTTATATTATTGGACTTACTATAAAGAAAATTATATGAATAAGTATTGTACAAAATTTCATCGATTTTATCTTTTGATTTTAAACTTTTTATAAATTAATAATTTATACTTATCAAAATTTAAAACATGAGATTATATGACTTAGATCATCAATTTATATTGAAATCCTATATACTATATATCTATGTAATCAGATATCAACTGAATATAAATTTAAGACTTTGACCTACTTAATACCTTTTTATATTAATATATCTCATTAGCCTAACTCTTTACTATAATGAAACGTCTTTCCATTCGTAAAACAATGAGGCTGCTATCGACATCAGAGTACGAGCCTAACTTCTCAAAACGTCTTTTCAGTCCAAATGCTTTCAAGCAGAAGCAGAGGTGAAAAAAAAGGGCGCCATCGATAATTCGGCCGATATGTATATAGTCTCTCTCATCTTCTTTATTTTTTTTTAAATATTGATATTATTTTATTATTATTTTTTCTTAATTAAAAAATATAAAAAACCCGAAAAAGAAACGTTTTTTATTAAAAAAATTGAAAATATAAATATCGGTCGATATTGGGATATTTTGACCTGTGCTCATTACCATTTAATTTTTTTTTTTTAAGAAAATACCTATATTAATCATATTGGCCAATATCGGACCGATATGATTCGGCGAGATATCGCCATATCTGCCGATATGATTGTTGTACGGCCGATACAATATGTATCGGCCGATATCTCGATCCCTGCAGTTTCAAGACATTCTGAGGAGATGCTTGATGATCAATGTTTTTAAAATGAGAATTATTTAAAATTTTATACTTTAATTTCATCTTATAATATGTTTAATTTATGATCTAGATAATCAACATCAATATTTAAAAATGATATTTATAGGACATTTTGGCATTTAACTTGTAACTAATTAATATGATGTTTATTTGATGATTTATTATAGTAGATATTTGCATCTTTTATCAACACGTTTTTCTTTTAATTATTTTGCAAGATTCCTTTCATACACAATTACACATACTCGTGGCACCGACTCATCTCGATAAGTCTTTTTTTTATTATTATTATTAATACGTGGAAATCCATTTGCATCAAAGAAAAGACAAGGATAGTCAATTTTCAAATGGTACTAATAACAAAAATGTTCAGAGCAAACGAGATTTCGTTTCACACGGAATATGGTTTATGTAGGATAGAATCAGTCTTTATCTATTTATATAATATTTTATTTTATTCTTATTGGTCTCATATGATGATCCAAATACCAAATAATATATTAAACTAATGGAAATTCTAGTGAATCTTTCATTATCTTATCAAGAGAAGCTATTTATGGAAATGCTGAAGGGATCAGATGATCTGAGTTGCAAGATTTGGAAAGCAACAAAGACAATGGGTAAGTACTGAAATAAAAGAATTGGTTTGAATACCGATATTTTTATTGAGTGGAATCTCATTTTATCTTTATTTTATTTTAATAAAATTGAAAAAAGTAAAATAGAAATATTATTAACCGATCGCATGATGGGCAAGATGGAGATGCTGCCTAGAGTGAATGAAAGTATGAATGTATGATTGGTCAAATCATATCCGTTGAAATACCGGCAGACTAATACATGATTGATTCTCATTGATGTAGTACATACATTGTCACGAATCTCATTTATCTCATTTTCGAGATATTAACGTAAATTATTAATAGCGAATATTTTTAAATTCTCAAGTATTTTTTTCAAAATTTTAATGAAAAATCTCGCAGAAAAAATAATAAAAATAAATATAATAAATAATGTGGCTAGAGTTGAAAATATAGATGTTATTTCAGAAACAAAAAATTTATTTTTGGTCCAAGCATTTTTAATGAGAATTTAACGGTAAAATCTCATGATTTTAACTGGAATTTACTATTTCTCATAATAAAAATGCATTTTTAATGAAAATTTACTGTTGAAAATGGTAATGATAAACTCGTGTTTTTAAAGCACAAAAAATTATGTTGCCAATATTTTCGTGATAAAAATATCGGAGATATTTGTTATATTGCTTCTAGACTAGGTAGATACCGGTTTGCATTTCATGTTTCAGCTAATAAATTTTTCACATGGGAAAATTTGAACGTACATATATTCCATCTAAATTTTGAGTATATTTTGAAAGGGTAAATATATAAGATTTTGATCTGGTTATTTAATGGATAGACTGATTCAAATTCATTTATAAATTGAGTAAACCAACCAATTCAATTTTTGTTATGGACTATATATAACATGTCAAACCAAATAAAATTTAACTTCTCTAGAAAAGTTACACAAACGAAAAGGTAAATTTTGTAGCTTTGATTGTGAGAATCTTCGAGTTATATTATACTACTAATGCCACTTTGACTATAATTATTTGACTCCTGCATTCGTTCCTCCGTAAATCCATTTTAATATTGAGGAATCCCACTTTTGCAAATCAGTGAGGGTGGTGAAGAACTGAAGGGAGTGGGTGAAGATGTAGTAGAGTAGAGAGATTAGATGAAATTCTTCATTAGTGAAAGCAAGTGTAAATGTTGAATCACTAGATCTATTCATGACAAATAGGGTTGAAATCAGGCTAGGTCGGGATTTTAAATCCAACTCGATCTGAGTTACTAAAATATGAAATCTGACCCGCATGTCTCGATCAAACTCGACTCGAATTATAACCCGACCTGCCTTTTGAACCATTTTAACCTAAATTTAATCAGGTCGGATCGGGTTTGATAGGATCGGGTTAACTCGAAAATCCCTCGACCCGATCTGACCCAACCCAAATTCAATGTGGGTTTTTGTCTTCTGAACCCAACCAACCTGCTGACCCAACTTTCATGACCCGAACAGATTCAAATGAGTTCACCAGCCAAAAGCTTTCCTTCATAGCATTCTGATAAGATACACCGGCACTCGACTGAGTCGACTCAATCTTGCTCGCTAACTATTGGTTTCTGTTATTATTATCCGATTCCAAGTAAGAGTTGCCGATACAGGCGGACCTTATACCAAAGGTCAATATGACCTTTCCCTACCCCGCATACAACACAAATAGAATAATGTTTGGCTACCAATGTTTTAATTACAAATTAAATGATGCAATAGAATTTGTCATCGTAAAAGCAATTTATTGTAAATAAAGTTTGATACTCTTAATTGAATTTTATAAATTATTTTCAGTAGACAAATTATCTACCAGGCTCATATGACTTGGATTTACAATATTATAGTTCAACGATGAGTGTTTTATCAACAATACAATAAGATTAGATCAAAACAGCAAAGATATATAATTTAGCTAGACCTAACTTCTCAATTTCAATACCACCCACTTCCTCAAACTGTATAATAGTGTGGGCCACTTAATTGTGTGGTTTTTTATATTGTTGTAATAAAAAATAAAAATATGATCTCATAAAAATGTTAAAAAAATGAATTTTCATTTAAAAGCTGAATAATGTAATCAATATGGCATTCAAGTTGTGTTGATTGTAAAAGGATTTGGATGATTTCCATCATCAGAAGTGTGTCGAACAATCCAAAAATCCAGGCTAGCTTCAAATCAAGGGTAAAAAAATCGGCTAAGCTGATATATCGGTGATATTTTTTTTTCAAATATCGGCCGATGATTATTTTAATTTTTTCCAAATTAAAAATATAAAAATAGAAAATGAGGCCGATATCGATCTTTTTATAAAAATACAATACCGACTGATATATAATATATCGGCCGATATATCCCCGATATACTGTGGCTCCACCGAGATATCGCAGATATTTGGTGGGGCTGAAGACTGGTATTTTTTTTTAAAATCCTTTTGCAATCGATATTATCGATATCGGCGATATCATGGCCGATATATCAGCCGATATCATTTTTCTATGGCATATTGACCCTTAAAAATCCGATATGCATCATATCGACCGGTACATATCATCTCAGTAGCACCCCCACCCAAAGGTCCCACATTGGTTGGGAGCTTGGGTAGTGGAGGCTTTATTTGAGAGGGGACAACATTTCCCATTGTGAGGCCTTTTGGGCTTGGCCATTTGGGCCAAGTCCCAAAGCAAAACAGTGCAGGTCGGGTAGGGTCCAAAGCGGATAATATCACGATGGGGTTGGATCATCACAAGTGGTATCAGAGCCGAGTTCAACACTCGGACTGTGTGGGCCTTTCATCCTTTCCTAGAGTTGTTGAGTTGGATCGAATCGAGCCGGGGGCGGCTCGAGACTTAGGGGGGTGATTGTGAAACCCTGTTCCAAACTGATGTGGGAAGTCCCACATCGGTTTGAAAGGAAATGAGAGGAGGGCTTATGTGAAGCTAGCCTCTCTTGACCAAGTGTGAGGCCTTTTGGGCCGGGTCATGTGGACTCAGGCCCAAGAACAAAACCGTGCGTGTTCGAGCTGTGTGCGAGGCCCAAATCGGACAATATCACACTAAGTCATGCCCTAAGCCCTGTGTTCGGGTCGAGTCGTTACAAATTTATTATCAGAGTACAGTTCAACACTCGGACTGTGAGGGCTCTCTATTTGTGTGACTTGCTTGCCTGTGTGTGGACCCCTATCAGTGTGACGAGACAGAGCTGGGGACGGCTCTGGTCTTAAAGGGGGTAGATTGTAGCACCCCCACCCAAAGGTCCTACATTGGTTGGGAGCTTGGGTGGAGGCTTTATTTGAGAATGGGCAACCTTTCCCATTGTGAGGCCTTTTCGGCCTAGCCATGTGGGTCAGGTCCCAAAGCAAAACCGTGCAGCTCAGGTAAGGCCCAAAGCGGATAATATCACAATGGGGTCGGATCATCACAATATTGACCTTAAAAAATCTGATATATATCGTGTCGACCGATATTATTACTTATGCTTAGAACCCCATGAAAGAGTATTATGGAGGGACTTCTAGAATCTATAAATGTGACTTTTTGTAATTGTTTTTGGATTTCTAAAACATTTTCATTTTATTTTCACCACTATTTTTCATGTAATTTTCTAAGTGAATCTTGAAACATTCGGGGCTTTATTTAGGTGCTACAAACCGCTGTGCAGTCACAAACTAAGTCTGGGCTTGAGGAATTCTAGAGATGAGTACATGAGGGACTCATTGTAGACACCAATTACTAATGATGTGGACCCAAATACACTGTATTAAGGACAACATGATCCGGACCCACATCATTAAAAAAATAAAATAAAATAAAATTATCGTTAATTTATTCAGATTCAAGAACACGCAGGGATGTCCATCTCAATTCTCCATTTTAGGCTGTGTTCCAGTGAGTACACAAGGAAAGGAAGTGTGAAAGGCAGACAATACCTCACAAAAAATAAGATGAAGAAGTCAGTCTAGAAGACCTAATTGACATGATAACATCAGGTGTCAATGCAGAAATGGAGAATGTAGTGTGGCCCACTATTATTGCTTCAAAGACGAAGACTGGTCATGAAACTTGAGCAAGACCATTGACCACTGATGTACTCAATCCACCATCTGTCATGCAGAAATGGAGAATGTAGTGTGGCCCACTATTATTGCTTCAAAGACGAAGACTGGTCATGAAACTTGAGCAAGACCATCGACCACTGATGTACTCAATCCACCATCCTTTTGTCACCTTTGGAGCCCCCTTTTTCTTATTTTTTAGGGCAACCAAGAAGGAACCATCCACAATTTGTGGCTTGGTTGGGTGGAAAGGGACATTATTGAGAAATAATTTTAAAAGAACAAGTGATTCTATCAAAGTTTTTTTTGAAATAATTCATATATTAATATATAAAGAGGCATAAAAGTGTAAATACAAAGATAGAAGACAGAAAAAATTACAATCACTAATGACTAGAAAAGAAACTAAATAGTGATTCCATCAATTGATCTTATTTTAGTTCATGTGATATTATTTTGTGAGATTAATCTGAAAGTCTACTATGATTTCACACCCAAATCCTCCTCATACCCTAATCTATCTTGTAAATTAAGTCACAATCTAATTTGAACTTGTTCTAAATTAATTTCTTGTTGAATTGTAATCTAATAAAAATTGACTTTATTTTCATCGTTGATTTTTAAACTTTTAATACTCATGACTTTTGAAATTCAATAGACGAGACTTTTTATAAAAAAAATATATAATTTAAAATTAAATTTTAAAATCAATAGACTTAATTTTATAAATATGAAGGGTTGACTTGATGGTCAAAACGTCTACCTCATGAAACGAGGTCTTTTCTTCAATTCATACTCAATCCTATCGGGTCAATCACCATGAGGTTACTTCCATCATCTTAACTTCCGTGAGATGTACCCTAGGTTTCTCGTAATAAAAACAGTTTGGCAGACTGATAAACTCATTTTTTAATTCACAAAGTTATTTTGCTATATTTTTGTGATAAAAATATCAGAGATATTTATTACATTGCTTTAGACTAGGTAGATACCCGTCGGCATTTCATGTTTTAACTAATAAATTTACACGTGGGAAAATTTGAACAGTACATATATTCCATCTAAATTTGAGTATATTTTAAAAGGGTAAATATATAAATCTTGATCTGGTTATTTAATGGATAGATTAACTCAAATTCATTTATAAATTGAGTAGACCCAACCAATTCATTTATTGTTATGGACTATATATAACATGTCAAACCAAATAAAATTTAACTTCTCTAGAAAAGTTACACAAACGAAAAGGTAAATTTTGTAGCTTTGATTGTGAGAATCTTCAAGTTATATTGTACTACTAATGCTACTCCGACTATAATTATCTGACTTCTTCCTTGGTTCCATTTTAATATTGAGGAATCCCACTTTTGCAAATCAGTGTGGGTGGTGAAGAACTGAAGGGAATGGATGAAGATGTAGAGTCGAGTGACGAATAAAAAATAAATGAAATTCTTCATAGTGAAAGAAAGTGTAAATGTTGCATAAGATTCAGATCCACTAGATTTGTTCATGACAAATAGGGCTGAAATCAGGTCGCGTCAGGATTTTAAACCCAACTTGACCCGAATTACTAAAATATGGAACTTGACGAACTTTGACCCGAACGTCTCGACACGACCTGATCCGATCTGAATTATAACACGACTCAACTCGAATTCTGACCCGACCCACATTTTGAACCTATTTTAGCCTAAATTTAATCGGGTCGGGTCGGGTCGGGTTAACTCGAAAATCCCTCAATCCGACATGACCCAAATTCAATGAAGTTTTTTGTCTTCTGAACCCGACCCAACCCCTGACCCAACTTTCATGACCCGACCTGAGTTTCACCCCTAAATTGACAAATGGGCCTGGATATAAGCTTTCCTAGTCCTTATAATATAGTTCTAAAACCTGGACTTGACCCTAATCTAAATATTTATCAGGCTTAAGAATCAGGTTGGTCCTGCGATAGTGATGATCAAGGGCCAAATTAAAAGGCACTACTGCACAAGCCATGTCATAGAAGCTACAGTAGCAACAAGGATTGAACATTACTAATTCTCCCAACATCTTGGCAATTACGGGCCATTTATTATCATGGTGGGTCTCCGATAAACGGATCCCTGATTGCAACCAAGTCCAAATATCATTCAGATAAGATTGCTACTTCCTACACTGATTAAAGTTCAAAACCAACATTTGTTGCCCCAAATAAGAAAGGCAAACTATCCTGTAAAAGAATCACTTTCATTGGGATTTTATTTTTAATTCTTCAGATCTGACTTGTTTTACCAACTGTGCAGTTGTTTCATATGAGCATTGACAACCAGGAATGAGGACAGTGGGCCTTATTGAGCTTAAGCATTTAAACAGAGGACACCAGATGCGTTAGAACCTGAACAGTATTTGCTCCAAGAAGAATAAATTCAGCAGCATCTCCTCCAGTCTCAACTGTTGGGTTTTGGCTGAAAAGTCCTTTTGCGTCTGAGTTGTGTTTATGTTAGGCCCAGAAGGCCCAATCTGATTTATTGGTAATACACAGGTATAAAAGGTCTCTTTTTCTAGAGTTTTCTTTGACTGTGAATTTTCTCTTTGGTGTGAAGAGAGGAGAGAAGAAACAGAAGAGAAATGAGAGACTGTCTCCCTGTCTCAACTCCCCCAATAACAACATCAATAGAAAGAAAATTGTAAAATAGAAAAAAAAACCTTGCAAATACAACTTCCAATTGTCAAATAAACACATAACCGATAAGCTTAAGAGTCCCACAATGATTTGATCACATTTAAGTCCACAAGACAAACTGGGAGCAGGTGGGCTAATTGAAGGCAAGTTAACAGAGTGATTTATGACAAAGAGTGTCATGTCAATTAAAGGGAGGTTCTATAAAATGACCATTAAGTCAACAATATTTTATGGAACAACGTGTTGGAATTAAGACAGGTAGATAAGACAATGCCATAGTGGTAGAGATGTGAATTTTAAGATAGATGAGTAGAATAAAATTAAAAAAGGGAATAAGAACACACATGAAAGAAACATTAAAAGTCATTGAAGGTGGTTTGAGCTTGTAAGATGGACTACATAGCATATGGAGGATACCCCAAAGATTTCAACAGTAAATGTACAGTTTTGTATGGATTTTTTTTTTTGAATGATTCATGTATTAATAAATAAAAAGTACCGAAGGTCCAAATACATAAAAATCAAACATAGAAAAAGCAGAAAACTACAACAACAGGCAAAGAAATGCTGCACAAGACAAGGCACTATCAAAGTCAGAAGTCAAGACAACGAAGAGCTAATGCATCATCAGCACATTCTTTCAAGTGCGTAATAAGTCAGATATGAAGATATTTTAAATTCATAGAGAGACAGGTTCTGTATGGATATCTATGAAAAATTATTTGTCAAACAGTAGAGCTAAGTAAAGAATCAAAAGGTCCATTCACGAAAGCCGCCGGCAAAAACCAAGATCATAATCAATTCCGCCCAAGATATAATTGATTAGTGTATTGCATGAAACCCTTCTAAAATTGTGGGTTTAATCATTTTTACCATCATAATTGGAGGTACCAAATGCATTGTCATCCTGTGGATCACCAAATGAACCTCAAAGAAAACACCAATAACCATTTTCACTAAAATAAGCGTATAAAATTATAGCTCTTAAACAATAAAAAAAATCATGATTAGATTTAAGGATATAACATTCACTTCACCTATTTAAAAAAAAAAAAAAATAATGAACAAGAACTGTGCTGCAATGTTCAGGGAAAGAGAGAAAGGCCAACCTCTGTAATGTCAGTGATTTTTGGAGTCATCGAATAGTGGCTTTACAGAGGTTGGCCGTTCTCTCATTCCCTGAACATTGCAGTACTGTTCTTGTTCATTATTATTATTATTTTTTTTTTAATACGTGAATTGAATGTTGTTTCCTTAATCTAATCATAAGGGAATATACTCTTTTGGGGGCAATCTCTTGATCCTCTCAGGGACCTTAAAGTGTTATAGGAAACTACATGACTAAACAACAAAATTATATTAGCAGGAAGTCCTCTATTGCCTATTCTGGAGTCTTCAGAGCTCTCTGGACTGGAGTTCTTCTCCATTTCAGAGTTCCACAGGTAAAAATGTGAAGCTTCAAAGATTCAAAAAATTGAACAGTTTAGATTATTTCATCCACAAAAGGTCTATAATTTTTTATGAGTTGGGTTGAATTTATTGAAACCCAACCAGACCCAACCCGGGTTTCTTTGACGGGCCAATCAAATGGTAATAAGACTATGGTGTAGAGAGATTGATGGAATTGGAACATACAACTCCAGTTTCCTCAAGTCGTTCAATGAAGTTCATCCCAGTCACCTTTGTTGTATTTTTCCATTACCGGACCGCTTAGTTAATTGTCTTAGAGGAAGGTTGGGTTAAATAAGGTTCAATTGGATTGAACCATAATCAAAGCCGGTCAAACCCGTACCATCAATATAATAATATAAATAGTATTAAAACATTAACAAAAATTTAATTGATGTGTTAAAATAATTTTTGAAGTTTTTTTAGTTAAAAAAATATTATATTTTTTGAGAAATAAAATAATATTTTTGAAATGGTTTTTTATTCAATCACAATTCACATTTTTTTAAAAGGATAATAATTATAATTATTAACAATAGTTATATGATTATTTAAAAAAAAAGTGTCAATATTAAACCTTACTATAAAAAGTATTAGGTGTTCTCTTAGATAATAAAACTAAAACTATATAATATTAATTTATATCATTTTCATGAAAAAATAATTTTAAATTAATACATGTTTGGGGATGAAAAAAAAATGCTCCCTAGAGCACCCATTTTCTTAAAAATCAAAAGGGTGGGCTGCTCACGGAATGAAAAAATTTCCCGTCAGAAAAAGAGAAAGTACAGCAAGCCAACTTTTTATCTACTACATCTCCGTCTCTCTTTTCTGTATACTCTCCTCTCCTTTCAGTCCTTCAAATGAAGAAAAAGAAAAATACAAAGAGAAGAAAAACACGAAAAAGTTGAGAAGATGAAGAAATTTTGTAAGAAAATATTTGTCTCCTCTATCTTTCTCTTCTTCGATTGAAATTTATTTGGAGTTGATGTGTAACAAATAAAAAAAGAGTATAAAACTTTTAAAATAGAAAAAAAACCTACAATTTAAATAATAAATTTATATCTCATATAAGAAGCCATTTCCTAACACCAAATACGATTGATGATATACTAACAAATAAAGATAAATGATGAAGTTTTATTCCCATAGCCTAAAACATATAAAATTATAAATAATTCTTAGTAATAGGTATATTACTCATATTATTTATTTAGATTTAGATATCATTAGATCCATATTTAACTTCAAAAATAATTTGATATTATATTTAATTCAAATTCATATTCGAAGACGACCTAATTTTTTTAATCAAATTCACTTATTTTTAGTTTTGGATGTAAATTAAATATGTATATTGACCATCAATTTCAAACATTAGATAGAACCTCCATCAAGTGATTTTGACATAAGTACCATAGTCAAGTGATATGTTGTTCAGATATGGTGGGCCCGCAGCCCACTATAGGTTAGATCTGATGGAGTAAGATTTGCTAATTTAAAAGATAAGAACAAAAACCTCGTAGCGATCGAGAAGAAGATAAACAGAGGCGAAGTTTATCACTCCCATATGCACTATCCAATAACACAAGCAAAGTTAAACAGAGGCGAAGAAGCATTAGTTTCTTAAATCTCTATTATTATCCATAAGCAACCACTTAAGAGTCCCTTAAAAATTCAAACTTTAAAATTGTCAATCCATTTTAGAGTAAAAGGATAGATATCGATTTATCCATTCACCAGAAAACAAGGCAACACATTATATTTTTTAAAATATTTAAAATTCGATAATATTATATATGATAAGTGCTTATTGTTGCAGATTTTTAGCATATCAAATTTTAAATAATGATAATAATAAATATGTTTGAAAATTTAAAAATATGAAAAAAAGAGGCGCGACGTGTGGCGTACAGTTTTGGCGATGACAGCTCCCCATCCTTCATCCAAAGGCCCGCTTCATGACCGTGTAATTGGTACCAGCGGGCCTTAAGCGATGATGAATGGATTTAGCCAATGTTATCAAAATCGGACCACCTACTTAACCATCTTAGAGGAAGATTGAGTTAAATAAGGTTTAACTAGGTTGAAACGTAGTCAAAGTCGGTCAAACCCGTATCATCTATATAATAATATAAATAATATTGAAATATTAACAAAAATTTAATTGATGTGTTAAAAATATTTTTTTAAGATTCTTTTGATTAAAAAAAGGTATTATACTTTTTGAGAAATAAAATAATAATTTTGAAATAGTTTTTATTCAATAACAATTCACGATTTTCTTGAAAGGATAATTAATATAATTATTAACAATAGTTATATGATTATTTTTTAAAAAAGTGTCAATATTAGACCTTAATATAAAAAGTATTAGGCTCCTCTTAAATGAGGAAAAAAAATGTCATTGAAGAGTTTATGAAAGTTCTGATGTGGGACTTTTGTAGTAGCATAAACCAATGTTATTAGAATTGGACCAAACTGCGGGTTCGATTTTGGTTGAGAATCAGCTGTGGGTCAAAATCGGTCAGAGCTGCGGTTTTATGTGGTTTTTACCCACAAACCGTGAGCCGTGCACCGCAGCTCACAAATTTTGAATTTTATTTTATTTTTTATTTTTTTAAATTTTTTTCCTTTCAAAATTAAATTAGAAAATGTATATATTTGAAATATACATATTTTTTACCATTTCTATCACATATCTTTCACCATTTTGATATATTATTCAGAGTTTAAATGTTATTTTTAATATTTATATTAATGTTATTGGTAAAAGATAGCTTACTTAATTTTATATGTAATAATTATATTATATTACTACTTGACCGGCTTTGACTGGCTTTGACCGCGGTCGAATAAGGTTGAATCCAAAATGCCTCGAAACGGTTCGTTAGACGGTCCGATTCTGATAACATTTGCATAAACGATGTTTTATTTGAGGCTTTGAGTTTTGCCTTTGAGGGACTTAGGATGAAAGGTTTTGTAAGTTTTTTTTTTTCCTTTTTTTTGAGGAAGTCAAAAAGTGAGGTATGTTTTCATTTATTTAATTATTTATCATTCTTTTAGTAATATTAATATTATTAAATTAAATTATAATTTTTTTATATGCAGAATATAATAAATAAATTTTATTTAAATATATTTATTTTATTGATTTTATATAAATGAGTAAATCTAATATGAAATATTAAGTGATATATTATTATTCATGATTGTACAAATAATATGCAACCAAATGTTGTTTAATTATTAATTAAATACTTATTGAAATTTAAAATTTTAATACTATACGCTCAATGTTGTAAAGTTAATAATTTAATATTATTTATAATATAATATTTATGGCAAGGATTTGACTGGATTTGACCATGGTTGAACCTTATTTAACCCGACCTTCCGTCGACACAGTTCACTTCATAGTTCAGTTCTGATATCTTACTCCAAAGAGTTGAATCTGATTTGTTTTTTCTTTCTACTATAATTTTCTTTGCCGTAGTAGCGTAATGGAATGTATTAGGTTATGGAATTAGAGACGAGAGAGAGTTGAGATTTGTTATATTTCAAATTTTCGCAATTGTTTTGATAGAAGTGTTAAGATTTCACAAGTTTTTAGAATTAGACTAGAGGTTTTGAGGTCAATTTCTCTTGGACCTACTTAATATATGAGGTTTGCAAGTGGTTATACATGGGATTAGTCTCACCTTCAATGTGAGATAATGATACCTATATTATCCAAAAAAAAATATGAAGATTTCATTTCAATTGCTTGCGGTTTTGGTGCTCATCGTTAAATTTTTAAATAAAAATAGATATTCATGTGCAACTTGGATTAAACCTGATTCGCATTGGTAGATCAAACTCAATTTAAATAAAAAAAATCAACTTAACTTTGTCAGGGTCAAATTCAATTCCAACTTAAAATATGAGGAGTCAATATTTTCTACAGTCTACTAAGATATGAAACATATGCTATGATTGTGACTTCTTCGAGATTTTGATACTCACTTACCGCTCAAAATGTTTCTAGAATGACCTCATTATTTTCAATGTCACAATCTATTTTCAAATTCCTCCAAACAAAATTTCCAACACCAATTATATCTATGTTTGCTAAGACTAACCAGGGAAGAAGCTAACCCAACCAAGAAAAGTCATTCACAAGCATATTTGGAACTTTATGCTTTTCATTGCTCGAAAAATCAAAAACTAGAGCAAGATAGAGATTTTTGCTTTGTGATTTAGTGGTCTTGTAAAAGTAATAATCACTCCGTCAAAGTTGTCTCATTTAAAAGATTTATAATTTTTAAAGAATTTTCTATATAAAGCTAACACTCCATGTGATATTATCTATTTTCAACATACTTTATACTACTTCAATATAAATGAGACAATTATTTTGAAATAATTTCAAAATCTATATAAGACAATTAATTTGATATAGAGGGAGTATTTAACCAATGTTATTAGATTCAAATACAAATATGTACAAATTTACATAAAAAACAATAGGACATTAAGTTTAAATGCTAATTCATTCTAAAAGTACAAATGAATCAAGTTTGCATCCTAACCCTACCGTTTGAATATCTTTTGATGTTTGTACTTTTGTGACTAAAATTAAAAACCAACGAAAAAAATATAAATTTTGTGCAATTTGTAGCTCTATTAAGAATTAAGATCAATTCAAATCGTTCAATACAATTATCTTTCATAAATCTACATATTAAAATGATACGTTCCTCATGAATATAATTAAACTTGACCCATTTAAATCATAACTTAAAAACTTCACAGGAAAATAAATTTCTTGACAATACTTGCATTAGTACTTTCTTTGTTAAAGTACTATTCATTTTGCATATTATTCATTCGGCATCAGATTTGTTCACAGTTGAATTGAATAGAACATATAGATATTAATTATTTAACTTTATACTAAAAATAGTCAATAATTGTTATTTGTTAACACTCATTATAAAGTTTAAATAGTAAGTGATTGCACATGGTTTTATTATGATCAACAATTATTGAGGTCTAGCCTTCAGTACAGAATTATTAGATTATTTGATACACATCAAAATCGAGATTTCAGTACAATGATAAATAGTTTAATTCATACATCTTAATATTTTTTTAATATCAAATATACATAGAGATTTTAATAGTAATTAAATATGTGATTGTTCGTAAATTTATCTTGGACAACGATCTTTCACAGATATTTTGTGTAATCGACACGGGTTTTAATATATTGTCTATTTTGATTTTTGAATCAGCTCGCCGAACTTTTACTGTAAGTAATTTGAAACATTTGCCAAATTGATTGGAAGAATAAAATGGATAATACAGTAAATATATATATCAGATTACACAAAAAATCTATTAGAGGGTCGTTATCCATTTATCTTCTCAATTCAAAAATGCAAAATTTGCACGTACCGCCAAGCGGGAAATTCTAAGAAGCATGAAAATCTTACACCACATGGACATATTTCGTGACCGTGACTTCAACTACCTAAACTGGGACCCATATTTTAGACGGCTCAATCACCTGATCAAGTGTAGAAGGCGCGAGAGTAAGGAAAAACAGTAAGTCTCACACTCTCACGGCAATATTATTTTCTCCAGAAAAGCTTTTACTCGGCTAAAATTGCGGGAAAGAACGCCACTGGCTTGTTACCCAGCATGTGCGAAACAAGCCGTTGGATCTTTCCGATGGCCCTTCTCAGAGTATCCGAGAGATTCCGTGAAGTACATGCCACACACCTGATTCTTAATAATATTATTTGTAAATAATTTGAACTAATAAATGATAAATCTACTAACTACGGCTGTGTTTGTTTGAGGTGAATTGAGGGGGAACATGGGTAATCCTCGGATTCTCCTATTTGATAGCGAGAGGTAAAAAATCTGGATTTTATCTCCCCACAAACTTGAAAACCCTTTGGCCTCTAGTGGTATTCATAAAATCTTTGCCTCTCCTTCCCTTCGTATTCATCTCAATCCCCTTCTTAGCTGTGAGTGGAACTCAATGCAATTCAAATTTTAATCTAACAATTTTATTTTAGAATTTGTTAATTTATTATAAAAATAATTTGAGTAACATAAATGAAATATTTTCAACATTAAACTTATAAAATAAAAAAATTATTTAAATTTTATCTATTTGATTTAATTAATTAAATTTGATAGAGAATAAAAATATTCTTTTCAATTATTTATTTTCATTTGTTTAAATTTTAAGATTTTATGTGTTTTATGAGATTAACTTTATATAAATCCTGGTACTAATAAATTATTTAAATTCTAAAATTAATAAATTTCATATCATTATCAAATATCATTCAATTCAATTTGAGATATAAGACCTTAATGACTCACTTGTATTAGCATAGAGTGTCCTTTTTAGAAATAAAATATTTTTCGCCCAACTTTAGGAGGTGAATTCAAAATCCGACTTACTCTACTGTCAAATATTAGTTGGTTAATCCGAACTATTTAAAATATGGATTGGTCACAAATTTTTTTTTTTTAATTTGAGTTAAAATAGGATGATGCTTTATAAAAGACTCTCCTTATTCTTTTATCATTATGTGATGATTTTTTAAATTAATTCTTTATAATAAATATATTTCAATAGTGGATATTTTCTTTTATAAATGTCTCTTTGCTTAAACATATCAATATAATATTTATAGGTCCAATTATACACTTAATTATAGTGGTTCGATATAACCCAATTTAAAGTGACTTAAATTAGTTAAATTGAATTGAAAATGAGTTAGAATTTTAAAAATAGATTCAGTTATATAGTCCAACATGGACGTATGAAATATTTTCACTTATAAATGAATTTTTAGGCTTTCTTACTCAATTTCACAATTTTTTAAAAAATTTACAAAAAAAAATTGTATATATTATTATAAGATATATTGTTAATTTTTATGGCAATTTCTATGGAAAAAATTCCAATGTTATAGAGAATTTTTTTTTTATATTATATGAATTTATTAAAATTATAAATTTTCATAAAATTATTAATATATTAGATTTGTCCTAGCTACAGTTATCAAATAAGATTTTTTTAACCTTAGAGTAAATCCTAACATTTGATCCGAATGCATCGCAAACCGCATCTAACGGCTCACAAACACAGTTATCCCTGAAAACCAGTGTTATCAGAATCGGACCGAACCGCGGTCGAACCGGCGGTTCAGCCATGACCGCCGGATCCGTTGTTCGGTTCATACAAAAAACTGCCCGATGGTCAAAATCGCATAAAACCGGTCAAAACCGCGGTTTTATGCGGTTTTGACAAGAAAACCGTGAATCGCGAACCGCGGTTCACATATTTGATATTTTTTAAATTTTTTTTTTTAATTTTCCCCTTAATAAATGTGTATATTTGAAATATAAAAGTTTAATACTATTTCTATCACATATATTTCACTGTTTTGGTATATTACTCAGAGTTTGAATGTTATTTTTAATATTTTTATTAATATTATTGATAAAATATGTCTTATTTAATATTATATATAATATTTATATTATTTTAATATTTGATCGGCTTTTACCGGCTTTGACAACGGTCGAATCCGGTTGAATCCTGACCTCCTCAAAGACGGTTTGGTATATGGTCCGGTTCTGATAACATTGCTGAAAACAGACCCACATTCTCGCCACCAATTTCATGCAGCCGAAAAACACTAAATCAGATATAAGAGCTTCCCGAGATGAACGACAGAGATCAATTCCTATCACGTTCGTATCTCACAAGATTTGCTTATAAGTAGAAACTAGAAATATTATGGAAAATAATTTCACTAGATTTTTCCCCTTCCGCCGCTCTTCCTTTTCTTCTTTCTCACGATACGGAAATGGTGAGACATTCGAATCTTCCTCAATCAATTAGGAAAGATCAACTCTGTGTATTCTATTCAATCTTTTTTCGATTCTTTGAAATTCTCTCAAAAAATCATTTCTAATTTGATTTGAATTCAATTTCCGATTGAAATGACTTCAATTTCTACTCAAGGTTAGAAACTCATTAAATGAGATGAGGAGCAAGAATCCAGAATGGTTGAAGATGTTGTTGCAGAGCAAGTTCTTTGGATCATGTTTCGATCATAAAGACTTGCGTAAACACGAAGTGAATGTCTTCTGTATCGACTGCAAGTGCTGCATGCCAACACTGCATTGCTTCTTCTCTTCATTTTCGTCACAAGCTCTTGCAGATCCGAAGATATGTCTACCACGATGTAATCCGTCTTCACGACATGCAAAAGCTCTTCGATTGCTCTCGTGTTCAGGTATGCTAGCAGAAGCAATTAGAATTGGGCTTCTTTTAGAATTGAAGTTCCATCAGTTCAATTTCCTATTGATTGGGACACAATATATCCTTCTATCTTTAACTAAATTTAAGTTTTTTGTACTCTATAACTTTAGAATTCAATTTAGCCAGAAATGGAAAATTACATTTTCCTTTTTGTTGGATCTTCAAGCCATACACAATCAACAGCGCAAAGGTGGTGTTTCTTAATCCACGGCCGCAACTTAAGTCGTCGGCCAAATCCAACGGTGGTGGTGCTGTCTGCCGGATCTGCGAGCGGCTACTCACAGAGCCAAATAATCAATATTGCTCTATCGCATGCAAGGTAATAATAATCGAGCGTCTCTGTCGTCGTCGTTGTGGTTATTTCATATTTTTACCTTTTATCCTTGATGGAATCGATTGGCCAAAACTCGATTTTTAGGTTTCGAATGAGTCGGAGCCAGACGCGAAGGATCTGAGCCGTCCATATATGAATGAGGATTCACTACCGCTCTCGGATTTGTTCAGTTCTGCTGCAGTGAAGCAGAATCAAAAGCAGGAATCGATTTCAATTGAGGATGACCTGCCCCAACTCGACTCGTCCGAGTCTGGGGACTCGTCCAAGTTGCATGACTCGATCGATTGCAACTGGCTGAGTACTTCGACCTTGAAGCCCAAGAGACAGTTGAGCAAAAGGAAAGGTGTTCCTCGCCGAGCTCCCATTTGTTGAATTTTTTTAAATAGTATATATATTATATATCGTAATATTCTTATATTATCTTTAATTTATCTCGAAAAAAATATGGAAATAGTGAAAAGCATGTTCATGGCATTTTGCTGTTCCTATTGCTGAGTTTGATTCGAGGTGGGTCCCACCATGTGATGTGAGATAGTTGTATAGCATAAAAGGTCCAGGCATAAGTTTTGTTATTATTGCTATCATTTATGCTATAATTATATTGTTAATCTTTTTGGTTTTATCTTATTTTATTTTGAGGGGGAGGTGGAATTGTAGTGATTAATTATAATAAAGAATGACATATGCTACTATTGTAGATTTAAAGCATTATTTGTTTTCGGCCGCCGATTTGTCATGATCTTTGTCGTGTCCATGGAAGTGGGCCATCGTTTAGGTTGAGTGGCAGACACAAGCGGCCATGGCAATTTGGCATGAAGCCGTATATATATACCAAGAAGGAGATACCATCAGCCCTTCCCGTCTTAAGCAGGAAGACTCCTTTTTTTCTTTTTAAATTTGTTTTCTATTGCTCGGTCCCGCTGCAGATTGGGGGATGGAGAAAAGGCACACCTCTGATGAAGAAGATTTATTAGTCTCTTGCATGAGAGAAAAATAGGAATTTTTTAAATTCAATTATTTGAACTGATTCGTAAAAAGTCCGTATGTTTTCTATAATTATAAAGAAGCTTTTATTATTTAATAAAAAATTTAGAAAACCATTTGATTAAAGTTCAAGTCTTCTAGAAGAATTATGGTAAAGTTTTAAAATCCTTTAAATTTTTCATAATTCTAAAAAACACTCCATGTGTTGGTCATGCGTCAGCAATCTATTGTTGGCTGGCGGGGGTATCCTTTAATGCCATTGTTACCCATAGGCTTGTATAGGCTAACCGCTTTAGTAGACATACTACTAAAACCTCATACAAAGGGTCACTTGTACCACAACAGAAGATGGGTAAGAAAGTCTCACATTGCTTAAAAGGTTCAATGCTTGGATGCTTATATGAAGCGGTCTCCTCGTTCACATGTGCGGTGTACCCAAGACCCTGCTAGGGTGGAGGGGCCAGGACGGTTGGCAAAGCAGACAATATTGTTGTTTGTAAAGGGGCCTCAAGGTCCGAACAATTGGTATTAAAATGAGTCCAAGATTCGGGAACCCAGCACTCGTTGCAGGAGAGATTGTCGGTTATGGGGCTAGCTATCTCAAAACTTTTTTAATATTAGTTAGTGCATTCTATCATATAAAATAATAAAAATATCATTCTAAATAAAAATAAAAAATAAAAGAAAATTACAACTATTTATTTCTTATAGATAATAAAAAAAATAACAAATAAGGGAAGAGCGTAAGAAAAAAAAATGTCAGGATGACTATAGAAGTATTAAAAAGGTTTTATAAATATTTTTTTAATAAAATAGGTATCTCTATTTTACCATGGAGGTATGATTAATTCTATACATGAATAAAATCACCGGCAGACTTCGTGTATTAGGTTTAGGAGCAGTCGAATTTAAAATTTCTATACTTAGAATAAGAATTGTATGAACAATTATAAATAATAATAAATAAACTAATAATATAATGGGTACTGCTTATTCAATGATAAATTAGTATTGGATTTAGCAGCAAGAGATAAAGAAGATTTTTTCAAGTATATTTTTGTTTAGAGGAATAATTTTGTCATTTTGAATATTCTATATGTCAAATAAAGGTCAATTAAGTTTGAATTTTAGTCAAAGAATTTTTTGAGATGTTCATGTAAATTTGGGTTTTTTAATATTTTAAAAGCATATAAGAATTATGCAAAAATTTATGGAGTTTTTTTACAATTTCTTAAAAAATTAATTCACATCATATAAAATATTACGTGTCCTTTTATTGTTTATTATCTCTTTAGTACTGTCTCCAATTTGATTGTGATACGAGTATTGAAACAATGTTTTTTTTTTCATTAATTACTTAGACTTACTCTCAAAGTTCAAATACATAATAATTTAGGTTATTTGATTTTTATAGACAATGATAATCTACGAAAATTATATTTTAGTTATTCTTATAAATAATGTTGACTTCTACCAATCTATATGAGCCTCAGGTACATTAAAAAATGTAACTTGAAATATCAATGAACAGTTGAAGAATAGTCAAAGAATATTAAAATACTTACCAAAAGCTAAAGATTTTCTAAAATTATGAAAAAAATGAATTTTCAAATTTGGACAAAAAATATAATTCAGAAAATTGAAAATTTTCTCCGACATCTCAAGAGACCCATTCTTGAGCCTCCACCTATTGAAGACAACTTTTTGATTGTATATGTTGTTATTCTCATTATAATTTTTATGAAAATAAATTAATCCATCATCTATTTTTAAACAAATACATCCAAATGAAAGGACAGTTTATTGCTTTCCAAATCATTTGGGTCTCACTCATTGAGTTAAAATCTATCTGCACTTAATAAATTGATTATTTGATTAAACAATACACCATTTTAAATATACAAAAATGTTGAAATTGCCCCTCTGAAAAAACAAAAAAATGATTACATCTAAAAAGATCTTTATCTATCCTTATCTATCCATTGCTTCTTGGTTTCAGTACTAATTTATCTATGAATAAGCGACACCTCATATTTCTATTATTTTATTTTATTTTGAATTATAATTTTCCATGCATTTTGACATTTTCCTAAATGCTCACGAAATTTTATTTTTTTTTTTGTTTTACATTTTTATAGCCATCCCATTTTTGTTCTTTGACTCATCCCTCATTTTTATTTTATTGATTGTCTTGAGATATTTTTTATCAAGAAAAGGTTCATCATATTTCTGTTTTCTTTTTTAATTCTTTTTAAAGGGTTTTTTCTTTTGTTATTTTACATGATAGAATATATTGACTAACGATCAACAGATTTTTTTAGAATTATGAAAAAACTTATGGAGTTTTAGAATTCCATCTAATTAAACAATTGTAAGAAAAAGAATTCATTTTCGGTCGTAGTGTTTTTTTTATTCAATTGCAACTTAAATATAGGATTAGATCAGAGATCTTCTGTTCAATTCTTATACACGAAGTTTGCTGGTGGTTATGTATTTGTGGATTATTTTGACCTCCAATATAGTACAAAAATACTTATGTTATTTAAAAGGATTAAAATAATAATAATAAATAAAAATATATAAAAAAGCCAATCTTTCGAAAATGACTATCAAACTTTGAATCAGAAACTGTCTCACATGGAAAGTCAAAAAAATTCCAAATGGAGCTCACAATTTGAAATCTACATCTTAGAGCACTGTTTCATAGAGCAGTACCATTCCACCAAGTAATGGGTGACGTCACAGACACAAAATTTTCATTGTAGCTTACATCTAGTGAGATCAGTTCGATTAATAATATTTGGATATTTTTAAATTTTTATTAAAATATTAAAAAAAATCATAAAAATATAATATTTAAAAAATAATAAAAATATATTAAATAAAAATCTTAATATAGAATTTACTTGAAATATATAGGATTTAGGGTTTAGAGTCTGGAAATGATAACGATATTATCATTTATCGTATTTTTAATACAAATTTATCAAAAATTTACTATTGTACAAATAATTACACGTTATTAAAAATACTGCCAATATTTGTGGGCGCCCCATATAGACACCTAGTTTTTCTACCTCTACACACCCAATTTTAAAAAATCGGGTGAAATTATCATTATATCCCTCAGTGTATATTTATCCGAACGAACTGTCAGTTCATTTTCAGTTTGTTCGGATGAATAGACTTATCCGAATAAACAGATCAATGTAATTTATGTTCGTTCAGACGAATATACTCATCCGAACGAACTGATCAGTGTAATTTTAGTTCGTTCGGACTTATGTTCATTTGTTTGAATGATCACTTAGGATCATTTGAACGAATGTGCATTTTCATTTACTTTCTCAAGCTTGTCCTCTTCAGACTTGGGCCATGTTTGGCTGCATTCCCATATTCAGCTGCTTTGCTTTGAGATCTGCTAGCAAGCATAGCAATGCTTTCATTTTTCAAGACAGAATTCGAAATAGCACACCAAGAACTTGTACTGCATGAGTTGCTAAAATTACTTTGAGGAATTGCTGACTGATACTTGGTATCTCTAGAACTAGCTCTCCATTGTGTGTCTTGTGCACCACATTTACTCCAGCATTCTTTGACATTGACTGATACTTGGTATCTCTAGAACTAGCTCTCCATTGTGTCTTGTGCACCACATTTACTCCAGCATTCTTTGACATTGACTAATATTTGGTATCTCTAGAACTAGCTCTCCATTATGTGTCTTGTGCACCACATTTACTCCATCATTTTTTGACATTGGCTGATACTTGGCATCTCCAGAATTAGCTCTCCATTGTGTCCTGTGCACTACATTTACTCCAGTATTCTTTGACATTAACCATGTCATATTGTTTACTCATCAAAAGAACATATTATTTTTAGGGTATATCCAAAGTGATCATTCGAACGAATGAATTTATATATGTTCATTCGTCTGAACGAACTGAAAATGCAATGTTCTGTTTGTTCAAATGTGTATATTCGTCCGAACGAATTGAAATTACAATGATCAGTTCGTTCGGACGAGTATATTCGTTCGAACGAACTGAAAATGAACTGACATTTCATTCGGATGATAAAATATGGAAAGGTAGAATGGTAATTTCATCCGATATTTTTAAATTGGGTGTGTAAAGGTAGAAAAATCGAGTGTCTATATAAAGCGCCTATACGTGACATCTGTCTAAATTATCCGGATTCCACAATTTGAGTCATGTTAGCCTCTTTCTTCTTGTTTAAGTATATGAAAGGGAAATGGCAAATCAGAACATGACATGAAATAGATACCTTACTTCACTTGTCAGTTTACTGGAGGCTCAAATGGTAGAAACTTGAGATTTAAGAGCTGAGCTTGAGAGGAAACAGAACGAGAGAGCAATCAACGGCAAAGAAGATTTTGAAGAAGAAGGAAGAAGAGGAAATGGCGTTGCAGTGGGTGATCCTGACGTACATGGTGGTCGCGGAAGCCGCAATCGCGCTCATCCTGACCGTTCCTTTGCCGAAGCTCGTGAAATATCGGATCGTGGCCCTTGTTTCGCTGCTCCTGCAGCCTGCCATCAGTATTGTCCCTTTCTCCGGATTCCAGCTCTTGGGTTCGCCCTTTACTCCCTTTTCCTGTGATTTTTATCTAATCTCCTCTGTTAAAGCGTTACATTTGGGAAATACTTATGTCTCTTGCAGACATCTATTGGAAGAAGGAGCATCGTCTGATGTGCAGCACTTCAATCTGCACGGCCGCTGAAAGAGACCGGCACGAGAAATCGGTAACTCTTCTTCCCTTCCTTCCTTTTTATTTCTTCGAGCTGTTTTGGGCCTCTGCTTTGAATTTTCTGTCAGTTTATGGGTTTTATTTATTTAGTTTCTTCCCATGGGTTTGTTGTTTCCGAGTGGGATTAACATTGAAACAAGAGAAAGTACTTTCTTGGAAAACAACCATGTTTAACTGAAAAAGATTAAAACCATTGTTTTAAGAAGGAAATTACTTCCTTTCTTTCATCTGTACAAGTTTTCACATTTAGTTTCACGAATTGATGTTGTTAATTGGTGCTGATAATGGTTTGGAAGGGCGGGAAGAGAATCAGTAGTTACCTTATGATTACTAATTTCATAGTCGTTGTTCATAGTCGCTGTGCAAGTTATTTTAACGTAACCAGTATAATTTATGAGAATTGAGTTGTGCTTTTCTTTCAGCTTTAGCACCTCAGGCTTATGGTATTTATTGTTTTACAGATTAGGACCCAAATAATTCTGTCATTCATATTATAACCCATAAACACAAACTCTCTCTCTCTCTGTGTATATAGTAAAAAATATTAAAAGAAACTAGCGTGAAACTTGGGCCAGATTGTAATCCCGCCTGTATGACCTGACCTAAGTAATTAGAGTTAGGTCAGGTTGGAAAAAAACCCGTATGAAATTCGGATCATGTGATTGGATTGAATTAAATTTATTAAAACCCACTTCAGCCGGCCCAAGTTTCAACCCTAAAAAAAACTAATAATATAAATGTCGAAGATGAGAAATTTGTAGGAGGTTGTGGGTTCGAGATCCCATGGCTTAATTTTGGTATGTCTTAGGGGTAGTGGGCTCATCCGTGAGGATTTTAATAGAACTGTGTCTGAATTTTCCACACGTTAATAAAAAAAAGAGTGGCCGTTAGTATGTCTTCTATCACTCAGTAAAAAAGTAACACTGTTGCAAACTTGTAATTTATTTAGGAGAAGTCACTTTGCCTTCCTGTTATTTGTCACTCTTAGAAAAATTGTGTTAAATCAGTAGAAGTATTATTAGGATTGAGATGTTTAATGTGATAAATGTTTGAATTTTATTTAGCTTTTATATGACTAACCCAAAATAACAACAACAATACTAATAATGAAAAAACATGAATTCTTTTAAAGCTTCAAGTCATTGGATGTGATTCTTTCATAGATCCTTTCACTATGTTTCTTATTTGAACAGGGCACAAAACCTGTCTGTTTCTTCATTTATGTTTTTTTTTCTGTTTATAATGTTTTGTGATACTCACAGATCTACAAAGCACAAAGGAATGCTGTTCTCTGCGTTGTTGCATGTCTTCTTTATTGGTGAGTATTCTATTATCTAGAAATTGTAGAGCAGAGTTTTTTTTTACAACATGGGTATCTTCATCTCCTATTGAAGATGAAAAATCTCACAAATATGCAAGCGAAATCACCCGCAAATACCATGTATCAAGACACAGTCAAATCTCTTAATTTACATGCACAGATAAAACTAAGTATACCAAAAAAATGTACTTCTTTAGCATCCATGCATAGACCAATCTTGGTTTTTTTTTTTTTTTTTAACTTTTTGGTTTTAGAAGATTTAATTTTCGTTTATGAGTTTTCATGCATGGAGTGTCCCTCATACTGTGTATGCAGGTGTGTCTATCGCATTTGTAAGTTTTACAAGGACATTCAGGGCCTAGAAAAAGTTGAGAAGAGGTACAAGAAGGTGTAGCCATTTTCAGGCTCAGGATATTAAATGTGTTCTCTCATTCTACTCGGGTGGAGCTAAGTAAGTCTGCTAGAACCAATTTATATGTAAAAGACGACAGTCACATTTATACTCATGATGTAATGTACCTCTTATATTCTCACATTCAAGGAGACTATGATCTAATTTAAGAAGCAAAATTAAATAAATATAATTAATTCACAAAATTGAAGAAGAGTAATTGTTATCTCCTTTTTTTTACCAATGTGTCCAGGGGTCTCACCTGTATTTAGACATGGGATATTTTAATGCGACTAGTTCTTGAAGAATGTGCAAGCCTCCCAATCTCACACACACCGAGTAAGCAACTACGGAAAGTGGCTCAAAGGAGGTATTGAGCATGAATCGAACTCAAGACCTCCCTTCATAGGGAAAGCTTCTTGATCGTCAGACCAACCCTTTCTTAAGTTTTATCTCATTTTCTTCCTTATAGTAGGGCATAACCTTTTATCATTTATTTTATTTTTTATCCTTTTTACTTAAATTTTATCTAATTTTTAGGTATTGGCATGACAAGAGTGTATCCAATCGTTCCAACTCACAAGATCTAATCATAAAATCACATTTTCTATTTTAGCTAATTTTTTACAAATTCTCTATTTTTTTTTATAAAAAAAATGATGTGATAAGATGGAATCAAATCCTTTTAACTTTCCTCCTTTTCTTTATAACGGAGGACATCAAATCCTTCTAACGAGTTTCGTGCATTTACATAAATCCTTTTTATATTACTTTTAGGTATTTTTCACATTTTTTTAGTTAAGACAAGTCAAATCGCTCTGACTCACCAAATTCAACCTTGAAATCATTTGCTATTTTCAGCTAGTTTACAGTAAATTTTTATTTTTATTTACTTCTAGTTAGTAGCAAGATAAAAGGATAATAACTCAATCCAACTCATCAAATCTAATCGTAAAAATCTCTACTTCTAATTTTAGTTATCTTCAAGCAAATTTTTTTTTAATTTTTGTATCTTTACAAAATCATCTCAACCATAGATTAAATGGACATCCCAGATTCATTCAATGATCACCTACAACTTTCTCTTTTATAATCCCTATGTCCCAAATTAGTTGTCCTATATAAATTTTAGAATTATCCCAAAATAATTCTCTCATTTGTATTTGACTAGTATAAAATGTGTTAAAAATTAATGAGATCACATAGTACTAGCCTTATATAGAGAGATCCTTAAAAAATACAAATATTTTAAATAAGGACGAAATGAGTATTAAACAAAGGAAAAGAATAAGAAGTGTCTTTAGCCACAGTGAAAGGTGGGAGTAAGGTCAGGTAGCATTATAAAAAAGAACCATTGTTTCTTAAGAGAGACAATTCTGTCATTTGTTCATAGTCTCTTTTGATTCACAATTTGTTATCATGAATGTCTCTCATCCAACATTGGAGGTAAAGCTAATCCTACGAACACGAATAAATCTCCCAATCAACACATACCGGTTTAGTCAATGGGAAGCAACCCTATAGAAACTGACTCGAAAGGGTTGAACGTGAATCAAACTCAAGACCTCACTTCATGAAGTGAGTGTCTTGACCGTCAAGCCAACCTTTCTTCATGAATTGAAGAATTTCATTTTTTTTTTTTTTTCAAATGGGGAATAGTAGATTTAAAAGTTTATTGTGGTTGCAACCATGAGTTCCTTCCAACTGTGTCACATGGTGACAAGCTCTATTCAATGTCGTTGAGATGAATGATGATCTACTTCACTATAAGATGATTGAATAAATTGTTATGATTATACAAATATGACCAATTAAAAGCATAATCCCTTAATTTACTGGGTGTGTAAGGAGCTAAAAAGACATTAAGCTACAAAACTTAGATGGTTGCATGCTTTACACTCAAGATGCTGGTCGATCAAATATTTTCCGACATGCAAGCACTCAATGTGGTTTCGGTACATAGCCATCAACTGCAAAATTCCTGGTAGCCGAGGGTAGAGCTAAGCGCAAGCCATCCAGCTCAGGCTTGGCTATCACTTGACAGCCCAAGCGAGACCTGCCAATGCCCCCACAAATAATATATCAAGACATCCTTATAATGAAAAAATGTAAATTGATGACAGTTTGCAAGAGACTAACGTTTCCGTAAGCCCAAAAGCAAGATCCAGCATGTCATTTTCCTCGTCTGTAGGATCTTCTAGCTTGTTGTAGTATTGCACATCCTAAGCCAATGACCACCAATCAGTTTGTGTCATGAAGCACTACATCAATGAAGTATCATCCAGAATGCCACAATATGACAAGAATTACAGAGAGCATACCATCACAATTACATGACATGTTGAACATGCAAGTGAGCCTTCACATGCTCCTGCATTCACATCAGAAGGGACATTAACTTACCAGTGATGGGTGTTGGATACTTGGTTCATTGCTTAAAACTTTCACGTCTAAATATAATCTAAGTCGATTGTTTTAGGCTGAAGCACTCGATTGACTCACTAACTAGTCAAATAGGACAATGCAAGCTTTTAAACTGCTCGATAAGATTTACAAAAACTAATGCTAAGAGATATAATGTCCAAGTGGAGGAGCAATGGATGTCAGATTATGAGAGTGCCTTAAATAGAACATTGTGAAGCTATGCCTAAAATACTTACCTTCAAGTTCAATGTCATTCTCATGGGCAGCTTCTAACATTGACATTCCGAGGGGAACCTTGATGACCTGCTCATCTCCATCCTTGTCAACAAATGTCACAGATATCCTGCATAATCAACATTATATCCAAATATGAATTAGCTGTAAAAAAAATCTTTATTGGAAAGGTCGACTGACCTCTGACGTATAAGATCTTTAGCCACTCTAGTGTTTTGAAGAAGCCCAAGAAGTTTATGTTTTGGTGCGAAATTTGAACCCATATTATGTACGGATACTAGGATGATAGGATACCGTGATACTAGCTAGTTTTCCTATACCAAATTAGTAGCAAGAACTGACATGTACTCAAAAATGGCAAGAAAAAAGAGCAAAAAAGGAAATAAATATTAGATATATCAGATACAATAAGTTTTTGGCAAAAAGAGCATCATTGTATTCTCACAGATATAAGTATGTGGCCCCTAAACAACGTATGCACTTAAAATCCTTCAAAGGAAAACTTTTTCTGTATCCATGAATATTGGTCATCCACTTACCTATGACAGACAATTCTTTGGAGTCAAAAAGATAGAAGACTACTTGTGTAAAATGGCTAAAAATAGAAAAAAAAAGGTTGTAGGGTTGAATTTTGTAAAGTTGGAAGAATTTGGTACCCTTGTCATATCGACAGCTAAAAATTTGAGAAAAATAGTACATGAATGGCTAAAAATAAGAAAGGAGAATTCATATTGAATTGGATGAATTGGAAAGATTTAGTCCACCCTACTAAAAAGGATTGTCAATTAGTACCTAAAAATAAGAAAGATTTCTTCAGTTGTATGCAAGGATGCATTTGTTTCCCACACCCTCACATCTCATTTCGTATAGTGGAAAATTGGTTGTTATGGGGGTGGGAGAGTGGGAGTAAATCTACTAAAATAATGGTAGATTGAGATTTAGGCCCAGGAGATTCTAACATGGAAGATTCTCAAAGTGAGAGAGTGGGAGTAAATCTACTAACATAATGGTAGATTGAGCTTTAGGCATTTGACTACTGCTATAAGAATATTGCCAAAATTTGGTAGACCGTAATGTTGGCATTTGGCTAGAATATTGATTTCCTAATGGAATTTTTGGAAATTATTAAAAACATTGAAGTGTTCATTTGCATCCATTTCATAGTAAATATTACATGACATTCATATCATTTAAAAAGAGAGTACAAGGATAATCTACAAAATCAAAATCAGACAGCATAAGAGAACTATATTGGCAAAATAAATACAATGCCAACAAATTACAAAAAATCCAATAAAAGCTTCCAGTCTTTCCAGTCCAACTTCTGCTAGCCCCCATCAGCAGGGGAAAAAAAAGAGCCTGAATACTACCACCCTACCTGCACACAGCTTCCTAATATCTCGGACAATTGCGATCAATTTCTAATTTCAAAAGTGGCTCTTTCCTTCCCCTAGCCCAAGCAATAAGCTGAATCTTCATCATCGATTAGACTCCCATCACCCCAACCATGACATAACTCTTAAGCCCTCCAAATACCTAGAGCTTAGCCTCATTCGAATCTTTAACTCCCACAAACTCCAAAAAGGAAAAATTTAACCAGTGATTGTGACCAATGATTTTGAATCTCATAAGATACGTGTTGCTTTAATCCAAAAATAAATCGATCATGCATGTAATGGCTAAAAAAAAAAAGACAAAATTGCCCTGATAGGAGAAAACACTCTCCTTAAAATCAACAGAGCTCTCAGAAAAGCAATTGTAACCATCAAACTTCAATCAAGTAGTGCTGCAAGTGACCAAGTACATCAAATACAGTGAATATGTTTACTAAATGTGTATAAAATCTAAAAAACAACTTTCAGTATAAAAGCTATAAAAGAAGACCAAGAAATGAAAGAGAAATTGAAGCAAAAATGCTATGGAGAATAGAACATAAACCATGGTTATTGGAGGTTATTCGACCATTACAGTAACAAATAAAATTCCAGCAATTTACAAGAACAACTTACTTTTCTTTCTTTTCATTTCCTTCCTCACAGGCTTTATCAGCTGCAGTAGAAGAAAAAGAATGCTTCTGAAATGACATAATGGAATCATTAGGTTATCTTAGGGTTATTTCCAATGAAGCCCATAATTATTGAACAATTAATTTTTCTTAAGAAATTCAGTTTCAGAGCCATATAATTTCAAATCTTTACCTCTAATATACACCCTTCCAATAATGATAAGACAAATAAATGCACATATGCATGCCCACCTGAAAATTCGCTAACAAACTATGGTGCAATGCTATTATGAGGCCTACCCCTACCTAGATGCATGACAATTCAAGGGGGTAGGAGGACTTACAGGAGCATCTCAATTCAAGAAGGGTGAAATTTTACCTCAATTGACCTTTTTTCTAGTGTGTTTGCTGTGTTAGTTGAGCTTTAAAAGCAAATGAGGCCCAAAAAAAGGAAGAAGTTTAATCCAGCCATAACTTCAAAAAAAGGTTGATCCAACCATCCTTTTTACTCCATTAACTTTAGCTTAAATTCTTCTTAATTTTTGTCCAAAATGAGCTACAATCTTTATTAAGAGTTAAAATGGTGAAGAGACCTACTTTTTGAACTAGGCAGTAGTAGGAAAGAAACCTACTTTTTTATTTTGAAAGATCAAAGAATTATATTAAAAGAAAGGAAATATACAAAAGTGAGAAAAGCTTCTATTTTAAGCAAAAATAAAAGCAAAGAAACTAAAACAAAGAGGAGCCACATAGAAGAAGTCATCCCTGACCAGGCAAGATGGTCAGCCACTTCATATTTCGAACCATGGATCTTCCTCACAAACAGACATTTTGAAAAAATTATATATCTAATCTCAAGAATGGATCTGATCCAAGGGAACAACAAAAAGGAGGACCAGATAACCACACTACAACAGTCACCAGTGTTCAAAGAGTCGAGTATCCTACATCCTCTCAGAAGTTCTATTGCTTCTAGCTCATAGGGACTCACACCAAAGGATGACTCCAAAAAAAGAAGCAATCAATGAAGAAGAACTGACTCCAATGGGAACCTACTTTTTATAGGTCCAATTGGCATAAAGAAAGCAAATGATCCTAATGCTTGCATTCTTCTTCACAAGTTGCAGCGCTCTTTGAAGAGTTTTCAAACCCCTATTACTGGAAAGCAATTCCTTGATAGTCAAAGTAAATGCAGGGAAGTGCAGCTCATAATGGAACCAAGATCAAGTATTAATGGGAGATAGAAACAACAAGATAAATCATTTACACTAAAATATTACAGATGGATACATACGGTAAGCTACCCATTCAGAAGGAATTAGGTATCATAATGTTGTCATGCAAAATTTGTCCAAATCAATAATGTCTATCAAATGGATTGGATGGTCCACCAACTAAAAAAGAAAAAGGAAAGGACATAGATCTAAGGAAAAGGAAAAACAGTGAAAATATACAAAAGAAGAGAAACAGAGGAATCTAACTGTCCAAGTGGTCTTGTTTTCTTTTTATGTATTTACACCTCTGGTGCCTCCTTTTCTATAAAATATGAACCATTTAAAAAAAAAAAATTGCAATTCTCAGAAGACTCTTTGAACTCCAGAACTTGAACATTTCTCAGAGAGTACTTTTGGGATCCATCCTTGCAAAATTCTTTCAAATCAACCATTGGGTACTTGGTGTTATTTGGGAATTATTCAAGTTATTGATCTAGATACTGTCGTTTGAGGTCTCCACCACATTGGCACTTAATCTCTGTGATGTTGTTAGGGATTCACAGTCCCATCAGCATAGGATTCACAGTGTCCTTTGAGATTTGTAGTCCTATTGATACCCCACACTTTTTTTCGTCAACACCCTACACTTGGATTCCTACAAATGTTAGTCCCAAAACCCCACTAAAGGTGGTGTCAATAAGTCACCTCATGTGCATCTCATACTTGCACCTCACAAGCAGAAGAATTTTATTGTTGAACACCAGTAGAAGATTCATCTACAAACCTCTACAAGTGGAATAAGGTTCAAAGATCCCACAGGAGGATTCATCTAAATCCATGTACAAGTCCAAACTGACACTTTAAACATGTAACATGCAATTCTAGTAACAGTACAGTACTGTAACTTAAAAATCTTCTAATTTGAAGTTGCAATTTGGGCTCAAGATTCTTCAGTTGTAAAAGCAGTATTGGATTGATCTCTCAAAGGTAGAGGCATTGATCCAGCAGTTGGAACAACTGCACTCATCACATTCAAATCCAATATACAATTATTGTTGTAATCTTGAAACTTGTGTCTAGTTTTCAAATTTGTTGTATCCAATATACACATTCAAATTTGTGTCTAGTTTTCCAAGAAACTTAAAATATCAAGTTCATCATGAGGCTAATAAGGTGGATGGTGGGCTAGTGAAATAGAGGAGTCTACTTTTTCACTAGGGGGTGGGTGATTGAGGTATGGGAATTTGGCCCTAATGCCCAAAGAACCCGGCCTGAAAAACAAAAAAGGCTAGCTACAGTCTACATCGAACCCAATCATGGCAAGATCCCATCGTTAGGATGGAAATTTGGCCCAAGAGCCCAAAGAGCACATTCCACAAAAACCAGGCTCTGCATGGATCCCAACTCACAGTTTCTTGTTATAACCATGGTTTTTCTTCTTTCACTCTTTTTAAGAAGGCTTTACCTAAAATGTAAAAGACAAGCAAAATGTCTATTAAGTAAACTTACCTATTAATTCTTCTATTCTTGTTATGGTATGAAAGATAACTATAAGTCTGTAACATCAGAAATACAGTCATATTTCCAAAACAAGGGGAAAAACCAAGAAAAACAGAACAACCATTCGATCAAGAAAAGCAGGTCTTAGATAACAAAAGTTAAACATGGTGGAGTTTTTTTTTTTTTTTTTTAAAAAAAAAGACTAACCAAATGTTGCAGGTAATGGTTCAAATATCCATGCGTATAGCCTGTTCTACTTGAGGACGCAGATCGACCTGCCAAAAGTACAATATTATTTTCAATGAAGGAAATGAAAAAAGAAATATTAATGGTGGAAAAGCATAAATAAATAATTGACCAAACCATTTCTTAACACACATGCAATTCAAATACTAGTACACTTAACATTAAAAAAATAATGTTCATAAGAACCTTTAACAATGTTAGCAAGTATTCATGGTTGCAACATGAAGATTGCAGGTTCAAGTCATGTTAACATCTTAAAAACTATTAAAAATAATAATTTTAGCAGTAAGCCCCATTATTGAGTGTAGACTGTCATCATAGAAGAGCAATTGTCTCTCTTTGTTGGAGCAGGATTGCCTTTATTAAGAGCATTACGCCCAGTTTGACTACTATGTTATGCAGTCACAATACCCAGTGGCTGTTGCAAATAGATTGAGATCAAGTGCAACTTCCTTTAGAATGACCAAGAAGTTATTAGGAAATACCGCATAACAGAATGGTCAACTGTCTAAATCAATTAAGAATGCCTCGGAATTATATACTAAAAAAAGGGTTGAGTATTTCGTGTCCTAGGTGACATTGGATAATTGAAGGGGAGGCTGGTTTATGGAAGGAGGTGCTGGTGAAAAAATACACACAATAAGAATGGGTGGTAGTTTTGTCAATCGCCATTTAGAATGTTATCAAGAATGTGGAGAGGCATGTAAACACTCATATTAGCCTCACACATGCCCACACATGTAAGGGGAGTGTAGAATTAGTGTGTCAATATCAGTGGTAAAAAGGGATGTTAGAAGTGTCTGCTTCAAATGGTGAAAATCTATTTTTCTAAAAAGATGTCTGGTCAAAGCTGGCCTAAGAGGTGATATCCTTTGTTTAATGTTGCCATGAAAAAAAAAAATCAGTTACCTCTCAAAAAAGAAATTTTTGCCATGGACAAACAGGCTCAGGTTTCTGATTATAAAGATAGTATTGGTAAGAGGGTGGCTCATCTCAGTTTTAAGATCAAACTCTCCAGAAAAAGAGATGCTTTTGACCATCATCTTTGGATTTGGTCACCTGATGCAAGTGATATTTTTTCCACAAAATCAAAAGTCTGGCTCCCTCATGGATCAGCAGATAGCTCCAAAGATGAGCCCAGAGATATGGAGAACCTGGAGTGTTTTTAGCACTTTTAATGGAGTGCTGCTTTCAACATAATCTTAAATATGAATCACCTTCAAAGTTGGGCACGTCTTAGTTGGTAGATACTCTTGTGCCTTAAAACAGTAGAAGAGATAAAATCATATCCATATTCATTGCTCCAATCTAGGGATGCAATCTGGAGGGGCGGGTCTGGTTGAGAGCATAACTTTAACCCGCCCACCCAGATCAAATTCGGGTTACTACTCTTTGACCAACCCATATTTCGACCAACTTTTGTCCCTTCGCCCCCGCCCCCCAACCCAACCCATTTTATTTTTAAAACCCCAATCCATTTTAAATTCAAGCCAATCAATTTGGTTCAGGCCCCCTTCACCTCCTTCTCTGCTCAGTTGCTGGCTTTCTTTGGTATCAAGTGCCGTCTTGGTTCAATGTGGCGTGGGTTCCTGCTGGTTCTCTGATTTCTCAACTAGAGAGCTGGCAATTCTGTCATCTAAATTCTAAAGGTCGCACTTGAGAGATGGCAACGATGTGGACCCTTTCGGTGAACGGAGTAACAGAGCATCCAAGAACAAGTCGTTGTCTGCTTTGGATCTCTCTAGTTTGGTTTGGTGGAGAGCTGCTTCCTGGGCGTCTATCTTGCCTGCCTTTAGATCCTCCTCTATCCAATCCATTCTGCAGCAGCTGAGAGGAGGTGATTTCAGATATTCCTAGTTGACGCCCCCCCCCTTCCCCCCCTCCCTCCCTCAGAGGAGAAATTACTAAACGTCTAGCATTCCCTCATGCTTGGCGCCAATGAGTTTTTTATTTGAGAGAAAAACAGAAGACTATGCCTCCCCCTCCCTCCCTCTACAGTGTGTTAAAGCTCAATCTTGATGGAAGTGTTGTGGGTGCCCCAGGTCAAGCTGGACTAGGTGGTGTAATCAAAGAGTAATGAATCTATCATTGCATTTTCAGGCCCAGCCAGCTTTACTTTATGGTGTGAAGCTGGCAATTGATAAATCCCTTCTGCCTTTAATCGTTGAAGGAGATTCTGCATGTGTCATTAGTTGGGCTTCCAAAGGTGTCTCTTTCCCTTGGCAGATCGCCAACATTGTTGAGGAAATCCGGGATATTTGCACTGGTTCTTCAGTTCCCCTCTGTCACGCCCCTAAGGAGGTAAATGGGGAGTCCAATAGGCTTGCTAAAAGAGGAGTTTCACAATCTCACGTGGTCACTGGAGATTTCACCCTATGTAGTTCCTAGTGCTCCTTCAGTCAACCAGCTCTTGCTTTGCTAGGGGTTGTATTGTTGGTTCTTTGTTGTTTTCCTTCTCCTCAGGTGCCTACTGTCCTTGCCTCTCAATTTTGGCCCTGTCTGGGCCTTTTTGTTGTATATTTTGCTTTTCTGGTGGAATAAAATCTTTATCATTTGGGGAAAAATTTGGGTTACACGTGAACCCATGTAATTAAGTAGACAATTTAAGCCTATATAGTGTAAATTGTGTTGGCTTGTTCCAAGTAAATAGACATATTTATAAAAAACAAGTTTCCATCACCAAACAATCACTTGAAAAAGTTAAAAAGTCATAAATTAACATATCAAAAAATGGTATAATTTGTATAATAATTCGAGCAAGTTGGGTTATTTAAAGCTTGACACTGGTCAAATCTATTTAGTCCAAAAAATCCACATTTTAAATGGGTTGGATTAGCCACCCATATTTTTAGCTAAGTCGATCACGTTCAGGTTGGCCCGAACCCAAGTTGCAACCGTGCTCCTCTGCAATAGCTGGAGAGCCTACATCAATATATGGCATAATGGATTTGGGCCTAATCAATTCTCTGCTATATTATAGTTGATATTTGATATTAAATTGCTGCATTATGACTTTTGTGAAAGGAAGGAACAACATGTTCTTCAGAGTGTAATGGCTCCAGTGATTGAAGTTATAAGTCATTTCAGGGGAAGTTTCTCTAAAGTATTTCTCATGGATATCTAAATCGGATTTGTATGTGAACAGGACTGCCCACGATCAATTTCGTAGAGGCAAGTGACAATTGAACTACAGAGTGCTGCATCAACTGAAATTTTTAAAATAAACTTCAAGGGTAATTTATGTTTCTAGTAAAGGCTTTAGGAGTAGAAAAGCTATGACTGACCATGCATTGGAATCAGCCTCTTTTTAGGCCTACTTATCACTAAAAGGTTTGAGTAACAGCTATATCCAAGCCATTTAATTTTGTTACAAAGACATGAGAATGATTAGCCCGTAAGAGGAGCTGTAGTGAAAGGGGCAAAGGGCTCTCAATATATAGATGGTGAAAATAACGATGTAGAAAACAAGATGAGGAATCTCTAAAAGGACACTGTACAACAATCAAAAAGGGATGGAGCACAAATGGGAAGTACATTTGTTTTGGCTATGCTATTCAATGGCCCAATTGAGGATCTAAATTAATCCACAAATTCAAGTCAAGATTATAGACTTTTTTGAAGGGGCAATCTATCTCTTCACCGTTCTCCAAGACTGGCAAATGAAATTGACACATTGTAGTTGGCAGGTGAGGGCATTTTGAGTTTTTTTGAGTTGCGCATTGTGTTTTTTTTTTTTTTGAAGACCGAATTAAGCATTATTTTCAAGGAAGCTTTATTCCTATTCTTCCTTTGTTTGCAGCCGAACTTTGTATTCCTTTTCCTATTGCTAGAATTGCTACTGTTCAAATGGAGGAAAAGAGGGGGGGAAAGAGATGGCCAATGCATGAAAATTAGAATTGTTTGAACTCAAGAAACCTGGTGTCCAATTTGGATTTAAACCCAATTTACATATTGATTAATGCCTATCATACCCGGCGATATTTTGGAAACTGATCAATTTAACATTTCATTCATGGTTATCCAAAACCAAAACAAAGATACCTGTATCTTCCACCTCATAATGCAAGGTCTCACTTCTCATTATCAAACTTATACAGGGTGGCCTATCTGTTTTCCAGTGAAACCAAAAACTGAAATTTAAAGTTCTTAAACATTTAAAAAAAGGTTAACGTATATTTGAAAAAAACACTAACTTTAACATTTAGTTCAATTCAACAATTTGCCCACTTCTTCATCACAGAAAATAGCTTTTTAATTTCTTTTATTGGTGAGAGATCATAGTAATATGAAGTGGAATCCACATTTAAATATTACTAAATTAGTAAATTATACACAAAAGAGGGGGAAAAGATAAGATAATGGAGAGAGCATTGCAGCATACCTATTTTTAACTCCTTGACCATCCAATGCCCAAATTGTGAAAGTTTAGAACTAAACATAATCTTTAAACAGAAGAAAAAAGTGTTACATTCTGACATAATAATCTTTACACTGAAAAAAAAAGGTGTCACATTCTCACATTCACTAATATTATAAAAAATTATTTTAAAATTCAAAGATAATGTATTTTCATATGCAAACAATTTCTTTAAGGTAAAACCCACCAAAAGCAACCACTATAACCACAAGTAAAATAGTTAAATACTTTCAAGTTGTTTACAATTTTAAGGACAATGTGATAAATCAAAAAAATTCTAAAGGAACAAATAAAAATGATACAAGTGGATATTTTAGTCAAAAGTCGAGTGCATCTAAAAAACAATTTGGGTTTATGCTGGGTAGGTCAACAACAAAAGTTGTTTTTATTCTAAAACAACTTATAAAGAAGTTTAGAGAGAAGAGGAAAAACCTTTATATAATTTTTATTAACTTTTGAAAAAAAAAAGAGCCTATGATAAAGTACCGAAGAAACTAATTTGGAGAACTTTGAGGAATAAACACATCCCAATGCCTGTATTAAGATTATTCAAGATATGTACAAGGGTGCAACCCCTAATGTTAGAACCGTTTGTAGGGACACAACAGAGTTCCCTGTTGGAGTAAGACTCCATCAAGATGAAGTGAGATGAGGTGCAACCCCAATGACTATACATGTTTGCACTAATCATGGGCGACTTAACATCGGAAATCCAAGATGAGGTGCCTTGGCGTATGATTTTTGTAAATGATATAGTATTAATTAGTGAGATGAAATAACAACTCAATGTGAGGCTTGATTTGTGGAGAAGAACATATGAGTCAAATGGTTTGAAAATTAGTAAAACTAAAACAGAATACATAGAATGTAACTTTAGTAGATTAGACGATAGTAAGGAACTAAAGATAACACGATAAAAATAGGAAACGACTTAGTTGTTCATTGTCATTAATTTATATATTTTGGCTCTATGGTAGAACCCCAAAAAGGTTTTGACTTGGATATAACAAATAGGGTAGGGGCAAGGTGGGCAAAATGGAGAAAAACTAGTGAAGTCATGTGTGATAAAAGAGTCCCCCTTCGCCTAAAAGGGTGATTTTACAAAACAATTATTAGACTTGCAATGCTATACGAAACAGAGTGTTGGGCAATGAAAAAAAGACAAATAAACAAAGTTAGGGCAACTGAGATGCGCATGCTACATTGGATGAGTGGTTTAACTCTAAGGGATAGACTTAGAAATGAACGCATTAAGGATAATTTAAAGATAGCTCTGATAGATGACAAATTGAGAGAAATTTGTTGGAGGTTGTTTGGTCATATCAATAGAAGACCAAACACAACCCCAATGCTTAGAATTGAGAGGCTAAGATCGAAGGCACTAGGAGGAGACGACAAATTTTGAAAACTTAGAGGAAAGGGATAGAAAAGGACATGTTAGATTGTAAAGTGACTGAGGATATAGTTTATAATAGAGCCAACTGGAGAAGAAAAATCATAAAGCCGACCCTAGATAATTGGGATATTGGTTGTTGTTGCTGTTTATGATGATGATGATGATGGTATTTTAGTCAACAAGATACGTTCTTTATGCCATTTGATAAACAATCAAGTTAAGACATATGACAACAAATCTATTGAGAAACACCTTCATTTAGCATGTGTTTGATTATTTGTGGTTTTGAAGTAGTTATAGACCTTTGGAGTAATTTCAGTTTTTTAATACATTCTTGTGTCTTTTGCTTTTATATACTTAAGAGTCAAGATCATCATATGGTGGATAATAGAAGAGAACGCTGAGGAAGGTCTCTCACAAGAGAAGATTGCAATTGCCATAATTACATGGAGAACGCATGTTCTCCTAATTTTCTAGGTAGAACTTTCCCTCTTGTGGGGCCCACACTTGTCCTAAAATTGCTTCTTACTGAACATATATATGAGGTTCTATTTCTAAGTTTGGATTCTCTGCGGCTCATTTTATGCGAGAGGAAGATTATATATTTATGTATCAAGAAAAATGACAAAGAAAGTTAAAATGAATATTTAAGACTGAAACTTAATTTTTGTGCATTCCCCTCCGCCCCCCTCAAAAAAAAAACCTTATAGATTGGGAGCCTTAGGTAGTCTAATCAGGCAGCCTTTTTTTAGTGATAGTCAAGCTTCTATATTGTTCCAACACTCCTCATGAGTCACAAACATACAGGCGCAGAGAAAAATAGAAATATAAGCAATAGATACTTGCAGCGGACATACTAAAAGATTGTCCATTTGAGATTTTCATATCTGAGACTGATCGAAGCAACATCCAAAGAGGACCCCAGCACCTGGACCAGTATGGTACAGAAGACATAGAGATCTTTGAAATGGTTGGAACCAATGATATAATGGCGCAAGCCCAATTTCAGAACCAATGACACAATGACAGAAAAATCCACAAGTCTTGTCACACAAACCATGGTAAAGACCTTCACCACATAAAACATGACAGGCCATTGGCAAAAAAGAACAGAAAATGATATCAGGAGCAGAGAAGAACAGAAATATTAGCAAGAGATACTTGCATCACTCCATATCCGTCCACATGGAAATCCAAACCAATCAATCACAAGCCAAGCAAATTCATCAAAAAGGACTCAAAATCTGATAAACAGATTTCTATTTAGAATTAATAATTTCAGAATCAAACACCGACACCAATTTCAGAATTTTCAACAAAAAAACAAGGCTTATAAATGCAACACATATTTAGATAGAGAATAAGAAGAAGCATACCGATGAAAGAGGCGCAAGATTGCGAAGTGGAGAGAGAGAGAGGGGCGAGAGAAAGGTATTTAGGTGTTGCGACGGGCAAAAGAGGAAGCGAGGAAGAGGTTCGATTCCCAGCGCATTAGGGTGAGACCACTTATGGTTAATGGTGATAGTTATAAATGTAGATGTTACTAAAAATCATTATAATTAGACTAACAAAGATATACTTTAAAAGTTTAAAATAATTAAAATAATTTTAGTTTAATGAAAATTTATTTAAATTTAATTAAAATAATTCTATGGATCATATGTTTATATTTAAACATTTTTAAAAGATAGTTACTATTATAATTTATGACATTTAGCTCCACCAAAATCAACTTAATAATAATTCAAGAAGGTTTGGTCTGACGATCAAGAAGCTCTTCTCGTAAAGAGTGAGTTTGATTCATGTCCACTACCCCTCTGGGTCACTCTGTTGCATACCAGGTGGACACTATATTTAGTTAAAAAAGAGTAACATATAAAAAAGTGGGAGTATTAGAAAAAAAGGATAGATTTAAAAAGTATTTTCAAGATGAAGTTTCAAAGGTAGATAGATTTGAAAAACTATTGACTTTCAAAAATCTAAAAATTAGCACTAAAAATCGATTGATTTTAAATAAATTATTAATCAAACAGTAAATTTAATTTTGAATGAGTTCAAATTGATTATAGATACAAATGATGAAGAGTAAATTTCTAAATGGATATGAGAAGGAAAAGGTTTGATTTCACACCTTAATGAGCTCCCCAAGTGAAAAAATATTCCACTAGGAGGTAATATATAATGGTCTAAGCGGCTACAAGTAAATTGTGAACCACACCCACACGTGTTACACTTGATATACTTGATGTACTATTTAACCTAAAGTATTGACCCTTTTCATCCATATTTGGTTATTGTCTGTGCAAAATGTTAATTTAAGATATAGTTGCCTCATACAATCATGTTTTTAATAGTCCTGCTTTTCAAATGCCTTGTTGAGATTAGATTAATGATTTCTAGTATCAAGACTTTAAAAAAAAATAAAAAAGCCACAAGCCCAGTCTCTCTAGTCTCTACCCTCTTTAAATTTGGATATGTTATCTAAAATAATTTATACCACATTATCATGGTGAATATCTGCCATTTCAATCATTTCTAAGAGCAAATGCATATGATATCAGTCTCTCTAGTCAATATCCTCTTTAAATTTGAATATGTTGTCTAAAATATTTTGTAACAGTGTCATTTCAATCATGAGGAAATGGAAGTTCTGAGTTTGATTCTTGTTCAATTCCAATGAGCTACTTCTATAGAGTTACCTTATGTATGTGGGTAAGGAGATTTACACTGAGGATTAGTCAAATGCTCTAAAAGATCTAGACATTGAGTCATAAAAAAAATGATTAATTTTTATTTGAAACATCAACCAATTTATGGAACACCATCTTTGGTTGAGAATTAAACAAAAATGATCCATCTTTTGTCCTTTAATAATTTTTTTTTGAATTTACGTGTGGAAAACCGCGGGATACCCAGCGTAAACTCTTATGGGTGAGCCCCACTATCCCTAGGGCACACCAAGGTTAGGTCACAAGGGCTTGAACCCGCAACCTCCCACTTCCTAAGGTGAGAGGCAACCAGTTGAGCTACACCCATGTGGGTTAAAATAACTTAAAATAAGAAATACCCAATAAGGTTAATTCAGCCAACTCCATTTTTTTTTTTTTGAATTTAAGTGTGGGAAACCGCGGGATCAGGAGTCGAGATATCGGCCGATATTAATAGGTTTTTAAAAGAAAATAAAAAAAATTAAGAGAGAGAAAAATATCGGCCGATACATAATATTAAACCCTTACGCTGGATACCCAGCGTAAAACCTCCATAGGTAAACCCACTACCCCTAAAGCACACCAATGTTAGGCTATGAGGGGTCGAACCCGTAATCTCCCACTTTCTAAGACAGGAGGCAACTAATTGAGTTAGAACCTCCTATGTTGTTGGCTTAAATGAATCAAGCCACTTCTTATTGTGTTCCGTCTACTATTACATGTACTATGGGCTCAAATCTATTGACATTGGAATTTTTCTTCTTCATAATTTCTATAGAAGTATGGATCATATAATGGAAGTAAATATTAATGATCATTTTTAGAGGAATGTGCTTTTACATGAACAACATTGCCAAAGCACTGTCGAATATTATTTTGAAACCCTTCTTAGAGCTAGAATGGTAGAACCAATTAGAGCTCTTAGACCATTGAACACAACTAAAATAATCCCCTTCGATGACTTGCTTGCATGCATGCCTTGGATATCTTTCCCAGTGCACCATCTAAAAGATAAAACCTATTATTCTTAGCCCATGTTCTCCACTAAGTTACAAAAAAATTATCTTATTGTTTCAATTTTCCATCTCGCAATGTGCTCACATGAAAGCTAAGTTACAATTTTCCATTAAAAATAAAATTTCTCTCATTTTTCAATTCTTGTAGATTTTTTTATATTAATTTGGATCAGATCGGGTCGGGTTGGATAAAACAAAATTCGAGATAGGTCTAGTTTGGTCAGTAGTTTAAAATTCTGGGTCACCCAAGGTTGGGCCAGGTAGAAAATATATCATTACTTCCATCCAACTACATGCCAATCCGACAACCCAACCCATTGCAATCCCTAGTTCAAATAACTTGTTTAAACGTGGTCAAGTATTCAGATTAGTTTAATCCATTTAATAAATTATTAAGACTATATATAGGATGGATCGAACCATTTAAAATTGTCAAGTTGGATAATCCCATTGAATAAATATGTAAAGTTAGATTCAAGTTGGGTGATTAAATTTTATTAGAAGGCCCAGAGTTGGGTTCACATGTTTAAATTTGACTTGATACTCGAAATTGGTTTATCCATTTAATAAATGAGTAGAAACATATTGGGTCAACCTGTTTAATTTTTATTTAACAAATGAGTCGAGCAGAAGACTTTAAAATTCATTGACTTATTTGCCAATAGGGCCATAACACATACGTATTAGTGCGGCATTATAATGCCGATACGCTTTCGCTCTCTCTTTTTTTAAATTTTTTTGGAAAAATATGAGAAATTTAAGGAAAATGAAAAACTTAGTGTAAAGATATTTTTGTTAAAAAAATAGTTATTTTTATAGAGCATTAGAGCCCAGACAATCGAAATTTTGATACGAATACAATATGTCATAAAATTTTGAAAAATGTCTAAAAATTTTAGAAAATAAAAGACTATTATAAAGAAACACCTAATATAGAATTTATGTTTTATAGTATCCTATACTCAAATTATCTTTTATTACGATTCATAATTTTTTGTAAAAAAAAATTTCATTAAAATATTTGAATAGCATAAAAATCACAAAAACAACATAAAATCATATCAATCACATTAAGTGTTCTTCATTTAATTCCAGAAATATTTGTATACCATGTTATTATTTTTTTATCATAAGAAACTACAAAATGGAAGGTATCTTAGAAAACGTAACTTTCATTACATTTTTGAAAAAAAAAATTGAAAGACCACAGTGACACCTTATACACTTATCAATCGTATTAAGACATCTCTATTCGATTCTATAAGCATTGAATATTATTTCATTCAATTATTTAATGAAAACCTCAAAATCAAGATTATCTTAGAGCAGACATTAAAAAGGTTGATGAAAATAACTCAGAATTATCAGACTTTAAGAAAAAGTTTACAACGACAATATATTTTACACTTGAAGAACTTGTTTCTAAGCCTTCTTAAAATTATACACAATACAAGATTCAACATGAAAAATAGTCGAAATGTCGACTGCAATGGGGCATGTACGTACGTTGCATCGATCAATATGTATCAGCATCTTGGAAAGTAATATGTATTGGTCCATACACAATATATCAACCGATTTTAAACTCCTAGTCGGGCTAAGTTTTTTTTAGATTTTCGTGTGGGAAACTTATACAGAGTCCTACTAAAACCCCCACGGGTGAGCCCACTACTCGTAGGGCATACCAAAGTTAGACCATATAGACTCGAACCCGCAACCTCCTACTTTTCAAAACGGGGGCAACCAATTGAGCTACACTCATATTCGGACTAATTTAGCTCATTTAAACTTATCAAATTGCAACGGTTCATTTTGTAAATAGGTTAGAGTCGGGTATGTATGTAACGAAGGTAATTTAGTTTGATGAACTCCTTCAAAATCTCACTTTTGCATGAAAATCATTTTTTTATGAAAATTTATCGAAACAAACATACACCTAGATAATGGACATACATCAAATTTATGGTGACAAATCACATAATCTTCTTCACTGCAGATTGCATCTTAGAATATTTTGAATTTTTAGTTTTGTATAGGTTTCTCCAATAGAACTAAAATTCTAAAAAAAATCTCGTCATCTATGTAAAATTATTTATTTCCTTCTTTCCAATTATCTTTGCATTGTTACAATGTTTGAATTGTCCAACATCATATGGCATTTGGAAATTGAAGGAAAATACAATCAGTATATTATAGAGCTCTTCTATGATCATAAAAGCATACCTTCACTAACCCAATATGGGAGGCTATATAATGTAAATTGCAACAAATGTGCTATAAATTCTTGTATTTCGTACATAAACTCAATAAATTCAACCAAAAATCATATTTTTCATCAAAAGGATCTTTTCAGCTGCTTGAAATCCATTGAATCAATGCACTCACCTCTGCTCCTAAATGGATTCAGCAGCTTCAAAAGATTGGTTGCCTTTTCCTTTGTTCTCTCACTGCAACCCAATTGCAATACCAACAGGATCTTCTGAAATGCCCCAACCTGAAGAGCCTCTACGGAAGTCCGCCCATCTTCTTCTCTGCAGTTCTTGCAGAGCTTCCAAATAATGGAGATGGCGAACTCAGTCGCCAATTCCGACACTCTCAGAATCTTCTTCACCAAAACCGGCATCGTTAGAGCTTGATTATATGCCTTCTCTCTCCCTTCTTCGAATCCGCACAGCGCGTCCAAGACACCCAAAGCCTGCTCCGTGATGCTTCTATCTGAATCAACTAGCATCTCTAGTAGTACAGGAACCAGACCCATGTCGACAATTGTAGTTGCAGCCTTCTCTTTTAAGGTGGGGGATGCAGAAGGCGTCGACAATGACGACTCCGGGAGCGGTGAAATCAAGTAGAAGATGGCCAGGAGAGAAGCTTTTGTGGCCGTAGGGCAGATGGGTTCTTTTATCATCTTCACTAACGCCTCAATCAACCCTTCCGTCTCCGACAAAGCACTTAGAAGCTCTTGATCAGACGAGGCAAGGTCTTTTACCATCTGTAGAATAACATACATAGAATTTGAATCTTATTGAATCAAAGGAGAGACTCTATAATTATTATTCTTTTTGAACGGATAAGATTCATTCAAAGTGAGAAAAAATCCTAATATACAAAAAGTGGGCTTGAAACACGAGCAAGCAAAACCAAAACCCCCACGGTCCGGCTAGACCAGAAACAAACCCGCAAGGGGGCAAAAGGAACACTAAATGTCAGTGAAAATTTCTGTATAAAACAAGACAGAATGAGAGTACTTAAATGGTTAGTCCAAAAAATGAGACTCAGAAAAAGTGTCATTTTTCTTTACAGTAAACAAGTGATTAATATTTAAGAATCCGAATGAGCCCGGCATTTGCATAAGAAATGAGTGAAACTCATTTTGTCCAATTTTCTTTTAATCCCTATGCTTTTCTCTCTTCTCAATATTTCATTCATTTTCAGTGAACTAAAGTAAAAGTGTTGGTGTACCCATCAATTTTTAATCTTGGAAAAAACAATATTTAAGTCTAAATCTATTTTTACCACCAAAGCAGCACTCCTCCGCCCAGCCAAGCTTCCTCGTTCAAGAAACCAAACCATGCAACGTAAAGATGCCTGTGATCGGAGGCGCGATCGAGCGTTATCGTCTAGCGGGAGCATCCATGTCAACATGGACAAGATCTCCTCTAAACACTCCCCGTAATTCTCAGCAGATGCAGTGGCAAATGAGTCGAACAGAGCAGCCATTACCCGGCCCGCTTCGCTAGCTACAATGCACTGCCGGTCGAGCTCGCTCTCCATTCCGAACTCCTTGATCTTCTTCACCAATTCACGGCATCCGTCCAGGTCCCCGCATTGGCTTGCATTCATGATCTTAGATAGTATCTCCGACACCTCGGCGGGGGTAACCGGAATTCGTGGAGTAGGGATCCGTTCGACACCTAAGGCACAGTTTGCAACACACCATTCTTGTATCATCCTTCTTATAGTGTGGTTGGGGATCTGTTCGTGGGTGGTCAACTCCTGGTTCGTGACCGGACAGGTGCGGTTACCGGCTTTGAGCCAAGCATCGATGTTTTGCCGGTCGTATGTAATCCCCGTCGATAATGTCACCGGGTCCTTCATCAGGTCTAGTGAGATGGGACATCGAAATTGGGCCGGGATGGGAAGATCAATTGTCATATCGCCGGGTGGATTCTCCCCGTTTAACCGGTTCCTTCGACCGGCTCTTCGGGTTCTCAACATGGGCGAGGTGAGAGAAGAAGAAGAGGAAATACAACAAATGTGATTATATATGACACGAGAATTGAGAAGACTTGCCGCAGTTGGGATTTGGGATGGCGTTTTTATAAAACTGGAAGAAAGTTTAAAACGCGTTTTTTTAATTTCAAAGCATGACACGTGTGCATTGTCATGTACTTGGGGCCCACAGAACTAGATATTTTATCTCGACGCTCCGAATTTGCTCTCAAGGAAAATACCCTGATTGGACGGTAGGATCTTTGAGCACGCACCGTCCTTGGTTGGATGTGATTTTGAATATTGACCGTTGAAGTTTGAATGTGAAGCAAAGTGCAGAGGGAAACGGTAAATGCCCCAATTTTAATAATATTATGACACTATTGAAATTTGACGAGTTGACCCATATGCCATACGGCGGGGTCAACCGGTCGGTGTGAATGGCTGACCCGACCCAGCCATCATCCCCTGGTTTAGTCTTCGAATGGATGGATGCTGGATCCGGATATTTTGTTTTATTTAATTTAATTGACTCCATGTAAGTCTAAAATCTATACATCAAATTTATTAAACAAAGCAAACAAAAATTAAATTACTGAGTTTTTTTTCTTTTTTTGAATTTATGTATAGGAAATTTCATTATACTCAGCATAAAACTCCTATAAGTACCTCTAGAGCAACCAAAGTTTAGACTATAGGAGTTCAAACTTGCAACCTCCTGCTTTCTGAGACGGAAGTCAACTAGTTAAATTACACCCACGTGAGTAATAACACACATCTAACATATGCGGGCGCTGAAAAGTTTAGAAATTTTGACAGATTGTGAATTTTATTTCATGATTATAAAAACTATATAAATTGATAAATAATTATAAAAGTTATTGTATCATTAAAAATGAAACTCAACAAATTAGATTAGTCATTAATTTTTAAGATAAGAATAAGTTATTATATAAAATTTTAACCTGAAATTTAGATGTAGAAATCCATCAAATCAAATAATAAAAAATTAATTATAACTTTAAAAGGAAAAAAAATAATTTTAACAGTTTAGAACTTTAGATTCAATATAAAATAGGTTTCATTTAGAGCCCATGTGTCTAAAAGAAGTGTTGTATAGTGTCCCTCTATTTAACTTTATTTTAAAATTTTAACTATTTCGTATTGGATTGTCAAATGGACTCTTTTTAATAATAAATATTTTAATTTCAACTCTTATTTTATAATATTATATATAAAAAAAAAAAAGGGGTTAGCTTTATGAATACTGCAACATGACTAATTCAGATTCTTGTTCTAATTTAATGGTTTTTAGAAAATTACAAGGATTGACTCCACAAAGATAGAAGAGTCGTCGTTCGTACTTCGTAGGATGGTAAGCTCATTGGCATGGGTTGGTACGTTTCGTCAGTGGGAAAGAGGAATGAGGCGCACGCCACGTGTGTGTTCCGCGTACCTCTGGTTATTGTGAAGAAACATCCAAAACAGGCTTCACGTGTTTTAACTCAACTGCTGGAGCAATAAAAATCTCGAATTCAAATATTTATAATTTAGGGCGAGCGATCTTCTTCCATATACTCTGTTGAATAAGACACGAAATTTAGAATATTATTCATTTTAACTTTTCATTGCTGTACAAAAGTATTTTTAAAAAATTCAGTGATCTTATCAGTGATTTAATTTATTTTTCTGTAAGAAAACATAATCTTACTTAGATAAATTCCTGTCACGCCCCGAACCCAGATGTGAGTCCGAAACACAACTAATTTTTTATTTTTTTTTTAAATAATAAACTCTAATCACCCAACATCATAACTGGGCTGGATCTTCAAGTTTACCAAAACCCGATCCTAAAAAATGTCACACGTGCTTTTCACACATGGACTCAAACATATACCATATGTCCCCATATCACACAACGAATATTTTCATTTATCTCATCAGCGTTACGCACGAAAGCATAGTGGATATAATGTATACAACATTAAAACTGACAGATATAAGTTTCTTATGCCACATGAGGCATATTTATTACAAATACTCAAACATATTTAAACAAGCAAATGATTTACACGTGCGGAAAAACTTAGGAACTTCTAAGTTCCGACTTTCAACGAGGCACCACTGGTCCCTCCAATCCCTCATCTGGTTCAGATTCTGCATTATAAGGGACGTGAGCAACAGCCCAGTGGAGATAACTCACCATAAAATTCAATGATTGTAATGCAACAATGCATAAGCAATGCATGTCATAGAAATGCATGTTATTAGCATATCCCATTTTAACCCTAGGATCACCTTCTAAGGTTTTTATTCAGATTGTGTATTGTTAACACCGGGGTCGGTCCACACCCATGTTACAACACCGGGGTCAGCCCCCATTTAGAGTTCCAACCAGAATTAATATTAATTCCTCCACGGAAATAATATAGCAACTTCCAAGTGCATAAGGTCCACGACCCAGTCTACTACCCCATCCAACACCAACTGTTGATGGCGGTCGACCACAGCCTACTAACACGTCCAACCCAACGGTTCGCAAACGGTGTTCGGCTAATCTCAGCAATTATAACCCAACGGCAAATATCAAACTTTACAAAGTTATTATCTTCCACAGATTTAACTTATGAACATAATTATCACATGCAAATGTCAAATGCATGATAATGCATGATTTTCAGCGCCCTCCTTACACAGTGACTTCTTCTGAGAGAACCACCATATTTCAGCCTTACCATTTGATGTATCAAATACCAGTAAAAGAAATCAATAAAATAATCAATATCACACCAACATATAAAACTGGATTTAATAACACGAATGCCTTCACCCAGTTTTTACCCGACAATTTCCAGACATTCCATGGGTCCATACTGCGTTAGAGACTATAAGTCCTCGACTCCCCCGACACCATTTTAACGCCTACGTTCTAAACAGTTAGAACATTTACATCCCCTTACATGTAAGCAGTGTTAGGTCTCGTATTCTGGACCTATATAGCATTTTTCATCTTTAATTGATCATGGGTCTCATTTCAGTCTGGTATTAGTGGGTTTAACATATAACACAATACAAGTGTTGGTTCGAGTTTCCTCACCTTCTCCGGTTGAGTTTTTCATAGAAAATATGTAAGATAGAGTAAAATGTATAAATTTTCTTTTTGTCAGTATATACACATAATAATTTTCCAAACCCCGTGATATTTTTCCAGAAAACATGATATGTGTAATGAGTCACCTACGCTCTTTCTACTCCTTTAAATCATGTCAGAAAGTTAGTTGTCAGCCATCCAAAACATTACAATAAAATACAAAAATATAAAGTACTCAGTGCCTTCTCTCGTATTGTCTTCTGGAGAAAGGACCATGGAGACGTATTGTGAGAGGCCCAGAGGGTAAAGAGACAGTAAAATAAATAAAAGTACTCAGTGCCCTATCCTCGTATTGTCTTTTGGAAGAAGGACCATAGAGACGTATTGAGAATTTGGCCCAGAGGGTACAAAGACAGTAAAGTAAATAAAAGTACTCAGTGCCCTATCCTCGTATTGTCTTCTGGAAGAAGGACCATGGAGACGTATTGAGAATTTGGCCCAGAGGGTATAGTACAGGAATTTAAACACACAAGGCGGAAAAATAAACACACAATAGTCAGCTGGGATTAATCTTTTCCCCGATTTTACTTAGTGTCAAAAATTATATTTTGAACGTAAGATAATACGAATCTTAAGGGTAAAATTTAAATTTTAAGAGGAAATCTATTTTTCCTCTATTAAAAGAAATCTCATTTTTTGAACTCCAATATTAAACTATTTTACTCCTAACTTGCTATGGAATTTATATAAATAAGAATAGAATTATTTCGATACTTGGGTGCAAAATTCTGTGTAAGATTGACTAAATTTGAAAATCCTTAAAAGAATACGGGAAACCCGAACGTTCGGCTACTACTGGTATGGCCAAAGCAAGAAAAAGAAGAAAAAAAAAAAGAAAAATAGGAGAGAGAGAGCTTGCTGTTTTTGAAAGAAGGAGAGGGAGCAAAATGGCAGAAACTTTGAAGAGTTTTTTTTTTTTTTTCTTCTTTTTACGTTCTGGCTTCCTCGCCGATTATTCCTATTTATAGGCAACTGTATGCATTTTTTTTTAATCATACATGTTGCCTAAGTTATTCGTTAGCTCTAGGATTTTGATAACTTGTGCATTTATTATTACATATTTTATAATTATTATTATAACTGCCACCAACCGCATAGGCAATTGGCAGTGTTGTAATCTTCCAGCACAGCTACAAGCTACATCCTTAGCTTTGAAACTTATCATTCTTCTGATTTCTAATATTGTTTTATAATATAATATTAGTTTATTCTTTTTACTAATTACATCTATGTCCTTTCTTTTATCGGGGTATTTTAGGGTTTCACTAAATTGATACAATTGGTTCAGTAGGTCAGGTATTAAAAATTAAGCATGGTATTAAAATTTGGAGTGAAATTTATCTCAAAAACCCAGTGTTTTTGCTAAAAATAACCGTTTTAACAAAATCTTCTAATGTTCAAGATTCTTTTTTAAAGTGTTCAACCTTATAGTTTGATAGAGTAAATTTGTCTGATAAAAACATTCTAAAGTTTCAAAGTGTTTTGAGGTCAAAAAATCACATTTTCTAAGTGAAAGAATATTCAACGGCTTAAAATAAATATAAAAAACTCACTATTTTAGAGTGTAAAGAAATAAACAGCTTAATTATATTACAAATTGAGTACTGACTCTCTCTGTATATTTTTAGGACTTCCTCTACCCTGTCAAATTGGGGTTTTACCACTTTAAAACTTAGGGGTAAAATAAATTAGCGAAATTATAGCGAGATTGGCATGTCATTAGGTCCGGAATTTAAAAATAATGCATAATCTAAAATTCGAAGTTCAAACTAAGTCAAATGACTGAGTTTATACAGCAGCTAAGGTTTAAGCCTAAAATAATATTATTATTATATTTGTAACTCACCCATATATCTTTGAAACTTAATTAGAAGAGTTACCGGATTCGGATCAAGTCAAACTTAGATCCGTTGAAAAACTTATTTGATACACTTTACGATTAGAGGAAAATATTTCATAATTAACGGATAAAAATTATTTAATTAATCATAATTAATTCCTAAATTGGGATGGGGTATTACAATTCTAGTGAGCTAGTTTATACTACACTGGAAGGGTCAGTGATCCGGCGAGTCAGTTCGAAGGGCAAAATGAAAAATATAGTAAAACTTGTGTTGGGTTAAACAAAATATCTGTAAAAAGATCGATACCTATAATTTAGAGTGTCATTAATTATTAGTTTTAAATGAATAATGAATAATAAAACAGTGAACTAATAAAAGAAAAAAAATTAATAACTAATATTTTACTTTTGAGTGAGTTTACATGGCGACCAGTCGCATCATAAATTGTATGTTAAAATCTTAAGCAGTGGCATATTAAATTATCGTGTGGCCATTTATAATAGATAATTTATTGATTTTTCAATCATACAATTTTTTTTTTTTAATTTACGCGTTTTCAATCGTACATTTGTTTCTCTCCTTGAACTATTAAACAGGCAACTATTTACTCTGGAAGTTTTTTTTTTAATCTTAACAAACTTCCAATTAAATAAGTGTGAATTATCAAACCAGAGCAGGCCAAACCTGTGGAAATCTAGGTCTGAATCCTGACGCAGTTGAAAGGCATAAATCAATTCCAATTAGATGATTTGGTCTCCAGTAGGCTTATTTCAGCAGCTCTATTTAATAAAATAGAAGCATTCAACCCTGTGACCAAGCATATGTTCCACTGAACACATTGCTAATTTGCCATCTTTCATGTCAAGTATTGACCTAATGCCGACAGATCATAGGGAAACACATGGATAGGCCAGAACTTCAAAATAAAAACTAATTTCAAAATAAATCTTAATAATCAAAATTTAAACTTGAAATGATGAGGTAAAAATAATCAAATAGAAGTCAAATTTTAGCGACTCATTTTTCTAATAATTTTCTACCTACCTCAATTTTCAATATATAATCCACAGTCAAGAAGTTCTCCTCATATATATATTTTTTTTTTGGAAATAGTTCATGGATTAATCATGATAATAAAAGACACACGAGTGTGCACATACACGAAAAGAGAACGCCCCTGGTACAAAACCCAGGGAAAACACCACCCTGGAAAACAACACAAATGAGCTTATGCAGATATTCACGCTTAAATTCTTCGGATCGGGAGGTTTATATATATTTGTGGGAATAGTTTCACTTTCAATGTGGAATATGGATACTCACATTTAAAATAAAAAAAGCTTTACTAGTATTTTGATTTTCTTTCATGTCAGCAAGAAAATTGGTTAAATTTTGAAAATAGAATTCTAAAATTTAATTTGATGAATTTAAAGTATTGACTTGTGTATGTCATATTATTATTAAAAATGAAGAATTTATAAAAAAGTGGACTAAAAGGAGGAAAGATAAATTTATTTTTCTTAATATTATCTTAACATTTGACCACTTTATTTTGTATTAAATAAAATAGGATAAATTTATATAAAAAATATAAATAAATAGTTAAATTTGGTGAGTATGGAGGATTTAAAAAAAAAAAAAAGGTGACTAAAATAAAATATACGAATTTTAGAAATGGATATAACAACATGAAAGGAAATAAATAATTTTTCAGTGTCTACATTAGAGAAAAGCTCATTAAATGTAATTTATTTATTTTTAAATAAAAATATCAAGCAATTTACATAGATCTCATTTTTCTTGAAAAAAATGCAAGCTATAAAAATTGAAGATCTTGAACATTAAATTGACGTAGTATCGATGATCTAATATTGATCTTTTCACCTAAATACAAAAATCTTTAAGATCAAAATAAAAATAAAAGAAAAGTAAGAAAAGAAGAATAAATATAAGGATATATGGAAGAAAATAAATTGGTAGAATTAATAAAAAAGGTATAGAGCAAACTACAAAGTAAGAAACATGAAAAAAGAGTTACTATCAATGTCTTTAATTGAAGAAGTCTACCCACGAGGCCATGCCATCCAATTGATATTTTTCTGTATTATTTTCATTTACTTTATTAAAAATCTGTACTAATTGAAAATAGACTTAATGAATGACAAAGAGACCAACTTTTGATCTTAAATTCAATTTTATCTCTTGATTTTAATGGTTAAAATCCCTAAATGTCCCTTATTTTTTAAAAGATGCTTGATGATTTCAATTATTAAGACCAAATGAATAAAAAATGAATTTGAGATTGAAATTTGATCCACTTATACTTCATCAAATTTACCTTCAATCTTTATGATTATTTTATAATATTTAAAAAAAATAAAGAAATGGAAATAGGCAAGATATGACCCATCACTTCACCAAGCAATAAGACCAAAAACACCCTTTTCATTTTTATAATGGCAGAGATATACAGTTAAAAACTTAAAATAGATTTATAGCATATATAACTATGCTTTGGTGATAATATAACACACAGTAAAACATTAAAGTAAAGTATAGTATTTAATATATTGTATTAAATAGCAAAAAAATATTCTGGTTTCATGCATACTAGTCAAGGTTTGAAGATTTTTAGTTCACAAACGACACTGATTTCAAAATTTTAAGTAGACATTTATTGTTGATAGTCTGACTGATTACATAATAGGCAGGGGTTCTATTAATATAAATGACGACCCACAAAATAGACCACTACAAAAGATATAATAAGTGGGATTTCCTGGTATTATTTTTAGTATAGAATGAGTCAATTATCCAATTTAATATCTTATTGAATGATATTGTTCCTCCATTAATTAAAATTTTCCATCTCTTACTTTTGAACTTAAGAATAGTCATATAATGTAAAATATTCAGAGTATTCATTTTCAATAACGTTGATGACTTTTTTTGAATATCCTTTGAGGTGTTAGCATGATAGTCAAGACGCTGGCATCATGAAACCAAGTCTTGGAGTAAATTCCTGTCCAGCACTTCTAAGACAATCACCATGGATTATTTTCTATCAAAGAACCCGGTGCACATGCCTGGAAGAATTAATTAGATGAGATACCTCCACAACTTCGATCATTAAAAAAAACTTCCCTGGAATGGAACTACAGTGCAAAACTTCCAAATTTGTTTGGTCTGAAAGTGAAAGGGAGTTGAATCCACAAGCTAGTGACTTGGCCTGCCTATATGCCATAGTCTATGGGCTTCTTCTGATTAGGAATTTAGGATGGTTTGAAGGTCTCAAATATTCCAATTACTAGCGTGTTGGACTCATTCCATCTAAGGGTGAAACTGGGGTCGGGTTTTGGCCTGAACCCGCATGACTCGACCCAAAAATTATGCAGGTCGGGTTATGAAAGTCAGGTCAGTGAGTTGGGTCAAGTTGAGATGTCAGAAACTCGCATTGAATTCGGGTTTGGTTGGGTTTGATTGGGTTGAGAGATTTTTAAGTTAACTCAACCCGACCAAACCCAACCCGACCCAGTAAAAAGTAGGCTAAAGTAGGTTCAAAATGAGGGTCGGGTCAGATTTCGGGTTGAGTCGGGTTATGATTTGGGTCGTCGGATCAAGACATCCGACTCAAAAGTTCGGGTCAGATTGGGTTAACTTCCATATATTAGTAACTCAGGCCGAGTTAGATTTTAAAAGACCCGACCTGACACGGCCCGATTTCAGCCCTAATTCCATCTTTATAAATAAATATCATGGCTCTACATCAATAATTAAATCTGACAACGAGTTCGAGTTGAGTTGAATCATATTCAATTCAAACTTCAAAGTTTTTTTAATTCAGATTTATTTTGAATTTTGTTAAACAAGTTAAGTCAAATCAAGTTTTATTTATGCTTGAGTTGAGTTGAATTCAAATCAAAAATTTCATTTAAATTCGATTCGTACTAAAACTACTCTCTAAAAGAATCAAACAACAATATATTGCATATAAATATAACAATAATCAGATTTGTCAGTATCTAACTTTTGTAAATAGATTTAAATTAGGTAGACAGGTAGGATCTAAGTCAGATTTTTATTAGGTCAATACAAATTTGAACCATTCATATCTCTTAGACTTGACCATATGGCTTCCATTATTAGAAATTAGGATGGTTTTGGGCCAACCCATTTTTCTCGAACTGGGTTCGGATGCAAAATGAGAATGGCATTTGTGTGTGAGGTTTCTCACCTTGGTCAGCTCAACATTTCTTCTGGTTGGTATTTGGCACTGCTGTGGGTGTGCTTGGTTTCCATTCTCACTCTAGAGTTTTAAGAATAAAGTTTTGAGAAGTGATTATATCTTGTCATCCTCCTTTAACTCTATGAGAGGATGAATAAATTTATTATTTATCAAACTTAGAGTATTTTTTGATAAATCCAAACTAATATAGATGTTAAGCACAAGACCGGCCCTGGTTATAGGCGGCGTAAGCAACCGCTTAGGGTCTCCAAAATAAGTCTAAAAAATAATTTGCAATAGGGCCCCTGAGATTTTAGAACCTCTGCAGTAGGACCCCATCTTAACAGTTTTGCCTAGGCCCCCTAAGGTTTTAAGGTATCTCAGGGCCGACGTTGGTTGAGTAACAATTAAATCTATGTTCTTCATGTGGCAATTTAAGGACTAAGACTTGAAATATACAATTTTAATTTTAATTTTTTTTTAATACGGGCATTCCTACTCTATATTGGAGTGAGATTAACCCCATAAGCATGTATAAACTTCTCAATCCACACATATTGGTTTAGTCGATAAGAAGTAAGCTAATGAGAAGTGGCCCAGAGTAATTGAACGTGAATCAAACTCAAGACCTCACTTCACAAGATGTGAATTTCAATGTTTTGATTTCTAAGTTTTCTGATAAAGGCAAATAGTTAAAATTTTTAATATTGCATTTGATAAATAAAATGTATTTGTTGTTGTGGCTCGTATTATTTATATGTAAGGGTTAAGGCATATGTTAAATATTGCACGTGAAACTTTAAATACGATATCAATATTAAAAAATATGAACATGTATTAGATTATTTTGATCAGATTAATCAAGTCATATTTTTAACACCCATCAAGTTTAAATATTAAAAATAATTTAAAATGGCAAAATGTCAAAAACAGTTTAATCAATTTAATTAAAGTAATTTATAGTAGACAATATATTAAAAAAAAATATTCTAAACGCATTATTACTTCTTTTGATAAACAGTACGCTTAAATGCGTTATGCAGGTGAGTATGGTAGTCTTATGCTATGGCTTTTGAAGTTCAATCTAGGCTAGGGCAGTTTAAACTTCAAACAAATGGGAAAACTGAATTTGGAGGTCGGCTTTTGTGTGGAATTCTATTCTTGCCCGGTCAACCATTGTTTATAGACAAGGCACCCAATGACCATTTATGGCAAAGTACGCAAGCAGTGACATTGGGGAATATGCTTTTGCCAAAAATGAACAACTATTTGGCAATTTTTTTTTAAGACTAAGTATCTAAGTCTTTTAAAGGATCGAATTAGTATTAGAGTCATATGTAAATCTTTTTATCCACACGTATCAAATAATTTTATAAGTAGTGATCATTTTGTATTGAGATTTAAAAGTAATTTTAATCCAAAACTTTCTACAAGTGGATTTTTAACAATCAAGCACGTGGACTAGTTCAGCGGCAAAGTTAGGATAAGAACAATTTATTTTCCATGTCACCTATCTAATGAAAGAAGTTGATAAGCTTTAGACACATAAAATAAAATAATTTTGAGGGGTTGCACTGATGATCAATTATCTATTTCATAAAATGGAAATTTTATATTCAACTTTCACTTCATTTTAAGAGGTTACTTTCAATAGAATTTATTTCATGATCGAGAGGTTCATACATCTTTCAAAGGTTCACACATCTTTCAAAGAATAACTAAATGAGTCGTCTCAACACTTTAGTCTAAAAAAAAGTTCAAGTAATAATGTGAAGGGGTGGTGTGGTATGGTTCAGCCCACGACACCATTGGGAGTGAAAGTCTCAGTGCTCCCCACGGGTATCACGTATCCAGTACGTTGTCTTCTGTCGGGGCCATCACATTGTTGTTGAATACAAAAGAGACACACCAATTTTGATATCCATCCAACGTGGCACAATGTTGATGTTCCATTGGTCTTGATATTCAGTTCTACCTTTTATAATGAAAACATAAGGAGGAGTGCGAAAGGATCTTTTGCATTTGGTATTTGGGTTATTCATGAATGATTTAAATTATTTAATTAAACTTTATGAAAATTAATTTGAAATCGGTGTTTTTCTAACGCAATATATTGTGATAAATTGAAATCTTTTGTCTTTTCATTTTAAATTGATCTTTCGATTTACTATGATATTAAAAAAATTAAAAAATTCAATCTATCGTAAGACAATGTGGATTCGTATTAAAATAAAATGTCACCATTGAATGAAAAATATTTTAATTTTTTTTTTATTTGAAGATCAACGTGTTCAAACCTCTTAGAGCACCTGACTAATTCTTTAGACATGTACAAACCCCTCTATTCATATACACATCAATTTTCATAACTAATATGATCATTTTTTTTAAGAAGGACCATCTAATTGGCACTTCATCTTAACAAGTGTATGAAAGGGTTGAAATGCATAGTAACTCATAGTGTATGCAAAATTCCTCTTTACAAAGTTTATTTATCATAGTCTCTCATTTGATTAATCTTAAGATAGTTCTAATAATTTCACAAAATCTGAAAATAAATTATATTATCTAAATATTTGTATATAAATTAACAAGCAATTTAGATTTTTAATAAATAGACTTTACATGACTTAAATGTCATAATTTACTATCATCTTTATCATTAAATTTTAAATTTACTCAACTTTATTTAATCATTTCTCTATAGTAATAAATTAATACAAAGAATTTCGTTTTTTTCAAAGTTGAGAAAAACAATACAAGGGTCAAGGGTGCTGATTTCAGAATTTGAATATTGTCGATACTAATCCACTTTCACATTAGCTCTTGAAAAGCATGTTTGTTCCTCAGAATGATTCTTTCAGCTACAAGAATGTCTATTTTTGAAGTAATATTTCAAAAATCAATTATCTACGTTACCAAAAGCGATCGATACGGTGACATTCTTATGTTTAAAGATTTTTGACATTAAAAATCACAATTATCAATATTATAAATATATTTTGATCGTTGATTGTAAAAAATATAAAAAACTTTTTTTGTAAAAAAAAATTATGAGTGGAAACCTTGGGAAACCCAATGTAAAACCCCGACGGGTAATACCTACTGCCCTTAAAACAGTGAGATCACGAGGGCTTGAAAAAAATATAAAAATCTTTATCAATAATATACATCAAATTTCTAACGTACTATATCCAACTATGCTGTGTCACAAAAATATGACGTGTTTGTCACAGGTTAAAAATCCGCCAAACACCCATCATATTTTTTACACTAGATTTTTCACAGTTTCTAATATAAAACCCCCACGGATAATATCTACTGTCCTTAGAGTACACTAAGTGAGATCACGAGGGCTAAAAAAAAAAATATAAAAATCTTTATCAATAATATATATCAAATTTCTAACACACTGATATATATCCAACTATGCTGTGCTACAAAAAATATGAAATGGGTTTGTCACAGGTTAAAAATCCGGCAACACTCATCATATATTTTAGGCTGAATTTTTCACTGTTTCCCACACACAAATTGAAAAAAAAGTGTGAAGTGTGGACTAGTTTTCTCATTCAATTGTGTTTCTCTTTAAAATTTCTCCTGTTAGCAGCTATATTTCACATCATTTCATAAACTAGATTTCTATTTCTAGTCCCCCAAACATTTATGTGATCCACTATCTGTGTTGGTGGTCCACATCAGGCCTGGCACTTTGTCTGCCAAACACAGCCATGGTGAATGTGAATACAAAAGTGGTGCAAGTGGCTCGTCTGCCATTGTAGTACAACCACTGAGATTTAGATTTCCTTTACGTGAATTTTGAGTGATAGTTTGATACTATAATTTATAAAGTTTTTCAGTATATTTTTATTTTTATCAGACTTTAAATAGATGAGTCAAATGAATATGATTTTAGTTTCAATAATGATTATATTGATATCTGATTAGTTTAATACTTTAATCTAATCCCTTTGGATGCAGTTTTTAGGTCTTATTTTGGAGTAACATGGTTCAAACCTGTTCTTTGGCTATGTAGACCAAGTTTTTTAAGGGCCGGCTAAGTGGGCCATGCCACTTAAGGGATATATCGAAAACGGGAGATGCTAATTTACTTCAAAAAGTTCATACTAAAAAAAATAGTGTTTGAATTATGATCGTTAAACTGAATTATAATTTTTTTTTTTACCATGGATATTCTGATCTTATATTGAAAGTGAGACTAATTTTATAAGCATGTGTAAATCTCCCAATCTATATAGTATATACATTTATAAGACGACGAAGAGTAACCCTATGAGAAGTTGTCCAGAGAAGTTTGAGTGTAAATCAAACTCAAAATCTCTTTTTATAAAGGCAGTTTCTTGATCGTCAAGTCAACCCTATCTAAGTTGACTAACTCATAATTTGAACTAAAAAAGAAACATGTTTAAGACTTGAGCCGCCCGAGCAAATGCTAAGGTGCAAAACTTGATACCCAACCGAAAATATATCATTTATAATTTTTTATAATTGAAATACATAGGTATTCTAACTGAGATTAGATTCAGTGCAAGTTTTTCCAAGTTTTTATAATTAGACTTGCTACACTAGTTTGGAGTTGGGACCCATTATTACTAAATCTTCAACATTTAAGCAGATTTATGCTTTGGACTAGACTCGATTGGACCATTTATTTTAGGAAGTTGTCTAGAATAAAATTTTAATCGTGTTTGGATAAGGGAAAATGAGGAGAAGAACCTTATTTTTCCCCTTTATTTACCTATTTGAGTGTTGGCTTGAAAAGAAAGTGGATCTTCAAAAATAAAGCTTCTCCTCCTAACAGTACCGACCTTGAAATCTAAAGAGGCCTAAGCTCAGTGCATTGATGGGCCCCTAGACTCTGAGAGCAGTGCAAGTAAAGGCCTATAGCCCATTGGTCACATTGGGGGCTCTAGGTTGCAGCCTAGTTAGTCTAAAGCCAAGGCCGACCCTGCCTCCTAATGAGAACTTGGATCATAGGTGCAACTCTGTGATGGGTTGTACGTAGTTATGTTTCTCTATTTTTTATTGTGTATAAAATTTTTAATGAATGAAATTGAGAATTTATTTAACAAATTGTTAGTGAAACAAATTTTAACTCAAAATTTAAATTTTTAACACTTGATCCCAGTGGTCGAGTTATTAGATCTTTTTTAAGAGGTTTGGTGATTCAGTCACTGAGACCAAATGGATTCAGTTTTAACTTTTGGTATGAAATTTTGTTCATATTTATCAAATGAATTTAATTTTCAATCTCATTGTTCTGCTTACTTTTTAAGGATAACGTGGTACCCATAGGTGCTGAAAGTTCCTCTACTTTAGGAGAAGATAATGTTCTCCACCGCCTGCAGGAGATCACTATCTTCTCCTGCAGTGAAGAAGATGTTTCTTGTGCAACTTGTCACTTAATTTAACTTTATCATGTTTCTATTTTTTAGAGTTTAATAAGAATCTAACCAATGTGATTGAGATTTAATTTAATACTTGACATATTTGGCAAGATTTAGCCAAAAACTCAAATTTTATCCATTTGATCTCAGCAGACAAACATCATTAGCCTCTTTGTTTTTTTTTTTCCCTAACTTGTAATTTTGACCATTAAGATCAAGTAATTAGAAAATTATTTTTTAGTTAAAAATTTAGTCCACATAGATATTTTCTTTTAAAATTCACGATTATTTTTAAAAATTAGAAGAATCTAAAATACACTTTATATAGTCTTACTTAGGCTTTCGGCCTTAATTAAATCAGTAATCTCTAGAGAAACATTAAGAGATCACTTCTCTTATTCTTTTCTTGTTTAAGTTCTCTTCATTTAAACACGGATCTAATTTGTACTATCTTAACTTTTAGGAGTTGGCCTGACGGCAAAGAACTCGCCTCAAGAAACGGAAGTCTTATATTCGCCGTTCAACTCCAAAGAGCCAGTCCTCTGAGAAAAACTTTGTCTGTGCATGTTGGAAGGTACTCACATGCCCAGACACCTTTATTCATTAAAAAAAAAGATTATAATACCTTAAAAGGAGAATTTTCTATTTAAATTCTTCTCACTTAAATATAGTCCAAAAGTCACGATGGTACATTAATATCTCCACACCCACAATAACAATAAAAATGAAAGAGGTTGTGCATTGATAAATAGAAAAGAAGTTGGTTTTTAAAGAATGCTACCTATTCATATAAGTGGTGATTTTCGTTTGTTAAATAACATTTTATGTTGATTAGAATCAATGGTTTAAATTATCAGTAAAGATCGTCATTGGAGATGTGAAACAGGCAATTTTTTGTTCATTGATTGATTTGAAACATTTCTTTTTATGTCCCGTTGCCAATGTTAGCACATCAAATCCTTGAAGTCTCTCTTCGTTCCTGAGAATGGGTTGTCCATTAAATCCAAAGTCTTCATGAAATCCATGACTAGACCCACAATAAACTTATCCCATACGAAACCTTGTTAATGTAGACGTAGACTAAGCTCTTTAGGCCTTTTATTATATGGATGAAATACAAGTATACAGTCTTGTTTTTTTTTTTTTCATTGACGGAGTGAGGAACCTTGACTACGGTTTACTAAATTCCTCTTTGGATGATGTCCTACACCCTCAGAGGATAGTCAAATAAATTGGAACTCGCACCGTCTCACTTCCTGAAGTGGAATGTTACTAGTTGAGTAAAGATGGACATGGTCTATTTATCATTAGGGTTTAGGCTGGCTTCTTGGGCCTTCGAGGTCAAAGGGCCTAATTAGTGTTATATTATTTATATTAATATTTTAAAAACTGAATCATTAATTAAATTATTTTATCATATAATAATTTGATTTAATCAGATCCAATCGCTAAATCAAACCACTTAAACAATTTTGAATCGTAGAATTAGTTTTACATTTTAATAATATAATACATTTTTATATTTAAAAATAAATGACAAAAAAGAATGAAAAAGGAAATCTTATTACAACCATGAAGCTATAATAGAAAATAATGAAAAATTATAAAATTTAAGTAAAGACAAGAGGAGAAGGTTACAATATAAAAAATAACGATAGTTTTTTAATGAGATAAACTGCCTTAAAGGACTGAACCAGCTCAAGGACAAGTTGAAGTTCAACCGGGGCAAGCTGCACAATTCATTTGGATTATAAAACACTGATTTACATAAGAAATGTAAAAGAGTCGGATATAAGATAATCATTGCAAAGCTTTCAAGCGTTTGTGAAATTGTTCATGTACATGACGATAAAAATATCTTAGATTTAAGAACCTCCTCTCTTATAGATCATTATACTTGGACCAGCGATCCTTACACGAGCAATTTGTATAATCGGATAGGATTTTACTTTATTATCCATTTTACCCTTCGAATCAACTTTCTGAATCTTTTTGAATTGACTCGCCGAATCTTTGCTGATGACTTTAAACAACATGAATTCACAAAGTTTATCTTTTAAAAATCAAAACTATTATTTAGTGCGTATATTAGTATAGTTCAACTAGTTAACCTCCCGTCTCAGGAAGTAGGAGGTACTAAATTCGAATTCTCATGATCTAATCTTGTGTACTTTAAGGGCAGTGGATATTACGTGAGGGTTTTAAGCTGGGTTTCTTGCGGTTTCCCACGGTACATTAAAAAAAAATTACTATTTAGTTTCTAAATATAAACATATATACCCATATGGGTGTAGCTCAATTGATTGTCTCTCATCTCAAGAAGTGGGAGAATGTGGGTTCAAGCTCCCATGGTTTAACCTTCGCATGTTCGAGGTAGTGGGCTCACCCGTGGTGGAAGTACTTGATTAAAAATATATATAAATTCTATCATTTGATCAATCAAACAATATGTCTAATAATTTTTTAAAATTTTAAATAAACATATTTAAAATTTAATAAACAAATTAAAATTTTAAGAAATAGAACTTATATATAGCATATCATCGTTCATTCTTAGATTTTACTCAAACAAACTGTAATTTAGAAGTAACGACAAACCTCGTCTGAGACCTTCTCTGCTAAATTTACATGGAGTGGAGTGGTTGCCCACAGAGTTCTCAAGGAACTGGTTCTTAACCGATGAGTTCTCAGCAAAAGGGGTTGTGGGGTCGTGCTAACATGCGCCGTGGGTGAATCACGACTTGTGTCTGTGGCGGTGTCTGGTGAGGAGAAGCGTAGCTGTCGCAGAAGTTGGGTTGGGACTTGGGAGCAGTTGAGACTGGAAAGAGTTGAGTGTATTTCCCTGTCTCCGGAAAAGGAAAGGAAAAAAAAACAAAGAGCATTTCCTTTCTCCCGCTTCTTAGGGTTTCTTTCTCCTCCTCCTCCCCTCCCTCCATTGAAGACGCGGGGGATTCTCCAATCCATTTCTTCAAGGTATTCTTTCTTCCTTTGCCCATGCCGAATTTGATCATCATGACGACGTCAGTTTTCTCTCTTTCAGAATCCTTTGTTTGGGTGTTCCATCGCATAAATTTCTGTTTCTACATCTCCCAGTGTTAAAGTTTCTTTTCTTTTTCCTGTATTCAAATGGGAGGTGGCTTCAGTTCGCCAATTTTTTTTGCAACAATGAGCAAATGGCAAGTGTGCTACAGTGTTTTGCTTTGAACTGTGAAAGGTTTGCATTGTGTTATTGGGGTTTGGCAGTTCCATAGTTTACATGTTTTTTTTTTTTGCTTCTGATGGATTCTGCACTCTCCCTTTGTAGTTTTATTTTACAATTTCGAGGTTTATCCAAGAAGTGCTTACGTGGTTGTAGTGTATGACTGTATCTGTTAACAAATTTTCTTGTTAACACTTTGAAATGTGTTTGGATGTACTTAAGATTGAAATCAATTTGAATATTCAGGCAAAATACATGGTTACCAGTGTCATTGTGTATCTGGGGCTATGGGAATTATGTGAGCTGGGATTCTGTTATGTATGTAACCCCAACCATTGTCACAATTAGCATCTCCATTGGTGCTGATATGATTTTGGATGCAAAAGGAAAATGGTTCCCATTGATTGGAGTTCTAGTTTCTTTGTGGTCCCAGTGCATGGTGCAACAATTGGCCTTTCATTATTTTGCTATGGTAACGTGACAACTCCACAACCTTTATATTTGCATAAATGAGCGGCTAGCAATTGTACTACTGTTCCTGCTCTTTATAATTATCTGAATAGTTGTAAACTCTATATGTTCTTTTGCCCCCCCCCCCCCCCCCTCTCTTCTTTCTAAGTATATGTCATTAAGATTTCTCTGATCTTTGTCGAGTCATAGAGGTTGATTGTGTTGGGATTGTGTGGCTCAAATACACGATCCTGAATTGGGCAAGACTCCAAATTTAGTCAATGACTAGCACACGGAAATTGATAATTTGGGACTCCTAATTACATTAGGAAACTTCTATGTATCGGTTGAGAAGGAACATAGCAACTGCTATGTTTGTGATACACGACAGTTTTTCCACCTTATATACGGTGGGTATCCATGATAGAGAAGTGCCTTTGGCCGAGTGCCTTTCGAGGCCACGATGGGGGCCTCTTGCAGCAGAGGTGTAGTGAGGAAGATAGAGAGAGAATGAGGAAGATACTCTGAGAGAATTGGGTCAGGGGTTCCAAAACTTGTATCTCTGTATTCTTTTTCTATGGATAAAATCTACACTTTCCCATGGACGTAGGCTAAAGTGTCGAACCACGTATATCCTGTGTTCTTGTGTTCCTTGTGCTTGGTGTGATTGATCTTTGATTGTGTGTGTGAGTGAGTTGGGTCTAATCCCTAATAGTGGTATCATGAGCGAAGGTTCAGATTCGGGCCAGATTAATCACAGATCAAGGAGAACAAACTGGAGAGGAAGCTGCAAGCAGCGAGCGACTGAGAGGGAAGTCGTAGATCTGATGCTGTCTGGAGATAGCTCGACGGCCAGGGAGGAGATCTGAGAGCAGATCTCGGTTGCAGATCTAAGGCAGAAGCCGCAGCGACCAGCTATCGGAGGTAGCACCAGAAATGGAGAAGGAGCAGATCCGAACGATGATCAGATCGGCGTGCGGCATCAGAGTGGCTGCAGTAGCGAGACAGGTGTGCAGGTAGCACCAAGACAGCCTGGCGAGCTTAGGCTGAGAGAAGAAGTCGGCATTTGCAGATCAGAGAGAGAGGCAGTAGTCTCCATCATCGGCAGATCTGGTCCTAAGGCATCAAAACCATTCAGATCTGAGAGGCAGGATCGTTGGCAAAGAAGAGGGGTTGTAGCAGATTTGAGAAGAGCACTGTGGCAAAGTGAAGATCTCAGGAGAACGCACGACTGGGTGCATGAGAGACAACTACAGCCTGCAGGAAGAGGGCTTCTTGAAGGAGAGGTAGTAGCATCGCCGGAGGCATGCACAATCGGCAAGAGGGCTGGAACCGCTGGTGCATAGGGAATGGCAGAGCATGCAGATCTCGGTTAGCAAGCTGCAAAAACCCCATCAAAGAGGAAACCCAATCGCAGGATCCAGAGGTCAGATCGAGGGCTCAGATCTGAAGGGTTTCCCCTGTCAGATCTGATTTGGGGGTTTTACACAACAGCGAGGAGGCAGCGTCGGGCAGTGAAGCCGTGTGTAGATCTCAGAGCATCGGGACAGCAGATGCGGCCATGCCGGAGTCGGCTAGATCTGAGAGATCTGTGGGGCGGCTGCTTGAGGAGAAGATCTGAGATTTGAGACAAAAATCTCAGCCGGAGCAGACCGAGCAGCGTCAGGAGTGAGAGACGGATCTGGCAGCCATGGCGATCGCAGATCGGTGGGCGACAACAACGGGAGGCGCAAGTAGCAAGCAGGAAACCTCACTCGCTGGACCAAGTCCGAGGAAGAGTGCTCAGATCTGGGTTTAGATCTAAGGGCAACAATGGTAGCAGCGAGGGTTTGCAGATCTGAGATTTGTGGCAGGGAGGGAAGCAGAAGGGGCAGGAGGCTCGAGAGGCAGCACTTGCAGACAACGGCACAAGAAGCCGTTTGAAAGAGGGGGCTCCAGGGGACGCAAGAAGCACACTGGAGAGGAAGGCCGACCAGCAGGAAGCCAGATCTGAGAGTAGATTTGTGAATGGAAGAGGCCGAGCACAGATGCGGCAGCGTAGGAAGAGGCGAAGAGCAGAGGAGATCTGCGTCGGATCGGAACAGAACAGAGGAAGCTGCAGATCTGCAGAGCTCCACTCAACTAAGGCAGATCTGAGGATCGAGGTGCATATCTGAGAGATCTGTTGAGAACAGATCCCAGCAGCGACGCTAAGAAGAGTTGTATGCGCAAAGAAGGAGCAGGCGCAAGAAGGAGTGCCGGAAACGCAACCAGCAGCATCGTCGGAGGAACATATCTGCAGATCTGAGATCAGAGGTACAACAGCGAGGAGGAGAGCAGTGTTGTAGCAGGGTAGATCTGGAAACTGAGGGGCAGCACAAACAACAAGGGGGTTGTGCAGGCTGCTGTCAGACAACAGCGACTCCGGAGGCGACAAGCACCAGAGAGAGGCTGGAGTGCGGTGGCGGCGAGGAGGCTTCGATAGGAACCATCTTGGGTTCCACTTGTTTTTAGGGTTAAAAACGAGTGGACTCATAAACCGAAAAAAGAGGTTTTGGTGGTTTGGAGAACTACTATTTCAGGTGCACACGCGAGACCACATATTTGGGTGCACTCGAGGGACTACAGATTGGGGTAATCTTGCAGGACTACTGTACTGCGTGGTTGGTGATCCGCAGGTTTAAAGTTTCGGGTGATCTGCTGGACCACGGCTTCAGAAACTCCTTCAGCAGGAAAAATCAACGGTCAGAATTGTTTTGCAATTTCTGCAGTCATCGAGACTCGGAATTGAGATCCGTCTTCGCCTGTGCGATCGTGATGAAGAGATCTACAGTGACTGGTGTGGATTTGGAAAATGAGAGAGAGAAAAATTTGGAGGAGTCGAGAGTGGTTAACGGCGGTGCAAAGGACTCGGGCGACAATGCTCGAGGTGGAGCCGATTGGTGCGGAGTTGCAGATGCAACACAGGAAATGCTCGAGATGGAGCCTGGCTGGGCTATACAGTCTTACTAAAGACTGGTGGAGCATCCTAGAGCGTGGGGATGCGCTTCTCACATAGAGATGTAGAGGATTGCAGCTGTAGGTGGAGCAAGGCCGTGAGCAGCTGATGTGCAGAGTTGCAGGTGGGGCAAAGCCAGAAGTGGTCAGTGGTGCGAAGCTGTCAAGTGCATTGGAGGTCGTTGTCACGAATTGTCAAGGATTTAGTGAATTCTCGCCAAGGTGGAGATTGTGTGGCTCAAATACACTATCCTAAATTGGGCAAGACTCCAAATTTAGTCAATGACTAGCACATGACAATTGATAATTTGGGACTTCTAATTACATTAGGAAAACTTCTATGTATCGGTTGAGAAGGAACATAGCAACTGCTATGTTTGTGATACACGGCAATTGCCAATTGCTAAAGGGATACACGGCAGTTTTTCCACCTTATATACGGTGGGTATCCTTGATAGAGAAGTGCCTTTGGCCGAGTGCCTTCTGAGGCCACGATGGACGCCTCTTGCAGCAGAGGTGTAGTGAGGAAGATAGAGAGAGAATGAGGGAAGATACTCTGAGAGAATTGGGTCAGGGGTTCCAAATCTTTTATCTATGTATTCTTTTTTTATGGATAAAATCTACACTTTCCCGTGGACGTAGGCTAGAGTGCCGAACCACGTATATCCTGTGTTCTTGTGTTCCTTGTGCTTGGTGTGTGATTGATCTTTGATTGTGTATGTGAGTAGGTTGGGTCTAATCCCTAACAGATTGTTCATATTACCTGGAATTTTTTTTAAGAAGAAAGTGACTATACTAGAGTGACTATTTCCCCTTAATGGTGCTTTGGTCTCTTGTTTCTGGCGTCTATTTCTTTCCTTTTACCCCTGGCCACTTTGTGGAACTGCTTAATGGTTGGTTAAGAATGGGTTTATTTGGGTTGTCATAAGGCAAAGAAAAGGAACACCTTTATTCAATGATCTTCAAATAAAAGGTTGTAACAACTTGGTCCTACTCTTCAAATTTTCTTGATATTTGTGTTTATTACCATTGAATCACATTGAAGTTTAGGAAAGATACAATTAACATTGGCTATTTCTGATCTAGATATCTGATTTGCTCTGGTGTTTTGATGATTTAGATCAGCTCCTTGCTGGGTCTTTTTCGATTGTGTTCTGGTTTTCTATCAATAAAATTTTGTCAAAACTCAAAAAAGAAGAAGAGATGTGCATGTGGATGGGCTGAATGGGTTGGATTGTAGTGCAACCAACCATAAAAAAAATTCTCTCTTAATAAATGAGATGCAGTTTTCCTTTTCACGTCATATTCTTGAGATGATAATGTTATAATGCTGTCTCATTACTGGCTTATTGATTTTTCTCTTTATGTTAGAAAGAGCTTACTATTTTTTCACCCCAAGAGGGGAAAATAATAACTAAAGTTGAAGAAAAACACACTTGGACGGAAGGCACACTCTGAACTGAGAATGCCTCAAGGAAGTTATTGCTAGAAGAATAATGTCTTGATGAATTGCATTATTTGATGAAGTAGATTTGTATTATGTAGTGTTGACAGTAGTATGTTATTGCAGATTTGGAAGGAGCTTTAAGGGGAATGCAACAAAATTGAAGCATGGGCAATGGAGAGGTGGATACTCCAACAAAGACTCCGAAGTCATCTTCGGCACAGGTCTGCAAGCATCAGTGAAATTCGTTACTCTCATACAGGACTATTGAATTTCCAACAAAAAGAATGACATTTGTTCTCAATATGCACTTTTGCAGGAGCAGCCGCCTCCTAGCAGTCCTGGTGCGCTTTATCCTGATTGGGCTTCATATCAGGTGCGGTTGGATATCTCTTTGTACTTACGATTGAATAAAATTTCTCATCACTATGGGGGTATTTAGAAGAAGCCCATTGTTTTAGCTTAATATGAAAAAGCATAAGCAGCAATCTTTTCTGTAAGTTTTCTTAATTTAGCATGCTACATGGATTTCAAATAGAATTTTGTAATTGGGCCTGTGGTATCCCATCCATTTGTGGGAAAATGTATAGGAATCTTTAGATTACTCAAATACCAAAATTCAACTACATTTGAAATCTGTGCTTGACTAACCAAAGGCCATGAAATGGGTGATTGATGTTTAAAAAGGGCCTTATGTTCCAACTGCTGCCTCCAGAAAATGAATCAAGGAAAAGAAAGATTGGGTGCTTATGGCAGAAAGGTTGGGTTTTTTTCTAGATTAAGCAAAATTGCAGCTTCTTTCAAAATATCGTTATGGATAAAAAAGAAAAATTATCTTCTTTGCTTGCTGGGGTGGCTATGCATTTTTCCGATTTTATTTTCACCCTGCCTCATATGGTATCCTGCCTACAGGCATATTACAATCCTGCTGGGACCCCTCCTATTCCCCCACCAGGGTTTTTCCATTCTCCTGTAGCATCAAGTCCTCAAGCTCATCCTTACATGTGGGGTCCACAGGTATTCTCTACTTTATATTGTGAGAAGTTAAAGGGACTTGTATCATATCAATGTACATTCTAATTTGTCCTTTTTATTTCTATATCTCCATTAAATTGCACCTTTGCTAAGATTGATTCAGGGCCTCTCTCTCTCTCTCTATATATATATATATATCTAATTTATTTATTTATCTATCTGGTTTTATGTTTGTTAATGGCTGTAGTTAGAAGTTATTCTCAGGTGGTAGACTTGGGATTTTATTTATTTATTTTAAAAGCGAATGCCTATACCATTTCACAAAAGGGAACACCTCTGACAGTTCCTTGCTGCAGCACATGATCCCTCCATATGGGACTCCTCCATATGTCACTATGTATCCTCATGGCGGACTCTATGCTCATCCATCCATGCCACCGGTATTTTACTGTCAATATTGATCTTACCAATTTTCTTGCCTACCTACGAATTGCAGATAATTATCATTTTTGTTTTTGTTATTTTAAGTTTTTGCATTGACATTCATGTGCTTGACTGTTAGTGGTTTCTGTTTAATTTAATGCATTTCTTACATTTTTCTCAGGGATCTCATCCATATGGCCCATATGTGATGCCTTCCCCTAATGGGACTCCTGAAGTTTCTGTGAGTTTTACATTCTTGCAAACCACCCTTGACTATCTTTTGACAAGAAGACATGTAAATTATTTTCTCAGAAAACTCATAGAAAATTATACTGATAAATAAGCTTATGCTTTGCTACCCTTCAATGTGACTGGTGTAAATCTAATTGGACGTTATATTTTCTGAAAGTTAACGTGATTGTACCTGCAACTTTGTGGTTGCTTCATTAAAATTGATATGGTGGAGGAACTTTATCACGATTGCCCAATGGTACAAGTGGGGCTCACATTTTGGTAGTCCAAGTTGCTGAAATGGTGGTCCCATCCTAGGATGGTGTGAGACACTGATATCTCCTATTAGATGATGCTAGCTGCCGGTTAGTAGCTTGGGTTTTAACAGTTATGGTCAACTATCCACATTTAATGAGAGAAAAGGATGGACGGTTAGGAAACTGTTTGGATGATTTCCCTGTTATTTCCTATCAGTGTTAAAGATGGATGACTAATGAACTGTTTGGTTAGGCTATCTTGTATCCCTCATTCTGTGCTGCATGTTCAGTTCTAGATTTGAGCAAGCCGTTTGATTAAGTCATTAAACATTACTCATCCTTAAAAATAATTGTCCTACTCTTATCTAAAAATAGGATAAAACTTTTTCACTAGTGTTCTTTTATTCTTTCCTTTTATTTTTGGTAGGGATTCAACTTTGTGTTTGTGTTTTCATTCAAAATAATATTAAACTTCAATTTGTGTTTGTTTCATTGTTGAGGTTTCTAGAATTGAAAATTTTCAAGTGTTGACCATTGAGGCAGGTTGCTGCAGCTGGTGTAGCAGAATTAGACGGGAAGTCAGTTGAAGGTAAGAGGAGTCCCTTGAAGAAATCTAAAGAAAGCTTGGGGAGCCTGAGTATGCTTGCGGGCAAGGCAGAGGAGATGGGTAAAACATCTGGAGCCTCTGCCAATGGTGACGTGTCAGAGAGGTAAGTTAAACTAATCCAGATTCTGTTGTTTTTCAGTGCATTTATGATGTGGTAGTCATATTCATGCTTAAACTGAGGAGACTATGCAGTGGTGAGAGTGGAAATGAAGGTTCAAGCGAAGGAAGTGATGCGAAATCTCAAAATGTATGTGGTGTCAAACTGTGGCTTCTTTTTCTTTCATGCTTAATTTTTGTTTAAATACTTCTGTTTGAAGTCATTTCCTGTTAGAATCAGGAATATTTGTTGTTAAGTAAATTTCTGGAAAGACATTTTTTCCAGGTATTTCTGTGGTAAAGTTATTTAGGGGTGGTTTGTTGTAATGAAAATTACTTTTAGTTTCATTCTCAAATTGTGGTGTTTCTATCATAGCTCGCTTTCGAAGCAGTTATCAACTATTGAATGTGCCAAATTATAACTGATGGAATGTAGTATCCCTAACTGATGTACACGCCTCTGATGGTGCCATCCATCACTACTTGGTTTATTTGCTTGAAAATATTTCCAGTCTTTGAATTTGCTTCTGTCTGGACTTGCCAAGTACACAATATCACGTGGGAGATTCCAATTTTGATTTTGACTTCTTTCTTTTGAATGATTGGATGATTAAATTTGACCCTTTCAGGTGTTTGCTGATCCTCTTAAAGGAGCAGTGGTTTTGCCTGAAGCGCTCCATTATTCTGTATTCTTTGTTATGAAAAGCTTTATATGGAACAATAATAATAATGCCATGTATTCCATCACAGATCCAGTATATGATGTCGCAAAATATTATTTGTTATTTTTACTACATCCATTTTTATATAAAGTTAAAAAAATGATTAGAACCACAAATACTATTTTTCAAACTTTTATTAACAATCTGGACATGTTTCAATGTTTGGCATGTATACTGACATGTATGTCCAGCATGATTGAAAGCTCAAGTGAAGTAGGCTGAGTGAAGTTACTCTAAAGGAGTTTACTGCTAAAAAAAAGTTACTCTAAAGGAGCTGCTCAAATCTTTTCAAAGACAAAATCACATTGGTTGAAGAAAAATCTTCACCTGCCTGCTCTCTCATCGCAACAAAAAATAAATAAAAAAAGGCAAAAAACTATTGTCTGATCTGCCACTATTTCATATGTTGTCTGACATGTATAGCAGCATGGTTGATACTTGAAACGACTTGGTTAACTGGGAGAGTTACTTGGTATGAATCTAAATCTAGTAATTGGGGTGGAAATGTAATGGCTAACAATCCTTTTGTTGGACTCTGCTCTTTGAGATCAGTTAAGAACTGACCCTACTTCACTCACTTAGGACTTGGCCAAATAATTTTTCAGAGACAATCACATTGGATTTTATGTGGTTTGACGTTTCTGTGAGCAGAGCCAACTGCATGAAAGAATTAACAAATATCATCCCCCTTCTTGATCCATCTTTTTGTAGACCATTGCTTCCATTTGATTCTTCCTGCATATACTTGATTTTATATTGGTCTATGAGGTCCTCCCACAGTCTAAAATCCTCCTTAGAAAGATGCCCAGGTTGCTTAACTGAGTCAATTTGTTTGTTCCTTCCAAAATGGTAGCCATGGATTCAAAGAGAGCTAAAATTGGTGTCTCCAGGATTTTATCTTGCCTTCCTGAAGCTTAAGTTTCTGAGTTAGGATAATGATGACGACTATGGTCGGCTTCGTAAGAAAAATTGCTTCTGACCACCAACTGATGAAGGTTGATCTAATCTGCAAGAATTCTTACAATTCTCCCAAAACCATCAACTTAAAAGATAAAATTTAGATTTGAATCCTCAGATTCAAATCAGGGACTACATTGACTGAAACCCAAATCCAGCTCTCAATTTCTCTCAATTAATCTCAAGAAAAAGAAAGGTGGTTTTAATTTCACCGGGTTAATTTGATGAACAAATTCACCAATGAAATTAGATATTCTAAGAATTCAATTAGAACCTGGAATTGGGAATTCGAATGCAATTAATTGAATCTGCAAATCAATCATGCATGCATGAATTCTAATCTGGCACTAATTCGAATTGAAATTCAAAGAACCTTCTAATGAACCAATTTGGATTGTGGAATCCAATTTCAATCTAGCACTGGCATATGCAAGACTTGAACGTTTAACATTCACCATGCAACAACAAACCAATAACTTAGATTAAATTTAATTCAACACAAACACAAATTAAAATTCAAAAGAAACCATTAAAGAACTCACCACACTTGGAGAGACTTCACCAAGCTGAAGCTTCAAAATTCGCCCATGGCCAGTATTTATAGGCTTTGTAGCAACTAAATTCTAGGAAATAAAATAATAAAATTTTAAACGTGCAAACCCTAAAGGCTTGCAAGCCCAAGCAAGTTCTAATTGGGCTTATTTATCTAGGTCTTCCACTAATGGAAAAAAAATCATATGGAATTATTACATCATAAATGGAAAATAAAAAAAATTACATCATAAAAGTGACATGGATTAATCTTGGCCCTTACATTCCATTCCTTGCTTGATTTGAAGCTCCCAAAGATTTCTCCAAGGATCACACACACCCTGGCAGGGGTTTAAATCTTGGTATTGGCCGATATCTCGGCCGAGAAATTTCTCTCCTATTTTTTTTTTAAAACCACCTTTATCGGCCGCCATCGGCGATATATATCGGATATCGGCTGATACATATCGTATCGGCTGATGAGATTATTACCCCTGCGCCCAAGCTTGGAGAATAATTCTATTTCCATTCTTGCTAAATCCAAACTTGTGGTCCAAATTGCTCCATATGCCTACCTACTTCCAATTTTGCTAGATTCTTTGCCATGTGGCATGTGATATGGCATCCACCTAGGATATGACATGGAGATGATGTGGAATTCGTGTGTTCTCTTTGCATGCAGCAAATGGGCTTTTAAGGCCCAAAACACCGTGAAACATGCCTCGGTCCATATCTCTCTCACTTGGGCTCAGAATTGCATGAAACTAGGCCCGTTGGAAGCCTTATAAGGCTAAATCATCCCAAAAAAGAAGTTGGAAGCCTTATAAGGCTAAATCATCCCAAAAAAGAATTCTTTCTTCTTTGCCAGCTATTGGTCTAAGCCCTCCTTAGAAGTTCCTTCCTACCTTCCTATCAACCCCACCAATCCTGTGTAATGCTCGAACTATTGCTGAAACTTCCTTAAAAGCCATCTACCCAAAGTCCATGTGCCCCTCCATTGATTTTGAGTGGAAATAGAGTGCAATTTCATCTATGAAGTCAAATTAGGCCCCATCTTCCTCTAATGGATCTTCAATTTGTGTGATGGCCGCATCAGATAAAGCCTTTCCAACCTTGATGGTGAAACACTACCCACCAATTTTTAATCAAATCAATAAAGCCTAGAACCACTCAAAAAAATCAAATCAATAAAGCCTAGTTAAGCCACAAATAAAACCTGAATGGTAGGGGCCCTCCTCGATTCTTCAAAAGTGTTAAGAATGAGGGGCCAGTTTTCACAAACTGGTCTGGAGAAAACAGAGGAATCGGAGTCCCAAAAAGATCCAGCCATGTGGTAGTAACTAGGGGTATACCAAGCTTGGACAAAGTGGGTAAGTAAAATTGGTTCATATTCATCTATTATTTTGGTCTACTGTTTTTTTAGATGGTTATTATATTGGTCTATTATTGTGTGTTGGGAAGCCAAGAAAGGATTTGTGGGAGCTTCTTATTGGAAGAGCTCAAAAGAAGATAGCATCTTGAAAGGGGATATCCGCTGTTGAGTGGAAAAATTACTTTAAGGTAGTGTTTTGTTATTACTTATAGGCTTTAGAAGATCATGAAGATTTTCTTTGGGGTGATTGAAAAGACATAAGGATCACCAGGTGATGTGAAAGGTAGTTTGCCTGCTGGTTGAGGATGGGTGCCTTCGAAATTGGAATTTGTCTCATGCTTAAGTAGTCCATGTTCACTGGATATTATGACTGTTGATTGAGGAGGCTGCTGCTCAATGGGAAGATATTGTAAATAATGAATATGACATGGAAAACAGGGTCCATGATAGAAAAGCACCACTTGGGAGAGTTAAAAGTATTTGGAAATCAAGATGTGCTCAAGTTGCAAAGTTTAATGAGGGTATTGTGTATCATGTGCGATGTTTATGGGATCACTTTGGACAAATTGTTGGTTCTGTTCAAACTCTATATTAAAAAAAAAAAAATTTGAAATTGTTTTCAAAATTGAATGTTTAAAATAGCTTCCAGAAAATCTTCTTTAAATTTGGAGGAAAACCAGAAGTTACAATAATGAAGGAAAATTTTGTTGTCTGGGCCTTGACATTTAGGAGGAATCTTATAGATTATGAAAAAAGAGAAGAAATTGGCATTGAGCCCCTCAATTTTATTGATGGAGCAGAGCCCTAGGTGAAAGGTAGAGATAGAGAAGTGCGGAAGTGAGTGGAATCTTTTCAAGTAAATCTATGTATTCATTGATAAAAGTCACTTGCTCATGTTTCTTTCCTTTCAAGGCCATTTGAAAACATGTAGTACCTTCTAAAGTCAAAGCTTCTATTGGATGGCTTACCCAACAAGATATTGACCACCAAAATCTTAAAACCAAAAACTTCTCTACTACTAATGTATGCTACCATGTTGGAGGAGTGAGGAATTGGTTAGCCACATTTTCTTTTAATTCTCCATTGGTAACCCTGATATGGCATTTTTTTTTTCCTATCCCTTTTTTATGTTCATTTGGTTATCCCTTGTTTATTCTTGGATCTCATCATAAGTTGGGGTTCAGGGCTTTTCAATATTGTACCATCGGTCATCACTTGGTACATTTGACTAGGCAACAAAAGATTTCGGTAAATCATTGGATCAAGTCTACTTTTTTTTTTAAAAAGTCTAGCTTGATTCAACAGCTTCTGCCTCAGATGCCTTTATGGAATGTCATGCGCATTATGTTAATAGGAATTGGGCACCTCTAGAATGAGTGATATTCCATAATTGTGCTGACATTTGTATATTCTTCTCATTTTCCAACCCATGGCCCAAATCTTCTTTACTGAGATAATTTCTCCTAATCCAAATACACCTTGTCATACTGGTCATAGAGGTCTAGGGGGTGACCTTTATGGATGCTGCCCGCTATTGTTGTCATGTGGAGGGAGTGAGTGAGTGAGAGACAATGTCTTTAACTTAGGGCATTGCCATACTCTAACCAAGTTAGAGCTTTCATTAAGCCGACCCCAGATCGATGGGATTATGATGTATAGTGATGATGATGAGGTTAGAGCTTTCACTGTATTAGAAGTGGAAGCCTCTGTCAAAGGTGTGTTGTGAAGTTAAATTTGATGCCTTTTTAATTTGTTTATTTTTGCTTCCTTTTTTTTTTTTTTTGCCTTTTTTGGTTGGGGTGGGGGTGGGGGTGGGGGGTGGGAATGGGGTTGCGCCTGGATCTTGGTCCAGTTGGCATTGGTGGTCTGTCATGAACACCTTGAATCTCCATTTTTTGCCTTCTTTGGCCGTTTGGAGTCTTGTATTGCTAATGATGGGATTAGTCTTGTTGGGTCAATACCTCAGGGATACCCTTGTTATCCAAAATTTTTTTATGTAAGTCCTCACCTCTTTGAGGATTGCTTCTCCATTTTGTTTGAGGGAGATTCTTTACACAATTAGATGGTCCCTGAAGTGAAGTTTTGGGCATTGGAGGATAAGACCTTATTGAAGAGGCCCATTGTAGGATGAATTTCTTTGCAAATGTTTCCTTCCCAATGTTCAAAGATTAGATAATGCGGAACCTGATAGGCTTGTAAAAAGAATAAGGAAATCAGTTCTTGTATTTGGTGATATCCATGCTTAGTCCAGTTTCCTATGTGGTTCTTGTGCGGGTTGCCCTCCCTGTTATACTAAAGTTTTTCTTCTCAATAAATTTATTGACATCATCTAAAAGAAAAATGCTTACCTGATTAGATGGGTTTGAACAAGTTATGCCCAGTCAATGTGCAACCCTAGCCACAGTGCCCCAATGACTCTTTTAAGTCTGAAAATGATGCCTATTCGTTCATTTTTCAGGGTTCACAGCAAAAGGCACATGACGAACAAGATTCATCAAATGGTAAGTTTGAAAGTATAATACACTGATTTATCTCTGGTACTTGAGCATTTGCCTAAGTGCTTTTTTAAGCCATATGCTGTTAATGTGGGTATGGCATGGGTCACTGACAGCTGATGAGGCACCAAATGGGAGCAGTGGCTGCATTACACAAGCACCCACCACCCAAACCATGGCAAATCAAACAATGGAAATGGTGGCTATCCCACCGAGCAATGTTACTGGTCCAACAACAAATTTGAATATTGGCATGGACTACTGGGGTGTGCCACCACACTCTTCTGTTGTGACAATGCGAGGAAAGCTCCCTTCTGTACCAGCTACAACAGCCATAGCACCTGTCAATCTTATGGGACCCCGGGATGGCGTTCCTCCGGAACTCTGGTTACAGGTTTTCTCCCTTGCTGTTAGTTTGCCTATTTGTATTCATGTTCCTAATATGTCTTCCGTTTTAATTCTCAGGATGAAAGAGAGCTCAAAAGGCAAAGAAGAAAGCAATCTAACAGAGAATCAGCTCGTCGTTCAAGGCTGAGGAAGCAGGTTTGAGAATATCCGTTTGTGTTCAAAATTTCAAGGAATGCTATTGTTGTTTGTAACACTGTTTTTGGTCTCGTTTACCATCATTCAAGAAGAAAATCCTCTGTTTCCTTATCCATGTCTAGGTATTGTGGCTGGTTGTGATGCAGTTAGATTGAAATACTTTGTTAGCAAGCAAAAAAAGTTTGTTTTCTTCTTATTAAATGTTGTGTTGCTAATGTATTTCCCGTCACCGTTTGATTGTGTAATTGATTTTCCACAAAATTCACTTCAAATTATTCTAATTCTTAAGTATTAGACTATAATACATCTGAGTTTTAGAGAGGAACCTTTGATGTTTAAAGATGCCCTGTATTTTCTGGGATGAGTGACCTTAGTGGGTAGATTTGGACACTAGTATAATTTGGGTGAAGGCATTGCATGAATTCTCATATAATTCATGGATGGTTTCAAGTGCAACTTCAAATCTACATATTTTGAGTGGAATGAGGACATCATGGGACGCCATCAAAGAAGGATGCATTATAATTTGGATTTTACCTGATTTTTGGCACCAAGCTGTTATACATGACCATGGATTGAGAAAGATCCGGCCTTAAATAGCCTAGATTTAAGCTAATCAAGCAGCGGATTTGAAGAATTGGTTCGATCCATCCATTTACATCATCTAAGTTGTTTGTTCGTGGATTGGACCGATCTAACCATCGCCATACGGACATTTCTTTTCATTATATTCTATTAGTGTCATATAGTTTTAGTTCACTTGTGTTTCAAGATTGTTATAAATGTGTATTTGTTTTTATAGTTTTAGATCGTTCAGATGTGTGCCTCAAGTCACATGTGTCTAGGGTTTTAAGAGTTTTTTTTATAAAAAAACCTTTTTTTGGATAACATGGGTATTCCTACCTCATATTGAAGATGAGACTAATCCCACGGACATGTGTAAACCTCCCAATTCACACACAATGGGAGTGGCCTGTTGGGGAAGAGCGTTAATCAAACTCAAGACCCCACTTTATGAGGCGTGCTTCTTCACCGTTAGGCCAACCCCTTGAGGTTTATGATGATGATGAATGAATGAAATAAGAAATTCAAGTTTCTCCCATTTGCAGGTCTGGTGTGACTTCTGCTCCCTCGCTAGTGTAAGATCAAGGAACCTTGTGTGACTCAAGGTATAAATCATCATTCTCCTTCTTCTCCTCCTCTATCTTTTTTCTTCCCTTCCCTTTTCTCCCCCTCTTTTTCCCCACTTTTTCCCTCTTTCTACTTTCTACACCTTATTTTTGTCCCCTTTTCATCCAAACACTAACCCTAACCAAAGCAAGACCTAACTCCACCATCGGCCACCAAATCCCCACTCCCACCAGCCCATACGGCGTCCTTTACGTGTCCCTATTTTCCCCTGTTTTTCCACTAGACATACCCCTTTTTCCCCGTTTTGCCCTATTTTGCACCCCAACCTATGGATCCCTATCTTAGATTTGTAAATCTAACCCTAACCTATCATATAAACCTATTTGAGATCCTATTTTGCTTGAAAATAATAAAAATAACAAACCCAATTTTTTTTTGGCAAACTTGAGGTGATCCCATGGCCTTATTCATCCCTTGGGTTACTGATTCTTAAATCTAAAGACCTAGGACATGGTTTGGTATGATTTAATTAGTCTTTTGAGGGATTTTGCATTAAGGCTAGTAATAGATGTAGGTTCCATTTTTCTTTTTGTGTATATGTTACTAATTGTGTATGTGAATTTTCATAGTTTTTGTCATATATATTTTTTTAATATTAATTATCTCTCTAACATCTTATGTAAATCATGGATATAGGTTGCATGTCATTTTGTGATTCACCACACATTTTGCATTCTTATATAGGCATCCATCTACCATTTAGTTCTAAAGTTTCAAATATTTTGACTTGTTCTATGTCAGATTTGCTATCAGAACTTGTCCTGTATATGATTTAGTATCAGAGTGGAATCAATCAAACCATAGGTTGTGTTAGGATGTAGTTACCTTAGTTGGTGTCATCGTTCATCCTAGGCTAGTGCATGTAGGCTTGTAGCGTACCAAATACCACGTAGAAAACCCTACCACCACCATGAGCTTAGTCTGATTGGGTGAATTGCTAACAAGAATAAAAGCCAAATTAGATACCCTAGAAACTAAGTTTCAGAGGTGTTTAAAAAAGACTGGTTCATGTCTAGGAGTCTCAGAAAATGCATTGCAAAATAGGCAAAAGATCAAATTGAACCCCTCTTTTCCTAAAGAGTTTAAGGCGAGTTATGTGAAGGAGCCGACTTCAAAGGTTGAAAAGAAACCCTTACATTTTCTCAATAGAAAAGAATTCGAGAATGGTCATAAAGAGCGAGACATTGTCTATAATGACCAAAGAAGTTAAAGTCTCCCCAGGTGATACCAACTGAGATTCCAAGAGAGGTCACTGACTTTATTCAATGAAGGTAGTGATGCAACCCATGAGTGGACCTCGCAATAGGTTGGGCCAGTTCGGTTTGGGTAGGGTCTTATTTGTGTTTGGGTCAACAATCTTCAATCCATTTACTTGTTTATTAAACAAGTTAGTTGGTTTGGGTCTATTTTGGGTTCGGGTCACAAAATTATAAACCCATACCCATTTAAAATGCTCAGATTTTGGGTAACCGGACCGGGCCAAATTTTGCCAGGTTTAGATCAAGGTAGATTTGGCAATTTGTCAATCGAGTCGGGTCCATTTAGGGTTCGGATTAACAACTCTCAACCCATTACTTGTTTATTAATGGGTTAGTCAGTTCGGGTTCGGGTAACAAAAACTTTGAACCCATATCCATTTAAAATGCTCGTGTTCGGTTCGGATAATCAAGTCGGGTCAAATTTGCTAGGTCTACTCTTGTGAAACTCCCTTCTAAATGTGATTTTCATCCCTTGGGTGATTTTTTTTTTTAAATCTAGAAGACCTAGGACAGGGTTTGGTATGATTTAATAGTCCTTTGAGGGATTTTGTATTGAAGGCTAGCAATACAACTTTGAGGGCTATAGCTGTTGGTGTCAGTTTACTTTTTGAATCTCTTTGATTAATTGTGTATGTGACGTTGCATTATTTTTGTTATCTTCTTTGTTTAATATTAATTTATATCTCTAATTTCTTATGTGAATTATGGATATAAGTTGCATGCCATTTTATGTTTCACCACATGTTTTGCATTCTCACATAGGAATCTATCATTTAGGATAATCCAATATTTTCACTTGTCCTTGGTTAGATTTGGTATCAAAGCTTGTCTCGTGCTACTATTGCCTCTTCTCTCCAACATCATCAACATCATTGCCACTTTTTAATCTATTTAGATTCTATTTTTTTGAGTTCTACTCTTCCATCATACCCTATCATAAACCATATCCCCTATCACTCCAAGTCCATCATGTCCTTTCTTATCTTGTCCCTCTTCATATTTTGTGACCTCGCTCTCCTTGGTTCCTTCAACTTATTTTTCAACTCCTCAAATGGGGCAAATTCTAAAATTCTACTTGATGTCCAAAACACCTTTAGTGGCTGCCCTCATCTTCTTTTCTATTGTAGTTTCTGTTTTCAAAGCCGGTTTAATGTGGTCATTTTAAATTCTCTCGTTTAGAGTTTTTCTAAAAGTCAATCTAAGCATCAATCTTCTTAAAATTGAAATGGTATCGTAAATCATTCCAACCATCTAATCATATTGAGTCATGAATTTTATCATGGGCTGTCAGATTTTTATGATTTTCTCAAAAAGGGTAAATTTTAAAAAAATTGTAAAATGTAAAGAAGAGATTTTTTTTTATCATCTATGGACTTTTTATCCAATCAATGACCCTGTCTCTCACTGACATTGTTCTCACATTCATTATCGCCTTTTTAATACATTTCTTGTAACCACAATGTTGTTGTTTGAGATGCATTTCCTTTTCAACATTTGTCATGTCAATTATCTTGGCATGTTTTTGTCGGCCTTTTCTAAGACAGGAAACATTATATGTGGGTTTTTCCTTCTCTCTTCACTTCTTCATCAGTTTGAAAGCAAAAATTTCTTCTGTAGGCATAATTTCGATTTGGTTCTCTGTAATATTTAGATGTTGCTCAATTGCTCTCATTAGTTTCATAGTATGGCTTACAAGTTCAAATACCTTGATGATTTTTACTCTCCCCCATATATCCCTAATGATTAAAGTCACGAATGTGTAAACACGAAACCTTCTTCAGAGACCGTTACAATCTTAATGGTTTATCAGTTACCAAAATAAAAAAATAAAAAATAAAAAAACCAGGGTCTCTTGCAAATCCAAACTATTTTTGTCTATTTTGCCGACTCAAGCAGCAAACATGTGTAGTGTGTGTTACTGTTAAGGTAAGGTGGTGTGACATAAGCGATCCCAAATATCTGTTGGCTTGCACTGATTACTTTGTTTAAGGTGCCAACTTTTCTTAGTTACCTGGTTTAGTTAAAAAGTCGTTAAGCTGTTTTACCTTATTCAGCATGCAATTTTCAGCTAGTATATACGTGGTAGTCTTGGTGTAATGTTGTTGGAAGCAATAAAATTTCAGCCTCTCAAAAAAATCTTCTACTTTCATTTTTCAAAATTATTTGTGTATATTTCCCCTGCTTCTTGATTAGTTAATATGGCCTTTTCCTCCTCTTTTCCTTTTTTATTACTGTTGTTTTTAAGTCAGGCTGAGTGCGAAGAGTTAGCAAGGCGCGTAGAAACTTTAAAAGAGGAGAACAGTTCACTGAGAGAGGAATTGGAGCATATGCGTGAAGAATGTGAAAAACTTGCTGCAGAAAATGCTTCTCTTACTGTAAGTTTTGATTTGTTTGTTTACTATTTGGACACTGGTTAAAATTTGGACTTGACTCAGTATCCAATCAAGTTGTGAAACTTGTGTGAGTTTGTAAATTGCTGACTCGATTGGCTCAGCATCTAATCAAGTCAACTTGGTGAATTAGCCAAGTTTTTCTGCGTTTTGAACTAGGTTCTATGGATTGTAGCTTAATCCATTATAACTCATGCATGTAACTTAAATCCATTTTTCCAAGTTATGCATTGTTCGTGTGAACATTGACACCTGTAAATGTTGTTAAGAACTTAAAAAACTTGCTCTTATTTGGAAACCCCTTTAGGATCTTAGCTTAGTCTTACCAAGTTACTTGGTGAGTCACTTGACTTGATGGTCAATCAAATTCTGGCTTGGCCTGGTCTTACTGAGCTTTTAGACTATCGTTGTCCAACATGGAGATGTTGAGAAACCCAACATGCCAATTTCCATAATATGTACAAATATAATGATATTGATGTGTAGTAATAACATATATTTCAAATAATGATAATCATTATCATTATCATTTTTGAGTAGTGTATTGCTACATAAAATTTCAGTTCATGAATATATAAATATGTAAGCATCCCATGTAACCATTGCAGGAGAGACTTGAGAAACATGGAGGTGACGAATCGAGGAGGGATGACGTTCACGCTCAGTCTGACTGCAATTCCCAGATGAAATAACATTGAATCATTGGCAAGAGATGGCTTTAATGCAGAGTTTTATCTCAAACCCCACGGAAACCACGTAGACTAATTATCAGAGGCTGACTTCTAGTGTTGATAATGTTGCCTCTCACTGATATTGTGCACAAAGTGAGAAGGCTCATTGCCATTAGGTGTAAAGGTGAATAGAGGTGGCTGCTAAAATATTACTAACAAAAAGCCCCATTAAGGATGTTCAATTATTCAAAGAATTTTTATATATGATGTCTTAGACAGGATACTGGTCCAATGTAGAGTGTCTTTTGCTTTCTTCCCTAAAATGCTTCAAGGGGGATTTTATAAACGTTGATATTGATGTAATGCAGAAACCACAAGGTATCTGCCTGAATATTTTGAGATTGTAACGTCTCAATGTTAGAATGCTGAGCTGTCTTATATTTTTGGCTATGCATTTGGGTGACCGATCACCAGTAGAAGTATGGTAAGTGGACAGGTCAAAATCTGACTCGACCATTTTTAAATGGTTTGTTTCTAATATTTTGACCTGTTTATTAAATGGACAAATTGAAATGATCTCATTTATAAATGAGTACACTTGATCTAGCCATTGTCATGTCTATATATAACATATTCAACTATAAACTCATTTAAGGAGCAGGTTTTATGTTGATCTTCATTATAAAAATCTCTTCAAGTATAACTTAACAACGATAACATTAATAAAAATGTAAGTTTTATAATTTTAATTATGAAGTTATACTATTCTAATCAATGCATAAGCATTAAATTGTCGTTATGTTTAGTGACAAAATAATTTATTATTATAATTATAGATCCAAACAACTGTAAGCTAACTCAACTAGTTATTAAACATGGTATTTATATATTTTAATACATACATGTTAAGAGATTTATATTCTTTCTTCCTTGTATGGTAATTTTCAAAAGTGTTAATGTGATGTATTTAGACTAGTTGTATATTACTTTGCACATTGTATTTTTGTTTTGTCTAATATAAGGGGCCAGTGAGTAATATTTTGATACGTTTTTGTTACTTTTTTTTTTGGATTGTGGGTGTTTTATATTTTGTATTTTTGTAATTTTTAAAATTAGTTAAATGCCTAAATACATAAATGGATTTAAATGGGTTTGGGCTGGGTAAATTGGTAAACCTGTTTACTTACATTGGTTAATGGGTTTGGATTGGATTAATTGGTCAACCTATTAATTACATGGGTTAATGGTTTGGGTAAATCATACTTACTATTTTTAAAAGTAAGGTAAATGTCTAAATGGGTTTAAATTGATTTGGGTCAAGTAAATGTGTAACTAAAATCTAAATTAGACCCAAATTGAAAAAAAAATGTGACTTGATCTGACCAATCCATGTAATGGACAAGTAATGGTTGTGGGTTGGTGACCTAGACCTAGATCCATGTACTAAGGATCTAATTCAAAGGGGATTGTTCATTCAGTATTGATGGATGGTTACCTACAAAGTACAAACTAGCTTGTAGTTCCAAGTCACAAGCTCAGTAGTCAGTACCGTGTCAACTAATATGGGTAAACAGTTGGGTTTCATTCCAGTGTCAATTAATATGTTTGATTTTGGTCAGTCGTGCCCTTGAATCTTATAGCCATTAAAAGATTAAATGTTTTTTTTAAAACCTCCTCTGTAATTCGTATCTTCTCTTCCTTGTCTTCATCAAGTTTTGCACAGAGATCCAAAAATCTACCAATATTTTTTGCATTATCAGATATGGTTTTTGTAGCCATTTCTTGATTTTTTCTAAAAAAGTTAGTAGATGTCATTAGATCGTGCCCGTCCATGTGATACTAAACAAATAGATGAGAGCATTATTAAAAAAAAATAAAGTAAGGATGACAAGGGGTTGTATCAGTCAATGCAAGCTGATGCATATTGGCAAGTGTATCCTGTGTACCTTGTTTTAAAGATTTGGGAAACTCGTCCGCTCTTCATGCTTAGAGATACAATTAGTCTTAGCTCATTGGTCAAACATACTGACCAACCTTTACATTAAAGCTAGAATGAGCCTCGATTAGCCCATTACTAGCCTACCTCTGATCCCCTCTCTAATTAGCTTCTCTTCATCAATTCTCATTAACTCATTTTTAGAATTTACTATAGTAGTATGTGGGATCAGATGCCCAGTGTCATCATCTATGATAAAAGGGATGATTATGTTGGATGGGTGCCTTTACTTGATTGTTAATAAAGCAAGGGCATCGCAGGGTTCCTGTCTCTAGTTTTATGTGTAGGAAAAGAACTGAGTGTTTTCGGTAAAGAACTGAGTGTTTTTAGTCTTGACGCTAAGAGAAAATATTAACAAAATCCCACCTTTAGAATGTAAGTTTATAAATACATGAATACCTTCTCTTTAACAACCAATTTTAAGAGTAAATCAGCTATCCTAACAGGGCAAAATCTGGTAGGAGACACGGGATATAATGAAATTTCTATTTTACTCCTATCGGTATACCGCTCATTAAACACCGGTGTACCGATAATATGTCATATATACATACAGAACGACGTGTTATCGGTACACCGTACTTGATCAACGTACACCGTAGGATAAAATAGAATTTCATTCCATCCCGTGTCTCCTAACAAATTTTGCCCAGGTTCATCTGGTTGTCTAATTGACTGTCAGAAGGAGAAAAGTGAAAGACAAACATGAGCAAAAAGCAGAGGAAGATGTAATTTAAGCAGGATTGGATTAGTAAAACTTTCTTGGAGCGGGCCGTTCTTAAGGATAGGAAATGATGAAGGGAAATAACTTTTTTTTGAAATGAATCTTTTTAATATTTAAAAGATGAGGTCTTTGATGAAGGATATCATAAAATAGGAATGAAACTTTGTTTTCTATTTTACTTTAAGTTTCATTTTCTTATATAATACTAAAAATATATTGAATTGCAGAGCGATTTAGGATTCCCCTCTCAAAACTCAAAAAGCTATTACGAGCAGAGCACCCATTCCCATAAGAGATGGGTTGAAAAATAATTTTCTCTCTTCACGAAAACTTGGTGGAAGATGGTAAATCATGTTCATCAAATAAAGTAAAAAATGTTCCTTTTTTTCCCACAGCGACAGATGTAGCGTGACAGAGAAAAATATACTAAAAATACCCTTTAAAATCATAATTCTGTACTAGTTAGATATATTTTTAAGCCACGCTTATACTTTGTCATTAGTAAAATAATTAAAAGGTTAGATGCTCAATGCAATCTCCTTCTGTATTTCAACATTTTAAGTGACAACAGAAATAAAATAAAGCAAAAAAAAATAAAATAATGGAAAAAAATGGAAGTGGAGAATGAAGACAGAAGGCTTTTGTGAGTGGGAGAAGGCATGTATGTATCTATGAAGATAGAAGATGATAATAGGTAGGTATGAGTAGGGAGAATGGACCACCACTCCTCGTCCTCTTTCATTGGCCACGTGAGCTTCTTCATCGTTCAGACAGGCCCGCTTCCCGCCGACCGGCAACTGGGTTCTGCCGGTTTTCTGGGGGAAAGCTTGGGAGTTGGGAGGCAGGAAGCAGCACCGCTGCTGTCATTGTTCATTTGCATGGACTTCTCTGACGAGAATTATTACAATTCTATGCCATTTCTCTTGGGACACCGAATTTTTTAATAATAAAAATATGAATAACTTTTTTCTATTTATATAAATGAGATGGTCATTTATAAGACGCTCATCTTAACAAGGACAAAATTTGTTAGGAGATACGGGATGAAATAAAGTTTCCATTTTATTTTTATGGGTGTTCTGTTCATCAATTACTGATGTACAGATATGCAGAACATATTCATGGAGAGCGGCATGTTATCAGTAAACTGATACTTGATAAGCGGTAAATCGGTATAGATAAAATGAGAATTTCACTCCATTTAGTATCTCCTAACAGATTTTGCTCGTGTTAGGATGACTGGCCTTATACATTAAGTTATGAGCACTTCTATCTATTATGATAATAGATCTATTAGAATGGTTTTTTATTTTATATATCTAATTTTTTTTTTATCATGATCGAATTGATCAAGTCATGTTTTTAAATATTTTAATTTTTAGGAAATTAAAAAATTATTTAAAATAATGAAAATTTGAGAGTTTTAACACTGACTTGATGAATTTAATTATGGTGATTTTTGGTGGATAAAATATTGAATGAAAGATCATTTTAAGGGGCCATCACCACTCGTTTAGTGGGTTCTATGTCTACATTCCCACCATAATACCATGTAATTTAGCGTGTTGGTGAACATTTTCTTTTATATATAAAACTATAAATAAACAAAAGAACAAGTTCATTACTTCATTGTACTTTTGCTATTAAAAAAAATGAAGTCCATATCAATTCTTTATATATTTCTATATTTTAAGCTTTTATCATTTTAAAATATCTTATTTTTGAAGTAAGCAAAAATTTACAAATTACTCACTCTTCCTTTCCTTTATAATAGAAAATGCTAAAATAATATATCTTTAATCCCATGAGCTAATTTTATAAAATATAGAGAGTTAGAGGAGATATTCTAAGTTGACTTTTGACTTTCGATTCTCTCTTTAAATCATATAGATCACTCTTGATAGACATAGCGATAGATCAGATTGGTCTGAATACTTCAAACTCTATATTCGAATAATTTGAATAATTTGAACTTATGATGATAAAGATGATGATCAATTTAGATAATTTGGGTGGATTGGGTTGTACAAACTATAACTTAGTCTGGCTCAAATTGAAAAGTGGCCAAATTTTATTTTTATCTGGATCAACTTATATTTTAAATGAATTTTTGCCTATATTTTTTATTAGATTAATCGAGTTTAAGTTGACTCTAATCCAAATTACACCTCTTGTGCTTTAGAACTTTTAGAGATAAGTTCGGATAGAAAGTTTTAATTAGAATGGGGATATTTTTGTTTTTAAAAATTCTTAGAAGAGAACTTGTGGGTCAAGTCATTTTGGTATACATGTCTGTTTATTCAGTCCAATTTAATTGATTTTAGGGTGTAGACAAGTAATAGTCGAAATTCGTTATACTTTGATCACTATGAAATGTTAAGAGAACTACTGTTCATCACTGTACCATCAGTATCCCATTGAATTGAATGAGTTCTCCCCAATTCCCCATTTATTTGATAGAATGATCATAAAATTGAATTTTTGTAGATAAAAAAACATGTAGTAACAATTGATAACTATTTATTATTGCAAGGATAAAAATTATAGAATCAAATCATATACATGTTGGATAAGTACTTGACTTATAGAAAAAATCATTAAATTTAATTACAAGTACAAACTCTCTCACCTGTGAGATAAATGATTAAAGATAACGGTGATAACGTGGAGTCCTTATAAGAAAAATATACTCATTCTATCAAATTAGTTGTCCTATAAGGATTTTGAAATTGTTCCAAATTAGTTGTCTCATTTATATTAAAGTAGTATAAAGTGCGTTAAAAATAGATTTAGATCACGCAAAGTACTAGTCTTATATAAAGAGTTTCTTAAAAAATACAATTTTTTCAAATGAGATAATTAAAATAGAACGGATGAAGTAACATACTTCACATATAAATTTAAAATAAATAAATATACCACACTCCATACCCCACTCGAACAAAACCTCTCCTCTCTACCACCACTTTATAAGAAGTCGAAGAAAGTACCGAACCATCTCATTTTGGCAGGTCTTATGATTAAATGTCACCTGAGGTGCATTTTATACAGCTACGGTGAATCAAAACTGCTGAAAATGAAAAGTTAAAAAATAATCTATTTTTCCAAAAAAAAATGTATTTTTATAAAAGAGTATAAAATTGAATTTATTAAAATGCCAAAAAAATAGGAGCTTATCTAACTTCAAGATGATAAAGTGAAACCAATGAGGGTAAGTTTTTATTAGAAAAGAGAAAATTGTATTGAATATCTAAACTATTACATGTATATATAGCCTCTAGTCCGACCCTAAGACTATCATAATCAGACTCAAACACTTAACTAATTATAAATCAAATACACCTCTTAATTAAAGTAAATCCAAACTAGAATCCTAATTACATTATAATTAGGATAATCTAAATATATTCCAACACGCCCCCGCAAACTGAAGCGTGGATGAACGTGAAGCTTGGAACGTGAAGAAACAACAGGTGAACTGCAAAAATGGCAACTGACTGGCCACAATGATTTATTAGCAGCAAACTGATTGATTGCAAAAGTTGTTGAAGAGGCAAAGTTGACCGGCTGCAAATATGTGTTTATATGGCAGCGTTGATTGACTGCAAAAGACAGACGGTAAACACAGATGGCGGCCTGAAACAAAGAACTTGGCACAGATGACGGCAGTGGCCGAAAGCCAGTTGTCCGGCAAAAATAGTGATCGCAATATGCGATAAATGCAGACGACGAATGACCTTTCATGGTTACAGCCCCATTTGCTGGCCTTTCATAGCTTCAGCCCTCATCATGTTAGAAAAGAGAAAATTGTATTGAATATCTAAACTATTACATGTATATATAGCCACCCTAGGCCTATCATAATCAGACTCAAACACTTAATTAATTATAAATCAAATACACATCTTAATTAGAAGTAAACCCAAACTAGAATCTAATTACATTATAATTTGGATAATCTAAATATATTCCAACAGTTTTGAAGTATGGTCTCTCAATTTGAAGGGGCTAGAGTGATTATTACGAGTCCGTCTCAAGAAACGAGTCTTTAATTCGATTCTCACTCCATTCGAAATAACTACTCTCCATAGAATTATTTGGTGTCTATGGATAAGGGGACTTATACATGACCACTAAATTAATCAGGTGCTTTAAAAGACCAGAATACTTTGATCGACAAAAAAAAAATTATAGTCCACTCAATTGCTAAGAGCACCCAAATATTACTAGCAAGGTTGGAGGATGAACACGCCATTTTACTTTATTTTTTTCATGTCTGTACGTAGGTTGGCCTCTTGGCATTTGACAAGATATTACAAAGAGAATTATATATATATATATATATATAACTATTTTTTTTTTTCAAAAATTTATATGTGAGAAATCGTAAGATACCCATCGTAAAATCTCTACAGATGAATTTACTATCCTTAAGACTCCCACTTTTTGAGACGAGAGACAACAGTTAAACTATACCTATGTAGATATATCATCAACTATTTATTAGTAATATAGTATGATATATGGGCCCTTTGGTACGGATCGTGTAATTCCTTCCATGGGGCTACAGGAGAAGAGAAGTGAGAATGGAGATTTGGAAGGTAGACTTGGTCCTTTCCAAGAGAGACACTGGAATTTTCTCAATTGCTGACACATGCTTCTTGCCTGACATGGTATGGATTGCGGGACGGCCTCCTTATCAAAAGACAGACGAAGGATAAATCCATAGACCTAGTAAATCTTTTTTTTTTTTTTATGGTTCTTATGTGTGATTTTTATTATCATTTTATTAATTATGTTTTCTGTCATTTTTTGAAAATTCAAAAGTCAGATTCAATTCAAAATATCATGGAGTCGAGTAATTTTAATGAGCTTTGAGACTCGACTTGAATTTCTTTTTATAAAACTATCTCACTTTATTCAAAATTCTATTGAGTTGAGTTAATTCTGACCAATTCAACTAAGTTTTATGAGTTTTTAAACTATGTTTACAGTTCAATAACGACTCTTGAGAATACCTCTATTTTTATGACAATGATTCTGGTATATATTTTCAACACCTAGATGATGATAAATGAACAAAATGACAAATTCTTCACCTTCTTATTATAAAAAACACCATTTTTCCTATATTTTTTCAGAGATTTTAGATTGAAAGTAGGACAAAATAGAGTCATCCAAGGATCTTATAAATTTTAAAAGGCCATTCAATTAAGCTAAGTATGTATACATGGGTAAGTCTTGCATACGCATGGACAGAAAATCTTATGTGATGTGGCAAGCTGTATAAGAGATAAAAACTTAGATGGCTAAATAGATTATTATGAAGAGTAACAAGTGAGATCCCTCAAATTATCATGACTGATGATTTTTTAAGATCAAAATTAAATCATTGAATAAATATTTTTAATTGAGAAGTTCAATTCAATAATAAGAATACATCAATAAGATTTCAATAGTATAAATTTATCACAGAGTAGGTCTTCAATCCCTCATAGAGCCAGGAAAAAAATATCTAAGTATTTTGTTGTATTAATGTATATTCAATGAGCAGATTAAGTAATTCCATGGTTTTTTCATGTCATTGGTTACTTTGTTCACAGTATAAAAAAATCACTTCCACTGGGAGATTCCTCACTCAAACATTCAAAAGAGAAAAGGAACGAAATCTATATAATTTATAAACTTGAAATTATATGTTTAAATTTATCATTTACATAAAATTACAATGATAAAAGAAGGGCCAAGATTTGGATTGTTCTTCGGTACACAAATTTTATGCAGGGGCTACTTTTAAAAAAATAATTTACTGATTATATTATTTTTCTCTTTAAATTTAGATTTAGCTAAAAACTTTGTTTAATTTACCTTCACTGTTAGATAAAGTTGTGAGAAAAATAATGACTGGAGAGACTAAACTATAGTAATGTTTACTAATATTAGATTCTGCATCGCTGTCATTCATTTAAATTTTTTCTTATAGTTTGATTAGAACATTTTGCAAGTTTTAATGGTATGGTCTTATTAATATTCAAACTTAATGCTAAAAACTCAAAAATTGCTAAATTTTCTTATAGTCTTTTGAAGTGGAAGATAAGAGAGTCTCTCTCTCTCCCCTTCAGTCTCTCTTTTCAAACATTCAACGGACACTGTTTTCCTTTCCTTAGTTTTTATCTGCCACGCCTTTTTTCTGACGTCCCACCATCGTCCCAACTTCTGCTTTCCCAGAATTAAACATCACAACCGACCTCACTCATGAGATATCTCATTGTCTTCTTCTTCTCCTACTCCTCCTTTTATCACCTAACCTGATTTTTCTATGTAGCCAAAGCAACAGTACCCACAAACCCATTTTCAAGAGTTCCCAGCAGATGGTGTGGAAACCGGAAATCATCGTCGTTATAATGCCTGAAATTCAATGCATGGGTACTCTTTTCATCACTCTGCTAATGCTTTGACATAAAATGTGCAGTGTTTCCATGTTATTGTGGCTATTTCTCAATTGGGTTTTGTGGTTTTCTTGTTGCCATATGTGCATGCACTAATTGTGAGGTGTTTGGGGTCTGATGTTAGGTTCTGATTTTTATTTTTATTTTTAAAATAGATAACGGGTAATTGTGAGGGTGTTTGGTACTGATTGTGATAATGGGTTTTCATGGTTATTGGGATTACTTAGAGGTTTTCTTAATTGATTCTGAATTGGGTTTCTTGTGGTTTTTCTTTTTGATGATTTGTGATGTTTTGGATTATTATTATTTTTGGTTGGATAAGGAAGGTGTTTTGGATTTTGTTCTGTCGTACTGTGTGGTTAGCCTTTTTTGGGCAATCCATCCTTTCTGGAAGGTTGTGATTTACATTGTACTCTTGAAATATAGGAAGATACATTAAGAGGAATAAAGATAGTACAGGACTGGTTAAGGACGCATTCAGATTTACCACAAATAGCAATTGGTTTTAATATGGTGGCAGAATGGATGTTTATCCATTTCACCTTGCATTTGGTGCAGTGTGCAAATTAGATTTGGTACCATTCTTTGGAACGTCTCTGCTCCAAATCAGCATCACCGGTTAGCAATAATTTTGATCTCAATAAAAAAAAAATAACTAAAGAAAAAAATCAACCTATTTGGTTCCATATTTATCTGGCAAACTGAAACTCGTTGCGTTTTAGGTTATAGACAATGTACTCTTTAAGCTTGCTTGATGTAGAATTCAGAAATAATTCTTTGCAAGTTGCAACAAGTCATAGGTGCTTCCTTTTTTATTTTTCAGTGATGTGCATCATGTTGGCTGCTTATATTTTCTGATGTTTGCATTTGCTTTTCAATTATGTTGCAGAACCCCTGTTCTTTTGATTTGTGTTATATCAGTTTTTTTAATCATGTTAGGGGTTTCGGACAAATTGCCCGGATGAAAAATTTAGAATTCTTGTTTTAGGTTTTCCACTTTGTATAGAAGGGGTTCAAATTTTGGAAGCATTAATGTACTCAAAATTACTGACAATGGATACTGCCAAAGCCATTCTGAGTGTCAGAAAGTTAAAAAAATCAAGTGGGATACATCTTTTGTTCCTTGCATCTTATGAGTAATAAAATTGAAATCTTTTGGAAGTTCTTATTCTCCAGTGAATCATAAAAGTTTTTAGCCAATCTTGATAATGCATTTAGCATTTTCTGAACTACTGATTTATCAACATCAGTTCTTAAGATGCCATATGATTTTTTTTTTTTTTGAAAAGTAAGATGCCATATGATTTTGATAAACTAGAATCTGGATCCCTATACCTTAAAGTTGATCTGAAAGAAATATGAATGTTTCAGGAGAAGTGAAGATTATCTTTTGTGCTATGAGTTTGAGACGGCACAAAATTTGGAAATTATTGGATGTTATCTTGAGAATTTTTGTGTACATCCAAAAGTATATGTAAGTTGTTTGAATTTCATTTGGAGCCATTTGATTGGCTCGACTTGATGAGATTTTGAGTTAACAAGTTTAACTGAGTTTTTTCGAGTCGAGTTCAAAAACTCAGGGGAGTTACTCAACTCAGTAAGATTTTTAGTTGAGTCTGAGTTTCAAGTCTTTGAACTATGGTATAGAAGGCTGAAATGGTTTTCTTGAGGGCTTAACTCATGTTATAGGGGTTGTGTTTGGCTTATTTTCTAGAAAACTTTCTATGTCGCAGCCGTGTGTTGCAATTGTTTCCAATATGCCTATGAATGTGAAACTAATCATCTATTTTAGCTTCAGACTATTATATAATGAAGGCTGAACTGTTTTTTTTTTTTATCATTTCCCATGTTGAAGGGTTGTGTTTTTGGTTTTTCCTTTTGGTCATATTTATGAATCTGCTATTCTTTTCTCGAATTTTCTTTTTGAAATGCTATATATATATATATAAAGAGGATCAGTCTCTCTCTTTTCCATTGCTGCCAATAGGGATTAGTTTTAACATGGAATTGTTTTTCGTATGCCCACATTCATGGTCAAATTGGCAGTTGTATGTTGTGTCAATATTAAAGGGTTTTTTTTTTTTGTGTGTAATGGTGTGTCAATATTAGTCAGTAGAGGATGCTGAAACGTTTGTAAGGCAAGATTTCCTTTAGTGGTATTTTGTGGGTAGAAATATACGTTCTTGGTGAATCAATACAGCCTCCATCTTAAGGAATGAAATTTACTTTGTTTTTCCTTTTATTTATTGTGAGTACTGATTATTTAGAAGTCATGTAGAAACTTTGTTTTACATAAAGATTTAACAAGGATAATATAACTTTTCAGTTTTCTGTGGCTGTGCTAGCCCATGTGGACACGTTCATGTCCAAGTCATGTAAATCCCATCACCATGTTTTTATGCACACTCATGGGTCAACTTTCATTATTTATTGTTTGCATCCGTATTAAACTTTCCCAATCAGGAAACAGTGTAGCTTGTTATCTTCACCAAGCATCTGTTTGATGCAAAATTAATGCTATAAAAACCTCACTAGTTTGCAAGGATTTTCTTAGTGGGAAGCCTTTAGCACATTTGTGATGATTCTTTATTCAGGTTTTGCACTTGGAATTTAATATCACTCTAAAAGCTTTAGAAATTCCTTCTTTTCCCTTAAAGTATTTGGTGCTTCATCCAACATCCTAGGCCCTGATTGGATAACCTCCTTTTTTGTTCTCTTATTTTAGGATGACGCCCATGTGATGTGTAAAGCATCTGATTCTGCCAATTTTGAAACGGAGGAGTTGTATGATGACTAAGAATATTTATTGACTTAGTTGTGATATACCTGGAGCCAATAGATTGTTGATATATATAACATGGGTACCCCACCCCATGTGGAGGTGAGACTAATCCATACATACCTTTTGAGGGGCACAACACATATAGATTTTGGGTTCACGTATGAACTTGGGAGATGAGGTTACCATACATACCTTTGAGGGCTATGAAGTTCCCCCTTTTAGGGGTCAGGGAGTCGCAAGATTCTTTTGTCCACTGTTCATTTTTCCATAGAGAAAAGTATCATCATCGACTGGATAAAATCCTCATGCCACTAGAAAGATTCTAGTAATGAGTATTAAGATTGTTCATGTAACAGAATTATGGAATTTAAAGCCAATAGAGCATCCTCAGCCATTTAAAAGGTGAAAGTGAAACCCCTTTGTTTCGTTACAAGCAGTCCTCACGGCAAATGCTCCCTAGAGACGTGTGGAAAAGAGGGTGGTTATAAAGGAATACTTACTCTCAATGCTTAGAATATGTATGTGGTACCTGAAGATCAGAATTTCCTATTTTTGCAATAGATTACATTCACTGCTTGCATTGAACACCATGGAGCTCATAGATCTGATGAAAGTTAGTGTTTGAGAGAATACCCAAATAAACCAAATTGAATTGGAAACCAAAAGAAATAAGAAAGAGAGATCACAGTGGAGACTGAGAGACTCAAACTATAGCTTCCTTAGGCTCCTGTAGGATGTCCTTGATTCTCAAGGATGATGGATTTGGATATAGAATGCATTTGTGTTGATAATTTTCTGTAAGGCTCCCTCGTAGTTCTCTCTTTTAGTTTTGCTTTACAAATGCTCACATTGGATCACATTGATAAACAGTGAATGAATGTGGGGTCTACTGCCTACGAAAAGTCATCTTGGTTGGATAAATGACTGACCCAAAGTTTGATAGTATATAGGTAGTGATTTATGGGGCCTTTTAATCCAGTGGTGGATATCAGCTGTATGTATGAGTATCTAGGGGTTTGACTCGTTATAGATGCCCTAGGGGAGCTCTCCAGGTGGGGTTTATTGAGCCTAATAGTGCTCACAGCTCCCCAGATTATTTCCTTTTGTTTACATAGGGGTTTCAAGGTCGGTGTTTTTTCAGTGTGGGACCTTAGAAAACCCACTGCATAAGTGAATATCAGGATACAAATGCAAACCAAGTGGATTTTGAGTGTGACTTTCATTCAGTATGTTCTTTACCATATTTTTTTGTAGTTATTGTATATCCTATTTCCTTTTCAGTCTTTTGGCCCAAAATCTCATTTCTTCGTGAGAGGGCTATATTCAAACAATGGCACTTCTGACATTTATTATGCAGAGTCCCTAAACAGTTCTACGTTCTTAAAATGGACGATTTCTTGATCTGAATGAGAAGATACTTTACATATACCATGGTACGCATTATTTTTGTTATCATTTTCCACGTCCAGGAGTTTGGATCACATAAAAATTCATGTTCTCACTAGAGTGAAACATTTTTGTTTCACAATTGATTATCATTTCCTGTTATCCTGCATATTCTCTTCTACAGCAATAATGAATTTGTGTTCTGATCACAGGAATAATGAACAAGCAGATAAAATCTTTTACTTCTGTCATCTTGACTCAGTTGGAGCTTGGTTTGAGTTTCTTTACAATTTCAGTTCGATAAAGACTCCATCAAATATTTGAAATTATCCATTTAATTGTGCAGAATTCTCTCTCTCTCTCTCTCTCTCTCTCTCTGTGTGTGTTGTGTGTTGTGTTTTCCTCTGCTGCGTCCACATTTTCATTGTGATCATATATAATCTTGAAGATATCATTTATTACATTACCCTGATTCAAATGAACTTAAACCAAGTTGGCTTTTTGAATTGCAATTCTAATGTGCCATGTCTTTCTTAAGTGCAGATGAATAGCTAGCTCAACATAGTCATCACCTTTTGGGACTGATCTATTTTGGTTGTGTATTTATACACGTATTCTAATCTTTTGCCATCCAAACATGAAAAATCCCAATGTCGATCTTGAAGCAGAAGCAACTTCAGAGGATGAATCTATTGTCAGCAGCCAAGTTGCATCTAACATCTCTATCCAAGAAACCTCTCCACATCCCTCCTTGGGTGCAACCACCTCCTCCCCTGCAGATATCATTACATATAAGCAATCTCCTGAAACAATCTCTCTTGATTTAACTCTCAGTTGCAACAACAGCATTTATGAACTTGAAAGTAAGGAATCAAGTGGATTTTCACTAGCAAACACAAGTGAGAGCAGTAGTGATGCTCCTCCTCCATCCACAAGTACCCCACGAGTTTTCTCCTGCAATTACTGTCAGCGCAAGTTCTTCAGTTCTCAGGCCTTGGGTGGCCACCAGAATGCTCACAAGAGGGAGAGGATACTTGCAAAGAGGGCCACAAGGATGGGTGTTTTCTATGAGGGGTGTGACAGCCTGGCATCACTTCCATTACATGGGTCCACATGCCGATCTCTGGGGATACAAGCTCATGCCCTGGTGCACAATAGTGCATTGGAGAGAGCTGAGAATCGTGGCGGTGCAAGGTTCGATCTTGGATTTGTCGGGTTACCCATGTTTTTGGAAGATGAAGAGATGGATATGTTCTGGCCTCAGAGTTTTCGGCAGATGGAAGCTAGAAACCCAAGTTTGAATTGGAGGGAAGTTCAAATTTGAATTTTAGAGCTGTTGCTCCTCCCCAAAAGAAGATTCATCAGAACCTGATCTTGCATTGAAACTCTGAGAGGGTCCTATCATCCTTCCATCTCCTACTGAGTAACTCTATGTTCCTTGACTAAATTATTAGAAAATGTCTACGTTTTGGTCACACTGTTGATCTGATATCCTCATCCCAACCCTGTATTTTGAGGTGTTTTCATTTGGTCCTCTTGCTGTTGAATATCATCCCTTGCTGTATTTCTTTCTCGACTGCCTAAGCATAGTTTATTGAAGCGTTAGGATTGTTACTTTGGGGAGACTTGAGGAGCATACTCTTTTCACTACTAAACCTTTCGCTCGGCCTTGTTCACCAATTCACAACTTGTGCACTACTTGAGACCTATGTTGAGAATCTTGTGGTTCCTATCTGAATTCAAAGGTCGTCACAACCTGCAATGCCATTAGCACTGTACAGTTTTTTTTAGGGAGAATATGTGCGATGGATGTAAGCTTTTTTCTTCGGGCTAAATTTCGATGTTTCAGAATACATCATCATTACTATTAAGCATTTTGAGATTTTCAATTGTTTTGATATTGCACGTCATTGTTTGTAAATATGAACCCTTTTCTGTTCTGTGTCAAGCATTATTTCCTCCATGTTCTTTTATTATATCCAAGGTATGGATGTTAGTTTTGATGAAACTATCAAACAGGGGTGGTGCCATTTTTGTGCTTGACCATTTATTCGGATTGGTATCCAGCAAACGTTGAGAGAGAAACAAGGCCCTGGCTCATCTCTAGCCCAGTTGAGAATTGTGTAAAAACTAATACATTGTGAACTGGTTCACAACAAATTGATGCGAACTTTTAATCACAGCAGTTCGATTGAATTATTGGTTGAATTTAATAGTAAAACTTGATAGCTCTACTGATTCAAAGACTGTAATTGAAAGTTCACATCAATTTTTATTAACGGATTCACTACAGGTGACTTCAGATAAATGCCAAGTGAAATCTAGCTAATCACTAGGCCCATCCGACTGGTTTCAACTTTCAACATTAGTTCCAATTTATTTGGATGGAGTGGCTTGAGAATGTTGGAGTTTTATTTTTTTAAAATTTTGTTTAGTAATTTATTTAAGAATTTTTTTTGATAAACGACATCATCTCACTTTATGAAATTCTCTACTTTTAATCTCTTGAATTTTATTACTCGAACTCGGTTGAACTGGAACCGCATAGCACGATGGTTCGGGTGATAGGACAAACAGCCCTACAGCCAAAAAAAAACCATTTTGAACCCACGGTCCAACCAGTGAACCGTTCGATCTGCATGGATCGGCTTATTTTTTTTTTGAAATTGTTTAGCGTTAAAAGAACAAATATAACAGTGTAAAGAGAAAATTACTCTAAATTTATAATTTTAAAGATAATAAAATTTAAAAATAATTAAAAATTATGAAACCTAAAAAATATGATTTAATTTATCTAATTTAAATATTTTTTATGACTATAGATTCATCACTATCACATTTGATAATAATATTTGTTTCACTTTATAATATCAATAAAAAAATTCCTTTATTATATCAGTGTGATGTACTCTCTCTGTCTCAAATTAGTTGTCCTATATGAATTTTGGAATTGTATCAAAATAATTGTTCATTTATATTGGAGTAGTATAAAGTGTTTAAAATAGTTGTCTCATTTATATTGGAGTACTATAAAGTATGTTGAAAATGGATGAGATGACATAGATACTAATCCTTACAAAATATAAATATTTCAAATGAGATAATTAAAATGAAATAAAAAATTATATATGCCTACATTCTATTTATAATATTATACTTATATCACAATTTGACTTATTAGTACGTATCAATTAACTTTGATTGGACCGAGCCTTAAACGATTCAACGAGGTGGTCTGCGTTTTAAAAATATTGATTTAGAAATTCGCGGCAGCGTCGCTTGCGTGTGGATCAGGGTAAAAATATCAGGCGATATTATAGGTATCGGTCAATATATATCAAATTTTTTACCTCTGAATTATATCGGTCGATATATATCAAATTTTTTACATCAGCCGTACAAAAAAAATTTAGCCAATATGAATGAATTTTTGACCAAATTATCAGTCTTGATATGGGCCGAATTTTAAAAATTCGGTTTTTTGTATTTTTTTTTAAAAGCTTTTTTTTATGAATAGAGGAAGAATGGAAAGAGAAAAAAGAAAATATGGAGAAAAGATTGAAGAAAAAAAATCGCTACACCTGCTTGCCTTTCTCTTCTCTGTTGCTTTTTCTTCTTCGTTGATGCGAAAAATTACAGAGAGCGGCGGCGGCAGTTAGGGTTTCAATAGAGAGAGTGAAAGAGAAAAAGGGTATTAAAAGATGGAGCATTAGGGTTTCTAAGTGAAAACCCATAAAGAGCTCACGTAAGCTTCCTAAAGAGCTCGCTCACGTGTCTACTCTTATATTTTATCAAAAAATTATTTTTAATATGAAAGTAATAATATTTTTATTTTAAATACAATATTTACTTATGTTGAAAGTATAATATTTTCTTTTATTTATCTTATTGTAATAATTTAATATTATATTTATCATCTAATATTTTTATCATTATCATTATTATTAGAAGGTATTCTTTATTTTTATTATATCAATTTAACATAATTAACTATATCTCATAATTTTATCTAATAATTTTTTTTTTTTTGAGCAGTCAAAAAAGAATTTCATTAAAAGAGGAGAGAAATTACAAAGAAAAAGAGAGGGTCTAAAAGTATCTAATTATTATTAATGAAAAATAAAATCTATTTTCTCAAATGAAAGAAAACATTATATTATTATGTATGACATTTGTGTGGTTATCAGTTCAAGTGATTAGGACCCATTAGTTTCATTTTCTAATATTTTTTTCTACATTATTATGTAATGTTCAAGCATTTTATTATGTATTTTTTTTTTTATTTCTATAATTCATAACTTAAAATAACACTCATTGACTAAGAAAATAAATTATGAAATTATTTCTACAAAGTTTCCTCATTTATCTGTTTTTTTTTTTTGTAATTTTCACCATTTTATTACTAATTATATAATTTTCCGATATCGTAACTTCAAAATTATATTAAAAGATGTAAATGTCCGATATTTTATGAAAAAATTACATATTCAATAAGCTCATAATTATCTGCATTTACTGTAATTTTTTTAGATTTTTTTTAAAAAAATAGATAGGAGAGAGAAAAAGTTCGACCTATATATCGGCCGATATAAAAAATCGACTGGGATATCGGCCCGTCCAATTTTCCTACCCTTGTGGACCATCACTCAATGCTCATGATTATTGATTAGTAAGTGGGCCCACATGTGATGAAATCGATAGCTCAGGAAATAGGCATGATAAGTGGGCCCACATGTGAAAGATATATTTCAAAGATTATTTAGGTGTAATATTGAACAACTTATTTAAACAAAAAAAAAAGGCCATTTTAAATGAAATAAGATAAAAAAAAGTAATATTTTTAAAATTAATTAATTAAAAATAAATCCGCATGATTCGCTCCTATTTCAAAACACTGATTGAAATTAAGGCTGCACTTACACACCCAGATTTCCTGTCTTACATACCCGAATTCAGATTTTAGTGGCAAATTACTATTTTACCTCCACGTTTCCAATCATTCGAGTGTAATTTCAATTCATTTGAATGAATGGGCTAAACAGTAACACGGAATACTGCTCAGCCCCATTCATTCGAATGAATTTAAGACTTTAAGCATTCATTCGAATGAAAAAAAATTCAACTATACATTCGAGTGAATGGGCCTCATTCATTCGAATGATTGTTACAGATTACAGTTATTTAAATAATAAAATTTATTTTAAAATTTAAAGTTATTTTTTGAACAGTGTGTATTTTGAGAATTTCTCAAATTAAATATCTGGACTAATTACGATAATCTGATAAAAATACTTTAAAACTTGAAGGTCTTTTGACACTCCTAAATATTTAAAACACAGTATTTTACAAATAAGGGTATTCCTAGACTGTGCCGAAAATACATTTGGAGGTGTCAAAAGACTTTAAAATCTTAAAGTATTTTTATCAGGTTATCGTAATTAGTCCGGATATTGAATTTGAGAAATTTTAGAAATACACAGTGATTAAAAAATAACTGTCTATATTTTATAGCATCGGCAACATAGACAATTATTTGTTAAGCACTTTGTATTTCTAAAATTTCTCAAATTGAAAATTCAGACTAATTACGATAACCTGATAAAAACACTTTAATACTTTAAGGTCTTTTGATACTTCCAAATATGTTTTCGGCACAGCCTAGGGATACCCTTATTTGTAAAATACTACGTTTTAAATATTTAGGAGTGCCAAAAGACCTTGAAGTCTTAAAATATTTTTATCAGATTATTGTAATTAGTCTGAATATTCAATTTGATAAATTTTAGAAATACACAATACTTAAAAAATAACTGTATATGTTGCCGATGTTATAAAACATAGACAATTATTTTTTGAGTATTGTGTTTTTGAAAATTTCTCAAATTAAATATCCGGAATAATTACGATAACTTGATAAAAATACTTTAAGATTTTAAGGTCTTTTGACACTTCTAGATGTGTTTTCGGCATAACCTAGAGATATCCTTATTTATAACATACTATATTTTAAATATTTAGGAGTGTCAAAATACTTTAAAAAATACTTTGAAGTTTTAAAGTATTTTTATCAGATTATCGTAATTAATCCGGATATTTAGTTTGAGAAATTTTCAAAATACATACTGCTAAAAAAATAACTTTTAATAACTTTAAAGTTTTAAAATAAAATTTATTATTTAAATAACTGTAATATGTAATCATGAATGAGCCCATTCATTCGAATGAATGTTTGAAGTATTAAATTCATTCGAATGAATATGGCTGAATTAAAATTATAAATGGTCATTCATTCGAATAAATGTAAAAATAAACTGAATATTTATTAGAACGATTGAAAATACGAGAGTAAAATAATAGTTTATCACTAAAATCTGAAATCAGACGTGTAAAGCCAGAAAATTCAGGCGTTCGGCCTCAATTAAGTACTATTATGAAGTCATTTTAAAGTTTTATTTTATTTTATTTATCCTTATCTGTTACGCTGTACTTAGTTCAACGTTCGACTGTTACACTGTGAGGTTGTTTTCTTTTTGCTTTTTTCTCCCCTCTTTTGTCTTATTCGATAGAGTCCAAGGGCATTTCTGTGATCAAGTCAAACCAAGGGGGTCCCACGCAGTAGTCAGCATCCATTTGCGGTGTAAACAACAGGAAATCGTCGTTCCATTCCTTTGCAAAAATCGTGTCGTTGACGGCGAAAATTCCATGAACAAAGCACAAGCAGCTCAAATAGCAGCAGAGGAGAAGGACGTGGAGGAGGAAGAGGAGAAGGACAGACGAGAGGGGAGAATTGATGCACTAGTAAGAGACAAGAATCTCTCCATCTCCCTTTCAATCCTTCTCGTTCGAAGTAAGTTTTGATCTCTCTCTCTACATACCATACCATGCTAAAAGAGCTTGATCTCTCCCTTGATTTCCCCGCTAGCCTTAAAAAAAATCACAAGCACCATCTATCATTGCACGATCTTGAACCCCTAGATGAGAAAATCGGATTTATGCAAGAGGGTCTTGGCCTCTTGCGAGAGTCCGACGTGGGTGCTGCTGCTTTTCGCTTCAAATCGTCGAAAACCGGGTTTGGTGCCGAGAGAAGTAGGAATATGAGCTCTCAGGAACTTACTCTTAGCTATCTCTGCGATAATCCCAATATGGGTTTTCAAGAGAAGGAGATTCCAAACAAGGATTTCTTGGTTTCGCTGGAAAAGGGGAGCTACAAGGGAAAAGAGGTTGTTTTGGAGAATTCTCTCGGTGATGATAGATGGGTTGAAAGGGATTTCTTTCATATGAACGAAGACAGAGGTTCTAAGCGCGTTATCTCAGCAATTAGCGAGGAAATTGTGGAGGAAAAGACTGAAAAGAAGGCGAAATTAGAGACCCTCGATCTCTCTCTCTCACTGCCGGACGTGTCGCTCTCTCTTCCCTCTTCAAATCCAGTGGCAAACTGTGAGAATACTGATCCACGCATTCATTCTATGGTTGGTTGTCTGAAGAGGACTCAGAGTATTCAGTCCTTGGCTCTTTCAAACTCTGATGACTTCACAGGGGTGTCTCTCTCGTGCTCATATTCACACCAATTTTCCCACAATCCAAGCTGCTCACTTACCAGAAATTCAACTGAAAATTATGAGTATTCAGTTGGGAGCCGGAGGAGGGAGAGTGATCAGATATGGTATTGTGGGGAAGGCACAAATGGGTCCGTCCACAGTCGATTCAAGCCGATTGGAGACAGTATTACACTCTCAAACAATGGTGGAACCCCTCTGATGGCAGGGCAAGCAGTTAAACAGGACACAAATAACAGTCATTATAGGACTAACGGTTCAGAAAATATCTCATTCTTTCCATCTGAACTGCCGGCGATTCAAAGGGAAGGATTCACAGTCAGTTGATTCAAGAGGTATAGATTCTGAGCAAAGGAAGGTAGCCGATAATGGTTTCACTAACTCAGACAGTCGCAGAGGATTCGGGGTTATGAGGCCAGAGGAGGTGCTAAGGGAGATTGTTTCAGGCTCGATCTCGATCACAGCTCAAGTACTGAGGGCGCTTCCCCTTGATGTGATGGAAGATGCAAAAGAGTATTTGAAGAATCTCAACACTATGCCAGAGAAGAGGGAGGAGCTGACAGCACTTCAGAGGCGGCTTGAGCTGCGATCTGATCTGACATTCGAAAAATTGTCAAGTGCTCACAAGTTTCAATTGGATGTCTTGGTTACGGCAAAGACTGGCAATGTAAATTACATATCAGGGAAGCCCCGTCTTCCAACGACGACGGAGTTGATTGAGATATTCTTGCTTTCAAGGTGCCAGAATGTGAATTGCAGGAGCTCACTGCCTGTGGACGACTGTGATTGCAAGATATGCTCTACGACGAAGGGTTTCTGTAGTGCATGCATGTGCCCAATCTGTATGAGTTTTGATTGTGCCTCAAATACATGCAGTTGGGTTGGCTGTGATGTCTGCTCACACTGGTGCCATGCTGTTTGTGGCTTGAAAATGAATCTCATTAGGCCTGGTCCTAGCTTGAAAGGAGGCAGTGCAACAGCAGAGATGCATTTCCATTGCATGGGATGTTCGCATGCTTCAGAAATGTTTGGATTTGTGAAAGATGTCTTTTTATGCTGTGCAAAGAATTGGAGTCTGGAAACCTTGATTAAAGAGCTTGATTGTTCCCGGAAGATCTTTGAGGGAAGTGTAGACTTGAAAGGGAAAGAAGTTTGTAACAAGGCAGGAGATGCTCGCCAAACTTGACAAGAAGCTTATTTCTCCTTCAGATGCCTGTGACAACCTGCTGCAGTTTTTCAAGTGTAAATTCCTCAACTTCTTTGTTCATATTTATTTATTCCTTCAATTAAATGCGTTAGTATTTTAAATTTTAATCATGTTTAGTCAAAGGAAATGCACCCATTGGTTATCATAGAGTTATGCCATTAAGTGGTTTATATAACTAAGGCAAATAAGTAGAGGCTTAAAGCAGACCATTGGTGGCAACTTTCACATTAATAACTCCATTTTTTGGATATGCAGTTCCCATGAATCTTTTCTATCATTGATTTCTTTCACTAATAGGTTTATTACATTCCATTTGAGAAATAATGGACTAAGACTTATGCTCGAGATGCCTTTCAGATACCAAGATGCCCACATTCTTGAATTATCCATTTGAGTAATTCATTGATTTCCCATATATGATTAATCAAAGAAAAATGAACCGAGTTTTGTAATCCTCTTTTTGGTAACCTTGGAACAATCAATTTACTGTTCACAGCATGTCTATGGCTCAGCATTTAGACACCCTTATTTTCTGTCAGCAGACACCGCATTTTAATTTTTAGTGGAAATTACGTTTCTGTCATTCCTTGTGAAATCGTGCGATTGAACAGACAGTTCGTTTTCGTTTCGATCGATCGATCTTAGGCGTATACAATTGTGCGATTGATTCCAGGGATCGTGCGATTGATTCTCCAAATGGAGTGGAGAGGGATTTTCAAAAGAGGTCATTTCTCGACCGATTTTTACAAACAATGTATCAAAATTCATCTACTCTGAATTTTATGAACTCCGGGACTAATTTTAAGTGAAAATATAGTTTTAGACTTAAAAAAATCATATCCAAAGAATTAAGGAAAAATTATGAACTCCAAGCCAATCGTGCAAAGGTTATAGTTGGCAGGGAGGCTGCTTTTTAACCGATTTTTACAAACAAGGTATCAAAATTCATTTATTCCGAATTTTATGAACTCTAGGATTAATTTTAAGTGAAAATGGTATAGTTTTGGGTTTAAAAATTTATATCCAAAGAATTAAGAGGGAAGATAATTTTTCCTTAATTCTTTGGGTACGATTTTTGAAGTGCAAAATTATACACTTTTCACTTAAAATCAGTCCCGGAATTCATAAAATTCAGAGTAGATGAATTTTGATACCTTGTTTGTAAAAATCGGTTGAGAAATGACCTCTTTTGAAAATCCCTCTCCACTCCATTTGAAGAATCAATCGCACGATTCCTAGAATCAATCGCACGATTCCTGGAATCGATCGCATGATCCCTGGAATCAATCGCACGATTGTATACGCCTAAGATCGATCGATCGAAGCGAAAACGAATTGTCTGTTCAATCGCACGATTTCACACGGAAGGGCAGAAACGTAATTTTCACTAAAAATTCAAAATGCGGTGTTTGCTGACAGAAAATGGGGGTGTCTAAACGCCGAACCCAAGTCTATTAGTTGCAATTTACTTCCAAAATTTACTCTACAATTCATAGAGTAAAGAGTTTAATTTAGGGACCCTTATGAATAGTAAGTTTTTTCCAATACTTGCAGAAAAATTCGTTCTTGCTTTGACAGACTCCTTTGTTTAATTGGAAATATATATTGTCACATGTTATGAATGCAACTTTTTTCTATATTTGGATTCTTCATTTGGAATGGTTGTTATATCATGTCATTTTTTTTTTAAACATTATCATGTCACTGTAAATGATCTTGTTCTACTTCTAAGTTTAAATCAATAATATTTTGGGGATAGAGTCTGAAAAATTGAAAGCCCTTAGTCTATTGTGGCGTTACTTCATGTCTGAGATGAAATGGATGCCTTGTATTCTGGGGTAGAAATTGTGAAAAGACACTAACTAATGTTGTTCATCCTTTCACCACTGTCTGAAAGAATTGCTTTCAGCTGGGCAATGTCCCTATGAGTAGCAGTATGCCCTGGGCCCTGTGGGGCCCACAGGGGTGGTTCTAATGCATGGGATGGATGCGTTTGAAAGGTATCTTCAAGATGGTTCTTCTTGAAAAAAAATCAGGTCCAATGGATTTGAGAAGTCGTGATTTTCAAGGGTCCAAGATCAATGGTCAAAATGGGGTTAGTTTTGGATAAATTTTCAATCCAATGGCGAGATTAACATGAAATAGGTTCAAATAGGTACATATACAAATTGCAGGAGATAGATAGGTGTCAGAAGGAGAGAGTGGGACCCACATTGGAGCTGAAGTGGGGAAGCCACTTATAGACAACATTGCCAGCTTAAAAACTTTCCCATCTGAAATGCCTTGTAAAATTCATTTCTCATGTGATCACCAAGTAATTTAAATTTCTGAGAGGATTATACTCTTCAGTCTTCACTTGAAACTTCACTTGTTCTGGGTACATTATAAATCACTGGATGTAGGCTGCAAGTAACTTGTGGTCTCTCCTAGATCGGGCCCACTTGGGCGTCGGTCAGACACCTGTATACCCCTGAATTCTGAATTTAATCCTTCTAGAAATTATCCCCATTTTGACTTGTGGTCACATTGAGATTAAAATCATGCCCTGTGATACCAAACTTTTGGAGCCTTACAAACTATAGATAGATTGATCAGGAAAAAGTGACTTTTGATAGACCACAATTACAAACACACAAGTATGTGTCTTCCCAAAGAACCCATCCCAATTTTCTAACATAATCCCCCGTAGGGATGCTTCTGTAAGGATGCAAAGGGAAAATGACTAGTCCATGGATGCAATGAAAATTGAAATTCCTAGATACGAATGCTAACACATTATTCCACCATGCTTTGATGTACAGATGGCATTTCAGAGCTGTCTAGTATGAGTGGCTCATCGAAAGATGCTATTCAAGCAACCCCGAGAACAGATGTTCATCTTCCACCACCCACTTCAACCCCTCCTAGATGTTGCAACACGAATGATTCCATTGCTAAAACAGATACTATTCATAGAAGCACCCAGCAAAGCAATGTGTCCAAGGCTCTTGCTAGTGGACAGACCTTTGAACCAGAAGTGAAGTTTGGACTGCTGAAGAAGGATGAGTTTGACAGTGTGGAAAGCATTGTGCGGATCAAGGAGGCAGAGGCAGGATGTTCCAGAGTCGTGCAGATGATGCCCGGAGAGAGGCAGAGGGGTTCAGGCAATTGGTGCTTGTGAAGAGCAAGAAGCTAGAGGAGGAATATGCAGGCAGGCTTGCAAAGCTGCGCTTGCAGGAGACAGAGGATAGACAGCGGAAGAAGCTTGAGGAGCTGAAAGTGTTAGAGAACTCTCATTGTGATTATTACAAGATGAAACTGAGGATGGAGGCTGAGATTGCAGGTTTGCTTGAGAGGGTGGAGGCAACAAAACAGCTACGGGTGTAAGCAGTTCGGTCTGTCATGCTGACGATGAACTTATTTATCTTCAAAGCCATACTTCAACTGCTGGCACCTTGTAGATTATGGGTTTTTTCTTTTTGCCCTCAAGTGTAGGTGGTAATTAAGGTTTAAGTTCAAGATGAAATGTTCAGGCACTTCTTACAGTTTCATGTTGTGAACTTTCTACTCAAAAAAAAAGAGATGATGACATTCCATCGACTGTGAATTGTGAGGCTCTGGGGAAGGAAAATGAGAAACTCTGCTTGGATGGTAAATCAGCTTCACCTAGGCAATGTAGCGTATTAGCAGCCAACATGTGGGGTCCACTAGGGGCCCACAGACCAAACCCCCACCCAAAACAATCCTTCAACTCTTACTAGATTAGCTAATTCTTAAATATCGATTAATCTCTCTTAAATTGGAGATTAGTCAACCCCTAATGTGTTGTTATATGTTAATGCATCATAAATTGTCTGCTATAAATTATGATGCTGTCATTATATGATCTGAAATGTTAATGAATATATTTTAAAAAAAAAAGACTGATTTTTATTTTCGAATGCCCATATTTACTTTTCAACTTCAATTTAATTGCAACATCGGAATTGCACCCTCTAATCCTCTATGCAGTCTGCTCTGGATTGAAAAGTCTAATACTCTATTGGTAGGCAAAAATGGGAAGACAAAATAATTTATTGTTGAAATAATTGAGTTTTTATTTTCAATAGAGAGATAGCACATTTATGAATGAACGAGCCTCACATGATTGAATAGGATGGACAAAGAATTTTATAGATGATATAAGTTAAAAAGAAACCCTTTAATTTGATGGTCATAACTTTATGAGATGGATTATAAAAAATCAATGGTTTTATAACAATTTCTCTAGAATTTTCAATATTTGAGCATGTTACCATTTTTAATGTACTCCATATATAAATTAATTTGAATATACACATAATTTAAATGAAGTCACATTTTAATATCATATTTTTATTAGTTTATGATTTTATATCTTTATGCATATTATTAGACTATAGAGTATAAAGTTCAATTTTAGTATACCAATAAGTCATACTTAGTCGAAGGTATGCCTAACACACTAGAACAGGATTTGTGTCTTAAAAGCACACTTTTCATCTTATATGAAAGTGTCTTTCATTTTTTATGAGATATTAAAATGTAAATAATAAAACATATTTTCCTCTTATATGTTAAAATATAAACAAAAAATGTCTTCTCATTTGTGTTAAAAAATAAATATTAAAGTATAGGTTCCGTGATAAATGCTTAAAATTGCATTTATTTATATATTTCAATGAGCATTTTCACATTTATTTTGCATTTGATTTGGTATTTTTAATGTAACTATGTGAGTTTCAATTTCAAAACATACTATGCATATTTTCTTTTAAGAATGCAAAACCAACCATTTTATAAATTCGATTCAAAGCCCGAGTTAATAATTCTCTTTCTCTGCATACCCGTTTTCTAAAAGTTGATGAAAATTACTCTTTTGCCCTTAATTCTTTGGATACGATTTTTGAAGTCCAAAACTATACCATTTTCATATAAAATCAGTTGCGGAGTTCATAAAATTCAGAGTAGATTAATTTTGATACTTTGTTTGTAGAAATCGATTAGAAATGGCTTCGTTTGAAAATCCCTCTTATCACTTAAAATCAGTATTGGAGTTCATAAATTTAGAGTAGATGAATTTTGATACCTTTTTTATAGAAATCGGTCGAGAAACGGCTTCGTTTAAAAATCTCATTTCACAGTTCAAAATTTTTTTGAATTCCTTCGAACGATTTTTTCATTTGATGGATCACATTCTTCATTTGAAATCTTACTTCATCGTTCGAACAAATTTTTGAATTCCTTCGAACGATTTTTTGGTTCGATGGATCACATACTCCGAATGATTTTTTTGTTTCGTGGAGCGGCTTTTTTAACTAGAAGGACAAAAGGATAATTTCCACCAACTTTTGGAAAACGGGTGCATAGGAAAAGATTTCTCTATATATTAATGTAATCCTGTGTTAATCATAGAGAGGGATTAGAGAGAGAGAGTGAGAGACAAGGAAGATCTGAGAGGCAGAGACATTGTAATCTCCTATATATATTTTTCTACATAGTAGATTTGATCTCGACCTCTGTGGACGTCGGCATTCTAGCCAAAGCACATAAATCCTGTGTCGTATGATTTGATTGTTTGTTTACTTTAATTAATCCTAATCCCAAACAAGTGGGTATTACGTTGGTTCTACAGGTCAATCAAGTTCAAAGATAGGCATGGGTCCTCTCCATTTTATTATTATTAATTTAGAAAAACATGATAATGGAAAGTGGAGGTGGTGGTGGAACCCGATTGGTAGAAAGCAAAAAGTAGCCGTTAGCCGATTATATGGAAGACTTCCAGCCTCTAATCAAGAGCCGTTGTAGATGAGAAAGGAAAGATGCAGAAAGAAAAGAAAGGATGGGAAGAAATGAAGTAAAAATGGAAAGCATCAGAATGGGATGAAAAAAGAGACGTTGGTTGGTCACCAAACGAAAGAACAGGAAAAATAAGACCGTTGGGCTGAGAGCTGTTATGGGTTTTCTCTTATAAGAAGGGGATCTGTAGAGAAAGAGGACATCTCACCCTTTGGGGACGGTAAGCACCGGGCAACAAAGGAGAATGGTCTTTCTCTATCTGAATCGGCTGGTGGAGCAGCCGTAGCAGAGAGATCTATTCAGCAGTTGATCTGGGTACGGACAGACCACCGGTGAGTGACATGCCGGCGCCGTTTAAACGGAGGCAAAGCAGCATCGGCGGAGCGAGAGACAAACTGGGCAGCAGAGGCAACAGTGTGCACGGACGTCTGGGCACCATTGCACGCCTCTCTGCCACACTGTTTTTTTCTTATGTGGATCGACAACTGCTACCTCTCTTGTTTCTGACTTTGCTTTTAGCAGGTTATCATTTTACTTTTATTTTCATTTTCACTTCTCTGTCTTCAGATTCTCTTTGTTATTAATTTGTGTTTGCAAGTATTAAGTCTTGAATTATTTTAAACAATTGATTTTCATTTGATATTTAAATTAATTTTCTTGATGCCGTTTTTCATTATGATGTTCGGCTAATTTTCCAACTAAGGTGGAAGGGTGAAGTTTAATTATTTATGGAGTTATTTTAAATCAATAATTAATGTTTTAAATGAATGCTATGTTTAATTGAAAAGATTTAACTTAATCTCGATCTTTATTACAAATCTAAATAGTATTATTTGTGTTTGCAAGTATTAAGTCTTGAATTATTTTAACAATTGATTTCCATTTGATATTTAAATTAATTTTCTTGATGTCATTTTTCATTATGATGTTCGGTTAATTTTCCAACTAAGGTGGAATAGTGATATTTAATTATTTATGAAGTTATTTTAAATCAATAATTAATGTTTTAAATGAATGCTATGTTTAATTGAATGGTTTAACTTTATCTCAATCTTTATTACAAATCTAAATAAATATTATTCCTTGATTCATTGTAGTTTTCGAACACATTGAATGTTTGGAAAATCTATTTAGTATTTGTGATAACTTTTCAATGACCTGTCCATGTCTATATAGTTCTCTTGATTTATTGTAATTTTCAAATATAGTATATGTTTGGAGAATCTCTGTCACATGAAACATTAGTCTGTGTCTTTCCACAATTTCTGCCCAAGAATATAAGGTATCCATTTCATCTCAGACATGTATTAACGCCAAACTAATTTGAGCCGCTGTTACCGTACACAGTCCTTGAGACTAAAGAAGCACCGATACGGATGTGCTTATCAGATACCGACATGCATCCAATATGGGAATTATAATAAATTTTAAAAAACTAGCATATGGGTACGGTGGAATATGTCGAATTAAAAAAAAAAAAAAATATATATATATATATATATAACTCTTTTTATTTATTTGTTAACTCTTTTTATCTTATACTAGAATTTATGATGTTCTTTGTAAATGTTTGAATTAAAATAATAAATTCAGACATTTATAAAAAACATCATAAATTCTAGTACGAGATAAAAAGAGTTAATAAATAAATAAATAAATATATATATATATATATAATTTATCACACTCGTATCTTAGTTTTTTAAAATTTATCGTATCTCTATATCAGATACGTGTCATATCCGATATGCGCACTCATATCAGTGCTTCTTTGAGTCTCTTAAAGGGTTGTGTATGGTAACAGCTACTCAAATTAGTTTGGCGTTGCTTCAGACATTTACAAAGAACATCATAAATTCTACTATGAGATAAAAAAGAGTCAACAAATACTAAATAATGATAAGAAAACACCAGTTTCAGATAGATAATTTACCAAAATTATTTGTTAAATGTAATTATAAAATTTAATTTCAATTGAATAAAATTGTCATTAAGATGATAATAATATGAGCTATAAAAGAAATTTCTACATATCTTTTAAGATTTATAAACTCAAAAATAGTTAGTGTACTATTTTAAATAATAATTGTTTAATTGAGATGTGTACTATTTTATATAATAATTATGTTAAAATAGTTACTGAACTATTTTAAATAATAATGATTTAATTGAGACGTACAATATTTTAAATAATAATTATGCTAAAATAGTTAGTGTACTATTTAATTTAGATGTATATTATTTTAAATAATAATTATGTTATAATAGTTAGTTTAGTATTTTAAATAATAACTGTTAAATTGACACAAATCAATAACATTAAAAAAATTAAATAATCTTTAATAACATCTATCAAATAATTTTTTTAAAATAGATATAAAATATTAAAAATTAAAAATATGTTTTAAAATATAAAAATGATAATAAAAAGTTAAAAATATAAAAGATGTTTTAATGTTTCTTCGCAATAGTGTCGTAGAACGGTATTACTACGAAGTACGAACGTAAGTTTGGGGCTAAAGGCAACAACTCATCCACGTAAGTAACTTAGGTAAAGCTTCACCATAGGGTAAAGTTGGGTGTTAAGAATTAAAAAAAAAGAGACACAAACCAGCTGCGGCGGCGGAGAAAAATAAAAGAGAAAACTGAAAATCAAGTAGAGAACGACGACATGTCCTCTTTCGCAGCAGGTACCCCTTCTTTCCCTTTCACATGTCCCGATGTGTCGCGTGCCATATCCTCGTGCACCTAGAGTATCAGTGGCATATTTATATTTAAAAAATATTTTAATTAATTGAGTACATATCCGACACGACGCGTATCCGAACCCTATCTATGTTGGACCGTATCATGTCAACGAGCAGAAAGTTCCTATGGAGGCTTTGGTGCCAGAGGAGTATGTGGAGGCAGGTTCCAACAGGGAGAGAATTGACTGCTAATCTTCCTGAGGTTGTCACTGGAGAGCAGAAAAAAAATGCGATCTCTGATGTTAGAGGTGATGTAGGAGCACAATTTGGTTTCGTTGCTAAATGAGTTCTTGAAGAGGCGATTGTTCCTCTCTCCAAAGATAATATAAAAGCCGGGAGAGCAAGGTGCGCAGCTAGCTTCTCCAAAGGGCTCTTTCTTGATTGAACAAGAGTTCCAGAGTTGCAAACAATGTCTCCAGAATGTGCTTGGAAATTGAATTTGTTAATGACCAATTTACAGGTGCTGACACTGTAGATGCAATGCAGAAGATGTGAATGAGTCTCAGAACTAAAATGACAGAACAAACAACTGGAGTCATTAATGGTGCCTAAACGAGTGAGGCAACCCCTTGTCTTAAGCCCAGATTTGAAGTAAAGCTAAGCAAAAACAGTGTGTCTGTTGATACAACCAGGAAACCAAACACTACCAACCCAATGAGGCTCAGGCAAATTACTAAAACAAGACATAAACTAGCAGCATTCACAGATAGGTTTCCCGTATCATTTTCAGTCCAAAGAATCTGGTCTTCAGTGTCCTGCAAATACCATAGATCATATTCCAAATCTGATGGAATTCAGTAGGGGTAAGGTTAGGAAGAGACCACCTCCCATCGTTAATGAACCTGCTGACCTTAATTCCATTGCCAAAGCCAGAATTGTAAATCATTCTGTCACCAAACTGCTCCCAAATGACATAACCAGGCATAATCCAAGGATCAAACTAGAAAGATGTTTTAAAGCCATTACCATTGCCATGAACAGCATATCTTTTGACTTTATCTCAAACAGAAATGATAGATCTCCAAGCCCATTAGTCATTATGCTTCAGCTTAACCCTCCAAATGCTCATCTCCTTCAGGTATTTTTTTCTAATCAAAGAGATCCACAGATTCTCCTTCAAGGCCACAACAGCCCAAGACCGTTTCATCAAGCATGCCTCATTGACAACTTGAATGGGATTTAAACCCAACCCACCCTTTGATTTTGGACTGCAGATTTTAGTCCAAGGAATGGTATGGATTGTCCTCCTTTCAGTAGATCCCCATAGGAAGCTCATCATGATCATTTCAATTTTTTTCTACACAAGATTTTGGCAGCAGAAAACAATTACCCCAGAAAATGTGGAAAATGGTTTATTGTGGATTTAAGAAGCTCATGTCTTCCAGCTAAAGAAAGGCCCCTTCCAACCCAGTAACTGATTTTTCCATGGATTCTGGAAATGAGCGTAGCACAATCAACCAAGTGGATCCTAGCAGAGAACAATGGCAGCCAAGTGTGGAGAGTTTTTGACTGCTTGGAAACTTTCTTCATACGACGAGAAAAGTGGCTCACTTGTATATGAGCAACTCTGGAGAGTTGAAGCACCAAAGACTCAATTAGTGAGAACAAGTTGGTTAGTACAATTGTAAAGATTAAATGAGAAAAGAACAGAGAGTAGCACAACTGAGGTGTTGATGGAATCCTGTGGAAGCAGGAGTCAAAAATTGACAGCCGATTTGAGCATAAGAAGAAAGAATAAATACCAGATGGAGGCAATGAAATAAAAGGATATTCATATACACAAATTCAGAGTCGAGAGATATGACCCTGTGACCATGCGATTCTTATATATATAAAACAAAAACCAAAAGCCTAAACAACACAGCTCACAAAACCCATGTACTTGTCATCAAACAGCTGAAGGGCTATTAACTATATATCCCTTTAACCTTGAAATTGTTGTTTTACACTTCCATTTCATGTTCTTCATCATCGACCTCTATTTTCATCTTCTTCACCAACTGAGCAACATCAGACTTGGGTCCATTGGGTAACTCGATTAATATATCAGTCTTTTGCCCACTAGTAGCGTTCACCAGACCTCCATTCTTCTCTACCATATATGACAGCTCATTCTTTCCTGCTTTTGCATCAATATAAACGGTCGAGTTCTCATCAATTTCTTCCTTTATGAGCATCTTAGACAGCTGGGTCACAACATTCTTCTCTAACCATCTCCTTATCGGCCTTGCACCGTAAACAGGATAATAAGCCTCAGCCAATACGACATCCAGTGCAGCATCAGTTACAGCTAAAGCAACACCCCTTTCAGCCAGTCGGCTGGCCACATCCTTCGCCTGCAGCCTTGCAACTTTTCTGAGCTGATCATGAGATAACGGGCTGAAAACCATGATCTCATCCAGCCGGTTGAGCAATTCAGGGTGAAAATGCTTCCTCATTTCTTGTATTACCCTTTCCTGGGCATTCTTCACTGTAGTTTTTCCTTCAAGCCCAGCTAGAAGGTACTCTGCTCCAAGATTTGAAGTCATGATAATCACAGTATTTGTGAAATTGACTGTCCTCCCTTGGCCATCGGTAAGCCGTCCATCATCTAGAACCTGAAGAAGGGTGTTGAAAACAGAAATGTGTGCCTTTTCAACTTCATCAAACAGGACAACACTGTAAGGTCGCCTCCTCACAGCTTCCGTCAGCTGACCGCCTTCTTCATGGCCAACATATCTGAAACATACTCAACTCAGAATTAATAAAATAAGGCATATAATGAAATACACCACACAGAAGAAAATTACAAGTACCTTATACTTACCCTGGAGGTGCACCAATGAGTCGTGCAACTGAGTGTTTCTCCATGTATTCAGACATGTCAATCCGAATAAGCAGGTTTTCATCATCAAACAATTGCTCGGCAAGCGCTTTTGCCAGCTCTGTTTTACCAACACCGGTCGGCCCCAAGAATAGGAATGATCCTGTAGGCTGTTGTGGCCTACCAAGGCCAGCCCTCGACCTTAACACAGCTTCTGCCACTGCTTCAACTGCCTGATCTTGCCCCACAACTCTCTTATGCAATCTCTCGGCAAGACCAAACAGCAGTTCCTTCTCATTTTGGCCAAGTCTAGTGATAGGAATGCTAGTCCAGCGGCTCACAACCTACATAAACCACCATGAATGGCACGTAAGACTCACGACAGTTTCAACATTTGCGATTTCCTAGATAAAACACAAGATTGTCACAGTTATGTTATCAATAGAATGAGATTCAAACATTTACATACCTCTGCAATCTGATCAGGACCAACAGTCTCTGTAAGCATCAAGTTCGTGTTTGTACTCCCTTCCAGCTTTGCAATAGTAGCACCAATCTCTTGAAGTGCCCCATACCGCAAATCCGCAACACGGGCTAAATCCATTCGCCTCTCTGCCTCCAGTAAGGTGAACATCATCTCTTCACGCTGTTGTTTCAACCCCCGAATCTCATCAACCCTTTCTTTCTCTTTCCGATATTTCATCACCAATGGTTGCAACTTGTCCCTCAAATCATCCAATCTTTGTCTAACCTACAGCAACAAATTACAATATTCTGTCATATATCAGACATAAAGATAATTCCATAGCAAACTCTCACTGCATCAAAATTCTAGAGAAAACTCACTTCTACAAGATGAGCTTTGCTGGCTTTATCCTTCTCTTTCTCAAGGGCATGTAATTCGACTTCTAATTGAACTCTCTTCCTTTCAAAATTGTCAATCTCCTCAGGGTGGCTGTCAAGCTGGACTCTCACATTTGCACAAGCTTCATCAACCAAATCAATTGCCTTGTCCGGGAGACGGCGTCCTTTTAATGACAGACATAGAAAAATACAATGAATATGCAAGATTAAATAAATATTAATAGTACCATAAACCATATAGCTTGAAACATTACTCACCAGTAATATATCGACTTGATAACTGAGCAGCAACAACAAGGGCTCTGTCTTGAATTCGAACACCATGGTGTCCTTCATACTTCTCTTTCAACCCTCGAAGTATACTTATTGTATCTGCCACACTCGGCTCAGCCACATAGACTTGCTGGAAACGTCGTTCAAATGCTGCATCCTTCTCTACGTACTTCTTGTACTCCTCCAGGGTGGTGGCACCAATGCAGCGAAGTTGCCCACGGGCTAACATTGGTTTGAACAAATTGGCAGCATCCATCACGGAGTCCTTAGTTCGGCCTGAAATCCCATGATTACCTCCAGATTAATAACAAATCAAGAATAATAAAAATAAACAATTTGGACCTAGAGTGCAATTTGGCTAATAATATTATCCAACATTTCATTTTTTACACATCCCATTTTGCCATACATCTCATTCAGAAATCTTTGGTCTAATAAAGTGGCACCAATGCAGTGACGCTCCCCATGGGCTAACATTGGTTTGAACAAATTGGCAGCTTCCATGGAGCCCTCAATTTGGCCTGAAATCCCATGACTACCACCACTTTAATAACAAATCAACAATAATAAAAATAAACAATATGGACCTAGAGTGCAGTTTAGTTAATAATAGTATCCAACATTTTATTTTCTACATCTCATTCAGAAATATTTGATCTAATTAAGAACTTAAAATATCATCAATTATAAATTGTCTGCAACATTTGGACCACCAAAGAGAATTTAGCTTCTATTATTTTTTTTAGGAAGGCACACTGACACAAAAAATACATATTGCAAGCATTTTCATGTAAACATCTATGGAAGAAATCCACAAAGAGGACGTGCAAAAGTTGTATCAAGTAAAAGACTTCAAAGAAGGTAATGAACAGAGTGGAAAGATGACAAGAAAGACCAGAAGAACGGCAACCACTCTTACAGGGAAGTGAAAAATTGAATCCAAACGGAGCCTCCAACACAAATTGCCAACTAAAAGTGGATGGGACAATGGGCCAATATCTTTAATAATGCTAAGAGTGATTCTAATGTAGTTGGGTAAATCCAGATTGCAATCGAAAGAAATGTGCAAAATTAATCAGAAATAAAAATTACATTATTCAAGAAAATTCAACGAGAATCAAATTAAAAAGCCGTGAATCAAGTTAAAAATGCATTACCTGCTCCCAGAACAAGGTGAATTTCATCAATGAAGAGAATAACCTTTCCATCAGCTTTCTCCACTTCCTTCAAGACGGTCTTCAACCTCTCTTCAAATTCACCTTTGTACTTCGTCCCTGCCACCAATGCACCCATATCCAGATCAATCAGTCTCACATCCAGCAAATTGCTAGGCACGCCGCCTCTCACAATCCTTTGGGCGAGTCCCTCAACAACTGCAGTCTTTCCTACACCAGGTTCCCCAATCAGAACTGGATTATTCTTGGTCCGTCTTGAAAGAATCCGAATTACCCGCCAGATCTCCTCATCCCTCCCAATTACTGGATCCAATTTCCATGCCTGCTCAACAAGGTCTCTCCCATACATTTTCAAAGCTTGAAAATTGGAACCCCCAGAAGTGCTCTCCACCTTCCGTCCCTCCTTCCCCCTCAACTTCTCCACTTCAGCTCTCACCCGGGCGGTGCTGACACCCGCTTCTTTGAGAATATCACCAATCTGTGAGTCTTCTAATAGACCCCGGATCAGTTGATCAACAGCTAGATGACTGTCACCACATGACTTTTGAAAGGATTGGGCACGGTGAATGACCTTGATGAGGGAGGTGGAGGCAGGAACTTCATCTGGGGCGGGGTGCTGATAAGGGATTTTCTTCAATGCCTGTTTGAGTACTCGCTCAAAGGAGTTGGCCGCTTCGTCGCCTCCACCAACTTTGGATACCGCGTGGCGGAGAATGCCATTTGGGTCGGAAATCAAAGCGAGCACCATGTGAATTGGAGTTATTTGTGCATGGCCCAAATTTAGGGCTAGTTCATGTGCACGGCCCAAATTTAGGGCTGCCAGAGTCTCATTCGCCTTGTGGGTGAACTTCTCCGGATTCATAGCTCTTTGGCACAATCAGAACAAAAAAAAGCAAAGTATGTATCTGGATGAATGCTAGGGAGAAAAATTAAAGAATAAAAGAAAATAATTTTGGACGCGAACGCTTTGCTTCAGCTTGGCTGTCTGAGATATAGAGAGGGGAGAGGGAGAGACTGCGGTTTTTGTTGGAGGACGAGAGGAATGGAGATGGTTCCATACACTTACCAGAGGATTCTACCGCTCACGTCTCTCACGTCCGCCTCGAATTTCCTTAATATTATATAGTTTAAAAGAAAATTTTCTATTTAATTAATATAGCTTTAATAGACAAATCGTGGAAAATCAGGAAGACTTCCTCTCTGGTTTCTCGCCAACAAAGACGGGAGCCAACCGACGAAATAGCAGCCGATTTTTATTTCTTTCCGTTTCTTTCTTTCCACTTCTTTCTTATTTTTTTCTTTTTCTATTTTTGTTTCTTATTGCAAGCAACTTCTGTTTTTATTTTTATTTTTCCTATATAAACGCAAGTTTGGATATATTTGAGACAGATATTTGATCAATGCATATTTGAATAAAATTCTTTGGGTTTTACCCTTTTTATGCTTCTCTTCTCTTCTTCTGCCCTCTTCTTGTCTGACGGCGATCGACGGAGTATTCTTCCTCCTTGGGTCCCTGCTGCCAACGGTGATTGAAGCATCCCCAGAGTTTCTCCTTCCCCTCCTCTGCCTGTAAGCAGAAGATCGGGATACACCCAGGCCGGCGGACGTTGAGCACAGCCAGTTGATCTCCTGTGCCTCTGCTATCCTGTTTCATGATCCCTGCTGTCTTCTTCTGACCCGCCCCACAGCCAGCGTTGCCACTGCAGCCACCATTGCAACCACCTTTTCGCCCAAGCCAGTCCACCTCTACGCCAATCACAATCGGCCTTACCATCCACGACCTGTTCCACAGTCCCAACGTCTTCCCTTATCTTCCATCACAGCCTCTGCTTCCGTCTTTCTCCTTCTCTGTTCTTAGCTTCGAACCCAGGAACCCAATTTCTTCTTCTTTTTCCACTTAAAACCCATGACCGTCCCCGTCCCCACTGACAACTCCACTAAATGCCCAGCGTTTGACTCCGTGTAATCACTTAAATAACCCAGTAACTTCCATCTTATTTAACCATCCTATTTACCCATTAAAACACCACCATCTTCCTTTTTCCTATGAGTGTTAACCACATTTGACCAACATTATTACCTATTCAACCACTATTAATCCATTTAATAATATTTTGTGCAACTCAACAAGAGTTTTACTATATTATCCATTTCGCCCTTTGAATTAGCTTACCAGATTACTGACTGGTTCACCGGTTCACTGATCGGATCACTGACTCTTCTATTGCAGTATAAATCGGTTTACTGACCGACTCACTGAAATTTATTTAAGTGAGACTTTTTTTTCATATAGAACAATAAATCGAATCACTGAAATCAGATCAGTGACCGGTTCATTGAATTTTTTTTAAATGCTTTCGTACGGCAGTGAAAATGTAAAATAGGCAATATCCTAAATCTCGTATCTGTGAGAGGATCACTACCCTTAATCATATTTATTAAATTCCATTAACCTCATTTAATTTCCAATTGCCCACGTCACCCGTCCAATTTTAACTCAATTCGAACCCATCTTATCAATCGATCCTACCCGCTGCCTAAAAAATACTCAAATTTTAATTGTTTAAATTTGAGATGATAAAATGAAATTCATATTTTACTTATTCACTTTTATTACCATTATTTATATATTTTAAACAAATATATAGTCTCTTAAAAATTTTGATAAGTAGTTTTTTCTAAATATGAAAAGTTTAAATTTTTTAAAATATTATTTATCATATAGAAATAAATACTTATCTCAAATTTGATGTTTATCATATGCATTATGATATGAGGCTTTCTGGTCCCACTAACTTAAATTATGAAATAGAAACATATCGTTTAAATATTTTTAATTATTTAATCCAAATAGGGGTGAAAAAAATGTTCTCTACCGGTAAATTTCTCTCCTTAATTTTTTTTTTTTTTTTTTTAACAAAAGCCATCGATAACGGCTGATATGATGTGGTTATAATATCGACATATCGGACCGTACCATATCGACTGATACAATTCGTATCAACTGATATTTGGACCCCTAAATTCAAACCGGTGAAGTAGATTATTGATAAGGAATTCCATTTTAGTATTCTATTTCATTTTATTTGAATTAGCTGATTATATAGATGTAAAGAGATAAATGTATTTTAAATTCTTATATTAACAACTACTTTTACTTTTCTTAGAAATGTACAATGAGTGAATGGATGAAATAAAATAAATAAAATAATAAATCACACTAAGGCACTACGCTAACATAACAGAGTCAATTTGAATTATATGAAATTAGACAATGTAATATCAAATGACTATAAATCAAATAAGAATTTCTTGATATAAGAATTTAAAATAATTAATCTCATTAATACGTGTAACCATCTAATTTAATTAAATGAAATAGAATAAGTAGAAGTTCCTATTAACTATCTCTTTCATTTACTTAAATAAAATGAATAAAAAATAAAATAAAATTGATTTATTATAATTGGTTTTTTTCTAATTCCTAATTTAATTAAGTTGGATTAATGGATCCATAGAATTACACACACTATAAAATTAAAATTGATGTGAGCTTTAGAATAAAAAATTATTACTCTCCTCATTTAAGCATGTTATTTATCAAAGTTTCGAGTGAACTACACTTTTTATTGGAAATTATAAATAATAGCACAGAAAGTGAACAACTAAGATTTAAAATCCATTTTACAATGTCAGCCACATCATTTTAGACCATTAAAATTTGATTATTCTAAGTTAGATATTTTATGATCCGTCTAACAAAATTATAATAATTTGACAGAGGAATTTCTTTTAAATTATATATCGGAGTGACTCTAAGTATATCCCTTAATATAATTTTATATTTTCTATAACTGTGATTTACATTAAAATGAATAAGTCTATGCTGTCACTTTTAATGGTGAAGATGCCCTTAGATAACACTATTTAGGATATGTGAAGTTTAACACTTAAAAATCTAAATTATTTTGTCACGCCTTGACATGATGAGCCTGTGACGGGGATAACTTTTTTTTTTGAAAACTCTACTACACGAATTGAGTGCGGCAGTGGGTATCGCATGTGTAGCTCATCTCTTAGACATTGGACCTCTCTTGGGAGTCGGAGCTTTTATCGAAATTTCGACAAAGTCTCTTTTGAAAATGGATCATTTGGACCCATCTTAGTCTCCACATAACCTACCCATTCAACCATTCATTTACATCTAAACATATCTAGATATCAAATAAAATGTAATCTCGATATAACATATTCCACAAAATCTAAAGAGTCCAAAATACAGGTCCATAATCTAAAAGCCTCAGCAATTACATGGTTTAAGCCTTTAAGGCACATAGCTCATAAATACATAACCATGTTAGAACAAAATATCAAAATAACCCCTTGGTCTAAACAGTTACTTGTTGGACTTTTTTGAGAATCCAACCACCTCTTCATGAATGACTTTTATCTCCTCTTAGTTTGCTCATCTCACCATTTTGAGACTAAGTCTCGATTCATCATCATTATTTAAGTAATTTATCTCATGGAACTGATTTTTATATTTGAATTGGATCTAACACCCAAGACAAGTCTCAATTGTAGGAAGATATTCTCACGAGAGAAGGTCACACTATGTTTGCTAAAACTCATAATTCACTTACTTCCCATAGAAATCATGGTTCTTCATCTTTGCTCATCACTCTCATAGTCTCATATCTTAGATAGGACGGTCTTGTCTCAAGACCTGAAACAACATCAACAAGCTCTTCAAGAATCGATAGGTATGCTGCTTTGTTAGCAACAATCTTATACGTTTCTGAATCTTCTTTTTTTTTCTATAAAAAGAGGTCATTATTCACCATATGAAGCCCATATTCTTCAACTCCAAAACCAGCGTTTAGATCGTGAAAATAGCATTCTTGCATATCTCATCTAAGCAGTGAAAAGGTATACCCGTATTCTGTAAAAGATCTAATCTCGTAGGCATCTCTTTAATCTATCTTACCCACAAACTTCTTTATCAAACCCATCATATAGAGACAAAGTAGTACTAGATTCTGAGCTGGGCTTTCCACTGCTCAAGCTCGGGAATCTTTGTATTTTAGAAGCCCAAGTCAGCTGTAGCATGTTGACTTATATTAGGTTAAAGCCCAAGCTCTCTCATTTAGATATCTATTGGAACTCGCAAATAAAATAATGCACTTGAACAAAGTGAGGTTAGAGGCCACTTTAAGGCCCAATTGCACAAATAGAACAAAGTGTAAGCCTGTATTAAGGCTCAATTTCGAATTCAATGAGATTTGTTTGAGTGTAGGAGGGGATTGCATTATATATGAACCCAAATATAAAATAACAATAAGAATGATACTGATGATAAGATGGAATTATTTATATATAATATACCATATAAATATGATGGAAATATTTAAATATAATGTCCCATATAAATATATTTATTCGGCTAAACGAGCTAAAAGCCCCACGAGCTTCAATGTGCCTTATCTAAAAGCCTGAGCTGAGCTGCTCATTGTTTGTTTACAATGAATTCCAATTAGATTTAGATTTGATTTGTGAAGTGTGTGGGAAAGGTCATTCTTTGAAATGCGTCTCACCAAGAATTACCTTCATTAAATCAATCAAGCATTTTTAAACTCTTTAAAATATGATCAGTTTAAATTGTTTATCTAATTTTTAAAGTTCATAGCTTTTAAAAATATAACTTTATAATTTTTGATAGACTATATATTTAAATAGTTTTTCGAATGGACTCGTCACCATTCTATTTAGTGAGTTTTATACTTGGACCCTCAGTGTAATATGCCACACATGTACGGTGGTGATCATTTCACTTACTTATCCCATCGAGATGCATGTCTTAAAAGTCAAAACTTTTCAAATTCATCCATTCACGTAACTCGGATAAAAAGCTGCTGAATTGTGTTCACAAAAATTTATGGGAACAATTGTTGATGGACAGGACCGGCCCTAAAATTTCCCCAGGGCCGGCCCTGTTGATGGATCTACAATTCTACACTTTATAGTTTATATTTTAGCTATCCATTTCAATTGAATCATGATATTCAGGAAAACCCCACTGATACTTGTCCACCGATACGAGCATATCAACAATATGTATCATCGCGGTGATAAATTGTCCGATACACATTTTTCTTCTATATTGTTTTTGAATTTTTGGGAACATATTTTAAAATTTTAAAAAAATTAGGAAAATGGAAAACCTAGTGTGAGTATATTTTGTTAAAAATTATTATTTTTATGGAGTATTAGATCCTTGAAAGTCGAAATTTCGATACAAATAAATATGTCTTAAAAATTTGAAAAATATTTTAAAATTTTAGAAATAGAAAACCAGTAGAAAGAAATACTTAATATGAAATTAATGTTCTTTGGTATATATAGTGACAACTCATAATTTTTCTTGTCATAAAAATTCTTAATTTCATAAAAATTGTTGAAATATTAGAAAAATCACACACACCCCCTAAAAAGAAAGAGTCACGTTAAGGAGTCTTTTTTTAATTCCAGAAGCATTTGTATATCTTTCATTAATTTTTTCCAATAAGAAACGCCAAAATAGAAATTATCTTAAAAAAATCAGTTTTTGTTATTTAAAAAAAAAAATGGAAAATTACGTAGTCACTCTACAAACTATATCAATCACATTATGACAACTCTGTTCCATTCCATAAATATTCTATTATTTTCTCAAAATCTCCAAAATCAAAATTATTTAAAAGCAAAAAGTTAAAGAAATAATAATGAAAATAACTCCAATGATGAAATTTTAAGGAAAGAAAGTTTGAAATTAACAGATACCTTTCACACTTGAATAATTTGCTTCTAAACGTTTTTTAAAATTATATATAATGCAAAATTCAGTCAATAAACCCATATGGGTGTAGTTCAACGGGAACCCGCCTCAAGAAGTGGGAAGTTGTAGGTTCGAGCCCCTATGGTTTAATCTTGGTGTGCCCTAGGGATAGTGGGCTTACCCTTGGAGATTTTAAATTGGGTATTTTATGGTTTTCCACACGTAATTTCAAAAAATTCAAAAAAAATTTTGAAATAGTGTTTTTTCAATTAAAAATTAAAATAATCAATACTACCAAATACCAATGCGTATACCTTACGTCCTTACCGTATTAAGTGACGTAAGTCATTTATAAAGTGACAGGGAAGATGAAGTTTCTTGGCTTAAACGAAAGGACGACGGGTAGCCATATGAAGATGCGTACGCTACCATCATCTTCATCCCGTCTGGAAAAAATGAAATTTTTCTTGGAAAATGATTTCCTATATGTGGAAATTCATTTTTCTATTGAATTCATTTTCCATGCAAACAAACTATGAAACCCAAAATAGGATTTGAGAGGGGAAGGCATCCGTGGGTGGGACGTTGCTCTCGTTGTTCCACTTCCAAGGGATTCAAAGGATTGTGTTTGGATTGGATTGATAGGGAAATGCTCATATGAATAAATGGAAATTCTAAAAACTCCATACAAACACTTGATTTCTCAATTTTTGGTGATGATGGTATATTCATGATGGTACAAAAGCACGAGTCGATACAAAATTAATTAATTTTTTATAAAATTTAAGTGTGGGAAATCGTGAGATACCAGCGTAAAACACCCACGGGCTAAGTTCACTACGCTTAGGGCACACCAAAATTAGACCATGAAGGCTCGAACCCACAATCTCCTATTTGTTAAGATGAGAAGCAACCAGTTGAATTACACTCATGTTGAGATTTATTGATGAGTCAGCGACATAAACTAGAAAGTTAACTTCTGATAAATCTTTTTTAAATACAAATTAATTATTTTGAATTTAGTTTAATTTAAAGATGATTTTAGAAGATGTTAAAGTAAGAATAGCAAATTTGTATCTTAAAGACTCTTTTAGGCTAGATTGAAGTGTCATGTTTTAGAAATTTCTAATTAAAGTATGACTTATCTCTTTAGAAATTCTTTAGCAAGAAATCTTAGGGTTTAAGAATGTGCTTCATGAATGGTATATATAGGAATCTTATTTGAAATAAGTACATTTTTTTTTTTTTTTAACTTAAAAGGACCTAATATCCCCCTATAAGAAAAAGAATGAATGAATGAAAAACAAATGTCAAGATGGCGTAGGTGAATTTTTTTTTAAAAAAAAAATAGGTTATTATTGGTGGTAGTTGATGTGAGATATATATCAATGGTAATATGAGATCAAATTTATCAATTGAATCAAAGGAAAAATATGACATTTCTTTTCAAGAAGTAAATAAAACCTTCTCATAAGTGGACCTTTTTCTAAATAGAACAGTGTTAAATCAACACTGTTGATGGTAACAGAGGTGAGACATGGATCAATAATTCAATAGTAATATAGGACCAAATCTATTTTTAAATTAAAAAGAAAGTATGATTATTGCTTTTTGAGAAGCAAATAGAACATATAGAATGAGATTTTTAAAATAATGTGAGAGATAAACATTAGTCCACTTAAACCTTGACTATTGGATTTAATAATGAAATGGAGAATGCAATTTTTGAGTGAACATAATGGACAAACTGTGTTTTAGAAAGGATAACGTGCCCTTTTCCCCTTCTTAAGATATGTAAAACATATATAGAATTATATTTTAAAATAAGTATCAAACATTTATAACAGTGATAAAAGTCCTACATCGATTAATTTGAAAAACTAAAAATTCTATATAACACCTGAGGCATCATCCTCTCTATTAGAGATTGTACGCGTTATTTTCTTAAATGTACATAAGGGTAGTTTATTCACAGCATAGTTTCGTCATTTCCTTATTAGGGCTTTGTGTTTTTTTATATAATGTATTCTTTTGTTAATTAAAGTTAATGCAATAAGAAACTTTCACTCTCAACAACTAGCCTTTTTATAATTACTTCTATCTTAAAAATATTAATAATTTATCAAGTTCTTTGAAGAACCCTTACTTCTCCTAATTCAATACATGCTATATAAAATTTTAATTTGTCATTTTTAACATTGAAGTTGGGATTTATTGTTGTCCTCGTTTTACTATAAAAAATGAAGGTTAGAACTCTATATTTGCCCCAAAGTACAAAAATAAAAAATATATGATAGTTTTAAAATTCTTTTTTTTATGATCAGATGTCTAAAGGTCTCATCTATATTTAGACGGGGAACATTTTAACCTGACTAATCCTTAGAGCACGTGCAAACCTCCCAATCTCACGCACATCGAGTAAGCAATTATGGAGAGTGGCTCAGAAGGGTGTTAAGCGTGAATCGAACTCAAGAGCTCCATTGACATTTTAGACTTTTAATTTTACAACTCAATCATTTAATGCCAAATGAGGGTAAAAAAATAATATTATAACTGACGTTGGTAAAAAGGCACGGACAAAATATTAAAAACCAAAGTTAAAAAAAATTAAAAAAAAAAAAACAAAATAATTCCGAAAAGTCTTCATTTAGTAGCAAGCATAAGGGTAATTGTAGATTAATTTTTTTGTAAGTTTCTACACTCGCAAGCAAGAAACAGATTAGTGTGTCAAGGGACACTAATTAAATTTGATCATTACACCAACGTTCGTAAAAAGTTTTTTTTTTTTTTTGCCAAATCAACCCACCAAAATATTAATGGAGAACCTTAATTATATAATAAAAATATAAATTTATATTCATCTCCACACTGTTTTCAATATACCCACCAGAGATAAATTCATTAAAAAGATTTATGTTTGAATAGATTTTTCTAAAAATCATGTTAATTCAACCAATCATACCGTTTTAAAATATTATTAAAATTTAATTAATTTAATCTCTAAAGTCAATAGTATTTAAAGTATGAGTGGCTTACAAATGGCCTCTTCTGCAGGAACCTTCACCGAAAGTTCCTTCCTTGTCTGGTTTTCAATCAGCTTCACATGCTTGTCATAACTCCTATTTTAGGGTACCATACGATTTTGACAAACAATACAGTGATTGCTGATTTTCATCTTATCAAATACAATTAAATTTTTATCTTTTTTTTTTTAATTTACGTATGAAAATCATGAATAATGATAATATATAAATAATTTATCTATTTATTTTTTTATTAGAAGGTGAGATCCACTCACCTAACACGGCCTTATCATAGAATTCAAACATTTCAGTCCAAGCACTCACCAACTCTTCATTAAAGATGGGGTTTGTGCATCAAACTAAGTAAAAGTATTCAAATTTACCATATTCAATAGAATTCACATTCAGTAAATCATAGGAGATGCACTGTTATTTTTAGATGTGAAAAATCAGACAACACAAAATAATAGATGAATTTTTTTTTTTTTTTTTCCCATTTTGCCTGATTCACCTCTTCCATCATTGAAGCATGTACAAGTACAGTCCATAATATTTCTCCATCTCATGCGTACCATCCTCATCTCTATAATTGGTGTGTCTTAGGAGTGAAACTTGGGTGGAGTTTTAACTCAACTTGTATGATTCAATTCGAAAAATTAAATGAGTTGAATTTTACATTTTTAAAATTAAGATTGAGTTGAGTTGAAGAAGAAAATTTGAATTAAATTTAGGTCGGATCACGTCAATGTTTTTTAAAATTTACCCAACTCAACCCAGTCAAAATTTTTAATATAGCATTACAGTTGAGTCGAGTCAGAAATTTTGTTCATCTGTCGAATTGAGTCAGGTCAACAATTGAGTTGAATTGGGTCAAATTAGATTCAATAATTTTTTATATGATTCAGCACTCGGGTGCACCCGGGTCCTATCACACAATTGGTGTGGCTTATTCAAAATCAGTGAGACAAGAAAAAAGTACAAATATACCTTCCATATTCAAAGTTGTGCTAATAATACACAGATGGAATTTGCCAAAAGTAAGGCATAAGTATGGAGGAGTAAGCTTAGTTCATCCTGGCCCATTTTGCTATTATCAGATTACTGAGGACCAGAGAGGTTTGGAAGACTTCAATTTGTGCAAGGCATTGCCCCTAATGTCATAGTAGACAATCTTGGCATCTGTTTCGGTCAGCTGCACAGACATGAAGCCCTGCCCGTCGTAGTAGAATTGCAGTTGGCTCTCCTCCTTCACATCTCCTCTCCATGCCTTTGATCCTCCCCCGCTCGTTAAAAACTGGATTTGACTGCAACAATTACCCAATTGCACCATAAAATCAATCTTAAATTCTTGATTTAAAAGCACCCAAGTTCAGATAAGGACCAATATGGTTTGGGTATTTACATTATTTCACGATAATGGCTTTTATACTAAGAATTCACAAGTGTCAAATATGGAATGATCTGTATGATATCAGGGCTGCTGTTGCTTCTTTTTGAATCTTTACCTGTGGGAGTCGCTGATGTGTTCAAGGCAATGATCATGTCCATTGATGTAAAAATCCACATTGTAGGCCTGAAAATTTTAGAGGAGGAGCTTTAATTGATTGTGTTTCATGCAGAAAATATTTTACACTCTTTCATTGATTGAGAACTCAATACCCTAAGCAATGGCAGCAGAAGCTCCATCAGCTCTTTGGTATCCCCGTGATGACCTGCACTCCTGATTGTGTGATGACCGACCACCATCTTCCACTTTGCTGATGATTCCTTCAACGCCAATTCCAGATCCTAGAACACGAATGAAGGGGTGTGAGGGAAATGAGGCGTTACTTCTCGTTACTCTTTTTTGATAACTAAAGAGTAAGGGTAAAATATTTTAATTTGACTTTGAAGTAAAATATATTCATAATTGATTATTCACCCCTCTAAAATTTAGAGCCCGAGAGAGAAAAAAGGACCTTGAGTGAAGTTGAGATGTATTTTTCTCTTGGATACACCCCTCTCCAGTCATAGACGTGATCACCCGGTTTGGTCCAGTAGTGTTCTACAAAAGGAGTTGTGTCCACAAAGAAGAACTCGGCGATTTCTGATCATCATGAAAATAATTATGAAGTTAGGTGATTGACTTTCTTCAGTTTATAGTTTATATCCATCCATGAGAAGGAAATATAGTTCATTTGAGATCTTTATTACCAGCATTTACAACGTAGGATCTCAAGCAAAACCATCTGCTGTCGATCTTTCTGAGGACCGGACTCTGTTGTGCTAATGCATCTCCCCTGTAGTCATGATTTCCCAAAACTGCATGGCACCCAATTCACCCAAGTATAGAAAATAAAAAATTTATTCAAATCCATTGGTGGGTAGTGAAAATAATCCATCATAGACCAAGGCCAAATCATGACTAACCAGAAAACCACAGCTTCTGCAGGCTTTTGGCTGTGTAGATTTTAGTAAAGGAATCTTCAAATGCACTGTCGTCGACACCTGTCAGTCCATCGTCGTAGAAATTGTCGCCGGTGGAGACGATAAAGTCTATGCCCAGCTTCTTTCCGACCCTTCCCATCTACCAAAGGAATGATTCAATCAAACCCAATAAACAAATCACACACAATTTGGAAATTCACGTCATCAGACAGTGAATATGAATAGATGGGTGTTCTCATTGGTTGAGAGGCTGACAAACTAACAAATAAATACATAAAAGATCAGAAACATGCCATAATAGAGGAATAATATAATATTTCGGTTTGGCAGCTTAGAAAAAATAATGAAAAATTCAAACATTAAGATTTCTTAGGAGATGAGGTAAGCATCCACTGAAATGAAGTGATCCAAGAGAAGGGACTGAAGATTGGAAGAGTAGCAACCTGAGTGGCAACCTTGGTCTGGTTGTAGGCACCTTTTCTTCCCCAATCTCCAATCACTATAAAGCTAAGAGATCCATCGCCTTTGGTGGCATGTAGGAATTTCTGCAACTCAGCCAAAGAAGAGATGAAGCAGAGACTGAGGGTGGCTGCCAAAAGAACCAGAGAGAGGAGTCTGGAATAGAAGGTGGTCATGATTTCAATAAAAAGGAGAGGCTTTTTTTTTTTTTTCGGGGGCTAGGAAGAGGAGAGACTTTTTGCTTTTAATGACGAGAGAGGCTTTCTGTTCCAGTGGCCCCGTGTAATCGTGTCATTTATACAGAGAGGTCTTTTAATAAGTTTTGTCTTTTTAAAATCAGGAAGCGGAACACAGATAATATACATCTCTTTTTTTATCCTCTGTACTATCTAGCTCTTATAGCACCGTGTACGACACTACACAAAGTTATCTTTTTGTGTTATCTGATATTTCAGTTGAGAAATATATATATATATATATATATATAATATTTCAGTCGATATTAAAATTCTTAATTAAGAGTGATATGAATTCAAACACTCTCGCACTTTAGACTGATTCTTAACCGTCAAGCTATTTCTCATGAGTTGAACACTTGATCATCACTAGACTCGATTTTCATACCATAATTATAAATGGGTTCATGGAATCTGGATTCACGTATAAATAAATTTAAATTTAGATTGGATTAGGATCGATTGAAAATTTACATCCATATTCATTTGTTTTAGATTGAATGATCTGATTAATAACAAATGATCGATTTGTAGAAAACTTATATTACTTTCATCAAGCTTTACAATTCCATCATTTATTTAAATCTTAAATTATTAAGAGATTTGACACCAATTCTTTTTTTCTCTCCACTAGTGTGATCAGGTCATGTTGAAATTTGACATATGAAGAAATTTGACGTATGAAGTCATCACAGCATTCTTACACAATGTATAGTACTTGATAAGTTAAATGGATTTATTGTGGGCTTCCCATATGAAACCTAGGTACCTATAGCTACTTTTACCATATTACTCAATCTATATATCATTAGTACCATTTATTTTTGTTGGCCATCTTAATAGAGGGTTTTTTTTTTGAAACTTCTCACTTTATGCTTATCCTAAGTACAAAAAGCGTTTTCAAAAAATGCAATATCAGACATCGACTCACTTACCGGTTCACTTAACGGATCACTTTTATTTTATCTAAGTGAGACTATTTTTTTTATATATAACATCAAATCGGATCAATGGCAGATATTAATTTTTTTTAAAAATGCTTTCATGCTGCAGGGGTGAAGGGTAAAATGTGAAATTTAAGAAAACCCGTGTCTGCTAAAAGACTTTATCCGTATTAGGATAGTCACCCTTTATTTTACATCAATACTGCCTGAGTTGATAGATGATTTTGAATTAATATTCATAGATATCTAACTTTTCATAGTATTGAAGCATTACACTTATATATACTATATTATTTCACACAATTAGAGAATATAGTGGTGAAATATTTTTTAAAAAAAAAGTTTTTTATTTGAGTATATGATCTACAAAAAATCACTTGAAATCATGTTTAAAAGTCTAACTCTTTCGGAAACCGTTGATTTATCGATTCTATTTTTCTGACTAAACCAATCAACTCTAGTGAAAATTGCGGAGGGGCAGAAACAAATAAAGAAGTTTGAAAAAAGAGAATCACAACGAAAATTTGTACACCTAATTCCATTTTTCACATATAATTTAATTTATTTCTATTTTTAATTTTAAATTAAAAATTACAACCTTTTGACATGTCAATTATTTCAAAATATTTGTAACTCCACACAAGACGTGGCATCCACTAATTGGAAGAATGGAAGTGATCACCTTCTTAAATCTCAATTATGTCGATTGTACCTGTTGATTGTACCTGAAACGCACACGCAGTAATTTCTACATGGATAAGAATATTCATCGCAGCAACAGAATATTCCCATTGACTTGGCATATGCCACGTTGACACTTTAAATAACCCCACAAAACAATGGATGCTACTCGCTTCTATTTAGCATTTACTATTATTGGTAAGACTAAGATTAAAAGGAAGAAAAATATGATAGTATGTAGATAGTAGGACACAAATTGTTAAGTTGTGGTAACTATTTGGCAGAGTACATGATTTTCATGTTAGATGTTTTTTAATTTTTTAGAGCATATTTTATTTGTATCAAAATTTTGACTTTCAATAGCATAATAATTTATAAAAATTACCATTTTTATCAAAAATATACATTTTTCACTATTTTTTATATTTTATTTTAAAAAAAATGAAAAAAAGTAAAGAGAAGAGAAAAATCATATCAACAATTCACAACGAGTACTTGAATTTTGAACCCCTGAATCCAATCACTCCTCTTTAAAATTTCTGGCCACAATTTACATACACAACATAGATTCCCAATCATAAACCAAATCCAAGCCCAATTTTGCAGGTTCGACTCGTTGAGCTCTAAGTTGAAAAAATGAGCATTGCCTAGCCTGACCATCATCAAGCCCTAATTTTCAGCTTGGACTCTTCAGTCTTCATGGTCATACAAAATTCCCATTTCCATGGGCTTGCATGCATTTGGTCTTTCTATCTGATCTCAGGGTCTTTGTTAAGCTGCTCTCTTTTGGCCTTCTACCAAGCAGGGGTGAAAATATCGTCTGAGCAATCGGTCCACATTTGGATATAGACGATCGACCGATATATCAGTGATATTTTTTTCTCTCCTGACTGAATTTTTTTAATTAAAATTTCACCTGGGCAACAGCCCCTGGGCCTCATGGGCGGACTTCACACCTTCTTCTCATACTTATATCCTTCGTGAATTGTATATTTGTACCTATTGTTGTTCATCAGCTGGTTTCAGACCGAGAAATGTACTATGAAAACCCAATCTACTTTATATATATAGAAGCCTTATCCAACCCAAAGCCTGTCGAGGCTTTTCAAGGTTAAACCCAAGTCACGTATTTGAAAAAATACTAAGCTTGAGCCTGTCCTTTTGAAATTGTAAAAAAAAATCAACTATTTAGAATGAAAAGTAGACATGATGATCTACAAGTAGACCAAATTTGATATCAAAATTCAATTTCTAGCCACTTAATCTTAGTGGTCAAGATGACAATGCATCTTCATCTTGTTGTTTTTAAAGACGTCTAGTGACTTTAACTACTACTACGATAAAATGGGTATAAATTATTTTTTAAGCTCAAATTTGATCAATGATGTCTACTTCCATTATGAAGACTTTAGTTTTCTAGTTAATTTAAAATAAATTTAAGAAAAAGGGGAAATGGTACTAGTGTAAAGACACACATATAATGGCAGAGCACTCCATTTAGATAAATGAGCTAAGAATTTAGCTCGAGCCTAGCCCAATATACTGGTTCATATGCCAAATGTATTCACTCATGATGGGTTCGAGAGAACCTTGGAATGGGTTCCGGCTAAGGAATGATCCCATCTGTACCCAATTTGAATCTATTTCGAGTTGATCTTACCATTGGATTAAATCTATTCAAAATTGTCTCCATTTTGACTATTGATTTTTTGGGTATTTGAAAATCATGACTTTTCAAATTCAATTTGACTTGATTTTTTAATTTTTATAAGAAACATCATCTTAAAAATACCATTCAAATCCATCAATTCTTATACATTAGACCCCACTCCTCATTGGACCCCTATAGCAGGGTCTGACTCGTTCACAGGCAACTTTCGCCCAAGGAAAACCGGTTCCTATGAGGGTCTTTTACCTAAGCTTCCTATGGCCATATCTATTGCATTGCTAGTAATTGAAAAGCTAAGAAACCATGAAGTATTCACTTGATGGGAAGAGGGAGAGAGAACGTGATTAAATTTCTGGGCTTTAATCAGCCATGAATCTTCTCTAATTCAGAATAAGTAAACCACAGTTTATTTTCAGTCTTTCTTTAAAATGATGGGAAGCAAATTATAATACATTATATACTCAAACATGCATATTCAATGTTACATCTTACAACAGCAGCAGATGAACTAAAAGCCACAATGATTTACATGCATCATGTAAAGAAAACATAGAAACCATCTCAAAGCCTCCACATATGTGACAAGTTCCTGTTATTGAGTATGGCAGGAAGACTTTCTTTGCACAGTGGAAGATACAGAGGAAGAGAATACAGCAAAGATAAATTTTCAACATTACATTACTGGAGAAGATGCAGAGGAGATCTACTGGTCGGGACCAACAAGGGAAAGAAGGAATTTCTGATAATGGCCCGACGTTTCTGAGTGTATTGCATCTCCCAGCGGCTTTCCATATTTCTTTTTATACTCTGATTTTATATACTGCATGTCAATCTCAGTCCTCGACACAACTATTCTTACAAGTGTTTTGTCATCTGTCCCTATGCCCTTCATTGCCTTGTACAGAGTCTGAGGAAATTGAAGAGATGAAACTAAATAAAGCATGGGACAGGGATGATCCCAAGACAAGTATAATATTAGTGTATCTGAGTTTTATGATAATATAGAAGAATGAGCATACAATTTCATGAGGTGCAAAACATAGATGCTTAAATTCTCTCTTCAATCCTGTTAGGACTGGGTATCCAGCCCAAAAGACGAGCTTATTAGGTGGAGTGATCCAAATTCTTTATAAATCTCTAGATCTCCCTCTACACTTCCAATGTGGGAGGGTAGTCTTTTGAGCTGGATACCCAAGTCTTAACAAGTGATATCAGAATTAGGTCTCAGGATACCTCATGTGGATTCAGGAGATCTCCCAGGAGGACGAGTTGGTTGTCCTCGTTTGGGAGGGGAGGGGGAGGGTTGATTGGGGTTGGGTGTGAACGATTCCCACATTGAAAGTGTAAAGGGAGATCTAGGGATTTATAAAGGAGTTGAGTCACTCCATCTAATAGACTAGTCTTGATTGCATTGCATGAGTACATATAGTTGATATTGTTACCACGCTGGACAATGTTTGCCTTTTGTTGACAATAATTATCAACATGTGGAAGAATTTATTGAAAGAAATTGATGTAAATTCAGATTGATCAATTCAAGATGGTGATTTATTGCTTACAGAACTTGTTCAATGACCAACATTTTCCTATTTAAGAAACAATACCGACTTACCCACTTAGGGGTGAAAAGCACTTGGGACAGACCTGGATTTAGGCCAGCCTGAGTCAAGCTGGAAGTATATAGAAGCTGATGTATCCAAGCCTGAGGCCTAGCTCTAACTTCTTCTTTGAGCCTAGTGTATGACTTTATCAGCCAAAATCAGTACCAAATCAGTTTGGATACATATACAGGATCACATGAGCAATGGTGCAGAAGTTGTTATTTGAGCATCAATGCCATGTGCGGTGCACATTGGACCCAATGAACTCCATCCTTCCGTCAGACACTACCTACCACTTGTGAATTGCATCCATATCCAATTTGACACTAATCTAAGTTTTATGATTTAATTGATCTAATCCAATGAACTTCCGTCACTAGATAAAGTTGAACTTTTCAGCCTTCAAAAACCATGACTTCACTTATACAATTGAGATTATTTTTCAAAAGCACCATATACAAGTGAATTTTTTTTAAACCCACCTATATAAGTGAGCCCTACTTAGGCATGCCCTAGTTAAAAACTTGAGCACTTGTTCCTAGGTAAAGAGCCTCTAGAGAGTTTTATTTGTGGTATCTATATGGATGGGTTGGTTGGAAAAGTCTTTACTTGAATACGGTGTGTATAAAAAATCACCTTGATCAAATAAGTGAAGCCATATGTTTAGAAGTCCCAAATATCTAGTTTAATCCAACAATGTAAGCTTAATGTGGTTAGATCAATGTCCATCTTGTTGTTTATTGCTCTAACTTTGGATATATCTTTGGAGGTATGTTCGAATCATATGTGTTGACAAGTGCTAGGGGTATTTTCGGTATTTTAAAAATACATTAGAAGCCCTATGTGCTATATATATTTCTTTTGTGCAAAACCCTAAAATCATAATGTACTTCATCAATAGAATTATCATCACCCTTGTGGACATAGGCAATCTTGCCAAATTATGTATATTGTTGTCTACTGTGTGATTTGATCTTGTTTTTTTTTTTTTTTCTCTTTTACATTATTGTTTGTGTGTTCATCGTTTTGATCATAGATCTATTTGGGTGTTCCTGCACAACACATCTAACTTGTATTGAAATCATATTAAGGATCCATTTGTAAACAGTGAAGCTGCCACTACACAGTAGTAACCCCTATATAAACTGCTAAATCAAAATGATAATTGCATCAATGAAATGTCAAAGCTAAGAATGGCAACAACTAGGCCACTCTTTCTCAGGAACCTCCCCTTTTTTCTAGATATTTTGCCACCATTACAGAATGTGGATTTCTTTTTTCAACCAGTGGAACAAAATGTGGATTTCATTTTTGAGTTTGAACGTGATAAGAGCACAATAAACCTTCATCATACTCAAGTATGAAGACAAGGACTAAAATTCCATCACAAGAAGAAATAAATTCTAAAAAGAACTGTGCAGCTGGAAAATGCATGATGATACCTTTGCAAAGTACTTAGCAGGATTCTGGGCACATCTAATGATTGTAAGAAGTGCAAACTCAAAGTGTCCAGATGTCTCATTTTTTACTGCCTGTTGGACATTTATGTGAGAGATCCTACATGAGAATAAAACATAATATTCCAAAGGCCAATTGTAGGATTAAAAAGGGAAGATTTATGTGAAGAAAAGGTTAAAAAAGTTTCAATGACCTTTTTGAGTGCCTTTTTATACATGTGACGATAAGAAATACAAACAGCAGCCAAATGTGCCCAGCTTCGTTCACTGAAAATGCGAATGAAGGCCTTCTCATCTGTTCCCAGTCTCTTCTCCCCAGCTTTATACAGATCCTTGGCATCGTTCTCTGCCATATATTGGTCAACCTCTCGGCCTTCATATCTTGTTGTGCTTACATAATGAAGCAGCAACTGCATGGCAGGACAACTTAACATTAATGTCCCAGTGATAACAAAGTAGAAGATCAGACACAGTCCTAGTGCGTCGAGTTAAGAGACTATTTATCATAGGCACAAGGAGAGGACAATTATTGAGAACTTGGGGGGAATGATAAAAAAGGATATGCTAAATTGTAGAATGACTAAAGGTGGTGAAGTGGAAATTAATTCAGCTATCCAGATTGATGTCAAATAAGATGACGAATGAAAAAAGATCAAGATCTGAATTTTTCAAAAAATAATCTAGTGATTCCGTGTTAATGTTGGACTAAATCTCAGATGTTGATCAACACTAAGTCGAGGTTAAGAGGCTGGCCAAGCAAACCCACCTAGCTGCCTCTGGCTGTCTAGACAATGCAGTTTCTGCAGTATTTTGATTCTCTAAAGGGCTGAAAAATCACAACGGCCTTGCAGTCACGGAGGGATGGGTTTTATTGCACTTAAAAAAAGGATATGGAGCTGGGAACATGTCAGAAAATTGGGTGAAAGAGAAAGGAAATTGAGGCAAAAAAGTGCAAAATAAACATTAAGGATACTGCTAAAACTGGATTTATTTCTGATTTGAAACACTTCCAAAACACTAGACTCAAGCATTCCCAACACATGTTAAGAACAAGCTACTCTGCTGCCTTCGCTCTCAACTTTTTGAATTCAGAATTCAATTGCAAAATCTATTGGGTCTCTTGATTACTCGCTCGTTCTTCGATTTGGATGAGACTCCTTCCTGGATTACCCCCACCGACCTCTTCTAAAGACATTTGGATTGGTTCTCCAAGTTTAACAATTTCAGTTGAATTGATTCATAAGATCAATTGGAGAAGAAGAACTCAGAGAACTGACTCCAAATAAATGAGATTCTAGCTCATAGTAATGATAATGATAATAATAACAAAGTAAAATGTGATTCTTTTATTCATAAGATCGTATATTCTAGAAACATGGAATCAGTAGCAACTCAAGAACATCCATAATAGATGAAATAGCATGCAGTATGTTCTAAATTAACAAAGACAACAATTTTAAAGAATAGTGGACAGGAAACATTTTTTTTTTAAAAGATGACATGAAACATATTAAGCTCCCTTTTTTCTGGAATATTATGAAATCAATTGAAATGACTTATGAGCACTATATGCCCAAAAAAATGATGGAGTGCCATGATTACATATGCAAGAGGGGTTACTTATATATGGATAGACCATCATGGATCGAAACTGCACCTGTAAAATCTTGATGTGAACCACTACCAATGACTTCATCCAATTCCACTGCCCTCTAATATTTAAATAAATCAACTGCTGATGAACACTTGTAAGCATGCTTAAAACAACCCAAGATGAAGATCTAAAATGACTTCAGTCTCAACCGTCTTTATTTATTTATTTTTTGCCAACACACACTTTCTCCACTGGGTAGCCAAATTTGGTATTGTCTTTTGATGACTGCTCAAATCATGGATTGATTTAGAGATATTGAATATGGTGTCTGTTCCTAGGGGAGCACCACATCATTTTTTGTTTCTCTTTCCCATTCTTTGATAAAAAATTCAAACATGACAAACTCATTTAGCATGACTGATTCAAGTTGGCATGGAGTCAACCTTGGGGTGGTAGCCACTGGTGAATATTGAGAGTTTAGCCTAGAGGGTACAAAGCAGTAAAGTAAAGTGCGGAAAAGTAAATAGCCCTTTGGACCAGTCTGAATAGGGTTAGCGAGTTAGCAATTAGTGAATTAGCTTTGGACCAAGAAGGCTGATAGAAAGTAAATGCTGTAATATAAAGTGCAGAATGGAAACACACAATGCGTAAAGTAAATACGGATGCATCACATACACCCACTAAATCTAGGCTTCAGCTTGTTGGATCTCCTCATATGGGCCATCAAAACCTTTGTCTACATCACAGCCACACATGCATGTAACCCCAACTCAACCCGCAATCGGTACACAGTTAATCATCATGAGATTGATATTCATTGTTGGAGCCATAAATCCTAAACACTGAAAATCATTGAAAACTTGGATCCTATCTACAGCTATGATGGGCTTAACTAAATGGTTCTAGAATTATGCAGGTATTGAGAATTGATAGCTGTTAAATTCCCAATAACCAGTACACTCAGTACATTCACAAAAACCCACCTGTGCAGAAATTCTAGGACATTACTGGTGCACCAAAGCTCCAGAGTTAGAATAAAGAAAATTAGACCCCTTAAACTTATTTCATGCTAAGCTTGCCCACACCCTAGACTGGACCAAACCAGAGATATGGTAAGTCATCGATGACTAGTCACATAATAGAAGACTAGCATACTTCTCTATCAAATTTTTTTCTGACAACTCACTTTATGGCAGCTCTTACTCCCCACCAAGTAATCGTTTCTGCCTTCTGGCAACTTTCACATTAACCACCACGTAACCCTGTCCTTAACTTCTTGTCACCAAGACTCAAACACAAGACATGATACCTGCTCAAATATCAATTGTTAGGAACTTAACCAATATGCAAAATCCCTATATCTTATGAAACATGAAAAATCATACCCCCTTAATCTATTCCATGCTAGGTTAGCTCAAATCCTAAGCTGGACCACCATGTACATGGATAAGTCATCAATGAATCTCAACAACAAACACACAACACACACGACACAAATAAATAAATGGATGGATGGATAGATGCACAAATATGAATGACAGAGAGAGGGATGACCTTTTTGTGATCACCAGAAGCATGATGGTTGATGTCATTCTCAAGTAGAGAACCAAACTTTGCAACGTATGCATGTTTGAATAATTGTATCTGGGATGAGGTACGAGAACATATTACTTCAGTAGCAGCTCTCAGATCAAGACTGGAACCATTTAATGCTTCCCACACTAAGGTTGCATCACGTCCCAAAGGATCCATCATCCACAGTAAAACCGCTTTCTATGATATGAAATCAATTAGAACATGTAATGCGAAAAAAAATTACATTCATTCATAATTAACAATTTACGTTGAGGAATGAACACTACTTTAACAGAAAGAAAGTATTTTACATTGACAACGACCCATAAATTCTCCAATGAAAATAAATGAAAGTAAGATAGCAGAATAGATAGGAGATAAGAGAGGATATTAGGCTTGTCTCTTTATCTATTTGTCATCATTTAAGTGATGAGAATGGACACTGGTATCTCTTGTTATCAAAAACACCGATGCCAACTAATTTATTCGAGGTTTTTTTTTCACATGTAATCCAAACCACAAGCGCATACTGGTCAGTTATCCACTTTGCTCTGACTTTTTTGGGCAAGTGCAGAAATCAGAAACTAAGTTAGGTGTATTTTAGTTCTTTTGTTGTTTTTTGCTGCAAATCATGATCAAAACCAGTCACCGGTACTCTTGAATGTAGATCTGCAAGCTAAAAGACATGGTAATGGATCTCATCTGATGAAGTTTCTGAGCTTCCAAAGTGTTCAAAGGTAATTTTGTTTGCTTATATCAAAGTCCTCAATGAAAATTCCAACAGAATTCGACAACCCAGTGTGACTTATTTGGTTGTCAACCAGGCTGCATAACCTCTTCGTATTATCAAAACTTCGAGCAGAACTCATGCAACTGCCTGAGTATAGACTAATACCTTAACATCTCCGTTAAGCTCTGAAGAGAGACGCTTGGTGAGCTCTTCAGAATACATAGTTAGATATTCTTGCTGTAGAAAAGCACGCTGTGTTGCATCACGATGGGCAAGAATATTGAGAACTTGTGCAGCATCACAGCCTAATCCTGAATGAAAATCATGAAAGAGAAGTTGGTCTTAAAATGAGGATTCCACATTTAGTGGGGAAGATTCAGAAAGGAGATATTAAATTGATAAGTTTCAGAACGTTTCTATTAAACTATTCTCAATTGATTTGATTAAATACTATCAATCTGATTCACATTCCACATATTCCAAATCCAAACAGGTCTAATGGTTTAATAGGAGTTCAAATTTTACACACATGGGATAGATGAGTTGAAGTTGAAACAGAGTCTGCTCTTGCTTTATGAACAGAGAAAATCCCATTTTTAAAACCTAAGCATTAGTAATTCAAGAAAATTGGAAGATCATGCATAATCCAAGCAAATGGAGCAACCAAAATTCCAGCAGAATGCCAAAGCCAATGAGAGATAAAACAAAGATAAAACACAAATGGGTGGCTGAAGAAAAGGGCATTATTAATAAATACAGTGAGATCAATAAAACAAAAGAATCTGGGAAGGAAATTGCAGCGGAGAGGGGGAAAAGGGGAAAAAGAAAAGAAAGAGGAAATCGAACCCTTGAAAGCTTTCTTGAGTTGCATGGCGTCTTCTTGAGGTGACATTGGCATTGGTGGGACGCTTAGACTCGACATTTCCTGCAAATCTTCGTAGAAAATCCTCTCTCTCTCTCTCTCTTGTGACAAATGCAATTCTTACTCTTTGTTCTCTCGCAGGGAAGAAGAGAAATGAAATCAGAACCAGCTTCCTCTTCATTGTTCAGGAGCTCTTACCAGGTCAACGTTTCTCCCTACTTTCAGTTGCAAGCGGCCACGTGAATACGTGATGATCCCATGTAGAATTACAAGGCTAGAATTAAAATACTTAAAATTTCAAATATTTCTGTTAATTAAGGTGTTATTTGGGCAGATTAAGAGTCTAATTTTAGTTTATTCATATTAAATTTAAGTTATTATATTTTGATTTTGTCTATATTTGGACTCTCTTCTGATCCACCCACAACTCAACTTATTTTTTATTTGCCAATTAATTCAGATCAATCTGTGTAATTAAATAAATAATTGAGTCAATGTACATTTTATTAGTATCTTTCAAGTAATTATATATTTATAAAATAAGTCTCTACCACTAAATACAATCAACGTAAAGAGTTAAGTCTAAAAAAGTGATCAAATAAATATATAAAAATAAAGAATATATATTTCAGTTATTTTGGTAGTTAAATTAAAGACATGTAAATTTTTTTTTCTGACCGAACCCATATTTATGTGAGCTGGATAAGCCTCCCTATATTTCTGGTTGAGTTAGTTGGATTCTAGTTGACCTTGGTTTATAAATTTATAAAAAATCAATTTGATTATTGAGCAAAGTTATATCTTTTTAAATTTTGAAAGTTAATTATGTTATATGATATAAGTTTAGTGCATAAATCTTTGGAACTCAAAATAAATTTAGTTGAGAAAAAAAAATCTAAGTTCAGAAAGAGAAAAAATTATAAGGTAATATCACGAGTTAATTACTTATATTAACTTAGTTTCTATAAAAATAATAAATGACAGACTTTCTTTCTGAATTAAGTAGTGACTCATACTTTAATGTTATTGAATGGCGATATGCATTCTCTCTCTTTTGTTTTTTTAATTTTTTGAAAAATACAGAAAATTATAAGAAAATTAAAGAAAATGAAATAAATTCAGTGTGAACATATTTTGTTAAAAAGTTGATTTTTTATGAAATATTTTTGTAATTTCAATGGAAAATATAAGCTGAAATTTCAACAAAAAATTTAAGCTAAAAGAAGAAATTTTCTAAAATTATACTGCAAAATTTTAGCATAAAATCTCTAAAACCTTAACTAAATTTGAACAATGATACAAGGCATCTACTTATATGATTGTTTAAAATCTCAAAAAAACTCGACCAAGTCCGTTTGAATCAAATCAACTCAACAATATTTTGAGTCGCGAGTCATAAGTTTTTTCAAAATTTTCAATTTTCTAAAAATTAAACCAAATTTCTCAACTCAGTAATATTTTGAGCTTAATCTAAATTGCGAGTTTTCTAACGTTTACTTATAGTAAGTATAGTCTGTGAGTTTATTTATTATAATGAATTTGTCACTTAAGATGGAATTAAAAGAATATCAAAGAAAGCAAGTGAGTTACAAAAACATTTATACTTTTTGACAACATTTCTAAAACAAAGCTCGCTAAATTTACTAATATGAATGGACTAATTAGAGGTTTTTCACACTTTTTACTATTAAATAAATTGCATATATAAAAAAGATATCCAATCAATTAAATGGAGAGAGAATTCTTTATTAGCCTCTCCCACATGTGATAATAATATATAAGTGTAGAGAAATGATCAAGTGCGATCGATTATAAGGTTGCAGTTAACACTTTTTAATTTTTTCTTTTCTTTTAATTTTTTTAATTTGATGATCTTCCATAATTAAAATTTTAATTCAAAATTCCATTCCCAACTACTAAAATTAATGGTTAAATTTATCAAAAGTGTAGTTTTTCATCAAAGTCTACAACACATGTAACTTGGAAAAAGTTTTAAGACTTTATTAGAGCCACGTGTCACTATTTAAGAGGATCACCAGTAGACTATTTCGAAATCCGAAGGAAGCGACGATCTAAGATCTAAATTCAAGTCTTCGGGTCAAGTTTTAAAATTTAAAGTATCGACGTGGAGCCCACATTTCAGAAACACAAAACCTAATCCGTACAGTCCCTTGTCTGAATCTGCTTACAAAACCTTCTCTAATCTGCATTTCTGCATGCTGAGGAGAAGAAGAAGAAGAAGAAGAAGAGAGAATGGCAGAGAAGATGACGGAGGATCAGATATCTGAGTTCAAGGAAGCTTTTAGCCTTTTCGATAAGGATGGAGACGGTACGCTTCTGCCCCCCGTTTCCTCTTTCCATATTCCAATCGTACTCCCCAGGTTTTTTCCCCTTCGATGCTGTACAAACGCTCGCCTTGTTTGGATAAAAGCGTTTTCTGGGAAAGTGACATTTATTTAACTTAAAATAGAACTGGATTCGACATTTTTTGGTTAAAACGTTTATTAACTTAAAATAGAACTGGATTTGACATTTTTTGGTTAAAATGTTTATTTTTCGGGAATGTTTTCTTTCCTTTTCACTTGGCCCACTTCGATGCATTGAACGAATAGTGCTTTCTTGGAAAAATTGTCATCATTTAAATAAAAACGCAACTGGGTTTAACCAATGTTGATTAGAAAATTGTTATTTTCCTCTTAAGTAATTCTCTTCAATGTGTTGAAACGGAGGTATGATGAAGGGATTTACTTCAACATTTGGATATAGATTGACTTTTTCTGGTCAATTTGGTTTCTTTACAATTTATTTGTCTGGGATTAGAGGTGTTTGCTTGTATGGTATTTTTGACGGATCTTATGGATCCCGTATCTTGAGTAAATGAATGATTCATCAGTGCTTTTTTAATTTATTCAACAAAATCTCCTTTTTGCGGTGATAATGAATGACCAGTGCATGATATGAACTGAAAACCCCTGTATCTATGATTTAGTTAGGTTCCCCTGGTTTTGTATTAGCTGAAGATGTTTTGAAGTAAAGGCCTGGCCTGTATGCCATTGTCAAATGTGCCATCCTGAAGGGAAGGGATGGGATGAGAAGGCCCCATCACCCATTAGGCATGGGCCACGGTTCTACAAAATGTATCGTTTAGCGAACAGTTACAGTTATCTTTATCAGCATTCTTAATTGCAAGGCAATTTTAGATCAAGTGGGAATGCGAAATTTAGCCATCGCGATTCAGAGCACTAGTTAGCAACGTGAAATCTCCATGCATCGGCAATTTGGCATGTGTCCAGATACTTATGTTATTCAGGGTATCGCATGTCATGCTACTTTCTCATTATTTTTCATTGACGCATCTTCCTGAGAAAATAACTTTCTAGACATCCTTAGCTGCTATTACTGGTGATGATAATTGTGAAGTGGCAAAAGTCCCACATCGGTTAATTCGAGAAACATGGTATTAGAGCAAGCTCCACGTGCAACCATAAGGTCAAGTTACACGTGAGGGCGGACCTGAAGTTTCCACGTACAGCTATAGGGCCCAGCTGCACGTTTGTGGTTTCCACGTGCCGCCGCAAAGCTCAACTGCACGTAAGAGTGGGTGTGAGGTGACAAAAAGTCACAAATCGATTAATTCGAGAAACCAATGACTCCATATAACACTTGAGACACCATTCTCTCAACATCTAGTTTTTGAGAGTGAGTTCTACCTCAAGAATGTTATCATGTCATGGTTTTCTAACCATAAAAGTTTAAAACCAAGGTTGAAAAAACTTCTATGGACTTACTTGACTCACCCAACCTGATAGATGACTCGGGGAATAATGCAATGACTCGGAAGAGTAAATTTTTCTATGTAATTTACCTCTAAAATATATAATAGTATAATTAAATGTAGAAAATAACAATCATGCATGTTATTCTCTATATTTACAATTTTATATTAATATATGCTGCCTAATCTTAAAATAAAATTTTGAAGTGATGGAGACATCACTTTAATAGTTATTTCTATTTAATATTGAATATTTAATTTAATAAATTTGATAGTTTTTAATGCCAGTAGAGGTTCTATTGAAACATAAAAAAGAATGCAATTATTTGTATTTAAGATACTATAAAATAGTACATTCTATAGAGACATTAAAGAAGTTTTTCTTTAACAATGGTAACTCTATAGTCCACACAACATGGTCAAGTTGCAGTTTAGTCACTACGACGTCAACTTGAACAACCTTGAATCACAACAAGTGCAAATTGGGAAATAAGGGATTGGGAAATAACTAGGTATGCCAACCTTGGTCAAAACTAGATTCAATCACTCGTTATTGATCCAAGGTGTTTGCATTTCTTGAATATTTTCGATGTTTCATTTCCTGAGTTAAAAGAATATTACTTAAAATATGTATTGAAACTTCTCCAACGCCTCGTGCTTTTATTCCATCCGAACAATAGTTTGAGATGATGTTTTGATTTCGAGATAGGCAGTAGGATGAACTACATGTAGGCACACTGGTGGAGTTTTGTACGATAGGAGTGCTATATGGATTAAAGGGGCCTTGTAGAGTGACAAATACATTGTTGTTGCTAATAGAACTGAATGTTCGGTGATGGAAGAAAGAAAAACGAGAACTGAATAAAGTAATGGTAACAATGTGGAGTGCCATTAAAAAAATGGAATTATAAACGATAGCATTAGAGGAAACTTGGAGGTAGCCCTAATAGATTAGAAGACGAGGTAATGCTGTTTCAAGTCTTTTGGATGGTTTGGGCATGTGTGACGACAACTAGAAACAACACCGGTAAGCGGTATTGAAAGGTTAGGAATGGAAGGTACTGTTAAAAGGGAGAAGCAGTTGAAGACTTGGACTAATGAGGCAAGGAAAGACATGATCTATTGTGCATTCATAGAGAATTTAATTCCCGAAAGGTAAAATGGAGACGTACAACTCTAAAAGTTGACCTTAGATGGGCGGTAAAATGGTTGTTGTGATGATGGATATGATGTTAAGTTTTATTAATTATTTCATTTAGTATAACCATCATTAACTAGTGTTGCACTCAATGGTGCATGGGTTGTGTACTTGTGTTAAGACATGTGTCCTTTTTGTCTCATTGGATTTTTCTTGGATTCTTCTAGTGTACTATTTTAACATAGTTTTCCAAGATAAACAATATTTTCATGCATTTTCCTTTTTGTGTACCCAAGATAGTAAGATATTAAGTTTTTATTACTTTGTTACTTATAGCATTCGTACTTTACTTTTCTGTTGATGTTACTTTTGTGTTATGTTAAACCTTTCTTTGAGTTTATTCAAGTGTCAAGCCAATGCCTGAATTCATGAATCCCATATTTTCATATTGGCCTGTTCATGCACCTTGTACTGCCATTGGATTCTTAGATATGTACCTAAACTGTGCAGCAGGGGATACACTATGACATGCTATTCTCCCTCTCTCTGGAAAATACAATATCCTTTTCTTGCTAATGTACATTTGAAATTCCTCCTTGTAGGCTGCATTACTACTAAAGAACTGGGTACTGTGATCAGATCTCTGGGTCAAAATCCAACTGAAGCTGATCTCCAAGATATGATCAATGAGGTTGATGCTGATCAGAATGGAACAATTGATTTTCCTGAGTTCCTGAATTTAATGGCACGCAAAATGAAAGTGAGTCTGGTGTACATGTTTTCTATGTTCATGATATTAGTTTTTGATATTTCCAATTTTGTATCTGTTGCTTTGTTGACTTGCAAGTTAGTGAATTCTAGGGACTTTCCTAAGAGTAACATGTAATTTTATACTCGTGGGAACTTTGGAAAGCTACCTTTATTAAATTTGTTGTAGTTCCCACGGAAATTTAGTCCTATGGTTTTTTTGCTTGCTTAGAACATTTTCTTTGTTTGAATATACTGCTCTTTCTCAATGGTGACCATCTCTAAAAAAATAATAATAAAAAACACGTCTGATTTACATCTGTATGAAACTTCTAATGGGGTAGCTATTATATGTTGAAGTTTTATTTGGCCTGTAAGCTTTTGTATTTGCCTGTTCAGTGTTGTGTTAGAGAGAGATGAATTTTTGCAATAAAATATGTACCATGTTGGATGAAATCCAGTGGTCATATTTCAATAGCTTAGTGTTGATCTAAATGAGTTCAAATGTTCATCTGGTCGTTTTGTGTATACCTTAAGTAGGGAACCTTACCATTTGACCTTTATTGGACCACATTCATGCAGAAGTAAAAGGGTCACTATCAGTGAGAGAGAAGAACTTTCACCCTGATTGGATAGATATAACTACGTGATCAGGCCCTCAAAAACAAAACAATCTGTTGGATAAGATTGGCCAAACTGCCCTTTGTGTAGGCCCTTGTTAAAGGTTTTTTTCCCTCCAACCATAGTGAAATTTCAAGTATCTCCAATTTATTAAGCATCTCTCCAAATCATCACTTAAGATGATAATGGCTTTTGATAGTTGGACTGGGAGGCCCTGAAGCCTGGGGGTTTTACAAGATATGGATTTTGCCACTTGCATCTATTGAGGCAGTGGTGTCTTTGTCAGATATGCCAATTCTAGATGCTATATATGCTGCAAAATGGATGATAGCACAACCCAAGAGGGGGTTAGCCTGACGGTCAAGAAGCTCCCCTCGTGAAGGGAGGTCTTGAGTTCGATTCACGCTCAACACCCCTCTGGGTCACTCTCCGTAGTTGCTTACCCGGTGTGTGGGGGATTGGGAGGCTTGCACATGCCCCAAGGACTAATCAGGTTAAAATGTCCCTTATCCAAATACAGGTGAGGCCCCTGGACACCTTGGTCATAAAAAAAAAATGGATGGTAGCACCCAAATATTTGACAATTTCTTTCTAATGATCCTAAGCACATGGTCAAGGATTAAGGTTAACCACCATGTTCCATTCATGAATCATGATTAACCTTTCTACTAGTACATGTATGCCCAAGTGGATGTGATGTGCAAGAACATATGCACATCTTTCTGTGGATCAGGGTGGGCCAAAGAAAGTCTGCGTAAGATGTTCATGACTTTGGATTGGGAGAACCCTGAGTTAAATAGTTGTAGAAGTCGATTTTTTTGTCATTAATATCCATCAGTATTATTGAAGAGCATTGGTTTCATTGTCACATAAGCCAGTTTTAAGTAATGATCAACTACAAACTCTTTAGCTACAAAACCCATACAAGCTTTCTTGTGGAGCTAATTGACGCTATTGAGATGTAAGGTTAGAATGATTTATACTTGGATTTGGGGCATGTTGAAGATGTACTTGATTTAATTTCCCTTGGCATGATTTTCCAGGCTCCTAAGGTAAACAGGGGTGCAATATTATCAAGTTTGAATTGAACCTTGGGTGTTAGGAATGGGATCCAATTAGCGTAGGAACATAATTCATGCGAAATAGTGGGTGTAGGGGAGAAGGGTGCAAATATGCCCTAGTGCGGGCTCCACAAGGTGCTGTGCAGTGTATTATGCTGCAAACTGTTTAGCAAGTGGCCATTTGTTTGTTTGCACGTTTATATTAAATGCTTTTGAATTAGTTCATTCTTCTGCTTCTAGGATTTTTTTCTTCTTAACTGTAGTTTCTTCAAGTACTGGTGTTGCCAATAAATACATCGGATTACTAAGTTTTGTTCTTATTTCTTTTAAGGACACTGATTCTGAGGAGGAATTGAGGGAGGCCTTCAAGGTCTTTGATAAAGATCAAAATGGTTTCATTTCTGCTGCAGAGGTAAAATTCTGCGCTGACTATATGCAGTTTTTTGTTCAATGAATGATTAAATTAAAACCAATTTTTTATGATTATCTTCAAGTGTCCCTTTTGTAATTCTTTTATCCTTTGACCTTTTTCCTATCATTTTGGTGGATATGGATAACATTGTTACTGAAATCTTTGGACAGCTGCGACATGTGATGACCAATCTAGGCGAGAAGTTGACAGATGAGGAAGTGGAAGAGATGATTCGTGAAGCAGACATGGACGGTGATGGGCAGGTGAACTATGAAGAGTTTGTGAGGATGATGCTTGCCAAGTGAATAGCTTACATTCTGGGAAAAGAAGTGGAAGAGATGATTCGTGAAGCAGACCTGGACGGTGATGGGCAGGTGAACTATGAAGAGTTTGTGAGGATGATGCTTCCCAAGTGAATGGCTTACATTCTGGGAAAGAAATAACCATGTAGAGGTAATAGAGAAATTAGTCATGTAGTGGACAACCATTTCAATTTGTGATTGAGACAAGGAACTGCGTTTTCTGCTTTAGTTAATTTGGTTTTAGTAGGGATCTTTTGCTTTCTTGGGCATCTTCTGCACCCAAAAGTTACTTGATGCTTGGACATAGACTTTGAAGGTTAAATGAGCAAATATATACACAATTGGCAATTTGGGCATCACCATTAAAATAATTTTTGTAGATAAGGTCATTTCTGATACAGATTTCACTAGTCACAAGCACAAATCCAACGGCATTGGCCAAATGAGGCAAAATGACTGTCTAAACTAAAGAACAAACTTAGCAAATCATGAGCTACTCTCAAGATGTTCACCAATACCCACCCAAAGCTCTTAATGTAACCTACCAATGACAGTCTGAATGACAGAGGACATATAATTGCAATGGTTCGATTATGTAAATTGTTTTGCAACAATTAAGTTCTTGTAAATGTGTTATGTGTTTAACTCACACGAGTAGTTCAATTGATCTAAGCTTTTAGAATTAAACTAAAGGTCTTAAGTGATAAACGAGACTTGCAGGTAATTTAGGATTAAATTAAAGGTCTTGAATTTAATTCTCCTTAGACTTATCTGATAAACGAGACTTGTGGGTAATTTTGTGTGCATGTGAGATTGGTCCATTATAGGGTGAGATATCAAGTTATCCAAAAAAAAAAAAAAATGTTGCATACTTTTGTTTTGCTGTAAATTAGTCAATGTAAACAAGTTCCTTACGACCTATCGTAATGGTGTATTTGAACACTACAATATTCATTTTATGGAGGAATGTGAATAGATGAGTGACATGAAGATCCATAAATGAGCAGGATGGATTAGGAATTAGAAGCCACAGACGATGTTAAATGGCCTTAACATTCGATTAATGAAGCCAACTCATGCTATACGGATGAGATTTTTGTTAAAAGGTTTTATAAATTATTGATCATAATTCATAAATATTATAATATATTTAAAATCAGCTTTGCTAAATGTTTTCTTACAGACTATTGATAAAGACGTCCATGAAAAAAGGATAAATATTTCACAATCTCCTAATAATGTTTGAGCAAAACTGATTTGTAAGTGCATGCTTATCTAACTTGTCAATGCCCTTTAAAATGCTGAGTCACCGACTACGGTAGAAGGATCATTCCCGCTTAAGCCTAACTCTGAACCAAAAACTAATTCTAAATAAATATTCTCTCTGTCTCAATTTAGTTGTCTTATATGGATTTTGGGATTGTTCTAAAATAGTTGTTACCAGGGGTCGGAATATCGGCCGATACATCTCGTATCGGCCGATACATATCGTATCTTTAATACCGAACGATATCGGCTGTACAAAACAATTATCGGCCGATATGGCCGACATTCGGTCCAAAATATCGGCTGATATGCATAAATATCGGTATTTAAAATTTATTTTATTTTTTTTTAAAAAAAAAACCGATACGGTTTTTTCACAATTTTTCACGGTTTTTTGCAAATTTTCAAGGTTTTTTGTGATTTTTTCATGGTTTTGAATACCGGAGGAGAGAGAAATGTAAATATCGGAGGAGATAGAAATTTATCGGCCGATATTGCGGCCGATATGCATATCGGCTGAAATATCGGCCGGGCCATTTTTTTGACCCCTGGTTGTTACATTGATATTGGAGTAGCATAAAGTGTATTGAAAATGAATGGAGTACTAAACTTATATAGAGAGTTTCTTTAAAAATACAAATGTTTCAAATGAGATAATTAAAATGAGACGGAAGAAGTATGAAAGTGACTGTGACAATGATAAGTGGTCAAGATTGAACCGAATCATATCACGTACCAATATGATACATCTTAGTATATTGACCACAATATCAATTGGTATAGACGGATGAGGCTTTTCTATCTTGTTTCTAAAAATGGCTATTTCTGGCGCTGGTCAAAATGAATTCTTCTCGCTGCACACAATGAAATAAGCTTGGCACATATTGTTCTTTTCCATCTCTTTCCTAAAATATAACTTTATTATTATTATTATTATTCTGAAAGCAAGGCCTTAAATTTGAGATATATTTTGTTTTCAAAATTCAGCCAAGGTCCAGTACAAAGACGGTTTCCTCATACAATATAGTTTACAACGTACTATAATTGATGTTATTTTCTTTTAATCAGGGGGTCAAAAATTCGGCTGCCGAGATTTTTCTCTCCTTTTTTTTTAAAAAAAAATCTCGGTGGTTTTTTTTTTTTTTTAAAAAAAATTCATTTAAAAAAATAAAAAAGGCTTTTTTAAAAAATATAAATATAAATATAAATATCGGCCGAGATAAAACCTAGCCCACGCCGATATTTGTTTTTTTCAATAAAAAATAAAAATCGGCTGAGATCTTAGCCGTATCGGCTAATTTTTTTTATCTCTAACTGATACTATGCCTATCGGCCGAGAAATCTCGGTCATGGAAATCTCGAGATATCTCGGCCGATACGCACAGTATCGGCCGAGATTTCGACCCTTGCTTTTAATAGACACAAGAAATTCTCGTACACAGATATTCTTGACAACGAAATACATGCAACCTAAGGTACAAATATCGGCCGATACATATCGTATCGGCCGATATATATCGATTTTTTTAAACCGAGTAATATCGGCCGATACGATAAGTATCGGCCGTACATACCGAATATCGGCCATATATCGATCCAAAATATCGGTCATAATATCGGCCGATATTCATAAATATCGGTATTTTTTTTTTTTTAATTTTTTTTTAAACACCGATACGTTTTTTCGCAGTTTTTACACGGTTTTTCGCGGTTTTCCACGGTTTTCCAGGGTTTACGGTTCTCAGGGGTGTTCACGGTTTTTTGCGATTTTTGCGGTTTTTGCAGTTTTTCGCGGTTTTCCACGGTTTTCCGCGGTTCAGGGTTTACGGTTCTCAGGGGTGTCCACGGTTTTTTGCGGTTTTGTCACGGTTCATCACTGTTCATCACGGTTTTATGCGGTTTTTTCACGGTTCCGATATCGGAGGAGAGAGAAAATGCCGATATCAGTATGAAAGATAAAATTATCGGCCGAAATATCGTCCGTATCGCATATCGGCCGAGCCGATTTTTGAACCCCTGCATGCAACAACTTCCCTTCTGCCCATTCTATAGCTAATCAGCCAGTATTGGATTTTCAAAATACATAAAAATAGGCAGTCTAGAGAAGGTTGGCCTGACGATCAAGAAGCTCTACTCGTGAAGGAATGTCTTGAGTTCGATTCATGGTCAAACCTCTCTGGACCACTCCTTATGGGATTACTCCTCATCGTTTGGAGCCAGTATGTGTGTAGGGAGGGATGTGCAGATGCCCTAAAGGATTTAGTCGGGTAAAGTCCCTTACGGGTCGGTCAAAAAAAAAAAAAATATATATATATATATATATATATATAAATAAGCTCTCCTTCCACCCATTCCTTATATTCAAGGATGGATGATTTGTAATTGCCCATCATGGGACCCAAATCACCATCATCTCTATGTGAAAAATGGCACACACTAGCAAGTTCATCAATTGATTCAATGTCAGCTTTATTTGTTTATTTATTTATTAATTGAAAGGTAACCTATCAACTTTATTATTAGCTGATCTTAAAACGTGAGAAACAATGAAGCCTTTTTCCCTCATAATCCTTCTAATTTCTTCCACTTTATCCAGAAGATGCCAAGGGCAAGGAACTTTATAGCCATTATTTGTCAGTATATCAATGTTACAATTATTCATCGTTACATATAATAAGTAATATCGAAGGGAGCTCCATGGGGATAGCCCAGCCAACATGTTTCAGATTCAAAAGACTTTCAGATTCCCTGTTATACAATAGCTATCCAGTACATTGTTACACCTGCCTGAACCCGTTTGTCCTCAGACCCTCTCCCTTCCACCACTAAAACCCGTCTGATCTGCTTTTGCATGACCATTCCAAGCAAAGGTGGCAACCAAATAAGACTGCAATTCTATATCATCCTCTTACTGCACGATCTTTTTCAAAGATTAGAGCATGAGGATCTTTTTCAGAGATTAGAGCATGAGGAACTTGGCGATGCCTCTGCCGCCGCCTTATTGAAATCAATCATCCAAGAGACATCTTCCACCCTGGATATGAAGGTGGAGAGTAAAGGGTTTTTTTCTGATCCTTTGGATAGAAAGAGCCTTTAATCAGAAAGTGTCTTTCATCTTTATGAATATAGCTTTCAGGTCACTAATCAGGCTGCGTTTGGATGAAAGGTAAATTTTACTAGAGTTATCCTTGACCAGTGGTTACCTTAGGTATTATGAATATCCCTAACATGAAAAGGGTTTTCAAAAGTAGTAGGGGAAGGGTAAAACGTTGATTTTTTACCCCTATCTCTTAGTTATCGAACAAGAGTAATGAAGGGTTACCCCCCCATCCAAACACAGCCTAAGATTTCAGCGTTCTCTCTTTCCTGGTTTAAATCTTCACTCTTCCATTAGGAAGTAGGAAGATAAATGCTTCCCAAAATAATGACTTGAGTGCAGCACAGAGTGCAGCGGAAAATTTCCTCAGTCATACTGACCTCTGCAACTGACCCCCCAAGTATTTCATTTTCACCTCAATGACCTGGTCAAGCTAACTCACAAACATCTTCCTCTCTATTCTCAAGTCTTGTTCATAGTAACAGCCACTAGTTGCTTGCACTTACACTCGCCATGTCCATAATTAATAGACAAAGAGTTTGGCTACTTTTTTAATTTTTACACACCCAGGGTCGTATTGTATTGTTTTTTTTAATATAGCTTTAGTGAGGAACCAGGCGGGTCTTCATGCAAGGGACATAAGTTGCTCAGGTGCAGTTCTGCCAATCATCTTTTGAAACCAGCGAGCAGGAATAACTAATTTCACCATAGCCTTTCCCATTTATCGTAAGAAAAGGAAGATAGCCTGGACATCGAATGTTTTGAAAAAAAATATACACACATCTTGATCTCAACGAGGGGAATGCGGACTCTGAATTCGAATGGGACAAGTTGGGCTCATCAGAAGGCTCTGTTGCTTCCAAGTTTAGTGTGAAGAAGTAAGTGTGTCCCCACTCCCTCCGGCAGTCTATCTCATGACAGCAGTCCCTCAGACAATAGGGCCTCCAACAGCAGGTTTGAAGTTAGGCATGACTTCCCTGCACTATAAGGTCTAATTCAGGATGCTTTTGACCACTCAGGAAGATCGAGGCCAAGATGGGGAATGAACTTTGCAAGTAGAAGGCTGGAATAAGATGGACTGTGGTGTCACTGGAGTTTTAGGGGATTGGGAGCACCTAAAAATAAGATTTCTGAAAGATATTACTCAGCAGGAAAAACTAGAGTTGGCCCTTCACAAGAAACAAAGACTGTAGGATGGTGGCTCTGAGTTACCTCGGAGGCAGTTCACCTTGGGAGGGAGTAGCTCTCAATCCTATAGGCGAGGATGAATTTAGACAGTTTGGACTCCAGAGGTGATGTTGATAGGATATAAGATTAGGGTATATTTGATAGCTATTGAATGCAAAATAGTGAGTGAAGAGAGATGGAGAGGGTCTAAGACAGATTCAAAATAAAAATTGCCATCTTGGATAAAGCCATATTATCATTTGGTGGCTAGATCATACTCATATAAAAGCAAACCTAAACAATCGTCCTATTTACTACCTGTCTGTTAAAAAATCAAGCAAGGTGGCTAGAACACTTGAAAACGACTTCCTATAGGATGGTGCCAAAGAGAAATTTTTTACCTAGTGGGTGGCGATATGTTGAGTTGGAAAGGGGTGAAGTTAACTGTGGGAGATGCCTCAACACTAAGATTTTTGGAGGATCTTTGGTGGGTGATCAACTCCTTGAACTTTCTTTTCATACATTAAGTTCTCTCTCAACGGAAAAAGAAAAGTTACATCAAGGATTGAATTGAGACTATTGAGGGGAGGGCGGTGTGGGCTCTATCCTTGAGGAGGAATTAATGGACTATGAGATTAAACAAATTTGAATCCCTCCTCTCCCTAATCAATTATACCACTCCATCCTAAAGGGGAGGTCATAGTGTAAGGATACCTGTGGGGTTTTTCAAGAATAAAATTTTGAATTAAGTTTTGACTCTAAACAACCCTAGTTCAGGAATTTGTCCTTTCCGACATGTGCTTTTTATGTCAAATTCACGAGGAGTTGGCTTATCACATTTTTATTCATTATTGTTTTGTGGCCCCATCTAGTATTTTTCCTTTCCACTTCTTCCATCTAGTGGATTCTTCTTGCTTCCTTTCAAGCTCTCATCTTGGGCTAGGGTGCCAGACCTTTCAGAAAGCTAAAGTTTTGTAGGAACTTGTTCCTTCGATCACAGAATGGTTTGTTAGGGCCATGGCAAACAATGGATGAGAACTCCATTACCTTTCTTTCCTAATCTTGGATGTTCTTTGGTAGGAAGTCCAGAATCTCCATCCTTTCATGGTTAACCTCCTTTGCCACGACCTGGGGTATCGGATGGGAAAGAAGCAATTGAGTTATCTGAAATTAAAGGGACTCTCATGTCACATACGCTGTTTGGGCCAAAACTAAGTGCATTGCTTATGCAATTCCCATCAAGGAATTTCAGGACCTTTTGAGATATGATCTGTTTCACGCCTAGAAAGAGTGTATTGGCATAGGCTAAGTGTTGAGGGTGTTGGCCTGTTGGTCTTTGTTTTCTTGTTGGCTAGGGCTCCTATTAGCATCCTTGTCCTTGTAGCCCTCTGCCTGGTGACTGGTTTCATCCTTGTTTCTATCCCTAGTGCAATTCTAATGCTTTTTGGAGCTCTCAATCCAATCTTTTCTTAAACTGCAAAATCATCGACTTTTCCAAGTTGCTTCACCAATCGAAGAGTATTTTAGCTGACACAACCCAAAACAGGTCCACTATACATTGCATGATGAGTTCCACGAAGGCCATGGTGAAGCTTAATTGATATTTCCCATTTTCACCTTTTGTGGCTTCAGTTCACTTAAACACCTCTACCCCTTCGTCAAACACCACTCAACTGCAACTGATTCTCCAAAGGGTGGCCATTTAGACACCCCACTTTTCTTTTAAGAGACACTCTATTTCAAAATTTTGTATGAAAATTACCATTTTACCCCTCATTTTTTTTAAAAAAGATGATTCCTCCACACAAAATCGAGGGACAAAATGGTAATTTCACATAAAATTTTGAAGTGGGGTGTCTAAATGGCTACCCTTCTTCAAATTTTGTTTCATCTCCAAAGCTGACATCCACAAGTCCCAACACCTTAAATGTGCCTATTTTGTAACTTTTTTTGGATTAACATGTGGGAAATTCAAAAACAGTCCTATTAAAACCCCCACGAATGAGCCACTACCCCTAAGGCACATCAAGGTTAGGTCATGGAGGCTCGAACCCACAACCTCCCGCTTCCTGAAGCGGGAGGCAACCAGTTGAGCTACACCCAAGTGGGTTTATTATAAAAAGTGAAGGTTCGGTAAGATCGATCTTGAGGGCTGAATTGAAGCCCGAGCCAACACCAACTCGTTATCCTTCCACTGTTGAGAGGGGGAGGTAGTGCTGCTCTGTGAAACCAACCTGACACGGTGCCCTCCACTCTAAGAATTGAATGACTCAAGATTTCACTCGAGCCACGTAACTCACTGCCCAACTTGGAACGGGCGAGTCAGCATTGCTGGCTGAACTCTAGGAATCGGCCAAACCGTTCTCATCACTTTATTGCCCTCACTTGAGTTACAAGCTCACGTTAACTTCCTTGCAAAAATTAACCAACTCAAGAAAATGCCAAGCCATTTCATGAAACCATTTCTTTTGCAAACCAACACCACATCTGCAAGTACCCACACTGCCTAGATTCATTTAAACCAACACTTGCACTCTTCATAGATGCTTAGATTTGATTTGAAACCACCAACTTTGGTTACCACCACTCATCCACTCCCCATGTCTTCTCAAGAAACCAACAACCATCATCTTTCCATCACTTGCTAGAAAAAACCATAATATCTCACCACTGTCCAATAGCCAGCTGTTGGCATCTATAATTGTTAACCCCTATCAATGTCAACCTTGTTTACCCAACATCCAAACTACCTGGGCATAAGCAACCACCAACTAGCAAACTCCATGGTGTTGTACCCTTTGTGACTCCTAGAAGTATGCGATCTTCCATGGAATCTTGCTCCTTGACACCAATGTCATCTCTGCACTCGACAATCAGCATCCACATGCATCATCTAGCACCTAAGAGAACACCATTCTAACATCTTGTCATCAAGCCAGCCAACCGTATTAAAGTTATTCACCAACTTATCCTTAAAGGTAATTCAGAAAATGGTTCAAAAGGACAAACGATAAAATAGTTTATCATAGTGGAAATAAGCCAATCCAAAATGAACTAGAAGACTCCATGGATTATGAGTGGCATCTCAACGACAAGCCTAGTAATGAAGAAATAGTGTGGGATAGATGAGTTGTAGTAGTCAAGCTCGACATATGAGAAGATGTGCAATGTCTGAGACACATCTACTACACTGATGAGGATGATGTTGAAGGAAGAACTTACTCCCGTGGTTGTTTTTGTTGATTGGAGTGCAGAACTTGTGTCTCTTGATTATGAGTTCTTTGTTGATGCCACAGATGTAGGCCACATTTCCATTAGTGACAATGCATCTACCAGAAGATCCAATCCCCTCAGTGCACGCCGCCGCCGCCCCACACACCCCCCCCCAACAACACCCTCCTTCCCTTTTTCTCACTCCCTGTATGAGTTGCAGGCTCATTATTGTTTCACGGTTTTAGGCCTTTGTCAAACATCATTTTGAAGGTCCATCTGATCAAAACTTCCACCACTCACATCAAAGCTGTTACATGATCAGAGAGCAGTTGATCAAGGATAACTGAATCAATTGGATCATAGTTATAAGGAGCCCACATGGATATGCCATCGGGAAGCAACATACAACAGACACATTGGTGAAAACTAGTGCTTTATGGAATGGTCTTTGCCTCCATCCTCACTACCCAATCAGAACCAAAGGCCATGATGAGCCCACAAAACCCAGACTGGATTTTAAGTAGATAGATCCTATTTTTGTTTACTACTTATTTACATTAATTACTTTTGTATAGGAACCGTTTAGATGTATAAAAGAGAGAAATGTGTTGTCATCTGATTCTTTTTTGAGGTGATCCATAATTTCATTATTTGGTTCTTGATTGGTTGGTACCTATTTCAGAGATATGAACCATCTGGACACTTCTTGCTTCTCAGTAGTAGTGTGCCTGTTTACTGTCTTCCACTGGTGATGAATAAAAAAGAAATTATCTGATGGTAGAAGTTATGTGAAATGACTTTTTGAGCTATTTCAATGAACAGAGGAAGCCCTCGAATCCTGGATGCTTGTGTTCAAGAAGCTCCAAGACTTGAGCTTAGACTACAGTCTCAAGTAGCCATAGATGGTGGTAAGAAACCGAATGATAGATGATGGACATAAAGCATCTTAACATTTCCTACCATAAACTCTCTTCAATTCTCTATGGATGGTAGGTCCAGTTTCTATATTAAGGTCTTCATGCACATGAATGGTTGGAAGATTAATGGATCTTTCTTTTAGGTACTGTGACATGAGCAAGCTAGAATTATTTAAAAAAAAAGAAGCTCAAGTAAAACATAAGGGCCAGTTGAAGGCTCATAATATTGAAACAAGAAAAACTAACAACCAAGATGAACTCCATATGCTCACTAAAAGGGTACGGCGGAGGTGATCGTCATGAAGGAACTTCAAATGACTATCAAAGCAGGGATAAGATGGGAAAATCAAGGATTTAATGATTGAAGAGCAATGATGAGATTACATAATTGCAGATATTTTTTCCAATTGTAAGGAACCAATCATACTTAAAGACATTAATAAAATGACACTAGATATAATGAACCAATTACAGGAAATGCTGATTACATCACCAGTCTCTACAGCTGATAATATCAGGTTTCAGAAATTCACAGATAAGCTCTCTAAAGATTTATATGGGAGAATAAAACATGGTTGTGTGGAAAAGAATATTCAATCTATGAAAAGCCTAGGTTCAAATGGCTTCATAATGGCCTTCTTATCATGTTGGCACAATATATAAAGGGAAGTTAGATTTTGGATTTCAAGGATATTTCTTCAACAACGTGAATGACATGTTTGACCTGCTGGTTTCTCGTGATCACATTGAGTAACAAATCCTAGTAAAAAACTACAGTTTTGGTCAATTTTAATGAATTTCGAGTTGAAAGCTTTCAACTTGCTGATTGACGGATGCAGGATCCTTTCAAAAGTCCTACCTATGTATATGCTTGCAAAGATTAAGATGGTTTTTGCCTCTCCTTGCAAAAGTGATTTTGTATGATGAAAATGAATGTTCAACAGTCTACACTTCATGGGCACATGTTAATATGAAAAAATGGAAGGTTATTGGTAGCAAGTTGGAAAAGAAATACTATTGATTACTTTCTTGTACGATGACATGCAGGACCAAATGAAAGTAATGATTTCATGACTTCCAGAGATATTTGTTATAATGAGTAATAAGTCTTTCAAGGTTTCTTTTCATGATGAAGGTGTGATAGGTGGGAGACCTCCTGTTCACCTTATATCCACTCAAAGGTGCTCGGTTTATCAAGTTGCAATTTGGATTAGTAAATGCAGACATAATGGATGCGTTGCACTTTCAAATCAAATGGTTTCCCTCATAGATGTTCGTACATAGCATGACACTGTGATATATCAGTCTTTTCTCTGAATAATCTATGATATTGACAGATATTACAAGTCAAAGTTAGGGCAATGTGATTATTACAAATCTTTTAGCAAAGTGAAGAATATCTTTCAGGGGACATTGTATGAAGGCCTTAATTGAGGTTCCGTCCCATTTTCCAATTACTTTTCTTGGTAAACCCAATAAATCTTTAAGAATCAAATGACTGGAAGGTATGAAAGAACAAAGCATCCTGTAAGTTCCAATTCTAAAAATTCTAAGGATAGCCTCTTTAATGAGAGTACACTGCTCACATTGAGTTGGCATTCTGATTTTGAATCCATAAGTGAGTTGGACTAACTACAAAGAAATTTTCTTTCAGGGGGCAAAATTTTAATTTAGTCTAGTAGATTGGACTCAGAAAATGTCAGGATCTACTAGAGAACTTAAAAAGTTGAAGCACACTTTTCAGGATATTGACAGCGGAATTTAATGGTGGAGAGAGAGGCACATAGAGAAATGTACCAGGTGTCAGTGTTTCGTCATAAGCAGGTCCAAGCTTGTGTAAAGAAAGGTTGCATCAGATTGGTAGTTGGTGAAAAAATATTCGAAACTGTCAAAATGATTTCACGATAGCATTTACTGGAGAAGTAGGATTCACAAAGAAACCCCAAACAGATGGTTAAGGCTTCAATGATGACAGTGACGAGGATGGCATGTGGAGAAACCATTAAGAGAGGCATATGGAGGGGAAACAAGTTGATACGAAACAGACTTGGAACAGATGAGTCCAATTAAAGGACAGTGGTTATATCCATGATGCACAAATATGACCTGCATGGACTATTACGCATATAGAGAAAAAATAACAATACAGAATAAAACTATTCCATCTCCAAAAACCCACTGATGGGTAATGCCAAGGTAGCCCTTTTTGGTTTTATTAAATTAAGTAGTTTTCTTGCATGCTATGCATAACAAGACTAATTATTATTGCCATTAAAGAAAACATTTAGCACTGTAAATATTTGAGGACTTTTTTATTACCATTAAAGAAATCATTCTTACTATTCTAATTATAATATTTAAGACAGCGATTAGCATTTTCAATATGTATTAAGGCAGAATTCTTTTTCTTGAACAGATTTTAAGACAGATTACGTGTTTTAAGCTTTAAGCATTTTTTTGGTGGTGAATCACCAAGTGTTTTGAGCACAGTGCAGACAAGCTTTGTTGAAATTGGCATGAGTCCAGTAACATCAATTCCCTCTCGTCCGCTCTAAGTTATTTCCTTTGCAAATCATTGATATTATTTAAAGCAAAGACATGAAAAAAAAGAAGCAGTACCCACTTAATGTACTTTATAATTTTCATTGTACAAAAACAGCAAAATAACCAAAACTTTCAAACTGATTGTGATATGGAGAACATCCAAATTCCCTATTGATCAAATAAATTACAAAAAAGAACATTCTAATCACAAAGACAAAGAACCATCCAGAATCCAGAGTTCAGAAACTTCAGATACAAGGTAAAAAGAAAATAATCCCACATCCTAGGCTGAATAAAACCTTAAATAAATTTTATCTACTAGTTCCTAAATTCTCTTAGTAGTAGATCAATTAGCAGCTCCATTCACTTGACAGTACATGTTTAGGCGAAAAGAACATATTTGAAGAAGCCAAATGTCTGAATTTTATAATTTTGAAAACATGTAACATGACTGTGAAAATTCATCGACTACAAACTATTCAAGGGACCTCTAGCAGCAGGCCATAAGCATATGTACACACAGAAGAAACAGACCCAATGTGATAAGAGGCCAACTATTGTTAACAACATTGACACATTGTACATCTACCTGATTGTAACGAACTTGTTCGTACCATGTTTGGCCCAGTGTGTCTTCAAATCAATAGGGTGAGAAAGGTCATAACCCTCTGCCGCCAGCTTCTCAAAGACCTTCTTAAATGCACCCTGACTCATCTTCCGTCCAGCAATGCGTGCTCCACGCCTCTTGGTGCTCAGTGGCAAAGGATACAGTGAGATACTGGTGGTGCAGCACGCAGACTGCCACCCACCACAACCCCATCGATAACACTGCTGGAGTGCTCCCGTGCAGGAACATACAGGTATTGGAATGCCTGAGAGATCAATATCTACTCCATTAATTACAATGCCCATGTCCTTATTGGGCTTTGATCGTGGTGCAGAACAGTTGGAGTCCTCCTTCGTTGTGGATGAACTCCTCTTATTCTTCTTAGGTTTGGGGGATTTACAGGCTTGCCCATTGGATCGCTTCTTCAAGGTTGGATCTTTCTTACTACCAACATCTTCTACTTGTGGCTGATTTTCACCCCTCGAAGAATCAGGGGGTGGTAGAATCTGTGAACTGTGAGCTCCTGAACCTTCAGAGAAGAAGGAGAAATTCTGGTTCCCCGGAAATCCATGGAGAAACCTGTCTCTCTGGTTCATCCAACTGTCCCGTATAAACTCCATAGGTAGTGTCGATTCAGGTACCCCACATTCCCGATGGAAGAATCCTCCATTGACCATGATGCCAGCATCACGGCCAGCAAGCATTGTCTTTGGGTCCCGCTCTACAGCAACGCTCGACATGAGCTGTAGCCCAAGATTTCCCTTCAACGACTGCTCATAATAACCCCAATTCCGGATACCCAATCCCCCATCGTCATCCATATGAACAGACTCTCAGGAACAGGTAGAACCCCGCCAAACAACAGAGGAAATGATCAATACATCAATCTTTTCGCACAAAAAATGATGGATACATGGATTCCCTTCTCAATCCTTCTGCTGCATTGTGATTCTTCCAAGAGCACCAACAAAACCCATTTCCCAGGCAGATTCAAATCTACGGATAACAGAAAATCAGAGCAAGAAAGAAAGGAATATGCTTTGAAATCTGAATGCAAAAGATGGGCACAGATCACATAAACCATTAAAAATATACCATGAAAAAAATAAAACAATGGGCACCCAAAAAATTACCGCCTTCAATCGAATGGGCCTAGAAAGCTTACAGCTTTGGGCACCTAGAAGTGAGATCTCCAAACATTTCATTGCATGGAGAGAGAAATATAGAGAGAGAACCAGAAATTGCTATTGAAAAAAAAAAAAAAAAAGGAAAAGAGAAAATTCATTTCGTAAAATGAAATGGGAAAATGCAAAGGGAATTTAAAACATGAATTTTGGATTTGAATACAGAGACTTACTTGCAAACAAGGGCCGCTTAGGGTTCTTTTCCTCTAATGGAGACACGGAGAGAGAAGATGCAAATACTGTAATAAGTAATAATAATACCTCGTATACGAATATATATATATATATATTTCTAATTTTATAAAACAAGATCAAATGTATATAATTACGTATATATATGATGTGATTATGGCGCATTTTTTTCAAATAACAGGTGACACTCTTCATAGTTATCCATTCTCTTCAAATATCAGACAACAAAATTTGGCCTGCATTTGCCTTATTTGCTCTCATCTGTTTTTTTCTTGTATTGGGCAACAAGTGTACACCATCAAATTGATCATTTCACACAGCAAATAGTTCTTGGTTAAAACATGTATCAATTTTTAAAAATTCCTTCATCACATAGTCAATTTCAGCAATTCAATAAATTATGTCTGTACTTCTAACGATTTGTATTTTTATTACAGTTCATGATTTTTTAAAGAAATTTTAATTTTGTAAAATAGTAAAAATTTAAGAAAATATACAAATACTCTATAAACTATACCAATCACATTAAGATTTCTTCATTCAAATTTATAAAGAACTTAGTTTCTAAACATTTCTAAAATCAAATATAATGTAAGATCGAAAGTGGAAAACAGCATTCCTCCCTTTTATTCTCTCTTTACAATAACAGCATTTAAAATTAAAATTTTACCCTAATGCTTCTTCCCATGATTATTTATAGACTACCCATGGAATTGAGTCAAAATAGACACCAAATAAATACATAAAAAAGAAAAATAATACAAAATAAAGTTGAATATTTATAGGACCAATCTTGAATTCTTTCTCTGCATGAAATTCATCGATCTTGCATACATGAGCCGAGTTCATCAAAATTAGACCCATTTATCAAACAGGCCGAGCCCTTGCCTAATGGACCAAACGCACTACAAACATGGGCTTCAAAATACCCTAATACATAATCAACACAACCATTTTCAAGCCTTGCTAAATTGTATAATGCTCAAATTAACATAAATTTTACAAATAATCTCATGAATAGAAGCTAATTCTAGTTAAATCAAATTCTATCATAATAACAAGTAGAGGATTAATGTTCAATAAAACATTTGAGGCATGTTGTTCTTCCCAACAAGATTATGAAAGAGATCTCATGTGCTAGTTGGTAGCAGTAGATAAGAAGGTAAGGGAAGTTATGACTTCTCTATTTTGTAGAAATTTTACTTTTTTTTTCATTAAATTTTTTGATTACCAATAAAAAATAAATTTCTTAAAAATCAAGGAAAAAGTTTAAACAAAATACTCCAGACAAAGATTGGAATGGCCGCCTTGTATTATTGCTTAATTTCTCTCCAATCACAACAAAAACAAGAAGTATTTGTAATATCTTGACCCAGCCCAGATCTATATATATAGGGTGGTGGTGGCAGGTGATATATCGAGCAGGATCGATAGGTCCGTGGGTAAACACATTGGCAAAGGTCGATGGGAGAGAATGGAGGGGTTTATAAGCCCTTAAGCCCCTCCATGAGGTAAAGACAAATCTGTGAGGGCTCCACCCATTTGTGAACTCTAAGTGGACAATATCTTACCAATCGGCTGCGCCCCGTAGGGGTGGGCCGTTACAATATTTCTATAGGTCCAACAACACTACTGAAGCACTTGTGTTTTTTCCTGGGCGGCTTCAACTTCAGCTGTCCAACAGAGTTTAACACTGGACCTTTGAAGTAACAAGAGTATAAGGGCGACTGTTGGCATAATCAAAGGAGATTAACTCATCCTGTAAGATTTCCTGTCCATCTTTGACAAGGCAATCGTTAGATGCAATTCGCCGGAAAACTTTCGGGTTGACCAACATCGTCGATGCAAAATCGCCGCATGCTACATGAACACCATGCACACTTTTGTCAGCCTCATTAACGATTTGAACGGAAAACTTTGGTATACTCTCAGCTGTTTTCCCTGTTTGTGATTGGCTTATCTGAATCTTTGCAGGACTGCATTCTCCCTCAGCAGCGATTGTCCTACCTATCAAAACCATTTTACATAACAATAACCCAAGATCAATCGATATTGAAACAATCATAGAGAGAGAGAGAGAGGGAACTTTGAAACAGTAAGAACAAGAGGGAGGCAGCAAGAAGGATGAAGTAGCTCTGTGCCATGGTGACCTGCCAACAGTGGATACCAACAGTGGATAGGGAATGGTATTAGTGAACTCTATGTACATAACAGAGGACAAATATTGGAAAAATAAAATTTCTTAAAAAAAAAAAAGAGAGTAATTTGTAGAAGGGATTTAAAAAAAAAAAAACTAAAAGTAATTAGATAGTGATCAGTATAGCGTATTGGGTGTGTCATAATAAGAGGGATTAAAGGGTCCAAATCTGCTTAATCTATATCTCCTCTGTCGATTAGCCTTGATTGAATTGAATATAGCGGTAAATACGTGCACTAAATTTGATTGAATTATTTGACTTAAATTATTTTCTTTTATAAAGTATTTATAGGCAGTAGGCTATTAATGACACAAAATGACTTGCAAATGCATGAAATGAAAAGAATAATAATAATAAAACAGATTTTTGGGGGTAATAATGCTGTGAGTTTTGACATATTAGAGTAGAAAAATACAAGTAAAATAATTCCTGTATATTAATGACTATCCTTTTTCTTTAAAAATACACTCCTTGTATCTGAAGGTAATATATGTGTAAAATGACAATTAGAGTGTTTTTAATTATAAAAAAATGAAGTACTTCAACCAATACTTCTATATAAGGAAAAGAAAAAGAAAGAAGCTGGTTGTCAAATAAATTAAAGGGTGGGGTTGGAAGAGTTGCACCCATGATTAGTGATAGTGATAGCTCAACAATTATCTCTAGTCAAGCAGTTTAAAGACATGATTATATACTATTTGCAGTATAATACTACTGGTTATATCCACCTTCTATTTAATTTTTTAGATTTTTTTAACTTCAATGGATGTTGAATATAGTCGGTAGTGTTAGTATATGGATATTTTATGAAAACTCATAGGTATGAATGTTAAAAACTTAAAACAATACAACCATATATAGATAGATAGGCCCAGAAATCCACTTTAAAAAGCAGGAGTCCTAGGTTTAGTTCTTATTTATCTCCAAACGGCCACTTTTCATAGAGTTATCCAATATGTGTCGGTAGACAAATTTACACATGTCTCAAAAATTAGTCAAGTGCTTCAATTCTTAGTCATCTCCGAACATTGTAATATGAACATATTAGACAAGTTATTTCTAAACATTCAACAAAGCCATTTTCCAGCTTGCATACCACTTAGGAGTTTCGACAATGATGCAACACATCTTCATGCCATTTGGTATTCGAGAATTTTTAAAGTTTGGATACTATGCCAGCTATCATGCTTTTGAGGTACAAACTTGGTTAAAATTCAAAAATTTTATCGAACTTTTTTAGATTTGATGTGGGTCAAAATATAAATATTAAAAATATTAGTGATTTTTTCAGAGAAAAACTATATTAGTTAATATTTGTCATATTTCAATGAAGACTTTTGATCTCTAACAAATAAAAAAATAATCTCAACTAAAATTACAGACTTCTACTGAATTAGATTGTGGATGATAGCCAAGAACCCATATTAAAAAGTGAGAATCTTGAATTTGATTCACAATCTACTTCAAAAGACTACTCTGCATAAAGTTGCTCTTTTGTATAGGTAGAGAGACTTGTACATGCTCCTAAAGATTAGTCGAGAGCTTTAAGAGACTGTTGTAGTGTTACCATGATCATAAATTGGATGGTTGATAGCGTATCTTCTTTTACAATCTCAAACATATCATAATCCATCCAGCAAACTTGAGTCTCAACTTTTAGAAATCTAAGTGATCCAAGTTTAAAACTGAATCGAAAACCCAAATGAGTTGCGACTCAATTCATCCAGCCCGAGTCCATTAGGCATCTTTTAATATGAAATGTTTGTTTCCATCAGCCCTTTATCTCCATTGTCAACAGTGTTACTGGCAGCAGGCCACACTTATAAGGTGGCAACTTGAATCACTTCTATCTGGAGCATTTATTGTTGATCTGTACTACAAGTACAGATCAACAATAAATGATTGCTAGACCAAAATCAATCTAAGGGACCTATCACTCGCAGATAAGAGGGATACTAATTGGTTTGAGAGCAAGATCTCTAAAGGAAAGTTTTACTTTCAAACCACGGAAGTCCAATTAAGGGTCATTTCCCATGAGAATATGTATAGAGTAAGGTCCCATCAACTTATCTAGTGTGTGCAGATAAGGGGGTTTTCACACAGTCCAAAGAACTAGTCGGGTGCGAAGCCTAGACACCTCCAGCCCTAAAAAAGAAAGGGACAAGTCATATGGTCCATGGCCCTTATGTTGTACATTTATAACAGGATTTTGTACAGTGAACTTGCCCAACAGAAGCCATTGATTTTGTGCAAATGCTATTGCTTGGTAACCCATCCAAGATATAGATAAAAGAATGGAGTGAAATATTACGCCAGTGCTTGAGTATTGGGATGAGCAGTGTGTGAATTGGTTCTTGTTTCCAATTCTTTGCAAGTCAGTTCAAATTGATTCAACTCACTACGATATTGAATCAAGGGAATCAACGAGTTTTATCAATTTTTTCAGAGTCAAGTCAAAAAATACAGTAAGATCTATATGTGGATAAAATTATATTCCAGGCACAAAACCCGCTACTAGTTTGCTTAAGTGAGATAGCTTCAGTTTATTGGACTATAATTTCCTTTACATTCCTTCAATTTAAGGATATGTCTGATAGAAGCTTCAACAGAGTTTCGCTGTGACTTTCGAGAATTCATATGGTACTGTTTCCATGTTTGATTGGCTTGGAATTATTAAACAGAATTTGAAATTTTTATTTCCATTGAACATAGAATTCTTTGTTTCTTCATATTGCTTCAAATGACTAGCTTTATTCCATTCTGATCTTTGAAATATGCTTTTTCTTGTCAGAGAAAGGAAGGCTTTCTCCCTACTGCTGAGGGATTGTAACAGCCCGGCCCATAAAAAGGGCTTGGAGATAGGCCAACAAGATATTATCCGCTTTAGACCCACACGCGCACACACGTGCACACGCGCGAGCCCGAACGATTTTTGGATCAGACCCGGCCCAAGTCCGGGTCCAAAACAATATAGAGTTATTAAAAGTTTATAGCAATTGCATGAGGGACAGAATGGTTGTAGACACCTTGAAATTGATTGTGTGAAAACAATGGTGACTCGGGCGATTCACTGGCGTCGAACACCAATCATGCCTTCTCCATATCCCCAATTGGAATTTGGAACATTTATAATGCTCTGAACACACTAACTGAGTTGCCAAGGATCTACTTCATCTTTAACCTCAGAAGCTAATGACATTTGAAGCTAAAGAAGAATGGTGAAATGGAACTAAGAGACTTTCCTAATCCTCTTCTTATTGTTCAAGGTAGTGGATGGAGCGGTTCTATTAACACACTTTGTTATACCAATATGCTCTCTACAGATCCAGTTGGAATGGTTAAATCTGATACTGAAAATTTTGTTAAATGACTAATTTGTAGAACTTCACATGTAAATAAATACTCTTCATATGTAAATGAAGTCTTCTTTGCCCTGAAATTAAAAAAAGAAAAAAATCATCTTACAATCCACCACTCCCCAACCCACATACACAAACACCAAACATAATTTATTTATTTAAAAAAAAAAAAGTTCCTTCAAAGAGGAAAGAAGGCAATTTAGATGGAGTAAGCAGCCTACCCACTGTCATTCTTGAGACATCAGACCTGGAGTTGGAGATCCATTTCATTTCATATAGGGTTTTTTTTTAAAAAAAAGAAAGATCCACTGCATATAGTTTAACCTCAAACAGTTTACTACTGAAGATATATTGTTCTGCATGTTTTTTTCTCGTTGAAATCTCCAAGGAAGAAACTGCATCGATAGAACATAGTAGTCAAAGTGCAATCAAATTGATGCATCATCTTGGTGTTCCCAGAGCTCAGCTTTCTTACATTAGTCAATTCCTTTTTATTATTGAGAGATTTCACCATTCTCTTCATTTAAGCCAGAAAATTTCCCAGCAATGGGAAACTGGATAGCACTCCAAACCTATTCAATGTTTCTCAAACGTTACAACTAATTCTCATCCAAAATAGAGCTCCATCAATTTGTCCCCATTTTAATGGATATAAAAAAGGTTTTCCTTCTAAAACCCCAGAAAAGGAGATTCATCAAAGCCTTATCTCATCTGTCAAGGGCTTTGGTTTTCCACTCACCCCCTGAAATCCTACAAACAGACAGAAACATTTCCCTCTTTGTGCTCAACTTGCTTTAATAGCAGTACAATGTGTACAACTTGATAATTGTCTTCAAAGTTCTACAATAGCATTGAACACAAGTGTGTATTTCTTCTTCCTCTAGAAGTGCAAACAATCATGTCTTCCTTGTCACTGCAATCATAACTCTCAACTCATAATCTATAGCATACGGATTGTCAGTGTAAGTTAGCAAAGATCCTATCTCCACCTACTCAACTAATGAGAAGCATGAGAAAGAGTATAGCTTCAACATTTTTTAGTAGGAGGATGACAAAAGCAAAGTTCAATGAAAAGAGCCATGGACCAGTTGGAAGGAGCTCACTGTTGTGAAAGTGGAGATCATGGATTCAGGTTATGCTACCTTTCAAAATATAAAAGCAAAAACAGACAGAACAAGACAAAAACTAAATGCCAGTTTCTTGATAACTTGCACCCCTTCTATGATTTATTATCAGTAGATCTTGATTAGTTTCAACACAATGAAACCCAACTCAACACCCATGCACATAAACATTGAGTAAACTAAACCACCATTTTGAATAGCAAATAGTGAATAAAGAAGGTGCTAACAATCAAATCATGAAAAAACCCTCAGCATTCAACAAAGATGATGTGGTCATTACAAGAGCAATAGGCACAACAATATCCTACTCCTGCATTGGATAGACAGCAGCTTAACTAAAAAGTTCAAACATATAAAAATGATAAAAAAAACTTAAAAATGAAAAGTCAATAGAAAAAGGTAAAGAATATAGAATGGCAAGAATTGGCATACAGGAAAGTTGTTAATTTCTTACAACATCAAAGCATCCAGTGTTATTTGACCTCAATGCAATGGAGGACCCGCTCTAAGAGAGAGAGAGAACAATCCATGCCAAGTTACGTGTTTCACAATTATATCTTCATCCGTGAATGACTTAGATGTACAAAAAAAAAAAAAATAGTTCTCAAATGCAGCAACTGCAACTGCTGAAGAAGCGGATGAGACACCTTGAATGAAAGCATCATGCAAATGAAGCAGTGTTCTCTCCAGAAAATATGACTAGGCATTTCAGACTATCAAGTATCAACTGCCTATGGTACCAGAGTGTAAAGCCTACACGGTTATGCAGTTTGTAATATGCATTACAAGAACAGAAGTTGCCGAAGGAAAATATGATGAGGCATTTCTGGCTATCATTTGCCCATGGTACCAGATTGTAAAAACTAAAAGCCAGGCTTCAACATTTAATGGTTTACTCAAGGGGCGTGGCCCTCATGGACCTTCTGTTGACTCTGGAATAAGACCAAGTTACTGTATGCAGTGAAAGTACAAAGAATTTATCGGAAGTCCTCTTTTTATTGTCATTCCTTCTGATATATTAATAATTGAATTTCAAATATAGGATAAAAGAAAAACAATCTCTACTGAGGTAAGACCCCATCTTGACAGCCCCCATGGAAAAAATAATGGCTTAGATAATGCTGACAACAACAGCAACTCAATCTTGACCAAGAAGAGTCAATACCCATCATATTGGCTGGGCCCCAGATTTTCTTGTATTTAAGCTAAAAACAATACAAAAAATATTATATATGTATATGTATGAAAAATAGTTGAGGTTTTACACATAATTTGTTAATCCAAGTACTGATGATTGTGACTGGGTGTCAATACACACAATTAATAAATTTAACTGATGACTGTGATTTCATAGTAATTGGCAACGGAGCAGTCAGAAATGTTGAAATTACCCTTCATATACTCTTTCAAAGTTAAAAGAAACTGAAAGAGAAGAAGTTCTCAAAAGCCCATGGAAACAAGTCTTATCATGCAACTTATATCAGGCTTGGTCAGGTTGAGTGAAAGCCACAGCCAGAAACAAATGAATTTCATATCCTGACATCTCAAACCAATTATCAGAACAACAGTCTGATTCCTATATTTCTTCACTCAAACACATCTGACAACTAAAATAGGTGACATCTCAATTGGAGTGATTCCCCTTAAAAGAAAAGCACTATAAAACCACAACGCAAGAAGATTAAAGCCACAAGTAAATGTGTACTCAGCAAATAAGCACAGATGCATCACTGTATAGATAAGATTGGATTTGGTTAACCCAACATATAAAATTTAACAATGATCTCATTTCCCTGAGATCAAACATATCCAAAGTCAAGCTGCTCAAAAATAAAGAAAAAAGGATAGATAGATCTATCGGCGAACAAGAAAAACACAGAAATACTAGAATCGAATGAATCTTAGATCCTAACACAATAACCCGAACCCAAACCATAAAACAATTATAGGTGAAACACAAGAAATGGCAAAGAACCCCCACCTCTGTTGTGAGACCAATCTATTGTAGAAATAAATCCAATTCAAGGGCAAAAATCAGGCAGTGCACTCAAGGCTGCTGCTGTGCATCCATGTAACCGGCATCAACAAGCACCTTCTCACGTTTGGCAAGTTCGATATCCTCATCGACCATCATCTTCACAAGCTTCTCAAACCCGACTTGGGGCTTCCACCCCAGCACTTGCCGGGCCTTGGTTGAGTCACCCTTGAGGTTGTCGACCTCAGCCGGCCGGAAGTAGCGCTTGTCAATGACAACATGGTCCTTCCAGTTGAGGCCCACAGAGCCAAACGCCACCTCAAGGAACTCCTCCACTGTGTGAGACTCTTCAGTGGCGACGACATAGTCATCTGGCTTGTCCTGCTGTAGCATCAACCACATTGCCTCAACATAGTCGCCGGCAAATCCCCAGTCACGGGATGACTGCAAATTGCCAAGGAAGAGGCGGCTCTGGAGGCCGATCTTGATGCGGCCAACAGCGCGGGTGATCTTGCGGGTAACAAAATTCTCACCACGACGGGGGCTTTCATGGTTAAAGAGGATGCCATTGCAAGCAAAGAGACCATAGGCCTCGCGATAATTGACAGTGTACCAATGAGCAGCACACTTGGCAGCGGCATAGGGGGAGCGGGGGTGGAAGGGGGTAGACTCACATTGAGGAGGAGGAGTGGATCCAAACATCTCCGAGGATCCAGCCTGGTAATAGCGAATGTGGTTGCGGCCGGTGGCAGCGATGTGGGATCGGACGGCCTCGAGCAGGCGGAGGGCACCGGTGGCTACGACATCGGCAGTGTAGTCGGGAATCTCGAAGGAAACCGCAACATGGGACTGGGCAGCAAGATTGTAGACTTCGTCGGGTAGCAAAGAGTCTATCCAGCGGCGGAGAGAGGAGGCGTCAGTCAGATCGGCATAATGGAGTTTCATGAAGGCTTTCTGGGTATTGTGGGGATCGACATAGATGTGATTGAGACGGTGAGTGTTGAAATTGGAGGAACGTCGGATCAGGCCATGGACCTCATACCCCTTTTTGAGCAGGAATTCCGTTAGGTACGACCCGTCCTGACCCGTTATACCCGTGATCAGAGCTATCTTGCGGCTAGGAGGAATACTATCAATGCTCTCCCCGTTGGTGGCTCCTTCTGCAGCCAATCCAGATCCGGATCTGGGCCCATTCGTTTCATCGCCGCCGCCCTGCTTCTTATTCTCTTCTGCAGATGCCATTTCGTCTCTTCTCTGTGGATTCGCCTCTCCTTATTCACGGAATAGAGATTGGTTGTGGATTTAGAGCAAGAAATTGAAAATGGAGATGGAAATCCAAATGGATTCTTCCCCGTCAAGTGTCAGCTCTTATTTATCAATCTCGATGGTAGAAGAGACTAAAAAGGGCAGGACGCCAGCTATTCGCGCCGTCGCGCGCGTATACTTGAGTCCGACACCGGGTCGACTCGATCGAGTCGGAATTTTTTTAGCTGATCGATCGAGCGTGCGGAGATTAAAACGAAATGTTCTCACCACCACCATATTCTTCATGTAAGCGATCAATTCTGAGCCAATTGATTTTTATATTTACATTAGATAAATTATTTCTACGACCGACTGCTGACTTGAACTTACAATTTATATATTATAATAATGAAATTTAAACAGTTGTATTATATATTTTTGACAAATTTGAATAGATTTTGAAACATATAAAAAAGTTATACATAGTGCAATTTAAATTTTATATAATGATTTTACTTTTATAGTTTTAAATTCTAAAATAGAATGTTATAAATGATTAGTTTTTAATCATCTTACAAAATTACAAAAATTATTGCAAGATTCTTTTAAAATTATACTAGTCATGACTCATGAGTTCTTTCATAACATTCACCATTCAAGAACACAGGATCAACCGATCAACACTTTGTACTGTTTAAGATAATAATAAAAATTAATTTTAAAGCATTTTATTTATTTAATATAAATCAAAATAAATAATAATATAACCTTTTTCATTAAATAATTTTTTCAATCTTAAGTTGAATTATTCAGTTTTCCTTATAATTGCATTGTGGTGAAGGAGGACTAGGATGTGAAGAGTGAAATGTGCAGTGGAATCTCAGAGATTAATTTTGTTGGGTAAATACCTCATAAATACTCTCCTTATAAAAAAATTAATTTCACTTTTATTTATATTACTAGTGACCTTAAAAATTACATCAAATGTGTATTTATACAGCTCTAGACTATATTATAAATAAGTCTTTTGAATCTTATTATTTCTCTTTGAAAATAAATATATAATATAATTATAGAACATCAGAGTTAATGCTAAATGAAAGAGTTTATTTTATTAAAGAAGTAATTTCTTTGATATTTCAATCAACTGCACAATCATGTAGATTCTATACAATGAGTTCGACAAAAAAAATTAATTTTAAATATGTGATCTATAAAAATTCATCTTCATTTAATTTATAAGATTATATTTTGTTAATCTCCTCAAATCTTTCAAATTTGAGGAACTATAAATTTGTTTAATTTCTGCATGTACAATAACTATGTGTGTATAACTAGAGAAGCTTGTACATACTTTGAAGATTAGTGTGTATTCTAAGAGGCCTTAACAGCTTGGTCATAAAAAAAATTATTTAAATTATTAAACTTTTATAATTTAAAAGTATGATTTAAATAACTTTTATTGTTTAGATAGATGATTTAGAGTATATTTTATTTTATGGGCATAAGTCTCTAAATGCAAGTCAAAATATTAAAATTTAACATATTTTAATACAGTTGGTTTATAAATAGTTTCGTCTATTTATAAAATTAATATATTTAAAAAAAAATTAAAATGTGTAAGAGACTCACACTGGAGTATGGCCGGGCCTACACGGCTAGATAATGAACAGTCTCACACGGGCACGTGAGCTGGAGATGAAGTGTGAGTGGACTATGTCCAAATGAATGCTACAAATTAATTTAGTGAGTTTTAAAGATTTGGCCCACCTTTTTCATATATGTATCAAAAAAAAAATTAAGTATTTGTTCAACAAAATATTGTGATTTAGTTTTTATTTTATTAAATAATACAAATGTAAAACTAAAAATTTCAGCTATGTTTGAACAAATCTGTTCATCAAAATTCTTCTAATATTAGCCCGTAATTTTATGGATGTTAAAAAAATAAGAAAACTCAACCAAAAATTACTATAAATAGAAAAATAAATTTATGATTCAATTTGGTAATTTTAAAATACTTGACCTAAACTTGTTGTAAGAATTTGTGTAAGTGTCATTGTTTCATATTGTTGCATGATAATATTATTCTTAGATAGGTGTAGCCCAAATGGTAATCTCCGACTTCAAAAAGTTAGAGTGGTGATTGTTATCCTCTGAAAGCAGTGAGTATATCTCCGGCGGAGGTTTTACAGAATTTTCTTTAAAACCAAATATAAGTGAAAGCTAGTAATAGGAATTACCACAACTAGTAGTGACAATTTTTTACCCAACTTGATTTGAAAAAATTGAGTTTAGATTATGCATTTCTTAAAAAAAGTTTTTAAATTGATTGTATCCAGTTTGGCTCGTGTTGGGTAAAGGGGTCCCAAACTCAAACCAAATCCAATCCAAATTGAATTGAAATTAATATTTAAATAATTTAATTATTTTTAAGTATTAATGTTTGCCTTTATATTTCACCGAGTTAAAAATTCTTAGTCTATTACCTCAAGCTTTCATATTCCAATATGCTCACATTAAAGGGAAATCCTTTTATTTTTTATTAAAATATGTTTCCATCATTATTCTAACTTTTAAAAAAAAATATATATTTAGGTTAGATCGGATCAACTCAGATAGAATTGGGTCAGTAGTTAAAAATCTAGATCAAATTAAGCTAGATTAGATAGAAAATATATTATTATTCATAGTCAATCCAACTTGAATCCGATCAAACCCAACCCGTAGTTTAAAATTCTAAATATTTTGTCACCATTTATGCCATTCTTTAAAAGGAAATGCTTGAAATCTGATATGTCCAATGCTTGCTTACATTTGCTCTCAGATATTTTTTTTTTATATATGTATTAGTTGGGACTTGATTACATTGAATTACTCCAACATTATCCCAAAGTTGCATTACCACACTAAACACTATATTGAAAGGTATTGTCATTCCTGTGAAAATACCACAATAAAAGCTCTCTCAAAATGAATTAGTTTTTATGAATTTGATATTTTTTTTTGAATTTACGTATGGGAAATTGCAGAATACCTAGCGTAAAACCTCTACGGGTGAGTCCACTACCGCTAGGGTACACTAAGGTTAGACGATAGAGGCTCGAATCTGCAACCTCTCGCTTCTTGAGGCAATAGGCAACCAATTGAAATATACCCCTGTGAATTAATGAAATAAAATCTGTTGGGTCAAATTAATTATATATTTGTATGTGTTAGACCTTAATTATATTTTATCTATTGAGTTTGTATACATATTATAGTTGTTGCCATTCTTATGTTTATATGGTTTTTGAAAAGCTAGGTTAGATTTTTGAAAATTGAGTTCACTATGACTTTATATAAAAGGATTTATTAAATGATTTTGAATTTGAAATTCTAAATATTGGGCCAATCAAAATTTTGATTATTCTAATCAATCAAAATATGTTTTTAAAGTATGTAAAAATGTAAGAATTTTAAAAATCAAAACAATTAAAATTTAGAAAGCTTTAAAAACTTATTGCATTAATTCAATTAACATAATTTAGTGATCGACCTCTCCAAAAGGCACAATATCACACAGTATATAAAAGAGAGACACTCCTTGGACCAAACTTCTTTTATCATATTTGCATTCAATCAATATTGTGTTAAACTTTTTGAGTAATTGATCGACTTTTGTCTAGTGTTATATGTTTATTACATATATCTATTATTGAGCTAAGAGAGGTAAGAAAAATCACCTTCATTTAATTAGAAAATTTTTATTTTATACTTTTTATATTTTATAATTATCTCCTTTTTTAGATAATATTGGTATTTCTACTCCCAAACTTCGTGTATCAAATAAATCCATAAGAAACTAAATCTAAGACCTCTAGTGTAATACTAAAAACATAAACTAATTGAACTAGATATTTATTGAGCTTATCACAAAATCCTTACATCCTATGATAATTTGATCTTCTAAACTAGATTATAGATCTTGACTTTGTCTCTCACAATCTTCCTTTGATATACTTGGTCAAAGTCCATAAAAATTAATAGGTTCAGCCGTGAAGATTTTACGATGGGATGGGTATTCCACGATTTCTTATACGTAAATTCAAAAAAGTTCATAAACATTAGTTTTACTTCCATCAGTGGGTGAAAAACTGAAAATATGCTACATTAATTCTTAAAAAAAATTGTGTTTTAAACTCTTTAAATATTAATAATTTTAATTTTTTCTTGACACATTAAGTTTTTCTTGTACCATCGCCACCGACAAACACAATTAAGAAATATTATTTAAGAAAAGAAAATCAAGAGAGGAAAAGGCCGAAAAGCAGATCTAGATCTAGAAATGCCGAAACACATGGAAAAGAATCTTAGAAATATTTTTTAGACATGGGCGTATAGCTGTCACGAAAATCACGTAAAATAACGATATTTGATTTTAATTTTAAAAAGCCCCTCCCCAAATTTGGTAATATCACCCTTACGATTTGGGACGAATGGCCAAAGCTTTGCTGCCGACAGCTTCTAACATTTTAATAAGATGGCCCATTTGAGTCATATATGCCAAGTCAATGGGGGCTTCATGCCACCTTAGCTGTTTAGTCGTTGGTCCACACTCCACATTAATTAAACATGGATGAACTAAAATGGAAGTATATTAGAGTCTACAAATCAAGATTTAAATATCGATTATTAAAGTATTAATAATTGAATATAGGACTACTTTTATTTTGAAAAATGAAAAATAGTTAAAAATAAGGAAAAAAAGAAAAATCTATTTCTTAAAATTTGATAAGTGTAAATTTTTCTATTAGAAGTTGATTCTAAATATTTGATTTTGAATCAAATTGATGTTTTCTAGATCTTAAATGTTTAGACTTTGGATCCAGTGAAGAGAGTAGAGCAAAAAAGGTGTGAAATGATTAAGATGAAAAATCTCTAGAGGATCATTTGTCAATTTTTTTATGTAACCATATACGAGAACGAGTGAATTTTCCACTTTACCCTTCACCTTATGTACGGCTAACTTAAAAAAGATGTCAAAAATCGGTGAGAACTGTGGGATTTTTCCGCGTTTGGCTTGGGTTTTCAAAAGAGGTCGTTTTTCGACCGATTTCTACAAATATTGTATCAAAATTCATCTACTTTGAATTTTATGAGCTCCGGGATTGATTTTAAGTGAAACGAGTATAATTTTGGGCTTCAAAAATCGTACTCAAAGAATTAAAAGGGAAGACCATTTTTCTTAAATTATTTGGGTACGAGTTTTTAAGCCCAAAACTATACCATTTTCACTTTAAACAAGTCATTTAGTTCATAAAATTTAAAGAATTTTGATACCTTATTTGTAAAAATTGGTCGAGAAACGGTCTCATTTGAAAACCTGAGTCAAACATGGGAAAAACCCACAGTTGATGAACGAACCAAAACGGCTTGCCGTTTTGGAGTGATAGGCTCGCTAATAATTCATTTTTTAAGCTATCCATACGCTAGGGGTAAAGGGTAAAGTGTGAAATTCACTAATTCCCGTGTCTCCTTACATAAAAGTGCCGTGTGAGAATCGCTACCCTAGAAAATAGAGGCACATCTCTCTTTTTTTTTTTCGACAAATAAAGGTTCTGTATTAGTAATTAAAAGTAAAAGAGACATTTAAAATATTTTCCCTTTTTCCATTTTCAAGTTATAAAATTTTAATAGAGATAAAAAGGCCTTGCTAATCAAAACAATATATAGTTCATTTTAAAGAAAAATAAAGATTTTGATACCAACATAAAAAAATGTTCATTTCAATCATAAAATCGAATTTCAAAGCACATTCGGATACCCTAAATTGAACCAAAGTATAATTTGTTTTAGTATAAATTATTTTTTCAAAGAAATAAATAAACATAAGAAATCTCCAAAAATATAGAATAAAAAATGGCAAATAATGAGAAAGATTAAAAGGACATCAGTGTGTAATACAGGCCCAGTTGACCCCTTTTGTCTGTTTTGCCTTTGTGCAAATAAGTTATTTTCGTTTTTTTTTTTTTAATTATAGTTTCAAATTTTGTTTGGATTAAATTTAATTTCATGAAATTGTTATTTGAATCCTATTGTATTTAATTTAGATCTGAATGGTAATTTCATTTGCAAATTTTAATTTAGCAATTTTTTATTCTAGTGTCATTAGAATTCAATTTCATTATGAATTTTGTAAAGTGTCGATTTTCCTTAGAAATTTTGTCTTATCCATCTTCCCATTGAGAAATTTTGAGTTTTAATGTAATTATCAAATTGAATTTTTGTTTGTCCAAATTGGACTAAAGTTTCATTTGGTGTTGAAAAGGAAAGTAGATCTGATGAACTTCTCAAATTCGCAAGTGAGTTTACCATTCAATTTTTATCAAGAGCTTAGTAACTTGAGCCAAATCTGAATTTATTATTTTATTTATATTAAATACTTAATTAGGCTCTAAAATCAATTCTATCCTTCGTCCTTCGTGACTCTAACAACTAAGATGTTTTTTATCTTTTTTATTGATATCGGTGATATCATGGCCGATAGGCATCGGCCCTTAAAAAATCAATATATATCATATCTATATAAGTAATAAACATAAAAAAGAAAAGATAAATTAGTGAAACTAAGAGGAAAAGACATAGGGAAAGGTATATTAGATAGTGGAGTGAAGATAATTTATAATATGATTAAATAGAGAAGTAGAATTTAAAAGTGATTAACTATAAATAAAATTTTGATATATAATGATGATAATTATGACTCAACTGGTTGCCTCCTGCCTCAAGAAACGGTTGTGGGTTCAAGCCCCCATAACTAGGGCCGTCCCTGAGATTCCCTAAATTCTCAAGAGCTTTAGATGGAGTGAGATTTTAGGAGGGCCTTTGTGACTTGTATATTAATGAGTTGTGTGGAGGCTCTTTCTGTCTAGGGGGCCCTAGGCGGCGGCCTACGCCACCTATGCCTAGGACCGACTCCGCTCATGACCTAACCTTGGTATGCCTTAGGAGTAGTGGGCTCATCCATGAAGGTTTTAATAGAATTGTGGTTAGGTCTAAGCAAGCCTTTTTACCCGATGAAAGATCGGATCCTATCGGTGGACATATTATCAGATCATACGAAAATACCATCAGATGTCTGATCACATGTAGGCAATTCTGCACTCTTTTACTAAAATGACTATAACTCGAACTATAAAGCTTGTACTTGAGCAAATTTGAAGTAGTTGGAAAACCTATTGACTGATCTATACAACCAACCAAGGTTCACCCAAATTAGGAAATCACAAATTCTCGAAAAACGTAAACACGGGGCTGGTCATTATATTTTTCAAAATTTTGAGACATACTTTATTTGTATAGAAATTTTGACTTTCAAGAGTTTAATACTCCATAAAAGTGACTATCAATTTTAACAAAAATATACTCATCCTATGTTTATCATTTTTCCTTATTTTACTTATAAAGTTTATATTTTTCAAGAAAATAAAAAAAATGAAGGAGAGAGAATCAGTACAACAATTTAACATCGATGAAGTAGGTATCATTGATACAGGCATATCAATAATACATTGTATTGTAGTGTTTTTTAACCCCATGGTTGAACTGCTCCAACCCCATTTAGTTATAGGAAGGCAACAAAAAGAATGAGTGAAGATGAGAGTTGGAAATAGAACTTGATTGATCTTACCCTTGCCATATCTGCATGTAATACAACCATTGATATATGATTTAGATTTATATCTTTATTGTAGAAAAGATATAATCTGAGTATATTATTAAATCTCTATGCTATTAAATGTATTTATAATCTCTAGTCGACCTTAAGACTATCACATTCAAACTGTAACTCCTAACTAATTACAAATCAAATACATTTCTAAATGTATTCCAATATTTATTATATTTAAAAAATGTGCTATATCTTTAAATACATATAGGCCAGCCATATAGACACCTGGATTTCCTGTCTCTATACACCCGTTTTCGAATTTTTGGGTGAAATTACCATTTAATATACTCATTCAAATAAGCACCTTAGTGCAATTTTCATTCCTTCGAATGAATGCGTCGAATTTTGTAAAGGATTGACATATATATGTTTATTTATACGAATGAACAATTTGGTTCATTCGAAAACCAAATTATTCATTCGAACGAATGAACACTCGTTTGAAGAACGATGACTGTATTCATCCGAACGAATTGAGAATGAACCGACAGTTCATTCGGATGAGTTAAAATGAGGGGGTAGAGTGGTAATTTCAGCCAAAAAAATCGAAAAGGAGTGTGTAGAGACAAGAAATCCGGGTGTCTATATGACCCGCCATACATATATGGGTCCAAATAGGTTTGGTTTTAAGTAGGAAAATTTGGGTGATCAATTCATATTTGGTTGTCTTTCTTAGTCTCACAGTCTCACTTGATCACGTTACGAATTTCACTTTTGAAAGATTTTAAGAAAATTTTAATTGGTATTTTGATCGTAATCGATTATGTCAGCTCAAATTTATAAATATCGTTATCAAAATTGAACTGAAAAATTTCAAATATAATTAAAATTTAATCAAAATATGATAAATATCAACTAATATTTTTCTTAAAAATCATCTTAATTATCATCACAATCATCATCTTCATCATCGGTCGTCGTCGTGGACATCGCATTCGGTAAGCCAACCAGCTGCATGAAATCGTCACTACTGACGTCAAAATAGAGGAAATCCGTCACTATTTTCTTCGAACAATTCTAACCCGTCGTTGCTAAAGGAAAAAGTGTCGAAAGACTTGCACGAACTGAACGCCTTATATATACGGAGAACTCTTCGCCATTTAGGATTCCATCACTTGCAGAATAGGCAAAAGAGTTTTTTTTTTTCTTTGGAAGGAAAATGGAAGGAGGAGTTCCGGAATTGGTGCTGAGTTCGGGGAAGAAGATGCCAGTGGTAGGGATGGGATCGGCGACTGCACCTTTACCCGACGATGTTATCGAGTCCGCCTTGATCACGGCCATGGAGATCGGCTACAGGCACTTTGATACGGCCTCAGTGTACGGGACAGAGCCTGCCATCGGAAAAGCCATAGCAGAAGCGCTGGAAAGAGGCATTGTCAAGAGCAGAGAGGATGTCTTCATCACCTCCAAGCTCTGGGGCACCGACGCCCACCTTGACAGGGTCCTTCCGGCCCTCAAACAAACGCTCCAGTCAGTAATCTTCGCCATTCACATCACTTTTTTCGATGCTGGAATATTATATTATATTAAATTCATTGCTTTTTTTTTTTTTAAAAAAAATTATTAAATTTTAGTCGAATCTCTTAGTGTTTTCAAGCGCTCAATAATAATTCTTAATTTCTGCAATGTGTTTATGAAAATATGATATATTGCAGGAGACTTGGGTTGGAATACATTGATCTGTATCTCGTTCACTGGCCGGTGAGCTTAAAACCAGGTGAGAGAAAGTTCCCGTTCGACAAACAAGACCTTCTTCCATTCGATTACACCGGAGTTTGGGAAGCCATGGAGGAGTGCCAGAGGTTGGGCTTGACTAAGTCCATCGGAGTGAGCAATTTCACGTGCAAGAAACTCTCGCATCTGTTGACCATTGCCAAAATACCACCGGCAGTGAATCAGGTATGACTGTGATGCTGTTTTGTTGACCGGTTGGACCGACTGTTTTGGCACTGAGTTTGGTCGGACTAGGTCTAATTCAATTTGAGTTTATTTTGCATTTTATTAAACGGGTTAAGTCCCTTCAGTCTATTTTAAATTTAAGTAGATGGGTTTACTCATTTATCTGATTAATGAAACTTTCTCATAAGACATATACAAAAACTAAACTTTCTCATAAGACATATACAAAAACTAATTTTTAAATGACTGGAGCTTTATAAAGTTGAATGCGTTGCATATAGATGTGGCAATAATTGGATTTAGTTGGATTTACTCATTTATAAGTGAGTTTGAATCTCATTGATCATCTATTAAACGGATTTAGTTCGGGTTTATCTCGGTAATCAGTTTGGGTCACATTTTTGCCGGGTCTAATTCTATCTAGAAAATGATAGGGTTGGGCTTCTCAGTAGACTAATAAGAAGAGTAGGGGTCAAGTTTGAGTCTGAAAGTCCAATCCGTCCTCATCTGCATCACCAATTAAATAAATGTAACAAAGCTCAATCCAGATGAAAACTATCCAGCAATTGTTCAATGATATTGATGATGATCGTGAATGGTCTTTCAGGTGGAAATGAATGTAGCTTGGCAGCAAAAAAAGCTAAGAGACTTCTGCAAGAAGCAGGGGATTGATTTGAGTGCATGGTCTCCTCTTGGAGCACCTGGATCTTCATGGGGATGGGCCTCAGTTGTGGAGAGTCCCATATTGAAAGAAATTGCAATTGCTAAAGGGAAGACAGTTCCTCAGGTAACATTTGCTTCTATCGAACCGATGATTAAGAATCGTAGTTTAAAAACTTGAAACTTGAATTATTCGATCTTCCTCCTCTGGATGGAAATCTTTCAGTTTCTTTGTCGCACTGAACAAATTGACTGTCCAGGTTGCTCTGAGGTGGCTTTACCAGCAAGGAGGGAGCATAATAGTGAAAAGCTTTAACAAGGATAGGATGAAAGAGAACCTTCAAATCTTTGATTGGGAGTTGAGTGAGGAAGACTTGCACCAAATCAGTCAGATTCCACAATGCAGGGGATTTTCAGGAAAGGAGTTCATATCTGCGGATGGGCCTTTCAAGTCATTGGAGGAGCTCTGGGATGAAGAATCATAATATTCCTTATAATATTCTTAATATTTGGAGTATGTGTAAACCCCTCAAGTCGCACATGTTGATTACAGAATAATAGTGAGTGACTCTTTTTACGTGAGAAGGACTTGATCCAGATGTTCTCTAATCATATTTAGTTTTAAATAAAACATAATTTTCCTTTTAACGTTGCTACCTTAGGTTATTAAGTATCAACTCAACTCTAGAATTGAAAATGTAAAATAAAATACAATTGTAAACAATGGGCATTCTAATTTCTTTTCATATGGTTAAATCAAAGGCTAATGACTACATAATATCCCACATTTTCTTTGAGTTGTAAAATGCAAGTCATGAAGGCGGAAATGACCATGACTAATCTGTGTGCTGTAAATCCATTATGTCTCTATAATCCTAATGTTGACAGAATTAATATGTTTTACGTTGGACATCATGTATGACATGTATATTGAGGTAGGGCATTTAGATGAACAATTTTAGTATAAGTATCAACTCATTAGCATTGCTTGAGAGTTTCATCAAATTTTTTTAGTACGAAGGGGGGAAATCTCCTTAAAACTCTTGGAGTTAGGTTAGTTCTCCTAAAACCTTCACTTCGGGTGACTTCCTGCACCCACACATGATAGCCACCGATTAATACCACAGAGACTTGAACTCACAACCTCTCACTTCTTGAGACTCTTCAAAGAGAGATGGGTTCAAATTGTGAAAATAAAAGTTTAAGTTTATATATTAAAATGCTAAGTCTATTTCTTCATAATTGAGTTGATGGATCTCACTTTAGTAGACTCCTAAAACTCTCCCAATGTAGAATGGCGAATTTAAACTTGCATTGTCTCTTCCTTATCCCTTTAATCAAGTAAGAGCTACAAAGAGGCAAGGAGATGGATACATATAGCAAATGCAACATCGAAGTAACTGATGAATGACAAAGAGAGATTGTGCCAACCAGAGGAGGGATTCTTTCCCTCTTTCTTTTCTCCCAAACAACCCTAAGATGGCATAGAAGATGCGTGCTCAGTTGCTTATTTGGATTTTTTTTTTTTATCTTTTTGATATTTATCTATTCAAATTTAGTGTAATTTTAATTTAAAAAGGTTAAAGTGATAGTCAAGAATTCACCTTAGGAAGTATGAATTCTTATTTCGATTCTCACTTCACTCCAAAAGATCACTTCTCGTAAGTTATCCGGTGTGTGGGTAGAGAGAGTTGCACATGTCTCAAAGATTAGTTGGGTGCTCTAACAGGCCTCAACATCTTAACCATAAAAGAAATTGATGTAATTTCGTGATTAGTTTGGTAATAAAATAATTTAATGTGGTGCAATCGGATTCGAGGAATAAGGGTGTACCTGGATTAACATTGATATTGTGCTAACACAGGAGATAGAAATGCAGTGGATGCCCAAGCCTTATGGGCTTCTCTACTTTTTTTTTTTTTTTACTCCGTTTTTGTTAATAAATATATTCCCTTTTTTTTTTTTTGAATTTATACATGTGGAAAGTGGGATACCCAACGTAAAATCTCCACGAGTGAAACCTATTACCCCTAGGGCACACCAAAGTTAAGCGATAGAAACTCGAACTTGCAACCTCCCACTTCATCAAGCGAGGAACAACTAATTAAACTAAACCCATGTCGCCATGTTTGGCTCATGTTTTGCCTTTAGTAGCCCATGAATTCAATTTTGATTTGTCAGTATCTACCGCCATTGAGATTATGTGTGTTCTTGAAATTCTTGTTGAATTCATGTGAACTACAAAATTTCAATATTTTAATTTAGAAGAATAGAAAACTTAATCATAAATGATATATTACATATTCACTTATATTAATAATTACATTTATTTTAAAATAAAAATAAAAATTTGGTTCATGTTTCTCTAATAAATATTTTAATTTAATTCAACTTAGCAAAACTGAAAATAAATTCGAGTCATATTGAGTAAAGGAGCCTAGGCCCAAAATTTTCATGTCCATTGAAAAGGTAGAAATGAGAACCCTATGCGGTAATTCCAGTCAGGTTGGGAACAAGATCTTTAGAATGAGGTCTTAAGTTCAAATTATGAGAGTGTTAAGGGCCACTTTCCATGAAAATATATATATATAGTAAGGTTCTATTAAATTATCTAGTGTCTATAGATAGAAGGATTTTCACACGTTCTGAGAAATTAGTCGAATGCGATACTGGACACTACCGGGTTACAGGGAAAAGAAATGAGTCATTTGTTGTCTATGAATGATACCTGAACTTGTGTCAAAACTTAAAGTGTTTAAATCAAACCCATAATAAATTTTAACCCATGTACATACTCCCTAGCCCAAACCCTAACCCATTAGGCTATTACCTACATTGTCTATAGTCAATCCCCTCAAGTAAAATAATACTTTCATATTCTATTAAAAATATTCTTTATCACCTTTTTTTTTTTCATTTTTCAATGCTTTATAAAAATTAGCGTAGGGTCTAGTTGGCTTGTTAAAATAAATTTCGGACTGAAGTAAAGTTAGATAAATTAAAAAAATTAGATAAAAACTAAACTTTCACCCACTTAATACATTTAGATAAAAATTAAAATAAATCTATTTGTTTCAGAAAACAAATGGGTCAAAATCAAGTAAAATTTAGACAAAAACTAAACTTTAGTCCACTTAATATTGTTGGATTGGGTAATTGAGATTTCTATTTAGATATTGACTAAAAAATTTTCTAATAAGAAAGAATTGTAAAACCAAAGACTTTTGTTGGTTTTTTTCTTTCTCTGCTATTTAGTAAAATTAACCTTATCTTTCAATTAGCATGCATGGTATGCCTTCGACAGTCTACGCCCACTGAAAAATTAAGTTGTTTATTAGTCGAATTAAAATATGCGATGTATTGCTATAAATTATAGTTATGAATTCTATTTTTGTTCTTCTTTTGATTAGCTCCATTTTTTGTCCATTTTTTTTTTAAATATCAGTGGTTACCTTTTTTTTTTTCTGAATTAAAAAATAAAAAAACTGAAAAATCTGAACATTTTTAAATTTTTGGAAATTTAAAAAGAAAAATATCGGCCAATATCATGACTGATATTTCCTTGATATGGACAAATATCGATGAGATATTAGTTGGGGCCCACAAGCGAGATGATTTTTTATTTAAAAACCCAATATTTATTGATATAGGCAATATTATGGCTCCAACCGATATATCAGTCATGATATTATCGCCGATATTATAAGTGTGCAGTCGATGCATATATTATCAGCTGATATGCATCAGCCGTTAAAAAATCGACACATATCGTTGACACATATCTTCTCGGTCGATATTATCATCTATGTCGAGAGGCTATATATAAGTAATAAACATAAAAAGAAAAAGATAAATTAGTGAAACTAAGAGGAAAAGAGATAGGGAAAGGTATATTACTGTCTGTCAAACAACATAAAAGCCCACAGTCCGTGCAAAGCAAAGCAAGAGAAGGCCCATGACCCAGATTAATTCCTCGCACGGCCCAAGCAGAAAGGCCCTACATAAGATGCAGATTGCAGACATACAATCCAGACCCAAAGACACCTCAGTGAAAGAAACCGATAAGTAAAGTTAGGCAGAAAAGTTAGGCAGAAAAAGGGGTTGCGAGATTTTGGCCGAATTTTTGTATCAGTCAAGATTTTTTTTGTGATACCCCTACCCACCAATGTGGGAAAAGTCCTACATCGGTGGTGGAGGGGAAAAGAATAGGGGTTTTAAAGTGGCTACCCCATGAACTCAAGTAAGAGGCTTTTTGGGCCGGGCCACGTGGGCCCAGGCCCAAAAGAAAAATCGTGCGGGTTTGAACTGTGTGCGAGGCCCAAAGCGGACAATATCTTACTGAGTTAAGCCCTAAGTCCTGTGTGTTCGGGTCGGGTCGTTACATTTTCTCTCTTCAATTTTTTTTATAGAAATCTTGGTGGCTTTTTTTTTAAAAAATCATTTAAAAAAATAAAAAAGGCTGTTTATATATATATATATATATCGGCCGAGCCCACAACCAATATTCGGCCAATTTTTTTTTTCTCAATATATATCAGTCCTCGAAAACCGAGATTTATACCCATTCCCATAATGTTCAGGTTGGCATTGGCCATGTTGCTGCCAAATGACAGATTCAAGCCAGTGATTTCTCAATATTTTATTGAGTAAAGGATGTAGATATAAATATACATTTTGGCTGAAATCACTTCTAATTACTCACATCACTCCTCTAATATCTCTCAATTACTCTCATAATTTAATTCTAATTATTTTTAATTATACAACTAATCTTCTAATTTATATCTTAACATCCCCATTTGAATTTGAACTTATTTAATTTAAGGATCCAACGATCAGACAATGTCATCTCACGGAGTGAAAGCAGTTTGATAGTCAAGACGTGTCAAGAAAGCAGATCGATTGAGCGAAAGTAGATCGACAGTCGACAATTGATGCATCGTCTCTCGTTGGATTCATAATATTTATTTATTTTTTGAATGAAAGATAAGAATTTCATTCAAAGAAAAAGAAAAAATAAAAAGAAAGAAAAAGCCCTAGAAAACAGAAGAAAATAATTTTTGGTGAAACACAAAATCTCAAATGGGATATACGTCGCTCGTATACATTAGAAGCACTCTACTGAACTGACTAAAGATGACTTTTATTTGTGAGCTTTTGACTGGACTTCTTAAGAATTTAAATAATTTATTGTTTTTTAAAATTATAAAAGAACCCTTATTAATGTATCTTTTCAGATTTTATAAAATTGTTAAATTCACTGTTCGATTGTTAATCTCCAACATTATATCCATTTGTTAGGATAGAATAAAATTAGGATTAGGATTATCTCCAAATAGTTGAGATCAATGATAAAATTGATTAAGATTGTCATTATCATCTTTAATGTATTTATTTATATTTGTGTGAAAATTAATGAATAGTTAAAAAAATTATGAAATCATCGCTACTCTTCACATGTATCCCACCATGAATATCAGTTTCTTTGTTAGGAATTAAATTGAAAAGCAATAATAAAAAATTCTAAGCCTCTAACTAAATTTAAGCACATGGGAGGATGTGGTTATGACTTGATGATTTTTTGCTCTGCAAATATATTTTTCAACCTGAAAAGCTTGCTAGAAAAATTCTCTATCTTCTCTCTTCTGGAAGCTAACCCTTCAAAAAGCCAAGTTATTTTCTCAAAATCCTGCAATCTTAAGGGGGAGATTCTATCCTTATTCGGAATGAAGGAAGCCATCCCCCCAATCACTTGCTTGGGTCTTTCCCTTCTTCCCTAGAGAGCTCTGGCAAGAGACGGATCCTCCCTTCTGCAAAAGGTTCGTAACAGAATAAATGGTGGGTCTTAAGAAAACCTCTCGTATGCCCGGTAGACTGAAACTGGTTAAATCAACTATTAACACTCTCCACGTCTATTGGTCTAATTACTCCCTTCTTCCTAAATCCTACTTGGAAGAAGTCGAGAAAATTATGCGGCCATTTCTTTGGGGAGGCACCCACTCAACTAGAAAGATTCATATGGTTTGTTGGAGTACTGTTTGTAATGTGAAGTTGTTATTTAGGATTTGTTAAAACTGTTTTGTTTAATTGAAATAACCCTATGTTTTAGGTAAGTGGCTAGAATTTGAACGTTTCTTTAGAAGGATTCCTTGATTTTAGGTATTGTTAGTCATAGGATCATTCTGTTATTCTTTTTGTTTTGTAAGGCTATTTAAGCCACTTTTCTCATTTAATAAAGAATTATTCTCTGAATTATCTATTTCTAACATTTAACATCGGAGCCAGGTTGGGGGTTTGAGTATCAAGGAAGCAGCAGTCTTCTCACTTGCAGCAGCAAGATCAAATCAGCAGTCTTCTCACTTGTTACTCTTGCCTGAAGATCAAAGAAAGCAGAAGCAGCAAGTCTTGCAGTTGCAAGTCTCAATGTCGTCTGAGGGAAGTAGTTTTGTTCAACCATCCATCCCATGTTTCGATGGTCACTACGACCATTGGAGCATGTTGATGGAGAACTTCTTGCGATCAAAAGAATACTGGAGTCTTGTGGAGAATGGAATCACAGTTTATGCAGAAGGGACAGTGTTGACAGAAGTGCATCTCAAGGCTCTAGAGGAACAGAAGCTCAAAGACTTGAAGGCCAAGAATTACTTGTTTCAAGTAATTGATCGAGCTATCTTGGAGACAATTCTGAAGAAAGATACAACAAAGGATATCTGGGATTCTTTGAAGAAAAAGTATCAAGGGATGGCTAGAGTCAAATGTGCACAATTGCAAGCTCTTTGAAAAGAGCTCGAGATATTGCAAATGAAGAATGGAGAAATGGTTGCTGACTACTTTGCTAGAACGCTAACTGTAGCAAACAAGATGAGGATACACGGAGAGAAAATGGAATATGTAGCAGTGATTGAGAAGATTCTCAGATCTATGACACCTAAATACAACTATGTTGTGTGTTCAATTGAAGAATCAAATGATATTGATGCTCTTTCAATTGATGAATTGCAAAGTAGTCTGCTGGTACATGAACAAAGGATGGTTTGTCCAGAGATGGACGAACAAGCCCTCAAGGTTAGTCAAGAGAGTTACACATCAGGAAGAGGAAGAGGCCGAGGTGGTTTCAGAGGTCGTGGAAGAGAGAGAGGCCGACAAGGTTTGTTTGACAAAGCAGCTGTGGAGTGCTACCACGGTCATGAACTTGGACATTTTCAATATGAAAACTAGAAGATTTACTTAAGTGAGTAAACTATTTTGAATTTTGAATTCTCTTTTTGAAAAAATCAAATCTTATTCAAATATAAAGACCCAATTAAAATACAACTTCGAAAAACTCTTTTTAAATAATGTAAATCTTAAACTCGTGAGGATTGGTTTGACGGTTAAGAACCTTAATAAATTGTGGTAGACTTTGTGTTCAAGCTCCATTCTCAATATATAAGGGTCACTCGCCCTAATTTTATTCGATGTGTATGAATACGGAAGTTTGTAGATGTTCCAAAGAGTTAATCAAGTGCTCTAAGAGGTTTAGATACCTTGAATTTAAAAAAAATGATGGAAATCTTATTTTGAAGGATTTAAATAAACCCAAAAATAAATAAAATAAAAATTTAAATAAAAAAGGCCGAAAAATATCTTTCTGAAAAAAAATAAAAAAATTATTGAGATGAAATAAAACCCATTTTTTTCTGAAAAAAAACTCTTTTTAAAGAAAGTCATGTCTCCAAAATTTCTATTTTTGATTTTTAAAGAAAACACTTTTTCTTAATAGTTAGAAATTAAATAAAATTAAATAATTAAAGAAAATAAAATATATGCTGACGTGTCTAATCGGACAGTAGCCGGCCGCGGCAGCGGCTGGCAGCACTGTTGCACACCGCTGTAGAGAAGGGACAAGAGAGAGATGAAAAGACAGAAAAAGACGAGACGGAGAGAAATAAGAAAGCCTCGAGATGAAAAAGACAAGAAATTTCTTTTTTTTCTCCGGACAATGAGGATAAGATTTTGCCGTGGGTAGAAGAGATTAGAAAGGAAGCGGGTCGTGGGTCGTGGATCAGGCTTTTACCATTTCATACTTTCATGAGTTGTGAAAATTTTATCAAATACTTAAAAATATACCTTTTTAGACCTTTTTTTTTTTTTTTTCAAAAACGAGTTTTAAGCGGAGTAGAGATGAGTTTGAGTGAAAATTAGGTCGGTCTAAGTGGGTTTCGAAAATGATTGAGTGTAACTAAGTGAGGGGAAGAATGTACGGCAATTTAAAGAGTTTAAGGTTTCAAATTTAAATAGTTGTGAAAAATCAAAATTTTACACAAAATTTAAAAAATTATTTAAATAAATCAACAATTCTCCAATTTCATTGGATCGTCTGACGCAATCAAGTGGCAACCATTCTGCTACAAATCCATACAGTAGAATATAGTATATAATCATTCTCTGCTACAAATAACCTCAATCTTTTTGCTTAATATGAAAAAACCTCAACCATTTTTAATAGAAATTTTGAAAAAACCTCAATTTTTTTGCTTAATATGAAAAACTATATATTTTTATATTATAAAAGACTCTAAATTTTTTATAAGATTTACTCAAATTTAACACATATTACATAGATTTAAATTTTTAGTCTCAAATTTATAGCAGAGAATGGTTGTATACCACATTCTAATCTACAAAATAAAATTAAAATTCTAAATTTATTAAAATACAAAAATATAGAGGCATTTTATATTTTTTATCATTTGATTTTTTTGAACTTTGATTATTAATTTCACACTGAAAAATTGACATTTGACAGTATACCTTTAGATTTATCAAATTGAACTGGAAATTTTCAAATATAATTAAAATTTAATCAAAATATGAAAAATATAAAATAATGTTTTTCTTAAAAAATCTATCTTAATTCTCATCACAATCATCATCTTCGTCTTCGGTCTCGTCGTGGACATCGCATTCGGTAAGCCATCGTCACTACTGACGTCAAAATAAAGGAAATCCGTCACTATTTTCTTCGTCCAATTCTAACCAGTCGTCGCTAAGGAAAAAGTGTCGAAAGACTTGCACGAACTCAACGCCTTACATATACGAAGAACTCTTCATCGTTTAGGATTCCATCACTTGCAGAATAGGCAATAAGAGCTTTTTTCTTTTCTTTGGAAGGAAAATGGAAGGAGGAGTTCCGGAATTAGTGCTGAGTTCGGGGAAGAAGATGCCAGTGGTAGGGATGGGATCGGCGACGGTACCTTTACCCGACGATGTTATCGAGTCCGCCTTGATCACGGCCATGGAGATCGGCTACAGGCACTTTGATACGGCCTCAATATACGGGACAGAGCCTGCCATCGGGAAAGCCATGGCAGAAGCGCTGGAAAGAGGCATCGTCAAGAGCAGAGAGGATGTCTTCATCACCTCCAAGCTCTGGGGCACCGACGCCCACCGTGACAGGGTCCTCCCGGCCCTCAAACAAACGCTCCAGTTAGTAATCTTCGCCATTCACGTCACTTTCTTCGATGCTGGATTTTTCTTTTGAAATGATTTATATTTTTAAAATCCGACCCTTGTTTTAGAGGATGAGTGGATTAAATAAAAGTCAACCCCATATTAAATCCGATCAAATTTGTGTAATTAATATAATATTATAAATAATATTTAATTATTAATTAAGATTATATTTCATAAAAATATTTTTCTTCCTACAAACACAATTGTAAATATTAAAAATTAATAATTTAAAAATTATTTTTTCAAAAGAACCAAAATCTTTTTTTATTTCTTCATTTATAGAAATCAATAGATTTTTAAGGGTTACGAGTTTATCAGAAAAATTGGATTGACCTGAGTATCGTTGAGGGTTTTTTAAGGATTTTTAATTTAAAATGACTTGACTAGTATTTCAACCAGGTCACAGTTGACCCACGGTTCAACCTACAAATCGTTTGAAGGTTGATAATACTCGTTCATATATTAATAGATAAAAAATATACAAGAAAAATCATAAAAATTACAAGAGGTGGATAAAAACATCCCACTGCAACAACAAAAAAGGAAAAAAGATCAGATAAATTACACGATGCTGGAATATTATATTATATTAAATTCATTGCTTCGATGAATCAGTTTGAGTGGACTTGCCTTTTTAAATTTTTATTAAATTTTAGTCGAATCTCTTATTGTTTTCAAGCTCTCAATAATATTTCTTCATTTCTGCAATGTTTGTTATGAAAATGTGATATATTGCAGGAGACTTGGGTTGGAATACATTGATCTGTATCTCGTTCACTGGCCGGTGAGCTTAAAACCAGGTGAGAGAAAGTTCCCGTTCGACAAACAAGACCTTCTTCCATTCGATTACACCGGAGTTTGGGAAGCCATGGAGGAGTGCCAGAGGTTGGGCTTGACTAAGTCCATCGGAGTGAGCAATTTCACGTGCAAGAAACTCTCGCATCTGTTGACTATTGCCAAAATACCACCCGCATTGAATCAGGTATGACTGTGATGCTGTTTTGTTGACCGGTTGGACCGGCTGTTTTGACACTGAGTTTGGTCGGACTAGGTCTTATTCAATTTGAGTTTATTTTGCATTTTATTAAACGGGTTAAGTCACTTCAGTCTATTTTAAATTTAAGTAGTCGGATTTACTCATTTACCTGATTAATGACATTTTCTCATAAGACATATACCAAAACTACTCTTTAAATGACTGGAGCTTTATATGGTTGAATGCGTTGCATATAGATGTGGCAATAGTTGGATTTACTCATTTATAAACGGGTTTGAATCTCATTGATCATCTATTAAATGGATTTAGTTCGGATTTATCTTGGTAATCAGTTTGGGTCACATTTTTGCCGGGTCTAATTCTATCTAGAAAATGATAGGGTTGGGCTTCTCAGTAGACTAATAAGAAGAGTAGGGGTCAAGTTTGAGTTTGAAAGTTCAATCCATCCTCATCTGCATCACCAATTAGTAAATGTAACAAAGCTCAATCCAGATGAAAACTATCCAGCAATTGTTCAATGATATTGATGATGATCGTGAATGGTCTTTCAGGTGGAAATGAATGTAGCTTGGCAGCAAAAAAAGCTAAGAGACTTCTGCAAGAAGCAGGGGATTGATTTGAGTGCATGGTCTCCTCTTGGAGCACCTGGATCTCCATGGGGATGGGCCTCAGTTGTGGAGAGTCCCATATTGAAAGAAATTGCAATTGCTAAAGGGAAGACAGTTCTTCAGGTAACATTTGCTTCTACTCTTTTATTTTTTTAAGCACGAGAGGTGAAAATACATAGAAGAAAATAAGCCAAATAGAAAAAAAACAAGCCAAATTATTTGGAAATCTTTCAGTTTCTTTGTAGCACTGAACAAATTGATGGTCCAGGTTGCTCTGAGGTGGCTTTACCAGCAAGGAGGGAGCATAATAGTGAAAAGCTTTAACAAGGATAGGATGAAAGAGAACCTTCAAATCTTTGATTGGGAGTTGAGTGAGGAAGACTTGCACCAAATCAGTCAGATTCCACAATGCAGGGGATTTGCAGGAGAGGAGTTCATATCTGCGGATGGGCCTTTCAAGTCATTGGAGGAGCTCTGGGATGAAGAATCATAATATTTTTTATAATATTCTTAATATTTAGAGCATGTGTAAATCTCTCAATTCGCATATGTCGATTACAGAATAATAGAGAGTGACTCTTTTTACGTTGATGAGGACTTGATCTAGATGTCTTCTAATCGTATTTAGTTTTAAATAGAACAATTTTCCTTTTAGCATTGCTACCTTCTTACCTTATTAATTATCAACTCAAGAGAACTCCACAATTGAAAATGAAAAATAAAATACAATTGTAAACAATGCGCATTCTATTTTATTTTCATATGTTTAAATCAAAGACGAATGACTACATGATATCCCACATTTTCTTTTGTAAAATGCAAGTCATGAAGGTGGAAATGACCATGACTAATTTGTGTGTTGTAAACCCATTTCCTCTCTATAATCCTAATGTTGAGAGAATTAATATGTTCTACATTCGACATCACATGCATATCGAGGTAGGGTATTTAGATGAACAATTTTAGTATAAGTATCATCTCATTAGTATTGCTTGAGAGTTTCATCAAATTTTTTTAGTACGAAGGAGAAAATCTCTTTGAAATTCCTCGAGTTAGGTTAGTTCTCCTAAAAACCTCCGTTTCGGGTGACTACATGCACCCATACATGATAGCCACCGGTTAATACCATAGGGACTTGAACTCACAATCTCTCACTTCTTGAAACTTTTCAATTTTTTTATAATTTTAGGATAACAAGATTCATAGAGAGATGGGTTCAAATTGTTAAAATAAAGGTTTTAAGTTTAAATACTAAAAGGCTAAGTCTATTTCTTCATAATTGAGTTGATGGATCTCACTTGAGTAGACTCCTAAAACTCTCACAATGTAGAATGGCGAATTTAAACTTGCACTCTCTCTTCCTTATCCCTTTAATCAAGTAAGAGTTACAAAGAGGCAAGGATGATGGATACATATAGCAAATGCAACATCGAAGTAACTGATGAATGACAAAAGAGGTTGTGGGGGATTCTTTCCCTCTTTCTTTTCTCCCAAACAACCCTAAGATGGCATAGAAGATGGGTGCTCATGGTCGTTGCTTATTTGGAATTTTTTTTTTTTATCTTTTTGATGTTTATCTATTCAAATTTAGTGTAATTTTAATTCAAAGGGGCTAAAGTGGTGGTCAGGAACTCACCTTAGGAAGCAGGAGGCTTCAGTTCGATTCTTACTTCATCCCAAATGACCACTCCTTCTAGAGTTATCCGGTGTGTTGGTAGAGAGAGTTGCGTATGTCTGAAAGATTAGGCGGGTGTTCTAAGAGACCTGAACATCTTGACAAAAAAAAATTGGTGTAATTTTGTGATTGGTTTGATAATGAAATAATTTATTGTGGGGCAATAGGAATAGAGGAATAAGAGTGTACCTGGATCAGCATCGATGTTGCGCTAACACGAGAGATAGAAATGCAAGGGATGCCCAAGACTTATGGGCTTGTGTTTCTTTTTTTACTCCCGTGTATAATATAATTTTTTTTTCTGAATTTACGTGTGAAAAACCGTAGGATACCCAGTATAAAACTCCCAAAGGTGAGTCTACTGTCCCTAGGGCAGACCAAGGTTAGGCCGTGTGTCTTAAATCCGCAACCTCCTACTTTCTGAGACGAGAGTCAACCACTTGAACTACACTTACATGACCATATTTGAATCATGTTTTGCCTTTAGTAGCCAATGAATTCAGTTTTGATTTGTCAGTATCTAGGGCCATTGAAATTACCGTATGTTCTTGAAATTCTTGTTGAATTCATGTGAACTACAAAATTTCAAATTTTTAATTTAGAAGAATAGCAAACTTAATAATAAATGACATATTACATATTCACTAATATCAGTAATTAAATTTATTTTAAAATAAAAATAAAAATTTGGCTCATGTTTCTCTAATAAATATTTTAATTTAATCCAATTTAATAAAACTGAAAATAAATTCAAGTCATATTGAGTAAAGGAGTCTAGGCCCAAAATTTTCCTGTCCATTAAAAAGGTAGAAATGAGGTACTCTTTGTCAATGAATAGTACCTTGTATCAAAACTCAAAGTGCTTAAATCAAACCCATAATTAAGCATCCAAAAGTCTTATGTCCTTGGCCAATTAGTTTTAACCCATGTACCTCCTCCCAAGCGCAAACCCTAACCCATTAGTCTATTACCGACATTGTTTATAGTCAATCCCCTCAAGTAAAATAATATTTTCATATTCTATTAAAAATATTCTTATCACTTTTTTTTTCATTTTTCTATGCTTTATAAAAATTAGGTAGGGTCTAGTTGGTTTGATAAAATAAATTTTGGACTGAGGTAAATTAAAAAAATTAGATCAAAACTAAACTTTCACCCACTTAATAAATTTAGATAAAAAATAAAATAAATCTATTTGTTTCAGAAAACAAATGGGTCAAAATCAAGTAAAATTTAGACAAAAATTAAACTTTAGTCCACTTGATATTGTTGGATTGGATCATTGAGATTTCTATGTAGGTATTGAGTAGAATTTTTTTGAATTAATATGTGGATAACTCAGAAACAATCCTACTAAAATCCCTACAAATGAGTCCACTACCTTTAAGGCACACTAAGATTAAACCATAGGAACTCGAATCTGCAACCTCCATTTTTCCGAGGCTGGAGGCAACCTATTAAGCTGCACCATGTAGATTATTGAGTTGAATTTTAAACGCATTATCCAAACCTACATCCACTTTATATTCTCATATTGAGATTTGAATTCAGATATTTTCAAAAATTTTAGAGACATTGACATTCTCCAATCTCCTCTAAAAAATAAAAATAAAATAAAATGAAATAATAATAATCAAAGTCCCATATAAAAAAAATCCATATTTCAAACAAGACACGCCATCCATCACAAATCTCTCCGCGTAATTATAGCCATTCATTCATTTCTAAGGCGACAGATCCAAATCCGAACAGGAACAAGCGACCAAAGACACTTCCAATTGCAGCGCCGGCTAATAGCTGTTTGTTTGGGTTGTTTTTCAAAGGAAAAATGGGAGAAGGAATTCCAGAAATGGTGGTGAGTTCAGGGAAGAAGATGCCCGTCATGGGATTGGGAACGGCGGCGTCTCCTCTTCCGGACGAGTTTCTCAAGTCCACCTTCGTGACGGCCATGGAGATTGGCTACAGACACTTCGACACCGCTCCCTTGTATGGAACGGAGCCATCCCTTGGTAAAGCCATCGCGGAAGCGCTGGAAAGAGGCATCGTCGAGAGCAGGCAGGAGCTTTTCGTCACCTCCAAGCTCTGGTGCACCGACGCCCACCATGACAGGGTCCTCCCAGGCCTCAAAGAAACGCTCGGGTTAGTGATCATCACCATAAATACATGAAATTATATAAATCTTCTGAAAGCTCAAGTCATCCCATAAACTTGAAATCTGAGAGTTTATCCGCTTGAATTGATCAACTCACTCGATCGAAGAGATTATAATTTCAAAGAGATTGATTTATTATATTTATTATAACTCGATACTTTGGGTGATTGGATTACAAGAAGTTTTTAGGGTGCATGTAAACTCATAGATGATAGATATTTACTTGGTGATTTAGATAAAAAATTTACAATTTTCGATGAATGGTGACTTCATAAAGATGCTTTATTAAGATTTCGTTTTTTCCAGTAAATTTTATATTATTAATTTTTTTATCTATATAAGTTCAGCGAAAATAGTATATAATACACCTTGGTACTAAAGTACTTGTCCCACTTCATAATTTTTAATTTCTTAAAGATCATTTTAAAAAATATTATTTTTTCTGATATTGGTATTTTATTATTTGGACAAATCAAATGTAATAAAAGAAAGTCGTTTTCACATCACGTTAGAATGTGATTTGGAGCTGAACATAAATAAATCGGACAAATAATTTGTGACAACTCCAAAATATGTATTGGACAAGTATTTTGAGACTGAAGAAGTAATAAATTGAGCCACTTAGTTGACTCATATCACTTAGTTGGTTAATTTAAAGAATTAATCCAACCTATTTGGTATGGGTCTTGGTCCTAATCCTACATGTAAACTGCTCTTTTGATATGAGGGGGAACCCTTTTAGTTATTTATATAGTTCAACTAAGACTAAAATCAAGCGAATTTAAAGTTACATTATCTGATTAAGTGTGGATAGAAATCCTGAACTTACTCAACTTGAACAGTAACTTATGTCTTGTACTATATTTTACTATATTATGCTAAAAAGACCTACTATATTTACATAGAATTTAGCCTGTCTGACTGTGTCTGAGTCTGCATCCGCTAAGGAAAGAGACCATTTCTAATTAGATTCGACCCATCCAAAATTCCAAATAGCTAATTGGATAGTATGAAAGCCCATTAAGGGTCCAATTGGGTCAATTTGGCAATCCAACAACCCCTGTAGATACTACCATTGGAACTTTTAACCCCATATTTTTTTTTTCCTTAGAAAGCCCTATATATGTTTTACCTTTAGATTGTATTAAACATATAAGTAGAACTCATCTTTAAAAACCGACTTTAAAGGAGAGGGTGCTTACCTACTTATAAATTCCAAGACCTCAAGGTCGACGATGATGTGGGATATCCCGTAGCGGTTAGAGACATTTGGCTCTCTCCCTCCATATAGGATTCGAGTTATGAACTCAATCAATCTCTGTGGTACTTTGCTATGATACCATGATAAAACAAATGAGTAGAAGCTCATCCTTGAAAAATGGCTTATAAAGAAAGGGTGTCGATACATTTTTAGACCCTATAATCTACAAGAGAAATGGGACATACTAAGGGGTTGATCCAACTGGACAAATTGTTTCATGGCTGTGTAGCGTGGTGGTGGTCTTGCAGGAGACTTGGGTTGGAATACATTGATCTGTATCTCATCCACTGGCCGGTGAGCTTAAAGGCCGGCGAAAAGAAGTTCCCATTCGACAAAGAAGACCTTCTTCCCATGGATTACAGAAGGGTTTGGGAGGCCATGGAGGAGTGTCAGAGGCTTGGTTTGGCCAAGTCGATCGGAGTGAGTAATTTCTCATGCAAGAAACTCTCACATCTGCTCACCTTTGCCAAAATACCACCAGAAGTGAATCAGGTACTATGGAGATATGTTGTATGTTGGAAATAATAATAATAATAATATCTCATTAATATCTAAAGTGTCACTCCATATTTATTGCTCTTATGTGAAGATTTTGAATATATCAACTACATATTAATACAAATGATAAAGATAATACTAGACTAGGATTGCTATATTCAAAATATATATTACTTTTATAGATGGGACAAAATATAAATGTCGATGATAATAATCTCTCTCTCTTTTCGCCAACAAATATTTCAATATTGTCCAACATCAAAATCAGGCAGCTAAGACCTATTAATTGGGTATGTTGTCTAGGCTATGATAAGTGAGCAGGCCAACTTTGGCATTAGGCTGCGGCTCTCTAAAACAGATTTAAAAAATAACTTTGCAGTAGTGTTTCTTGAGGTTTTAGGGCATCTTCAATAAGTGAGTCAGGTCAGATTTACAAGACATTATCTTGGTAATGATAATATTATTAAGAAATTTTATATCTATTAAATTGTTGGTGGTGGCCGTAGTGATGATAATAATGACAACGATGATGATGCCGACAACAAGATTTTCAGGTAGAAATGCACGTGGCATGGCAACAAAAACAGCTAAGAGACTTTTGCAAGGAGCAAGGGATTGTTTTGAGTGCTTGGTCTCCTCTTGGAGGACAAGGGCCGGGATCGACTGCGGTTATGGAAAGCACCACATTGAACGAAATTGCAATTGCAAAAGGGAAGACTCTTCCTCAGGTAAAATGTTTTGTTTTTCATATTAACAAATTAAAATTATACTTTACAATTTTGAAATTCATATTCAATTCAATTCAAATCAATTAACTCAGTGAATTTTTCTTAATAACTCAATAAAAGACTTGATAAATCAATTTTTATAAAACTGAGTGGCACTGAGCCACCAAGTTTATAACTCTTGCTAAAACCATGCTATAGTGATTAACAACATGAAGGTCCAGGTTGCTCTAAGGTGGGTTTACCAGCAAGGAGCAAGTCTAATAGTGAAAAGCTTCAACAAGGAGAGGATGAAAGAGAACCTTCAAATCTTTGATTGGGAGTTGAATGAGGAAGAGTTGCAGCAGATCAGTCAAATTCCACAGTGTAGAGGATTTCCAGGAGACTTCTTCATATCAGCAAATGGGCCTTTCAAGTCACAAGAGGAGCTTTGGGATGAAGATTCATAACATTCTTTCTTCTTAATTGAACTTTATTGATATTGTAGCTTCTTCTTACCTTCAACTATGTGGGGCACTTTGGTAATATTTAATTTGTGTTTTTCTTTTCAAATTAATGCCATTTTTAGTACTACACAATCAAGTCATGGAAGAGTATTCTACAATTTAAATGAAAATAAAATACAATAAAATAGTAAATAATACTTATTCTATTTTCTTTTCAAGTGGTTCAACAGAGCATATTGTAGGTTGTAGTGCTTTTGAGTTTTGACACTATTAGGTTGATATTGCTTACTTAAATTAATTTTTTTTTCCATTCAATTAATGATATATTCATTGCCTCTGCTTAACAAAACTTAGATTAAAAGTTGGCGGGTTTGAGTTGGTTTATTCAATACTAAATACTAAAATGAAGTATGGATCTAACTCAGGTTTTCTGTGCGAGAGAAGCGATAGAGACTTCTTGTCCTAATCGTTAATATTGTACACAGGGTCTAGCGGACAATCTAACTCACTTTTATTAGTTAGGTAAATCCAATCCCCTTCTTAACCAATCTATATTTGGAGTCATGGAAGGATGATATCGGTAGTTTTAATTAAAAATAAATAAATAAAAATAAGAGAGATTTTTTTACTAATATATTGGCCGAGGTCGAGATTTCGACCCTTCTTTGGAGTGATGAACAAAGGGGTTCGATTTGGATTCAGACCCGTTTACCCATGTACTTAAAAAATGTATACACAAGATTGGGGCTGGATGTTTGGTTCGAAATGTTCATATGTCTCAATGGGCTATACAGTTATGATTATTATTTTAAATTAAATGGCTACAATATTTAATGAAATATTTTTTTTATTAAATTAGCTGATCAACAATATTCCATTTATCATGATAGGAAACAAAATCAATTTAAATGACATATATTGTTTGCTAAAATCATATGTAAAATAAGTAATTGTTATTATTATAAAATATTAAATTTATATTTACTAATTAAATATGTCAAGAAAGAAAATATAGAAATTGTCAACTGCTTGCTTTTACTGTTTATATATATATATATATATATATATATATATATATATATATATATATATATTTGCAATAGAGAATTCTAAGACTCCCAACTCTCTCTCAATACAAGGGCTGTATTTGAACTTAAGACTATTAATTTCTAAGCCAAATTGTCTACTAAATAAATTATCTAGTGCCAAGTTTATTTTTACTATTTTAGGTTTCCAGAGTAGTTGTGCTTATTAGTCATTAATACAGTTTTATACAACTAAAACTTCATTTTAGAACAGAGTTCAATTAAATGAAATTTATTTTTCTAAATTGAGTTTTAATTTAAAAGACAAATTAATACATCACACAATTAAATTGATCATTGACGAACCACACGTCAATATGGTAACATTGTAACTTTAAAATCATAGATACTTAATTTTACGATTTACTTTATCAATTTAAAAAAATTAAATAAAAATTTCCAAAAAAAAAAATCCCATCCACGTTGGCCATCGTAACATAGAAAAACTCTTTTAACAAACACAAATTTTAGTGAACTTCCCATTTTATCTCCGTCCATAAGAAAAAATTAAAAAAAATAAAACATTCAGAAATCGATTTATTTTCCAGTGAATCGGTGCATCGGTGCATTAAACCGGTGCATCGGACCGGATCACTGAAAAATAAGAATTTAAAAAAAGTGATCTATTTGATATACTGATTTCTTGAAACGTGAAAGAGTCCAAATCGATATATCAATTCGATATACCAATTTCTTGAAATGTGAAAGAATCCAAATCGATATATCAATTCACAGAAAATTGATCTAATTAGTACACTCATTTTTTAATTTTTTAATTTTTCATACGGATAGACGGGGACAAAGTCGAAATCCTTAGAAATCCGTATCTCGTTCACGTGTTATAAGACTTAATAAAAAGTGGCTAATGAGAGTTATCACAAAATTAAAAATCGTGGGTTGTGAGTTGTTAACAGATAAACTGAGCACAACTTTTGAGGTGTAATCACAGCCGTTCATTCAAGCAATTATTCAAACACTTCACCAACTTACTGCCTCGTATAGTCGTTTGTGTAAAACACGGAAAGCACTTTCCTCATTTCGCATCAGCAGGATTCCAGAAAGGAAAATGGGAAAAGGAGTTCCACAAGTGGTCCTGAAGTCTGGTAAGAAGATGCCAGTGATCGGGTTGGGAACGGCGACGGCACCTCTTCCCGACGACTTTCTCAAGTCTGCCTTGGTCACGGCCATGGAGGTTGGCTACAGCCACTTTGACACCGCTCCCTTGTATGGAACGGAGACAGCCCTCGGAAAAGCCGTAGTGGAAGCGGTTGAAAGAGGCATCGTCAACGGCCGAGAGGATCTCTTCATCACCTCCAAGCTCTGGTCCACCGACGCCCACCGTGACAGGGTCCTTCCAGCCCTCAAACAAACGCTCCAGTAAATCACTTCTCTTCTTCTTTCATCTCATTTTCCTTCCTTTCTTCAATTCTTCCATTCAGCTATTGTGATTTGTGATTTTTTCCACTCTGATTTCCGTGCTGTTAATCTCACATATATATCCTATAAATTAAATTAAATGTTGACATAATTTATTAATAAATGAATATATTAATTTATGAATAAATGAATTATATTCTTTAAATTAAATGAATGCAATTCATATATAAGACTATAGAAATAAATATGGGAACTTAAATGTATGAACTTTTTAACAATGAATTTGTTATTTTAATAGATTTAAAAATATTTCATTTTATAGGATTAAATTATTATATAAACCATATTACTTATTTATATATAAAAGTCGGTGGTGCAACACCGAATCGGTACTCTTCTTTTTCACTGGTGCGAGGTCTCAACTCGCCACCAGAATATTTTCCACTAATTAATACAATTTTGGCCCATTTACTCAATCAGTGGTACACGTGCAAACTTTTGCCACGTGCATGTCTAAGCTGTTCCGACATTCAAATCATGAGACACGTTATATCATCCCACGTGCCAACAGCTGAGAGATATTCAGGTGTCGACATATAGACCGTTTGAAATTTCAAGATTGGGGCTCAAAATTCTATCAAGCAAGTAATTTTGGAAGATTTTTTAACCCTATTAAAAATTTCGGTAAATTTTATGGAAATTCTACCACATCGAGTTAATTTGAATTGATTCATTCAATATTTTTTTTCAAAATTTTAAACTATGATATGGGTTAATGTTTTCCCTCACTACTATAGTTTGATGAGTTAGGTTGTTTTTAATGGGGATGAGACGTCTCCTGCTTTCTCTTGGAGTAGAAGAACTATGTCTCTTACTAAGAGTGGAGATATCAACATTCTTCTAGAAGAAGAGAAGTGAGAAAAATTGTAGGCTTCACTTTCTCCTTCGCTTCTCATCCAAATAGAGGATGAGTAACTTAGGAGAATTAACAAGTCTCTTCACTGCTCTCCATCCAAACACAATCTTGATGTCCTGAGTGGTTTGAACTGTTGAGTTGGTTTGGACACCGATTCCATCCAAGAAAGGATAAAAACAAAAACTTAGTCAAATTAACCATATGGTCACTAACATTAGTCCCCTCATCTAGTAGATTGGTTTCTGATTTTGAATCACTTGGAGGCCAAAATTGCTTCAACATCTATGAGTTGTCGTTCCAGACTTATTCCGCAGCATGGCCTAAGACTTCAAGGATGTTTGAATTTTGAATCAAATGTACAAATCTCTAGTGATGTTTGAATTTTGAATCAAGGGTTTTCTTTGAATTAATGTGCAGGCTAATCAAAACCTACCATTTGCATATTGTTTTGATGAAGTGTAAGTACATATGCAAGCGTTAATAAAAGTGCAAAATATGAATCAATGTGCAAAAGAAAATGTAAAATGTTGAAAAATGTGTGGGACAAAATGCAAATGATGACATAGCATATTTTGATTGATTTGCACATTGCTTTTGAAAATGATGAAGAGAAAACTGTGTGTGCTTGCACGCGTGGAATCTAAACTCGTAAATTTCACATGAAACCTTGTACTTGACTCAACTTGAACAATAACTTGTGTCTTTTTCTATATTTTACTATATTATACTAAAAAGCCCTACTACATATACATGGATATGGGTAGGGGTGTAAACGGATCTGAATCTAGCCTGTCCAATTGTCTCTTAGTCTGCATCCGCTAAGGAAAGAGTCTGTAGCCATCCGGCCCACTAAAACCAATGTACATTTATAATTAGATATGACCCACCCAAATAGCTAATTGGATCATATGAAAGCCCATTAAGCGTCCATTTGTCAATCCAACAACCCCAATAGATGCTACCATTAGAACTTCAACCCCATATGTTCTTTTATTTTTTTGGTAGAGAACCCCATATATGTTTCACCCTTATGTTGATCCAACCCATATTGGACAAGTAGTTTCATGGCTGTACAGTGAGTTGGTGTTCTAAAAGAGTTGACATGTTGCAGGAGACTTGGGTTGGAATACATTGATCTTTATCTCATTCACTGGCCTGTGAGCTTAAAGCCAGGCGAAAAGAAGTTCCCATTCGACAAAGAAGACCTTCTTCCCATGGATTACAGAGGGGTTTGGGAGGCCATGGAGGATTGCCAGAGGCTTGGTTTGGCAAAGTCGATCGGAGTGAGCAATTTCACATGCAAGAAACTCTCACATCTCCTCACCTTTGCCAAAATACCACCAGAAGTGAATCAGGTACTATGGAGATATGTTGTATGTTGGAAATAATAATAATAATAATATCTCATTAATATCTAAAATGGCACTCCATATTCAGTGCTCTTATGTGAATATTTTGAATATATCACCTACATATTAGTAATATTAGACTAAAATATAAACTGATATGTTCAAAATATCAATCAATATATATTATTCTTATAGATGGGGCATAGACATATAGATGTTGATGATAATGATGATAATAACGTATCTCCCTTTTCGCCAACAAATATTTCAATATTGGCCAGTCTGAGACCTTTTAATTACATCTGTTGTCTAGGCCATGATAAAATAGGGGTGAACTCTTAAGCTGAGTGAGTCGGGTTAGATTTACAAGACATTACCTTCATAATGATATTATTATTAAGAAATTTTATACTTATTAAAAAGTTGATGATGGCGGTGGTGGTGGTAGTGATGACAACGACAACGATGATGATGATGTCGCCTTTCAGGTAGAAATGAATGTGGCGTGGCAGCAGAAAAAGCTAAGAGACTTTTGCAAGGAGCAAGGGATTGTTTTGAGTGCTTGGTCTCCTCTTGGAGCACCAGGATCTTGGAGGGGAGGGACTACAGTTATGGAAAACACCACATTGAAAGAAATTGCAATTGCTAAAGGGAAGACTGTCCCTCAGGTAAAATGTTTTATTTTTCATATTAACAAATTAAAATTTTACTTTACAATTTTGAAATTCATATTCAATTCAATTCAACTAAAAATTACTTCAAATCAATTAACTCAGTGAATCTTTTTAAGAATTCAATGAGTCCTACTAACTCAATATACTTGATACCCAATTAATTGTCAATTTGAGTTATTTCAAAAGGCACTGCTAACTCAAAAGGTCACTTGTTCCAAAACTCTAATATGATGCAATATAGTCAATTTTAATTTCAATAATATGTATCAATCTATTGAGTGTAATAATTATACTATATTAAGTTATAATTCATTAAAAAACAAAATATACACTTAAGAATAAAATATGTCACCTTTGATGGCTTTACTATTTTGATTTTTTTTTTCTTTACGTGTTGTTCAACAGCTATCTATTTACATCTATTCTTTACTTCTATTTCATGTCTCTCATAAAATAGGTGTTTAAGTTGAGCTGTCCAGATTCGCCAATATACATTAGATTATTGCATTAATTTTTAGAAATATTGAGTAATTGATTGTTCAAGAAAATATAAATTATATTTAAATTTATAATTAAAGTAGTTGCTCGTCAAGTTGATCCATACCAACTCAAATGACTCATATTTTTATAAAAATGAATAGTACTGAGCCACTAAGCTTATAACTCTTGCTAAAACCATGCAAAGAGTAGCATTGGACTTATAGCTGCGTTTGGATGAGGGGTGAAAACAAGGATAACCCTTGTTTATTTTCGTTTAGTAACAAAGAGAAGGGGCAAGAAATCCCAAGTTTCTTCAGCACAAGTTTCTCCTTCACAAATTTGAAGATCCCTTCACTAATGGGTAATCACTTTACCTCTCTCCCTTAAAGTAAGTTTTTTTTCCTTTATACTTTTTTTCCACTGTAATTACCAAACAAGAGAAAAAAAACCATGTGCGCCTAAAGCCCCTACAAAACCCTGCATAAGGAAACCCTTGTTAGAAATATATAATCGAAGCACAATAATATAAATCAAAACACCACAATAACTTGGACACGGGATTTATGTGGTTTAGCAAATTCTTACCTACGTCTACAGAGCATGAATCTTATTAAGAGAGAAAAATGAGAGAATACAACATAAATTTTGAGTTTGAAACCCAAACCCGAGCAGAAGGACCAGGCCCTTGTACAGTTCTCTCTCCCTGCTGTGTCCGTCTCTCTGTTCTTCAGTGTCCCTGTTGTTGTTCTGCTGTGTTGCACACTAAACCCTGAGCCACACAGCAAACTAACAACCCTTGCAAAATTTCTCTCTCATCCAAAGGCAGTCATATGTACATGAGGTTGAGGACTCAAAAGGAAAAGTCGAAAATCTTCCATATTGTTGTAGTGATTAACAAAATGAAGGTCCAGGTTGCTCTAAGGTGGCTTTACCAGGTAGGAGTAAGTGTAATAGTGAAAAGCTTCAACAAGGAGAGGATGAAGGAGAACCTTCAAATCTTTGATTGGGAGTTGAATGAGGAAGAGTTGCAGCAGATCAGTCAAATTCCACAGTGTAGAGGATTTCCAGGAGACTTCTTCATATCAGCAAATGGGCCTTTCAAGTCACCAGAGGAGCTTTGGGATGAAGATTCAAAACTTTCTTTCTTCTTAATTAACCTTTATTGATATTAATATATTATAGCTTCTTCTTACCTTCAACTATATGTGAATGCGATTTTTAGTACTGCACAATCAAGTCACGGAAGAGTATTCTACAATTTAAATGAAAATAAAATAAAAAATTGTAAATAATACTTGTTCTATTTTCTTTTCAAGTGGTTAGATATAGCATATTATAGTTTATAGAGCATATTCTCTCCCTAGTCTCTACTCAAAAAGGTTGAAGTGATGGTCAGGAATTTTGAAAATGGGAGTTCTGAGTTTGATTCTCATTCCACCCTAAAGGATCATTCTCTGTAGAGTTACTCGGTGTGTGGGTACGGTGGATTGTACATCCTTCAAGGATTATAAGAGACTTGGACACCTTGGTGGTTAAATTTTTTTAGTGATTTTGACACTATTAGGTTGATATTTGCTTACTTAGATTAAAAGTTGGCGGGTTTGTGTTGGTTTATTGGATACTAAAATGAGGTATGGACCAAATATATGAATTAGGGCAGTTTAATTATGAGTTGAAATAGACCTAATTAACCTGTTTAAGATGATCTAGTCAGGCCTAATCTATAAAATAAATGGAACATGTGATAAATAAGTTAATTGACCCATTTAAGATTGATTAAGATAAATCAACCCATCTAATAAATAAATCAGGTCAAGTAGATTTAGTTTAGACCTTTAAATTTTTATGGGTTGGACAAACTAAATGAGTCAGGGAGGGTACAACTCAATCAACTAACTTGATTATTCTTAATCTTTTTTAGTATAATAATGATATTTAAATTTCCTGCTAGATTGAAATCTTGAGTTGAAATTTTAGTCATCAACCATTTTGGCTGGCAAATAATTTAAATAAATTGCACCAAATTTTACTCAATGGACTTGTCAGAATTTTTTTGCATACTTCATCAGCATACTTACCCTGTAACTTTACAATTTTAAAAAATTTGAATATCAATTTATTCTATTAGACAGTTTTATTACTCAAAGATTTTGGTCAAAATTTTAGATTTTAGTTATGTCTTTTTACTATTTACACAATCTTTTAGAAAGGTTAGTCTCCAAGAAATTAAGTTGTTAAAAACACATGTAACACAAAAATAAGAAATTCTTAAAGTTTTCACAAAAAAATCAGAATTTTAAACAAATTAGTGCAAACTAATCCAACATTAATTGTATGATGACTTAGTTTTAGAATGGCAAATAGCCTCTTTACATTCGATACGTGCATTCTTCCAGCCGATGTATTGTGTATCGGTTGAATTTTTTAACTAATTATTAATATTTTAAAATAGAAAACTTAATATAAAATTTTGTGAATTAAAGGAAAACTATTCTCTATAATTTTTTTGACTAATATTACTCGTGAAGATTATATTTCGTACTAGTTATTATAAAATGGATGGATTTTGACATTATTAAAAATAGCCATCAGCTAACTCGACAAAGTTGTGTTACCAAGTTGTTAAGTTGGTAAATCTCTTTAGGCTAGCGACCCTTCCACGGGTGCTTTGTGTATACAGACACGAGTTTTACCGTAATGTTCATTTTGTCTTTCACCTATCATACCGAAAATGTAAAAGTTTGAAATGTCAGAAATTGACTCACCAATCGGATCCCTTACTAGTTTTTGGAGAGCCAATTTACTGTTCACGGGTGATTCAAAGAGCCAATTTTACTGTTCATGGATGATTCGGCGAGCCGATTTTGCTGTTCACATAAATCAACTCACCAACCTAATCACTTGTGAACATCTTGGCGAGCTGATTTCTGACATTTCTACTGTTTTACATTTTCAGTACAGCATGTGAGGGCAAAATGGGCATCACGGTAAAACCCATGTCTGTATACACAAAGTGCTCGCGGGAGGATCAGTGGCCGTATCTTTACTCTATCTTTATATAAAGAGACATTTTAAGGTGATAGTCAAATAAATCTTTTAGCATTTTCTCATTAACAATGATTATAGTTTTTCCATGTTAAAAAGAAAAAAAAAAAGGAAAAATTCATTGAAAAGCGAAAAATAGAAAAAAAAAATAGATTTTAAGATGTAATTTAATGAGGTGATGGACTTGATTCAACTTTATAATATAATTATAAAAAATAGAAGAAACTTATGTAAAAAATAATAAAAATAGTAAAAAGAGATTTTATAATTAAATTTGATGAATTTAAAAGATATGGTCGAAATTTTTAACATTAATATCTAAAGATAAAAAAATTGTCCAAAATCTTATAATCTGAAACATGGTCTCGGTGTCGGTCGAGAAATTTCTCTCTTATTTTTTTTTAATCAAAATCATCGTCATTGGATCATATCGGTAATATATATCAGATATCGCCCAATATCGATAAATATCGGCTGATACGATACGTATAGACCGATATTTTTTCTCTGATCTGAAGAAAGTTTATTCCATACAGATTTTTCATCTATCATCCTCCATGCACTATTAAAAACAGATCTTGAGTTCTTCACTTGTATGGATTTGGCAAATCCAACCCCTTCTTAAAACCAATCTAGATTTAGAGTTTTGGACAAAGGTGGTCGAGTTGGATCAGACCCGTTTATTCCTCTACTTGCAAAATGTATACACAGGATTGGGGCTGGATGTTTGGTTTGAAATGTTCCTTTGTATCAATGGGCCATACAGTTATGAACTTATGGTTATTATTTTAAATTAAATGGCTACGAATATTTAATGAAATATATTTTTTAATTAGATTAGCTGATCTACAATATTCCATCTATCTTGATAGGAAACAAAATCAATTTAAATAACATATATTGTTTGTTAAGATCGTATGTAAAATAAGTAATTGTTATTATTATAAAATATTAAATCTACATTCACTAATTAAATATGAAAAGAAATTGAGACCTCCACTTCTCTTAAAGTACAAAAGTGTTCTTGATACACTTAAGTTTTCCCAAGCTACGAGCATCGAGTTAGCATGCTACTTATATGAAGAAACTCTAGTTCTTAAGTCAAATGATTACCAATTGAGTTATTTCATGTGGAGTTTACTTTTACTATCTATATTTTCAAAGTAGCTGTGCTAATTTAGGACAACGGTGAACTAGATATGGGTATTAAAAATCTGTATGTATCGTCCGATATTTAGGTCACTGGTTGAAAGTGTTTGTGCTCTATCTTATAATAAAGTTAATATAATAAATAGATTTAATATTTATAAACTATGAGATTATCTGCTCTATTAGTTCTTCCTAATTTTTAGTCATTAATACAGTTAAATGAATTTATTTTTTCTGAATTGAATTTTAAGTTAAAAGACAAATTAATATATGAGACAATTAAATTGATCATTAGACGAACCACACTTCAATATGTTAACCATGTAACTTTAAAATCATAATTTAATTATCATTGATTTACTTTATCAATTTAAAAAATTAAATAAAAATTTCACAAAATTTTCCCATCCACATTGTTCTACACAATTCATTCAAATTTTAAATATATGAAAAGTCTAAATCTAGTAAGACTTATTAAAAATGTCTAACTCAGAGTTATCACAAATTAAAAATCGTGGGTTGTGACGTCGAAACGGATATTACTGATCACAACTTAACTTTTGAGGTGTAATCACAGCCATTCATTCCAAGCAACGATTCAAACACTTCACTAACTCACTCCCTCGTATGTATAAAACACGGAAAGCACTTTCCTCATTTTGCATCAGGAGGATTCCAGAAAGTAAAATGGGAGAAGGAATTCCACAAGTGGTGCTGAATTCTGGTAAGAAGATTCCAGTGGTCGGGTTGGGAACGGCGACGGCACCTCTTCCCGACGACTTTCTCAAGTCTGCCTTGGTCACGGCCATGGAGGTTGGCTACAGCCACTTTGACACCGCATCCTTGTATGGAACGGAGACAGCCCTCGGAAAAGCCATAGTGGAAGCGCTTGAAAGAGGCATCGTCGACAGCCGAGAGGATCTCTTCATCACCTCCAAGCTCTGGTCCACCGACGCCCACCCTGACAGGGTCCTTCCAGCCCTCAAACAAACGCTCCAGTAAATCACTTCTCTTCTCTTCTCTTCTCTTCTCTTCTTTCATCTCATTTTCCTTCCTTTCTTCAACTCTGCCATTCAGCTACTGTGGTTTGTGATTTTTTCCAGTCTGATTTCCAGTAAAAAATTCAGTGAAATTTATTGACTTTTTTAATTTAAAATTCTACCAAATCGAGTTAATTTGAATTGATTCATTGAAATTTTTTTCTTCAAAATTTTAAACTATGTTCATCCAAACACAACCTTGATGTCCTGAGTGGATTAAACTGTTGAGTTAGTTGGACACCAATTCCATCGTCCAAGAAAGGGGAAAAAAAAAAAAAAACAAAAACTTAGACAAATTAACCATCTTGCCACTAACATTACCCCCCTCATCTAGTAGACTGGTTTCTGATTTTAAATCACATGGACTCCAAAATTGCTTCAGTATCTATGAGTTGGACTTCCAGACTTAGAGCATCTCCAATGGGTGCTCTAAATTTTCATTTGGAGAATGGCCCAACAAACACAAATCCAACCAGATGCTCTTATCTCTAAAAGTCTAGAGATTTGGAGTTTTTGTGAATAGTATATCTCCAAATTGGGAGGTCTCCAAAAAAAAATTAAAACACTATTCATGTGGGACCCATTTACTATTCATCTACTATTTATTATTTTAAGCCAAAACAATTCACTAATAATGTATTATTAAATATTTTAATCATGTTTTAATAAATATTTAATTTTTAAATTAATTCATTAATAACTTCTTTTTAGTTTACTTTTATCATTTATTTATTTTGAGATAATTTTTTACAAATAAAAAAATTGATCAACTAAAAACCAGTTGTCTCCAATAACAATTAAAGTTATAGAATCCAATAAAAAACGAAAAATAAAATTTCAACTTAAGCAATAACAAAAAGATTACATGAGAAATGACATTTGTGGATTACTAGTGTTTGTAATTTTAATTTCTTAGGTCTTGGCTAATGTATCTTTTATTAGTTTCTTTATGTATTTTTATTTATTTTTAATGAATTTCATTAGTTTGTAATGGGCTTTTATTTATTTTCTTACTGAATTTTAATTTGTAATTTCATGGGTATATTATTTAGTTTTAAAGAAGTGTTAAATAATTTAATTTTGATAAATATATGATGTCATAAGTACATTAAGAAAAAAAAATGGGAGCACAATATGTGATTTTTCATTTTTTTTTAAATAAAAGAATTAAGGATTTGGAGAATGAATAGTGAATTTGGAGATTTGTATGGTTGGAGTAGCAATGTGGGAAAGTGGGACCATGAACCTCCAAATATAGAGAAGATGCCAATTTGAAGTCAAATTTGGAGACTCTCCATTGGAGATGCTCTTATTCTGCGACACAATCTAAGACTTAATCCATGGCATGGGCATATAAGGATTTCTATGTGCATCCAAAAGTACATATCACTATTGATGTTTGAATCTAGGGTTTTCTTTGAATTAATGTGTAGGATAATCAAAACCTACCTTGTCATCATCTGCATATTGTTTTGATTGAGTGTAAAGTAATGTGAAAGGAAAATTCAAACATATGCAAGCGTTAACAGAAGTGCAAAACAAAAATCAATGTGCAAAAGAAAATGCAGAATGTTGAAAAATGTGTGGGACAAAATGAGAATTAGGCATGTTTTTGATTGATTTGCACATTGCTTTAGAAAATGATGAAGGGAAAACTCCGTGTGCTTGCACTCTTGGAATCTAAACTCTTAAATTTCATATGGAACCTTTTAATTGGCTCTCTATTATAGCAATATCGTAAATATGGTGTAGTAAGAGAAGCCCTCATAATGTATTGGGTTATTGAGTGAGTATAGGTGTGTAAAATTGTAACTTGATGTGCTGAAAAACATTTAGTTCTTTGTAAGAGAAAACCGTGGTTCTTTGTAAAGTTTCTCTCGGGCTGGGTCAAGGACTTTAAATGGCTCCCTACCTGTAACCTATGTTGAATATGATTTTGTACGAACTGGGATTCCCTATATTAGGGCATATGGCTTCACTGTGATATTAATATCACATCAACAATGGTGTCCCATCCAAAGATTCAAAACTTGCTGACAGATTGAGTATCAGATAATGTGCATCATTTTTTTGCAAATTGATGCTGGTCAAGAGTATTAGTTGAATTGGTCGGCCTGTATCAGTGTAGTATGCATATGAAAACCGGTCATCAAAAAATATGCATATGAAAACCAACATGCCTAATTCTCATTGTGTTGATCCAACCTAACATGCTAGACCACAATTGGAATAGATAGAAGGTAGGTCATAGTCTGAGAAACAAAACAAATGACAATCAAAATAAACTTCTCTGACACGATCATCACAAATATCAACTGATATTTATGGCTATGTACCAATTATTATTATTATTATTATTATTATTATTATTAGTTTTATGGCTATGAGGTGGTGGTCTAATGCAGGAGACTTGAGTTGGAATACATTGATCTCTATCTCATTCACTGGCCCATGAGCTCAAAGCCAAGTGAAGAAAAGAAGTTCCCCTTGGACAAAGAAGACCTTCTTCCCTTGGACTACAACGGGGTTTGGGAAGCCATGGAAGAGTGCCAAAGGCTTGGCTTGGCTAAGTCCATTGGGGTTAGCAATTTCTCATGCAAGAAACTCTCACATCTTCTGTCCATTGCCAAAATACCACCAGCAGTTAATCAGGTATCATGGTGATGCACCAACTAATCGGGTCTTCTGTCTAGACCATGATGAATTGGATTCTAGGGTGGACTCTTAACCCGAGTTGGTTGGGTCAGTTGTGACTTTAGACCCAACTCCACACCATAAAATGTAGAACACAATGGAATCTATGCTTCTCTATTTTACATTTCTTGTTATGGCACTCTATAGACTTTCATGAAGTTAAACATTTTGCATTAATGAGAGGCTTTTGATTTATCATTTTTACATAGAGAGACTATCTTTTGGAAAGTGATAGGGAAACTGGTGTTTTTTATAACAAAGGACACCAAACTTGTCTTGTTGTCCACTTATTATCATCTAAGTGGTGGAAAGATAAACCAGTATCCCTTATTATAAAAAACACCAGTATTCCTATCAATTTCCCTTACTTTTTAAGCACATTTCACTATTATAAGCAGTGGAAAATACAAGAGTCCCTCTTTTTATCAAAATTGATTGTCTCTCAATAACTACCTAGAGTAAAAACTCTCCGAGCTTTTTACAGAGGATTTAGATTTATCTGGTTCCTCCATCTAGAGAACTACATGTCAACACACTGTTATATGATACAAAGAAATTGTATGCCCAACCCGGTCAAGCTTCGCCTGCCGTGGATTGATACCAACCTATTGAGTTTAGATCAGGCTTACCGAAAGTGGTCCATTCACTCTAAGATGATGATGTTGTAATGGTCTCTCAGGTCGAAATGAATGTAGCTTGGCAGCAAAGGAAGCTGAGAGACTTCTGCAAGGAGCAAGGGATTCTTTTGAGTGCATGGTCTCCTCTTGGGGGATATGGAGCTCCATGGGGATGGACCACAGTTATGGAGAGTCCCATATTGAAAGAAATTGCAATCTCTAAAGGGAAGACCGTCCCTCAGGTAAAATGTGCTTCTTTTGAACCCATGATTTAGAATTAATACTTTAAAACTTGAAATTCGTATTCAACCATCCTCTAGGTTGCTTAACAAAATGATGGTCCAGGTTGCTCTTAGGTGGCTTTACCAGCAAGGCGTGTGTATAATAGTGAAGAGCTTCAACAAAGAGAAGATGAAGGAGAACCTTCAAATCTTTGATTGGGAGCTAAGTGAAGATGACTTGCACCAAATCAGTCAGATTCCACAATGTAGGGGAATGTCAGCAGAGTTTCTGATATCTGCAGATGGGCCTTTCAAGACATTGCAAGAGCTTTGGGATGAAGAATAATAATTAGTATTAACTGATATAGTTGACTTGTGTTTGTGTCGTAGTCTTAGTTGGCTGTGTTTGTATTTTAGTGTCCAAGTTGACTTATGTTTGTATTCTAGAGTCCTAGCTGACTTGTCTTTGTATTCTACTTGTAATTCCTAAATCACGGGACTCTTATTCTTATATGTTTGGTTATTAATGAGAAGGGCAGTGAGTCAATTTTCCTAAATTTTACAATTAGATCTCAGTTTCAACTTTTTTCCGAACTTACATTGATTCACCGTGTTTGCAAATGGCTTCATATATCAGTGGAGATTCCAATGCGAGGCGAGGATACTGCCATAATAATAATAAAAGAAAATCATAATATTCCTAAACAAAATATATCAACATTGTATGTTTATGTCTTCGACTATAGATTGTCTTATGATCATATATAGTTCGTGCAAACTTTCGAGTAAATTGTAAATTCGCTAGCATTATGCCTTACTACCATATCAAATGGTCAGGAGCTTCCTACCACTGAAAATGAAAATAAAAGAAGATAAAATGGTGAATACTATTTTTTTTATTAGAATTTTTGTATGGAAAACCGTAGGATAGCCAGCGTAAAATCTACATGGGTGAGTCCATTACTTCTAGGGCACATCAAGATTAGACTATAGGAGTATGAATTTGCAATTTCTTGTTTCTTCAAATGAGAGGTAACTAATTGAACTACATCATGTACAATAGCTTATAAATTATAACCCTTTTAGCGCACTCTCATTTTAGGTTGGCCAGGCCAACTTTCCTAATTAGGTAGGTATGGCCTATTACATTTGATATTAAAGGCAAGGCAAGCATGGCCTTGTCGTGTATCAACATCCTCCTGGACCGGGAGAGAGAGATTCTAAGCATCAACCTTCAGCCATCCTCTTGGTGATCATACCTCTCTCACATTTAAATTTGAATCCAAATCAAGATTTGATCCACATTGTTCTACACAATTCATTCAAATTTTAAATATATGAAAAGTCTAAATCTAGTAAGACTTATTAAAAAGTGGCTAACTCAGAGTTATCACAAATTAAAAATCTTGGGTTGTGACGTCGAAACGGATATTACTGATCACAACTTAACTTTTGAGGTGTAATCACAGCCATTCATTCCAAGCAATGATTCAAACACTTCACCGACTCACTGCCTCGTATGTATAAAAGACGCAAAGCACTTTCCTCATTTCGCATCAGGAGGATTACAGAAAGGAAAATGGGAGACGGAATTCCACAAGTGTTGCTGAATTCTGGTAAGAAGATTCCAGTGGTCGGGTTGGGAACGGCGACGCCATCTCTTCCCGACGACTTTCTCAAGTCTGCCTTGGTCACGGCCATGGAGGTTGGCTACAGCCACTTTGACACCGCATCCTTGTATGGAACGGAGACAGCCCTCGGAAAAGCCATAGTGGAAGCGCTTGAAAGAGGCATCGTCGACAGCCGAGAGGATCTTTTCATCACCTCCAAGTTCTGGTCCACCGACGCCCACCCTGACAGGGTTCTTCCAGCCCTCAAACAAACGCTCCAGTACCTGAATTTTAACCCCTGGTTGTGAGTACCTGAATTTTCTATAAAAAGTAGGCAGCTGGAATTGTGGAAATATTCCACTGGTTCGAAAAAAAAACGGTCTCATAACTCATGACCCCGGTTCGGAAAAAAAAAACGGTCTTATAACTGATGACTTCTTTAAGTGAGGATGTTTCGTCTACAAATACTAACGTACCTTTGGTCGAGTCGAGTCGAGTCGAGTCAATCGTTGAAAACATGGGAGAAGCGGAAATTCCAGAAGCCGCCCTTAGTTCGGGAAAGAAGATGCCGATGATAGGAATGGGAACGGCGACCACTCCTCTCTCCGCCGAGCTCGTCACGTCCGCCCTCGTCTCGGCCATGGAGATCGGCTACAGACACTTCGACACCGCCTCCCTGTATGGCAGCGAGCCTCACCTCGGAAAAGCCATTGCGGAAGCGCTGGAAAGAGGGATCGTCAAGAGGCGAGAGGATCTCTTCATCACCTCCAAGCTCTGGATCACTGATGCTCACCATGACACAGTCCTCCCAGCCCTCAAACAAACGCTCCAGTAATTCACTATTCATCTTTCCTGTTTCATTTCATCTCGCCTCATTTCATTTTTTTTTTTCAGGCCATACAGAGACAGACAGACAACAATCTTTCCTTCATCTTCCTCTTATTGCTATCTAGTCACATGTTATGACTTCTGTAAGTCGATGTTGGAATTGTGGGTGGTTTCATTTCTGCTGATGGAAGGCCCAAATCGATCACAAATTCACAACCAGTTTTGAACTTGTGATTGATTTGAAGGCCTTTGGGTAAGGGAAAAGGATGCATAGCAAAAAGAAAAGGGAAAAAAGAGGGTAAAAAAAAAACCCAAAATTAACCTTGCCGTTGAAACCAGTTGAACCGGAACCAATCTCCTAATACATTTCAATTCATTCAAAGAACTATTATTTATTTATTTATTTTATACTTTTTTTTATCTTTCACCAATTTCTTTTAATACTCAATGGGATAGGAGTGATGGCCTGAACCTCTCTACCAAGTAGGGTCTTGAGTTCGATTGCCCGCTCCACCCTTATGAGTCACTCCGGTCGAGTTATTGGGTAGTGTGGATAAGAGGCTTATATATTTGAGATGTCTCAAATATTAGTAAATAGCTTTAAGAGCCTCGATACTTTGGTTGAAAAAATAATAATACGATTTTTAATTTTTTATATTTTTATAATTTATTTTTTTATTATATTATTTGATATTATTTGATATTATAGTAATCACATATTAAAATAATTTGCGTATAATTAAATCAAATTATAATAAAAAAATAAGTTTTTAAAACACAGTTGACCTATCACTTTATCTGTATCTTCTCTGCCATGTGGAGGTACATGCACCCACAGCTTTTGAAAACGAATTATCTTGCTCTGGCGGTATGCATTTCTTTTTTTCTTTTCGTTTTTTAAGTCTTACAAATAATTTTATTTAAATTGCATTTATCAGATCTATTCAAGTATAAAAAATTATTTTCAAACTTTATTTTTAAAATTTCCTTTCATTTGTTTTATATAAAACTACGAAAATGAATTGTTAGATCAGGGCAAAGATTTCAAAGTCTCTCTTAAGTTAAAAATTAATAGATTATAAAAATTAAAGTATGTCATGATCAGAATTACTAATTCTATTTTCCAATAAAGATCTTTATTCATGTAATTTTATACACATCTTACTTCAGATTTTGGGTCTTTTGCCAGATCCATGGACTAAAACATACATCTATAGTCAACTCCAGTCTGGTTACATCCCTAACTCCATCAATTATCATGAACTCGCCTCTCTCCACATAGATCCATTTATCTATCTGAATTGTTGATTGCATAGATTTTAAGCATAAGATTTAAATAAACTTTCTATAAAAATCATATCATATTATAAAGATTCAAGTCATAAATTCATTAAATTGTAAGATTCCTTCAACTACAGAAGGTGCTGGCAAATCTCTTGTTCAGAATTCATGGGTATGTATGCTTTGTGCTGGTGTTCTTCAAGTTTTGGGTCTGGTGCAGGAAACTTGAGTTGGAGAACATTGATCTCTATCTCATTCACTGGCCCCTGAGTTTGAAATCAAGTGAAAGTAAGTACCCTTTCAATAAAGAGGACATTCTTCCCATTGATTATAACAAAGTTTGGGAAGCCATGGAAGAGTGCCAGAAGCTTGGCCTCACTAAGTCGATTGGAGTGAGCAATTTCTCATGCAAGAAGCTCTCACAACTGCTAGCAATTGCAAAAATACCACCGGCAGTGAATCAGGTATAATTATCGGCTCTATCCGTTGAAAAAGGATGGATCATGGCCCTTTGAAACTATGAAACTATCCATGTTGGGAAACCTTGGAGTTTTCAGTGTTTTCCCTGTTATATATAAGAATCATAGGTTAACTCAAAACTGTAAAACAAACCTAACCCTAACAAGAGTGACCCCAAATTGGACTCTTAATCTAAGTGAGACTTCTCTGTCTTAACATTCCCTTTGCATGGATGGCTAAATATCATTCTGATTAGAGAGTTCTGATTGGAGTATTTTATCCCTTTGATTAAAATCATTACAATTCAATTTTTGCACATGAAATTGAGCCACTCTCCTGGTGAGATTTGATCAACTGGTTGCATCCATTGTTTTTGTTCTCACCACATGGGAGGTTGACATCCATTGTTTGCATCCATGGAAATTGGGTTGATAGGCCAATAAAAAGAAAGGGGAGAAAGGCGGCTCCTCCTTCAGCTTACATCGTACCCTACCTTGAGCCTTGTTCTATCAGCTAGTACTTAGGTGGACCTATTCCGGTCCGAAAGACCTTCGACTATAATGATGGGGATTTGATCCTTCAGGTGGAAATGAATTTAGCATGGCAACAGAGGAAGCTAAGGGACTTCTGCAAGGAGCAAGGAGTTCAACTGAGTGCATGGTCTCCTCTAGGAGCATATGGAACTCCATGGGGATCTACTGCAATCATGGAGAACCCTATACTGAAAGAAATTGCAACTGCTAAAGGGAAGACTGTTGCTCAGGTAAGAAGCTCTCTTCTAGGAAAACTAGAGTTAAAGATATTTTCTTAGGACATTTTCCCTTGTAGCACAGTTTAATGGTGCTCATTGTTGCAAAATAGAGTTCTATGGTTGCTTGGATGTGGTAGGGGAAAAATGGTTTTCCCGCTTAGAGAAACACAATTGACCATTTCATGGTTATTCATTTTAAGTTTCAGAAGATTTGCATGTGAAAATTTATCCAACTCAGTTGATGGGCATGCTGAAAATGGGTTCTCTCAAGGTCAATTGGGTTTAATGAGTGATCCACCAACCTGTTGGGGAGCAATGCTGAACTCTTTTTCCTCTTTGTGAGTTACTTAAAATTGCTTCCCAACACAACCTGCAGACATGCAAGTTGGGTCCTGCCTAAGAACATCCAGGCCTGGCCAACTGGGCAGGCCCAGGATAACCCAGTTATGGCTAAACGGGCAGGACTGGACCACCTTGATTTTGTTAAACACATGAGTAGAAGCCATCCCTAAAAACCGGCTTGAAAGGAGAGGATACCCATGTGCTTATAAATCCAAAGACCCAAAGGTCCACTGGTGATATGGGACTTTGCTAATACTCCATCTCAGCGCCAGGGTTGGAGACCCTCGGCTCTCCCCCTCCATGTAGGGCTGGAGTTACGATCCCACCCATTCATGTGGTACTCCCGCTCTGATACCATGTTGTTATACACATGAGTAGAGCACATCCTTAAAATTCGGTTTGAAAGGAGAAGGTGCCCATGTGTTTATAAACCCAAAGATCCACTGGAGAATCTTGGGGATGTGGGACTTTGCTCATAAACAGATTTCAAGTTGATCTCAAGAGCCTGGTGAATGTATGTCTCCCTAGTCCCAACTACACTTCTACAAATACAGCGACCTCCCAATCTTCTTGCAGCACTTAACAAATGGAATAATGGATGTAAATCATTTTGCCATGGCCCAGGTTGCTCTAAGGTGGATATACCAGCAAGGGGTGAGTGTGATCGTGAAAAGCTTCAACAAGGATAGGATGAAGGAGAACCTGCAAATCTTTGATTGGGAGTTGAGTGAGGAAGACTTGCACCAAATCAGTCAGATTCCACAGCGCAAGGGGGTTACAGGAGAAGAGTTTGTTTTTCCAAATGGACCATTCAAGTCACTGGAGGAACTTTGGGATGGAGAGATATAGCATTCCTTCTTCTCCAAATAATATCATGTTAGGTATCACTAAATAAATTATTCCTAGAAAATTGCATGTTTGCTCACCTTGTAATGGTTGATTTGGTTAAGAATTGACAGGAAGAAATGTAATTTTACAAGCAATGCTACATTCCTATTGTATCTTGTCAAATTGAAGCACAGCTTCATCTACAAGTTGAAATTATAATAAACGATAGCATATTGTTGTGATGTAGAGAAACTACGGTTCAAACATTATAGTAAGAAAAATTAAATTAAATTAAATGACATACATACAACACAAGGTGAGATCAGAAATTGACATGATTCAATGTTGACACCTATGTCCATGGGAAAATGGGAAGATTGCTTTCATCAATCAAGGATAGAAGTTGATAATATGTGAAGCATAATTCTAAAAGGGTGAACCAAAAGAGATTAGAGTGATAATCGGAATGCGAGGCGGGAGTTCTAAGTTTGATTTCCTCTTCATCTTAAAGGGTCACTTCTTCTAGAGTTATCCAGTGTGTCAGTAGAAAAGTTAATATATCTCAAAGATTAGTGACCTCTTTAAGAGGTTTGAATTTGGTCTTAAAAAAATATACTCCTTCTATCCTATTTTAGTTGTCTCATTTGAAATATTTATATTTTTTAAGAAACTCTCTATATAAGGCTACCACTTATACTATTCTAATACAAATAAGACAACTATTGTGGAATAATTCTAAAATTCATATAGGACAACTAATTGAGGACATAGGGAGTATATATATATTTCCAAAAGGCTCATCCACTCTCCCTAATCACATTTTTTAAAAAAAATTGTTGAGATTATTGATTGCTAAAAAAAATATGAGAGCTTTTTTAATTTTTTTATAAAAAAGTTGTCAACTGATCCAAATTGAATTGCATGAGTCTAATATTAGTCGACTTTTTCTACTCCAGGCCATACATGAGCAAGTGACATAACTAGGTAAACAGTTGAATTCTTGGCAAGTGTGCCTTGGCAGGGAGAAGTTATCTTGCTGCTGAGATGGTAATGAGCATTATCACATATCTTGTTCTCTGAGATATTAATACTTAATAGAAGTGTTAACCGCGGGATATTTTTAAATTTTTGGATTTTTATCGAGAATTTAACAAGAAAATATCTCTAAAATATATTATTTAAAAGATAATAAAAATAAATATAAAAATTAAATAATGTAGCCGGAGTTTGAAATATAGATGATATTTCAAAAATAAAAAATATATATTTGGTACAAGTATTTTTAATGGGAATTTAACGATAAAATCTTGTGATTTTAACAAGAATTTATTGTTTTTCGCGATAAAAGCATGTTTTTAACGAGAATTTACCGTTAAAAAAATATTGAAGATGTTTGTTACATTGGTAATGATGATCCTTTCTAGAAGTGCAACTCGTGCAGTTGGAGTGGGTTAGGAGCTAGATCAAGTTCACTTTGTGTTAAATTCAGATAATTATCATTTTAATTAGTTATGATCTACTCATCACCTAATCAATTTTTAAAGTCCTTCTCACTTGTTTTATTTTGGCCAATTAATTTAAATTGAGTCAAGTCAAGTTTTAAACTATCTTATATTATAATAAAAAGGACAATTAGGCCAATTATGTGTGATTGGTGCCATATTTTAAGAATTTTCTATAGTTAAATCTACTTACTCAAATCATTTTACTACAACTCTTATAAAAACAACTTTGGCCTAAATTAATAATCTAAATATGTAAGATTAGTTTATTTTATTTTATATTTTTTTTGAAAACTCAAGGTTACGTAAAAATACAATTATTTCCAACCACTCAAAGATCAACTCAACTTAGCCCAAATTTAATTTGAGTTAAAATTTTGAGACTAAACTGCAACTTCATGTTTAAAATGGGTTAGTCATATTCGAGTTCAACCTTAATCCTTTACAAGTTTATAAAATTGAGTAGCTTTAGGCAGGTTACGTGATACCCCAACACTACCCAATTAGGTGTGGGATTTGTCCCACATCGACAGTTGGGTTGGGTGTAGGAGATTTATTTGAGGGAAACACCTCCCCCCCACCCCTCCTCTCTTCCCAAGTGAGGCATTTTGGGCCAGGGTCACGTGGGCCAGAGCTCAAAGCAAAATCACGTGTCATATCTTGTACAATTTTTTTTTATATATCGCGTGTCATATCTGGAACAGGTGGGTAGACAAATGTACTAGAATGATGTAAATCAAAAAAACCTTTTCCATCCAATTATCATAATTTTGTATAATGGGTCATGAAAATCACCCAATCAAAATTTGAAGACAAATGATAAGATGGGGGCGATTTTTATCAATTCACTTTCCTTGATAAATTTTTACATATTTCAACCAAGAATCAGCACTACTTAAATTTTTAATAAGGAATATCCTTGAGACGAGAGACTTTGACCTAGAGTTTTCATGTAAATTTGGCAGACTTTAAATGATGGGTCCCAAGGTTAGGCCTTATATGGGTTGAATAAGTAAAATTTGCATCTACTTCTACTTTGTATTGTTGGGTTCAAATTTATATCGTGTTGGATTTCTAAATCTTACTTGAAACTTGCATACCTTTAAATTGTTAGATTTGAATTCAAATTTAAATACTTTTAAAACTAAAGATATTTTAGATATTTATCAAAGTAAAAAGTTAATTAGATCACATTATTTGAAATTTAATCCGTAAAAGTACCCATTGATGTACCCTTCATAGGGTAGATCAATTGGTAACATTCCATTTGAAAAAAATGAGATGGTACGAGTTCGCCTCATAGTGTAACACGGTGGCTATCCTATACAAGTGTGGGATGTCATTCGAAGAGGAGGTTTAGTAGATCTGTGATAGAGGTCTCCTTCCGTCATTAAAAAAAAAGGTACCCATATTGAAATATTTACTCATTCAAGTATGACCATATAACACACTAAATGAAATGCATGCGAGAAAAAGGAAAACAATAATTGAAAAATAAATATCACCACATGGATTCATAATCTCTGTATATATTATTGTTCTTATCATATATTTGTACAGACAGACATACATGCATATATTGAGAGTTATCAATCAAGACCCAACTCTCAACAAATTTGGTGAGCACTTTTTTTTATAGAATTCACACTCACTACCACCCTACCTAAATCCTTGTATCCTTTAAAATTAAATCTTAGACTCAAATTAATTTTTGATTTGTTCTCATCTCTAAGAAATAACCTTTCCCATCAAACTCAATCTCAATAATAATAAAAAAAAAAATGCTCACCAAATTTGCTGATAATGATTCTCGATGGATAATTTTTTTTCTTTTAAATGCATTCAATTCTGAAGTTGAAAGGAAGGTGAAGAGGGAATGTTCAGCCTCTTGTTCTGATGATGGTGACAGTGCCACTTCCTTGGGTTTGAATTCTGGTTAGAGCTACCACAGCTTTGCCTGAGAGGCCTGGTCCATCAGCAGAAACATAAGGATGGCTTGCAAATTCTCCAACTGGGTGTCTAACTGGTCGAGTGGGACGCATTAGAATCCTCTCATTAATGTCATTTAGGGTCACATCTCCATCGACTCCACCGGGCTTCACCACTGCAAATGGGTAAGCCACTCTCTTTCCTCCTTTCTTCTTCCTCTTTGCACAACCACCTTCTGAACAATCATCAAAGCAAGTGGGCTCAAGTCAGAAAAAGAAGGAAGAAAAGTGACAAAAGTCATGGATAATTTCACGAGCGAGCTTTTGAAAGATTGCTTTATGTGACAAAGGTGACACTAGAGGATGTTAAACAAAAGATAAATATTGTGGAAATTAAATCATAAATTATAAAATCGTAAGATTTATAACTATTTTTTTAAAAAGATATTTAATATATAAATTAACATAAAATATATCTAAAATATAATAATAATATGAGCAATTCTCTAGTTTTCTTTCAATACTAAGTGAACATTATATAATTATTTTATTAGAATTCAAACTTCAATGCTCCAATTTTCAAAAGTATAAGACTAATATATAATTCAACTATATTGTGAAAAGTCAATAATGAACTAAAGAATTTTAAAAAATTGAAAGGTCTTAAATACCTATCAACTCAAGCCGTTAAAAGAGAATGTTTCATATTTCCACACTCCTACTAACTCCATAATTCTATTATTTATACGAGTCGTAAGATTTGTTAATAGATGTGAATCATTCTTCTTATTATATCGTATTAATTGTAAGATACCAAGTGTGTATCGTAAGATTTTAACAACAAAGATTATGATTAAGTGATTGGACATGGGTGGAAATCCCTTCACAGAATCTAAGTATGCATGTTTCGAGTGACCATCGTCATAATTCAAAACTCTCTAATTATTGTGAGATATCTCTATTCCATACATCAAATAGACATACGAAACTATCCACAAACCTTGTGTATCAAAATTAGCACCAAAAGTAAAAGAAAAAAAAAAAAAAGCAAAATCTGGTCTAACCCAGAAACTCAAGCCAACTTTGTGCCGATAAAAAAAATCTAAACTTTGTTAAAAAAAAAAAGAATACGACTTTGTAAAAGCCTCTGATTGGCCTAAAAGGTGACTTTTCTTACTTGTAATAGTGTTCACACCTCTCTTTTCTTCCTTGAATGAGAATAGTTGATACAATGAAAGGAGGAGTCTAAATGTGGGAAAAAAAAAAAAGAGAACTCACCTATTCACATCAATCTTATTTATTCTCAGAAGATAATTAATTATAGGGTTTAAAACATTTATACACAAGGAATACAGCTCAAAATTTAATAGAAAATTTATCTGTTGTGAACTAATTCATAAAATTTAATGTAAACTTTTTATTAATGTCTTTAGATAAGTATAAAACTTATGTGCTTTGTTGTTGTTTGCTCTTGGGTCTAATTATCTTATGCCTTTTTCTTCTTTTAATGAAATCTTTATTTTACCGTTAAAAAAAAATAAAAAATATATATAACTGAGATATTAGTTTTTAAATTTAAATAACAATTTAATTCAAAAATTATCTATAAAAGTTCATAGCAGACCAACTTGAACCGATTCACAATGTGTCTCTCAAAACCCAACACCACCCTGTCGTGGAAAGGAGGCTACTGGGAGACTGAATATGACAGAGAACCAAGTGCCAAAGTCCCTCCGGCAAGGGGTAGTATAGCTGGCAGAGCAAAATCAAAGCTAGTAATTACTTTGCTTTAACTAGGGTTGGCAGGCAGAGGGTATTGTATTTGAGTCATGTTCAACCTTAAAAGAGTTATTTTGTGTGAAATTTACTCAGTATATATAAATTAAGAGGTTTATATAAATTCTGAGAATTAGTCGAGTCAGAGGGTTGGACACTCATTAAAAAGAAAAATTACCTTTTATTTTATTAAAATTTATTATATTGGGAGTTTGGACCCTGTCTATGAAGGCTAGATGAGTACAGGGTTCACAAGAAAGTCTGACCTGATGATAATGGGTCCCTCGAAACAGAGGTTTCTTTTCCTTCACTCACTGAGCCTGAGCCTTTGTACGAGGAAGGCGATGGAAATGAAGATATTCGCTCTTTTTCTGAAGTCGTCGCTTCTTCTGGCTTCTTCTCCAGAGATTGTGTTGCTCCATTGTCCATGCTCTTCATGGAGGAGTTCAAAGCCAAATCTGTAATAAAAGTATGTTATTAGTGTAAATATTATCATTTTAAACTTGTTTACTTTATTTATTTATAGTTGATATTTATAAATAAATTCTAACAAATTAATTTGTATAGACCTCTGTCCATTTAATACCATGCTAAAGCAACTTACTTTAAACTGTTCTTATTTTTTCAAAAGGCCTGATTTGGTATGTTTATGTTATATACACCAATGTTCACTATATATAGTTATATACTTCTATCGCCATTGATGAGAGGGGCCCGAACTTCTCGAGGTAAGGCCCAAGAAGGTTCAGTACCTCAAACATGGGTAACTCAAATTGCCAGTGGGGCAGTAGAGTACAAGGAAAAGTGATATATACACAAAGCTTTAGTGTATGTGCTTCCCTGAAATCATATCTTTTTCTAGTCTAATTTGGAGACATTATAAATAAAATATGAAGATTTCAATCCCATCGACGCACATATAACTTCAGTTGTCAGTAGTGACTGGGTCTACTTAGGATTTGAAGTATTATGATACTCTAATCAATTCAACAAAAGGTTATATAGATTTTGTAGCACTTAAAATAGTAATTATACTTAATTAACATAATCTTCAACAGTATATAAAACTGAAAAATAATGTAATACTCAGCGTAGAAGACATTAAATATCTGTGTTAGCATTAGGTGTGCATTACCTGAAATAACAGAGGTACTTTCGCTCCAGCTACTACCATTTCCAAATGGGTCTCCATTGAAATTGCAGTTCCAATAATTCTGTCAACAAACGAGATGGAGAAATGAGTATTGCTCTCTGCAACTTAATTTTTTTTTTTTACCGAGGTGTTCATGGTTTAATAGAACACCCGATTGGTTTTCGAGATGTGTTTAAGTTTTCCTACTCACACATTGGATAAAACTATGAGGAGTGGCTTTATGGGGAGATGGGATTCAAATTCAGAACTCCCATTCTGTGTGATGGGTATCTAGCCTCAATTTTAACTCATAAGACTTCTATAAATTTCTTTCTAGACTAAGATACCTCTATAAAGATAGAATTTTAAGACCCACATGTCCATATTTGTTATTCTACGGTATTTAGGGGTCTAAATGTCTAATCTCTTATTTAATTTAATTTTGCAAAGAAAGAATGAAATTTGGTTCAGACTCAATAGGGTCAATACAGGTTAAGGTTTCAAGTCAAGCTTTTCAAAACTAATTGAAGTCTGTTTAAAGGGAAGAAAAGAATTTCAGATTTTGTTGAATTACTTGAATAAGATTGTCAGAATCTGTGGTGGTGGTCTGCTCATAGGGCAATCGTATCATTCTCTGCCGCTTACATCGTCCGTTCCATTCAGATATTGCATCTTGAAGATAACCAGTAGATGAGTTTGATGAGATGGGAGACTCCATGACTGCAGGAAGAGAGAAACAGAGTAAGAGAAAGAAAGATAAAGTCATAAAACAGAGAGAGCCGTCATACCGAAATGCAGAGGCATGTCTGCATTGAAAACTTCAAGGGTGTGGAAATCCCAAGCTAAGAGGGGGTAGACAGGGTCTAGACTGCTATCATTCTCCATCATCGACATGGAAGTAGCAGCTGAGGGGCGGAATGTTACAGAGAGTTCATGGAAATTGCAGACATCCGTAAATAAATAAATAAATCCACGAGTCAGACAATCGTTAAAAAAAAGAGATAAAAGTTGGGTGGCATTGCTTCTTTCTCGTGATTTTCGCTTAGGTGTTTTTTATTTATTCAGGAGGTTGGGTTCAGTAGTCCCACGGCCACCTAATAAAGCCCACCCAACGTATTTTTGTAGGGGTGAAATTTGGGTCCTTCTTTTAATTTGATGTGCATGATCTGATTTGAAAAATCAATGAGTTTGAGTTATGTGTTTGTATATTTCAAGTTGAGTTGGGTTGGAAAAAAAAGAATTCACATGAAATTTGGATCGGGTTGAATTAAGAAATTTAAAGTCAATCCGACTCAACCTAATATAATTTGACTAGATCGAAGTGTACCAAGTTATAAAACAGTAGTGAATAAAATTCAAACTCAGATCAGGTCAACTCTTGAGTCGAGTTGAGTTAAAAATTCGGATTGATTGAATTGAGTAATTCGGGTCAACAATTCGAATCGAATTAGATTGAGTTTTTTAAATTTTGATTCATTAATTTCTACAGTGAAAATAACTTTCATTTTAAAATTATTTTTACCATTGTCTCAACATTAAAGTTTCATCCATTTTCTTCTCTCAATTCAGATACAGCTTACAATATGTTTGAATAGGATGAAGGTATATGCGTGTAGATAGAAATTGGAATAGATTGTCTTGTACCTTAAAATAGAATATCTTAAATTTTAAAAAAATTGTTCAGTAGAAATTGTATTTCAAAATTTTCAACAAAGAATAGTAATATATAAAATTTCAACAAATTACATGAATGTAGTTCAAGTGATTGTCTCCTGTTTCAGAAAGTACGAAGTTGTGGGTTTGAGCCTCAATGACCTAATCTTGATATATCTTAAAGATAGTGAAGTCATCCGTAGAAAATGTAGTAGAACGTGTCTGAATTTCTATATAAATCTTAAAAGTATATATATATACGGTAAAAGTTGCATAACTAAACACTTTTCATGATATACTTAATCCGTTGGAGGACTACGTAATAGTCTAAGTCCACCTATGTGCAGATTCACACAGATCACTGCCATGTAATAAATGAAACATCCTTGGGTGGTTAAAATTGAATGAAACTGTGCCGGAATTCTGATAAAATGTAGTCCCGTTTTTCAGACTTTTAATATTTTAAAAAACATTTATAGGTTTACAATTTGTACAAAATAAAAGACATATATATATCCAAAGTTTCCGAGAAGTTTGTCATGAAATCATCAAAAATTGCTTGTGCTATACTAAATTGTCACTGTAGTTAAGAAGGAAATGGCAAGGCCCATTCTAATCACAAATTATTTTTAATCATGAACCAATTAAATAGATAATTCTTTTTTTTTAGCGGTAAAGATGAAATTTTATTAAAAGAAGGAAAAATACAATAAGAGGAAAAAGACAAGCCATATGTTTTGTTGAGATTTCTTAGAGCACATGATTAATTTTCAGGGTATATACAAATTTTCATACTGAGTAACTATATAGTGAATGGCTCTTTTAGATAGAATGAGAATCGAACTTAAAACTCTTGTTTTTTGAGATTAGTTCTTAGTCAGCGCTCTAACAGAACTATTGAGAAATGAGTAATAATTAAAAAATTGAGATAAACATTTAGAAAATAATAAAAACACTATTCTTTTTATTATAAGAATATGAGTGTATTTTTCTATTGTTTAAATTATGATAAATAGATCGGATTGGCTTCTTTCAGTATGCTTCGAACCAAATCTCCAAGGCCATGTGGGAGACCAACTAAAAACTTCTCCTTCCACGTTGCTCTTTGGGCATCAAGCATATGGAAGACTCGCTCCAAGAAGTTCTGTATGATTGATAGTCGTCTCTGAAAATTACTGTGCGGTGTTAGTGGTTAGAGACTTCGTAGGACGTCTTTGAAAAACATTTATTCTTAAATAATGATAAAATTAAGGAACTTTTCATATCATTCAAAAAAAATTAAGAAACTCTTTTTTCGTTCGAAAAGTTATCTTTAAATCGTTGAACTTTCATGCTCAACTAGTGAGAATTCGATAAACTTATTATATTATTATAATAAATATATTAATATCCAAATTTTCAATTATTTTAATATATTTTTTTAAAATTTTGATGTAGATAAATTGGAGTAATTGAAAGCTATGATGTTGCAAGACACGGAAAGAAGGAAAGAAGAAGACGTGCTCGACAAAATTCAAGTGCTTCTTCCTTCACTTTTACTTTTTCTTCCTCTGCAGAGGTGACCATCTAACAAACCGTTTGGCTTTTTCCAAGGACTCAGTTGACTTTCTATCCACCAACCAAACCACGTTGGGCCCCACATTTCTCTACCACGTAGAAACTTAGGCTCTGCATGACCTGATCGTGGGACCCACCTACATCTTTTCATTGTACAATTGTCTTGCGGGACCCATTTTGCCTTGACTCCTCCAACTCAGAAAGAGAGACCCTTTCGACATGAACAATTCCACTTCTGAGTTGCCTCTGTTTACTTTAATCGATGAATGGAAAAAGAAGAATTTCAAACGACAGCTTTCATGAAAGGTCAACCCAAGAGACTGAGTCAGATGGGTGAAGATATGTGTGGGTCTGCCCATGATTTTGATGCAACCGATGGTAATAATTGGTCAAGGTTCAGTGGAGATATCTTTTTAACAAATTTTCAAAATTAAGATTACGTATGATAATGAATTTTAAAATATTTTAACTGTATTAAACAAAAGTTAACCTTTCCTTTTAAAATTAATGTATCTAAGCGTCTCATATAATTAATTTTTTGAACATGTGCAAACAGGATCAGTCCTGAGCATAGGCGGAGGAGACTGCAGCTTAAGGCCTCCAGACAGAAAGAGCCTCACACACTTAAACTCTTTAATATATCAGTCATAAAGAGCCTTTAAAATCTCACTCTGTCTAGGCCCCTGAGATTTTAGAGATTCTCAAGACCCGCCCTATGTGTAAACCTCTGAATTTACACACACCGAATACACAATACAGACACTAAATTGAATCATTGCGGTGGAAAAAGCATGTGTGTGTTCGTAAGTGAAGTCCCTTTGTAGATAGATTGACTTTTGAACAAAAAATAGTTAGCTAGTCAGAGACAACCAATTATATAGTGAATATAGTTGAGAAAAAAATGTTAGCAGATTATATAAATGCAGAATACATTTCAATTGGAATAGTTTAATACTTTAAATATTATTTTCTGAGCTGACAACGTTCAAAAAATTTGAAAATCAAAATCAAAAGATTAAAGTTATTCAATTAAGAAAAGCTTTACCCACTCCTGTTTACATGAATGATTTCCAACATGATACCAGACAATACCTACTCGCATTTAAGACCGTTCACATGTGAGATCTCTTTTATAGAAAATTAGAAAATTTTCACATACTCTATCCTTTGTAAATTTTATCTGTACTCAATTTAAACTCATTTTAAGTCGATCTCACTATTAAATAAAGAAATTATTTAAAACTGATTCTATTTTGAACATTTTTTTTTACCCTTAAAAATTATAGTTTGTAGGTTTCATTGCAGCACAATTGTTAAAATTGAACTCACCATACAAATGTATGCGTGTGTGAAAATAAAGATTGGATTTCATTAATAATTGGGAAAAGATGTGTGCAGACACCTATTGTCCACCATTACAAGACAGTGATGAGACCCCCAACATGGATTTTTAATAAGGATCTCACCCACTTTTGGTGTTTTACAGTGTCCCAATAAAGTTGTGCCCTTCTAAAATATATTTTAGTAGTGTTACAATGGCTACAATGGTCGTACATGTGCACTATTCTGTAAATTGAGTCAAATCATTGTACACGATTTCGTGCGAACGGGACCATTTCTTTGTTAAATTAGGTGAAACCTCAACTGGTAATTTTCTGTATCAGGAAAGAGAGATGTATTGGATTTGAATTTCAATGACTTCACTTAGTATATTTTAAAGACAATGAATATCACCTGTGAAAATTTAATATTGAATTTCCTGCGATTTTAATGTATAAATTGGTGATTTAACAGTTAAAATCTGCAATTTAAATAATTCTCAATTTTGTTTGAAATTTTCATGGCATTTTTTGTCATATAATGTAATGAACATGCGGACTTGAAAACCCTATCAAATTCAAGTCACATCTACCAATACATGTATGATTTAGCCATAAAAATGACACTTAAAGTTGTAGGGTTATGTTTAAAATTTGAGTCCCATTTTAGATTTTGAAAAGTTAATTTAAGAAATAATTGATTTTTTTTTTGTCTATTTTATAAAATTATGTCATCCATGAAATCTTTTATCTATCTAACTCGGTAATATAAGGTAATTATATAATAAATGTACAATCTCCCTATTTAAAATTAGTACCCCAATCTCTATGTTGCTCTTTCATTACAATCATTGGTGCATGAATGCTTTTTAATGTCAAATTTGATATGGGAATTGGTACGAGATCTGTAAACGAATACATTTATCTTTCAAGTTATTCATATCATAAAAAATGAGGATTTGATTAGTGCAAAGAACTTAGGCCAAAATATCAAATCAAAGTAGATCATTTTTTTCTCATTCTTAAAGAAGTGCATATCTTACTCATATTTTTCATTTTATTATAATAAACTAAGATCAGTCATCTTAACACGGGCAAAATCTGTCAAGAGACATGGGATAAAGTGAAATTCTCATTTTATATTTACCGGTGTACTGCTCATCAAGTATTGATGTACCGATAATACGCCGTTCTGCATATCGGTATACTAGTATTTGATAAACGATACACCGGTAGAAGTAAAATGAAAATTTCACTCCATCCCGTGTCTCTTAATAAATTTTGCCTTTAATTAAAATGGGCGTCCTAAATTAATATTATCATTATTTTATTTTTTTATTTTTAACTTATCATAATAAAATGAAAGATCATATTAAAATTAGTATCTCATTTTAATAAAAAGTATAATATTAAGGTAATTTTGATGGTCTAAATTTTTAAAATTAGACTAGAAGTACAAAGTTCAATTATTTTGTTACTTATCTAATACATGTGATTTATGAATGATTTTGTGTTTTTATTGAATTAATAAGAATATTGTTATTTAAAAAATAAAGAAACCAATTGGGATGGGAAATGATTTGTGCACCCTCCCTCTTTACCCATTTTGCACTCCTCTATGTGAAATTACAATTTTGTCCAAACTCAAAATTCCTCCTTTCTCTCTCCTTATTTGCTTTTTTTGAAAAAATTGTAATTTTACGTAAGAAGAGTGAACAATATGTAAAAAATGGAGGTGCAGAAATCATTTCCCATTGGGATAAGCCAAAGTCATCACCAGTTCACCGCAGCTAAGGCCTATAATTGCTGTTCTGTCGCTATTTCTTCTTCCTTGTACACATTAGAAGAATAGAAAGGTCTATTTGCCCCCCCAATCATCCTTCCTCGTTTTTGGGTTGCATGCTTCTCAGTAAACTCCTCCGACATTTGTCGCCTCAAATCACCCGTTTACTTTTACAAGAATTGTTTGGGTTCAGGTAATATGGACACTTTCCTACATTGACTGCCATGTTTTTATCATCTTTCAAATTTAGGGTTATCTTTCTCAAGAGTTAGATATTATGAATATTCCTTATTTTAATGAATTTTCAAAAGTGAGAAGGGATTTTTAACCCTACTCTTCAGGCTGCATTTGGACAAGGGATAAATTTTATAGGAGTAACTTAGGATTATCTTTGACCAGAGATTATCTTGGGTATTATAAATACCTCTTATTTGAAAAAGATTTTCAAAAGTGAGAGGGGATGATTTTTTATGCTTGTCCCTTAGTTGCACATCCAAACGCAATCAAAATCATGTGCACAAAATAAAATATAAGTTCATTTTCAACAAAAATAAAGGTTTTGACACAAACGTTCAATTTTCATGGGCCGACATAATATGGGATTTCATGACGTTTATCGGATGATGTGGATTAAACCCAAACATAATTTATCGAGGAGTTGTTTTCCTCGAGAAAATGGACAAGCATCCTCCAAAGATCTTTTCTTGATCTTGAAATGCTAGGCCTAGTTTTTTAATGAATTCTTTAAGAGGTTGTTTTTCAATTTCACTTCAAGGAAAAATGAAGGTCATAGAAATAAGACATTTCTCCCTTCTTCCTGACAAAAAGGCTCTTTTAATATTAGTCCTTCTCCTCTTTTTCCAAGGAATATATTTCTCATATAGTGGAATAGGAGAATTTAGTGAGAAAAAAAGGGTGATTTTTCTTGTTCACCAAGGTAACACTTTATTCATCTTTAATAAAAATAAATTTTTTGACACAATAAAAAAAACATTGAGTTTCCAAGGCCTAACATAAGGTTGAGTTTCATAGCACATGTTGAATAACATCAATAGAGTCCAGGCATAATTTTTTTTCATAAAATTACTTTCTTTGAAGAAATTGACAAACGACCCTTAAGAAAAATGACATTTCATAAATCATGGTGTGTAGGGACATAAGATGAAACCCATCTACTGTTTAGTTCGTGCACAGGAACTTGAAAAAAGGAAAGAAACTCAAATGCAAGCCAGGATCGGAGAAGAGCGGTTTTCTAATGTAAATGAATTTCAAAATCACAACCAACCTGTTAAAATGGCATTTGCTTTGTTAGAGGTGACAATAAAACAACACATAAACATAGGCAAGAACTTTAAAGCAGTGAGAGTGAGTTCTAAAACAATGAGTCCTTTCAATGGAGTTAGCTTTTGATAGTAAGTTTGTAACGATCCGATCCGAACATAGGGCTTAGAGCTCGACTCAGTGTGAAATTGTCCGCTTTGGACCTCGCACACATGTGCGAGCACCAGGGGTCAAAATATCGGCCGATACGTATAGTATCGGCCGTACAAAAAAAAATTCGGCCGATATGACCGAATTTTTGACCGAATTATCGGTCATCATATCGGCCGAATTTTAAAAATTCAGTTTTTTGGTTTTTTTTTTTTTAAAAAAAGCTTTTTTTTCATAATAAATATCGGCCGAGATGACCGATATATCGGTCCAAATCTGGGCCGAATCTGGGCCGAATCGGCCGTTTTTTCCTCCTGAAAACAGTAAAAATCGAACCCGGGCCCAACTCATGTTCGGCGATATTTTGCCGATATATCGGACGATATCTCATGTCCGATATATCGGGCGAGATCTCGGGCGAGATCTCACCTGTCAACCAATTTCTCACCGTCACATCTCTGTGTACAGCGGACTGCAGGATTTGGCTGGTCCGGCATGCGTGAATATTTTATAATTAGTTTTTAAATCTGAAAAATTGACCCGGTCCAATTTTTTCCTATAAATACCATTCACCTACATCTCAAATTTCACACCTTATTGTCAAAAGAGAAAACCAGATTTTACTATTTATCTTTCAAAAAAATTGCACTCTCCATTACTTGATTTAAGTAAACTCTAAACGACCCGGATTTGTTTGAAACCGAACGATCCAGACCGTTCAAAGGTTTCTTCATTTACAGATCTAATTATCTTGTAAGTTTGTAATTTATTTCGATTTATCTGTATTTTATTTTAATTTTTTTAACCAAAATAACATAAAAGAAGTTAAAAAATGCTTGAAGTTAAATAAGATATGTAGTAATAAAAGCTTTATATAGGTATTATAATTTTTTTCCATCTTAATGTATCTGAAGTTATTTTTTGTGTACTTTGTTAGTTACTATTTTTTTTCATTTATTTTTTCATTTTTGTTAACTATTTCAACATAAAATAGCATAAATGAAAAAAAAAAAGTTAGAAAATGATAATACCTATAAAATAATAGATCAAACATTTTTCATTTGCTCTTAGTTACTGTTACTAACATGTTAAAATTTACAGCAATATTTTTTACATTCACTTACTCATTATTTTAATTATTTCATTATTATCTATGGACTATGATATATAAATGCTAGTAAATGGTAAAACCTATAAAATAATACATGAAATTTTTTTATTTGCTATTATTTAATGTATACTAACTTCTTTTACAGGGATGCAATTTTTTCCTTTTATTTTCTTTCTTTTTGTAATTATTTCAATATTATTTATGGACTATGACATATAAATGTTAGAAAATGGTAAAACCTATAAAATAATAGATATATTTTTTCTATTTGCTGTTATTTAATGTATACTATCAGTTCAAGTAATTAGGACCCCATTAATTTTCATTTTCTAATATTTTTCTACATTATTATGTAATTTTCATTAATTTTATTATTTATTTATTTTTATTTCTATAATTTCATAACTTAAAATAAAACTCATTGACTAAGAAAATAAATTATGAAATTATTTCTACAAATTTTCCTCATTTATATCCTTTTCCTTGTAATTTTAACCATTTTATTACTATTTATATAATTTCCCGCTTTCGTAACTTCAAAAATATATTAGAAGATGTAAATGTCCGATATTTTATGAAAAAATTATATATTCAATAAGCTCATAATTTTCTGCATTTACTGTAATTTTTTTGGAATTTTTTTTTTTTTTAAAAAAAAAAACGGGGAGGAGAGAGAAAAAGTTCAGCCGATATATCGGCCGATATGAAAAATCGGCCGGGATATTGGCCCGGCCGATTTTTTTACCCCTGGCGAGCACGCACGGATTTGGATTGGGCCTCGCTCACCAGGGATAGGCCAAAAACGCTTCACACAAGAGTACCAAGGTGTAGCCTCAAATAAACCCCCATTCCACTTTCCTTCACTACCGATGTGGGACTCCCACATCACTTAACTGGTGCTCACAACCTATTTGGGCAGAGTATCACAAAGTTCTACCTCAAGATTGTTAACAAGGTATAGGAGGGATCTGCATGTGCAGCGGTTGCACGTGAGAGAGCGTGTGAGTTAGTTCACAAGTCCCGCATCGCTTGGGTACAAAATCGGAGCCAGGTACTACAGGGATCTGCACGTGCAACAGCTGCACATTAGGAGTGTGTGAAGTTCACAAGTCTTAGGGTATAAAAATCAGTGACTGTATATAACATGAGAGGCACCCTCCTCTCGATGACTAGCTTTTGAGAGTAAGTTCTACCTCAAGACTGTTAACACAAAAAGTAATCCTATATTATTGGGCCATTGTAGATATGATCGTAGTCATGGTAATCCATTTACTAGGGAACGTGATCTTTGAGATAAGTAGTGTGCCTGGGGGACATCCAGGACTTAAGTACAAAGTGACAGGGTTATTTGAAAGATCTTAGTATAGTACATAAAAATTGGTCGGATTAAGCTCTTTACTGTGTATTTTTCATGGGCTAACTGTTAAATCTGAGATAAGATCAAATCACTTTTTCTTTTAATCCAACACTTCATGCCAATTATGAAATAGGGATTCACTCTCTTGCTTAGGGTCTTGTCTTCCTTCATTTTTTTTTTATTTGGTAGTAAAAGATTTCATTGCTCAGAGTGAACAAGAAGCAAATAGAACAGAAAAACAGAGAGCAAACATACAAGACCTAAAAATCAAAACAAGACAAAAAAAGAAAAAACATTTAGCTACTTGCTAGAAGGGTTAGAGAAGTGACCTTTTATTGTTCAGCCCATCATTGATTGCACAACCTTGAAAGAAGATTACATCTACTTCGAAGTCCAACATATTGTCCTCCATGTTGATAGCATTCCCATTGTCTCCAGCCTTGTTGGCCTACTTGGGCTTGAGAAGGCGTGGCCTTAGTTTGGGTTGCAGTGTCATTTGAACATAGATTGGAGGTCTCTCCCCACTGGAAGTTTGGGTCTTTGCACCTGAAGGACAGTACAATGTCTTCAAGGGGAACTGAACTTGACCAGAATTGATTACTTTCATACTTCTCTTCGGGCAAAATTCTCCTATTTGAAGAAAGCATGAGCTAGTCTATTTGCTATCTCCGGGCAATTCACAATCTTAGTTTCAATGAGCTCTCTAAAGAAATCAGCTATCTGGTTGAACATACCTTGCATGCCACTGGGGCATGAAGACTGAAGAATTTGAGAGAATGAGGGAAAGGGTTTGAAATTGGTGAGAGAAGCTTCAGCAGTCATGAGTAAATCAAGGTCACATCAGCTGGCTTTGATGCGCCATGAAGAATTTGAGAGAATGACTTGATCTGTTGATATTATTAACACCCATATACACAGGATACAATATCCAAACAAGTTAAAGAATCAATCAAATCAATTTATAATCCCTTGATTAGGAATCCTGGCATCTAAGAGAATATATAAGAATGGTAAGTTGTTGGTGAGAATCTTTCTCTAAAACTTGTACTATGTTTGAGATATCAGATTCAATAATCACCCACCGCAACCTTCTTTCCTTCTGAAGCCTAATCCCAAAAAAAAGTCCAGTGAGCTCAGCTGAGAACCTGAGAATGGCCCCAAGAATGAGCCAAAATATTTTGTGAGGATTGTGTCATCACTCATTTGTATTGCACCACCAGAAGTCCCACCATGTTTTCTGCCGTCAACACCACCATCAAAGTTCTGTTTAACCTAGACTAGGGGAGAGGGCTCCATATGCTCAGAGGGCCAGTAACTGAGAGGATGTCATCATAGTCCACTAACCATTCATGAAGTTCACATTTTGCCTTCCAAACTACTTGCACAACACTCTGATTAGTGCACAGAAATTCGTTATCAAGTTTCCATTTCCACAAATTCCACCAGGAGGATCACTCTTGGTTGAGAATATTTTCCTCTGCTACTGTGAAATGTTCTTTGGCACCTTCTTACTGATCAGCTGCCGGAACTCAGAAATGGATGGGAGAGTTAATTTCATGCCATGAGGAAAACCAACTTTGTGTTTGCTTTCCAAAATAATCATATCTGCAAACTGGAGTAATTGAATTTTTGGGCATCCTCTGAAAACTATTACTGGCTTTACATCTTGGCTTTTGCAAACTAGAGAAAAAATGAATAAATGTTATGATTTCTTCCTTTTTTTCTCTCAGTCCTGATAATAACAGTTGAAATAACCCAATAAAAGGAATGGGGCAATTGGGGAATTCTGATTCAGTACAGACAAGGTATTCTACAAAAGCATTCTTCTTCTGATATTCAAGCTCGTGTAGATGGTTGTCCCCATGAAAGAATTTTGGGTGTTCTGCACATCATCAGTTAATCTAGAGACAACAGTCCACATCCACATGAGCCTGGTCCCTATGGAAAATTATAATAACTTCAAATATAAAGATAATTTAAAAAAAAAAAATTGTTTTAGTCTTCTGTTGAACAATACAAACCCAAACACAAAATATTCAGGGCATGGAAAAGAAAACCAGGACCTCTCATTACTCAGACTCTACTCTTAGGATGGAAAAGAAGAAGATAAAATTAAGGAACAGGGGTGCTCGTCTCTCCAACAACAATTAATAGGAGGATTACTTGATTAGTATCTAACAGACGCCGTTAGTTTTCTTTTGCATGACGAACTTCTTCCACACCGTTGTGATCTCCTTTTGAGTCTCTAACGCTGTTTTCTTCATAACGACAGAGCCGTTGGCGAGCTTCTTCTCCTCGCACGTGAGAGACATCTCGGTCGTCAGTTTGGACGGCAGGGCATCGAGCTCGTGCAGAACCTTCTGGATGTCAAGTACTAGGCGCTCTGCGAGCGTGCGACTGAAGTCTTCCCTGATGACGACACGTAGCACGGTGACGTGTTGGGCGTTGGGCGGCATGGTGTAGGCTGGCACGATCCAGCCGAACCGGCGGAGGTAGTCTGATATTTCGAATTCGTTGTGGCGACTGTTGTCTTTGAGGGAGAAGGCCACTAACGGAACACCATCATCTTTGGAGACGATGTTAAAACGGCCCGTCTTCTCCAGCCCTTCCTTGAGCACCATTGCATTCTCCCTGCAATTCTCCATGACATTTTGGTATCCCTGTAACATGCCAAAACATTCACACGGGTGTGATCAGTCTGACTGTTAGAAAACCAAGACATGATAACATTTTTGAGGTAGAACTTGCTCTCAAAAGCTAGACGTTGAGAGTAGAGGGCCTCAAGCAAGCAAATAAACAAATTTGTGTGGTAGAAATCTCTCTTGATGGTAGCTTACCTCAAAACCCAAGCGGATGAGCTGATAATACTGCGCAATGACTTGACTTGAACCTGCATTTTAAGATGAAAATCATTCAATGCAATGCAACATGGGTAACCTCAAATGTGATTCCTATTACTCATTTCAATTAAACATGTTGGTCAGTCAAGTGTTTCTTCAACACACAGGAATCAAAGCAAATGAAATTTCATGAAAATGCCTCTTCCCCTGCATTGAAAATTAGATTGTCATGAATTTTCATTTAGGACGTGTTGTTACCTTTGGAGAAGTTGAGAGTGAAGGTTGGCTGATCAGCTCCGAGGTAGTTAATGTGGAAGATGAGTTCCTCAGGCAAGTCTTCCTTGCTCCTCCAGATCACCCAACCAATTCCGGCGTAAACAAGGCCGTATTTGTGTCCACTGACATTGATACTCTTCACCAAAGGAAGCCGGAAATCCCACTCCAGCTCTGGATAAAGGAATGGTGCGATGAATCCACCACTTGCAGCATCCACATGGATCGGAGTATCCCATCTACATGTGTAATACAATACTTCAGTAATGTGCCATACAGTAATCACATTCTAATTAGAGTTTTAAGCCAAAGTTCTGTCATTAATAGGTATCAAATAATAATCAAACAGTGGTAATTAATGCAGTTTAGATAAAACACCATGATCCAATGTGGCATTTACTTACCCTGTTTCCTTGTTCTTCTCTACCAAGAGATCATTTAAGAGCTTAACATCTTCAAATTCACCATTAAGAGTAGAACCCAGGATTGCAGCCACACAAATGGTATTTTCGTCGACCATTTCTACTGCCTTTACAGAGTCCATCACATAATAACCTTCCCTTAGCTTCACTTCCTTCAATTCAACTTCGAAATATCTTGCGAATTTCTCCCAGCAGACCTAAGCCAATGCAGTGTTCGGGACCATTAGAGTAAGAACAGAGTTTCAAATATCAACTGATGCATATTGAATTTTGACCTCATCGATACAAGATAGCATCTGCAACGACACCCCCTTAGATACCTCTGAATCTTAAGTTCTTAAAAACACGGTCAGAGTGTCGGGGCCTACAAGCGATATTTACAATGATAAGAGAGAGGAGAGATTGACATTACTGATGGGCAAAGATGATACCTGAACATTAGCACCAGTGACAATGTTGGGCTTGTCATAAGGTCTTCCTTCAGCCTTTCTCTTGTTCTGCCATTTCCTCTTGAACGCCAATCCGGCCAACATGATTGCCTCTGATGATCCCACTGTCCCTACTCCAATCGCAGTTTCTGAATCTCCCAAGGGAGCATTGAACAGATGTGCGATCATGTTTACGCATCGATTCTACACCCATTATGCACAATTAGATTAAATTAGATAAAGTTTTGGTCCTGATTAAAAATTATTGTGAGAAATGATTTGGTGTATGCATGGACCATTCATGATTATAAGTTTTTTCAAATAGGGTTCTTCAGTGTATGTAATTGTAAGATAATTGCTCATGTTCTTAAGTTTCTAATCAGGATTTAAAAGTCTGAAATTGGACAATTTTTTAGGGGCATGTTTGTGCTCAACTATTTTCTGTAAAAATTTGATTTCCTCAATGATCTTTGTTTCTATCAAAAGGAATTTTTCTCTGAAAAATATGCATTTTGATCTCTTCAAAATAAGTATTTTACCCTGAATTTTCTCACTCAGTTGGAAAATCCTCTTCCTGCTTATCCATTTCTCACTAAGTTGGAAAATCCTCTTCTTCAAACCGGTTTCAGAATAAATATTTCTTCATTTGCTTAAATGTGTTACATTTTTTTTCATTCAAAACTCCTTGCAATTAGTGTTAAGTCTAGTATCTTATAAGTCCTTAAATTTTCCTCCCTCACAACAATCCCACCCTCAAACGAAGCTCTCCGACAGATAAAACGTCACCAACCATCTCCTTCGGCTAGGAGATCCCTTAGTCTACATGCTTTGAAAACTTGACTTTGATACCACTGTTGAGACTAGGCTTCTAGAGTAGCCTTATAGGTGGAGTGACCCAGTCCTTAGTAAATTTTCCCCCCGAAACCGATGGGAGACTCTGGATCACACCCCAACAATTAGTGGGGTCCAACCACTCCATCAATGACAATACCCATTTAATTGCTCTGTTTAACTTGTCAGAAAAGTATGGCCGACCATACCATATTTGATATTTGTATGATGAATGATGAATCAATCTACAGATAGACGAAGTGAAGAGAAGAAAATGTTGGAAGAAGCCAAATAGAATGGAAGAAGAGAAGAGGGGTTGCTTGCCTGGAGCTCTGTAGTGACAGGGTATTCATCCATGTCCACATAGTTCTTGTTAATGGCTTCCATCATTAACTTGTCACACTCAGGTTCCATCCACGTCGTAACGAAGGAAGCCAAGTTCAGCCTTGGATTCCCATCCAACATCAGTTCATCGTTGATTATCTGATATGCTGCCTCCTTTGGAATGGAATTCTCAGGCATCTTGAACCTATCAATGAAATGAATGTGTATCAATCCACATAGATGTGACAAAGGCTTTGACGACAGTATTTTAAAAGAAAGAGTGAAAGTGTGAAAAAAATAATCACCTGGGAAGCGAAGATCGGACATAGCGAGAGGCGAAGGTTGAGTGGATGGAGACGTCGGTATCCGATGCAGTCTTGGAGAGAACCATGGTGGTGATTAAGAGAGTTAGAAAGGTATAGCTGTGAGAGATGGAAAGAAAAGAGACTCTCTGCAAGAAGAAGATTGCTTGGTTGAGACTTGAGAGGGTGGAAGAAGCTTTGTTATATAGGTGGAAGATGATCATGCATATTGTTCCATAATGGAAGAATTAGGTGGTGTCAATTCCATTGTTTTAATGGGGAAGACGGTGGGAAGCTTCCCCCATTTGTCATTCTTCATGTACAGGTCATACAATGGAATAGACATAACTACCGCATCATGTGCCATGACTTCTTTTATTAATTTCTTTGATCGAGTCCAAGCCCACAATCAGGTGGAAACAGGTCAAGAAGGTTCCCACCCAACACACCTTTTGATCAAACCCTTGACCATTGAAACTCACATCATTTCTATAAACTTCATTAGCTTACAGTTTTGGAGAAAATTTATAATTCATAAGAGAGAATTCTTTATAGGGCTGAAATCGGGTAGGCCCGATTCGAGTTAATATTTGTGGAATCCAACCTGAGTTATTGACCCAAAATTCTTAACCCGACCCGATCCGACTCGAATTCTAACCTAACTCAAACCGAATTCTGACCCTACCCACATACTGAACCCATTTTAGCCTATTTTTAGCCGGGTCCGGGTTTGGTCTGGACGGGTTAACTTGTAAATTCCTCAATTCGACCGAGTTGAATTTCATGTGGGTTTTTGTCTGCTCAACCCGACCCGACCTGACCCACTGCAATTCACATGACCTGACCCGCATGATTTCTCGGGTCAAGTCAAAACTCGAAACGCGAGTTTCACCCCTAATTCTTTACTTCTTGTACAAGTCGAAAAGTATCACATGAATTTTATATATATATATATATATAGGGGTTGTATTCGATTCACGTTGACCCTAAAACGAGGGTAAATCTAACTCTAAAACGTCACTTCTCATAGTTTATCCTATCTACATGTTTGAATGTTTTCATATGCCTTGACAGATTAGTCTGGTGAGATACGTTAACACTTTTGGTCATCAAAAAAATATATATATATTTATTGAATTTTAAAATATTTTATCTAATTAATTCATCTTTGTGATAAACAATTTAGAAGAGGAAAAATTGTAATAAATCAAAATGTATAAAATAAGTCCTCTCTATTAATAATAATATATCATCTCAAATCTTCAATTCTATTTTTAGAAAATCATTTTATGGGCTTGGATGACATGAGAGTGGCTTATAGGGTTGATATTTAAAACTATGCTCTATAGAGATTAGACTCATTGTTAATTGTAATCAGTGTTTTAAATATCGGGTTAGGCCAGCTGGTCAAACCAGAAAATTTGGCTAGACTAACAGTCGATTTGGAAATTGGAATTCAAATTAACCTGAAGGTTGAGAACGGTCAACATCGTTCCAAGCCCTTCTTATAGATAGATATATTTGTAAAATTTGCTTATATTTTCTATTTCAATATTGTTTTTGACATAACAATTTTCACTAATTTTGTCTGTGATTAAACCAAAGTTGAACTACCACTTGAAATCTTATTAAGTCAAGTATTACAGACGAGTTTTTTTACTTGAACTCAAAAAATTTGATAATTTTTTTTATTAACTTGACTTAAAATTCTATCGACTTGAGCCAATTTGAATCAATTCATCCAAGTTTTTTTTTTTTTTTTGAATTTTTAAAGTGTGGTATAAATACGACGAATCAGTCTTAGCCCACTTTTGACCTTCAAACCATGAAAAGTTTAACAGTCTATTCTTTATTTATACTGAATTTATATAGGTTTATTTATATTGGGCCATTAACAATATCTGAGAAATTGATAGCAGAATCTAAACAAATTCATATAAAAATTAATAAAATCAGTTTGTTTTTTAGTTTTTATGATAATAAAAATCACCTTTTTTATTAGGGTCCTTTCTTCAAACTGTACTATTTAATCACTAAAAATACCAAAAGTATTCAATGATTGTTTCTATATTTTTATCAGCTGATACAACAAATTTCTCATTGAATATCTTATATACTATTTTTCAAGATTAATTAATTATAGCTCGCTACATTAACCTAAGTATAAAAGGACATAATTTTCATTTACATGTAGTTTCTACCTTATTATATATGATGATTGTGTAGTCTAGAAATTGTTAAAAGCTCATATAGTTGTAATTCAATTACTAATCTCTTGTTTTAGGAAATGGAAGGTGTCAGATTCAAACTCCTATAGCTTCACCGTGTCTTAAAGACAGTGAATATTATCGGTAGAGATTTTATACAGGATTTTTCTTTTCTCACATAAATTATATATATATATATATGATGATTGTTTGTCTCAAGGTAGCGTAGATAGGTCTTTTGTATTTTTAAATGAAATCATACTCATTCTTCCCATTTGAAAAGATTGGAAGACCAAGACTGGTCTTTGAATGGAAATGAACCACGTCTGACTTTTGGCCAATGATTGAAAATTATAACTTAAAACGTTGGAAAATCCACGCCATCAAATATGCAAGCTTTTTTGACAATATATTGAAACATCCTGTCAACAAATTCAGAAGTGGGCCATATTATGTAAAGATTAAAAATCAAACTATTCTGGATCATTCTCGTTTCTTCGTCGACTTAATCAGGGACTTTGGAGTAAGAGGTTTATATATATGAGTGGAATTAGTCTCGTGTCCAGTATAAGGTGGGAACATGGGTAAAATATAGACTGATATAAAATGTATTAACCGATATAATATGGATTTTAAGTGCTTTATGATATTATATCTGTCATAAATAACAGTTTTTGACCGATATGATTATATATCTGTCATATATATTTGTTTGATATTGGCCGATATCTATAATATTGATATTTAGAAAAAAAAAATTAAAATGGTGATGGGTCCGAGTTGATATCTCGGTAAATATTTTCGTTTTCATTTTTTTTTTTAAAAAAAAGGCTTCCTTTTGGATTTTTTATTTATTTTTTAATTTATAAAAAATAAAATAATAAAAAATACTGATATCTAAAAAAGAATACAAGAGAGGAGAGAGAATTTTATAGGCCGATATCTTGGCCCTGGTGTTTTTTGAACCCGTGGGTGGGAACATCAATATTTCAAAAAACAAAAAAGTGATATGATGTGAATGATTTGTCCAACGGCATGCATCTAGAATTTTAATTAATGCCTTCTTTAGAAGTATATATAATAAATAATTTAAATAACGATGATGATTTAATGATTAAAAAGTGAGTCCGATGTATTTTGTTAGCAAAAACATTTGTGTATTTATTATTTCTCTTGTTTTTTTTAAAAAAAAGTTAATTTTTATTTGAAATTGATAAGATAAATGGTTACATTGATGATTATGATAATATCTTGAAACAAAAGAGTGTATTTAGTGTCTTATTTAAAATGAAAGAAACTTTTATCTTCTACTCTCATTTTCATCTTCTTTCATTTTTATAAAATTAAACTTTTGATAAAAATTATTAATTCTTTATAAAACATATTTTTATTAAAACTATTAAAAAAATCAATCCATACATGTAGAAATATCATTTTCATTCTTTAATTTTGATAGATATGAAAACATATGAAAATGAGAAAAGAAAAAAACTCGAAGTCGGTAGCCGCAGAAGAAGAAAAAGAAAAGTCATTTATAAATAGGAATCTTGGATGTCACGCAATATCGGTAGGCTTCGGCCTCCAACGTCTACTTTTGAATTTTGAATTGAATGGAAGATGAGCCAATAATATCCAACCATCTGTCCACGTTTTAGTCAAAAGGTCTTGTTCTTTGATTCTTTCTTTCTACACACTCTAGTAATTTATAAAGAAAATTAATATAAATAGTTTATGTATGAATTTTTTTCTTAAATTTGATTATCTTAACTCTTTGATTCTAAATTTTTAAAATTAACAATTTATATTAATCAAAATTTTAATTTAAAAATCAGAATTATATAACTTAAATATTATTTAATAATAAATTTTATATTATTTTATATTTTTATAATTATTTATTAAATGAATTTATAAATCTCTTTTGAGTATTTCACTTAAAATATTTCAATGGGCTAACTAAACTCAAATCGAATTATGAGAGTTAATTTGATGATTCCATCTTTTTACAGAGAAAGTCTTGAGATTAAGTAATTTTCAATATAAAAAATGTCACTCTTCTTAATTTTGCATATGACGTGTTCAAATTGAAAAATTTACATATATTTCAAAATTTAGTCATACTTTAAAAATTTAAGTGAGACACTTCATATTTTAGATACCTGATTTTAAAAAAAAAAACTAAACTCAAATTAGAAAAAAAAGCGGCAGCCCGACTCAACCAACGGCTCAACAAGTCAACATGTGCAGACTCCGGACGCGGTTTTACTACTTTTTCAACCCATGAGCGCCCCCCCTAACAGGGTACGTAAACGGGTTGAATTGAAGTCAGGGCTAGATTCTAATTAAATGTAAATCTGAATTTAACCTCCACGTAGCACTTGTATTTGAAATTTTGACGTTGAATCAGATGCTTCTGACAAAATTAATAAGAATCGGAATTTGAATTTGCAATTAAATACTTAATGTCTGTATTTGCATTTCAATTTAACTGATGACCTAAATTCAATTTTAAATTCAGATTTTTTCCAAACATTATGTAATTTTTTTTTAAGTTCAAAATATCTAAATCTCTTTAGAGTATCAGTTTTTAAAGTATGTAGAAACCTCTATATCTACATACACTAGATAAAATTAAGAAGATTGGCTTTTATATGATCATAGTGAAACTTAAATTCAGAAACTCCCACAACTTATTGAGATTCTTAACTTTCAAAATAACCCTCACATGTTTTTACGTAACTTATTTACACTTGACATTCGTAATAATGTATTGTCGGATTTGATTATGGTTATATATAAATCTGCATTAAAAATCAAGAAGATATTAAATTCAAATGTAGATTTGGGATCTAAATTTTTCATCAAATTCATTTATTTCAGGTTCATATTTTTTTAGATTTTTTTACTTTAGATATAATATAGTATGAACCTAAATCATAGTAGTCACCCACATGGGTGTAGCTTAACTGTTTACCTCCCGTCTTAGGAAGTGAGAGGTTGCGGGTTTGAGTCCTTATGACCTAACTTAGGTGTGCTTTAGGAATAGTAAGCTCATCCGTGTCGGGTTTTACGCTGGATACTTTATAATTTTTCATACATAAATTAGAAAAAATGATAGAAGTAAAAAAAGAACATCAAATTCAACCCAATTAAACTGAATTGAGTGATTTTTATATAGGTCACTTCATCTTATGTGATCAGTTAAAGTCTTTATATTTTTAATTATTCTAATTTATCCCCAACATTTGATGATTTGTTGCAATTGGATCCAAGTTGTGTAATTTATATTTTTGTAGGAGAAGCAACCACCGTTAAATGAAAGTTTGACGGTCGGACGGTCGTGAGGGCTCGTCGTCCTCTTACTTTCGGTCGATGGGGACGTTTGTCGTTGGCACACTATGTCATAAAAGTTGAAACATTTGCTATATTAGTTGACAATGGTGCCTCACTGGATATAAAAGGCAAAAACAAATGGATGGTTTTCACATCTTTAAAATAAATTTGAAGTGTGAAAACCCAACCTTGCGATGGAAAATTATTCACCAATATCTTTTGAAAAATATATTTATTTTGAAGTATAAGACTATAAGAATTTCATAGCTCACTTTATTGATGGGATATAAATATCAACCGATATATATGGTTTTTTATTGTTGATATGGTCATATGGATTAGCCGATATATCCAACTTATCGTCCATACAAGGTCCGTTTCAATGATACGGGTCGATAAATCGGCCAATGCTTATTTCTAAATTAAAAAAAATTCAATTTCGACTATTTTTCGAGTTGAATCTAGTATTTGGTTTGAATTTTTTTTTTTTTTGATTTTTTTTAAAATGGTGTGATTTTAAAATGTTTTAGAAGTAAGTTATTCAAGTTTGAATGATATTCGTCAATTTCAATCATTCTTTCCTAAAATTTGAACATTTTGAGTTATTGTCATCATTTATTTTGAATTTTGACTCTAAAATAATCTCAAATTACAACTTTTTTAAATATATTCAGTGCTTAGAGAATTCAATGGAGATGTGTTAGTTTAATTGACATAGTTTGTGGGGTGCCTGTGTTATTTTTCAAGATTTTTTTGAAAAATTAATAAAAGTTAGGCTTTCTAAGATACAACCTATTTTCGAGTTTCTTTTTGGAAAAAATAAATAAAATGATATAGAAATATTTCTTACAATTATATGAAGAGACCTTAATGTGATGGATATAATTTTTAGGGCATTTGTGTATTTTTTTTAATATTCCAACATTTTTATGAAACATAATTTTTACAATTAAAAAATTATAAATTGTAATAGAACATACATGTCACTAAGAGATATTTGAGAACATAAATTTCATATTAGGTGTTTTCTCGTATTGGTTTCGTACTTTACTTTATAAAATTCTTAGACATTTTCCAACTTCGTAAGATAACTTTAATCGTAATCGAAATTTTGACTTTCAAGGCTCTAATGCTTCATAAAAATGACTCTTACTTAAAAGATATGGTCACTCTAATTTTTTCATTTTTCTTATTTTATCATTTTTTCTATATTTAAAAAAAAAACACAATAAATGGAGGAAAAGGACCGTATCGTTGATATGTTGCCTATACGGTACGTATTGTCGATATGCCCATATAGGTGATTCGTAGTGATAATCCGTATTTTAAATTTAGATTTTTTAATATATAAATCTTTTATAATATTAATTTAATGTATCAAAATATGTGTAGAAACCAATGTTGAGTTTAGAGTTTTGAGATGAGGTAGTTTTGGTCTATTGAATTGAGTAAACACAAAGCACAAGATTAAATTAAGAAGTGATGAGTCTTTAAATTGATTGAACTACAAAGCACCAACATAAATATAGTATTTGGTGATCAAAAGAGGGGTCCAAATATCGGCCGATATCTCGATCGTATCATATCGGCCTTTTTTTAGAAAAAAAAAAGGAGAGAAAAATATCGACCGATACTGAATTTTGAACCCTAGATCAAACAATAGTATTATGAGTTTATTGAACTATAAAGCACCAAGATAAATATAGTATTTGGTGATCAAACCTTAATATTATGAGTTTTCTCAACCTGCATACATTATATCAGCCATAATTATAATGTTCATATCAATCTCTCATTTTTATTATATAATTGCAATTGGTATCAAAATTATCACTCAATGATACCGAGTCATTTTCGACTCTCAGGTGCAGAAGTGCAACACTGGCAAGCTTTGAGTGAGCCTGAGAACGAGCCCAATTAATAGGCCTAACAGGCCCTACCTTCAACCTGACTGTTCGTGATTTTGTAAAGCCCGAGAAAGATCTAGTCCAAATTTTATACCTGTACATAGTTAAGCTCACAAGTATTACAGATCGAGTTTCGACTCAAGTAGGTTAGACTGGGTTTCATGTTGCCTCTGCCAGGACAACAGGGCCAGAGTTCAGGCTCAAGTTGGCCCGATTAGGCCGAGTATGAAACCAGTCCAATATGTATTTGTAAAGATTGGGCCCAATTTTAAAACTGGATAGCCTCTTTGGACCTATTCAAATTTGCACTTTTTTTGCTTATGTTGGGCTTAGTTTAAATCAAGTTATCCAAGTTTACAAAAAGATAGATCGTATATTAACTAAATCTTATATTATATAGCAATCAAACTTTCTTGAATTCAGGCTTAAACTGGGCTTTCAGGCTGAGTTTAAACTTCAAAGTTCCGATCATATTGTCTCTGACAAAATATGGCCCAATTTCAGATTTGTTATATTTTTGGGCCCAAAATGAGCCCATCCTGAGCCCAGATCAGGTGAGAGTCGTAGACTATTTTTTTTCGGTTTTTCATGCAGGCTCAGGCTAAGTCGGATCCAAGTTTCATCAGAAGGGAGTGTTCCCAGATTTTTCATTCTAAGAATTTCTTTACCCAAATCGTGTAAAATAGGAGAAACTTTTGGTTGGGTGGGTGGGCCGGCGGGGAGAGAGAGAAAAAATCACCTAGAGGGTAAAATCAGGGAAGGGAAACCGCTTTTTTTTTTACTTAAATGATTTTTTTTATATCAAAATTTCAACTGATTTTTAATACAATTAACTGCCATTGAAGGCCGAATCCTTTTTCTTTATGACTGAAGGTGTTCAAACACGTCTCACCTGTGACCTAACTAATCCTGAGCATGTGAAAAATCTGTACACAGTAAGTAAAACTACGGAGAATGACCATTTGAAGTTGAGCGTGAATCTAAGAGAGAATATTTTGGACCGAGAATCAAACAGAGATTTGCTATGGAATAGTACAGAGAATATAAATTAATTTCTCGGGTATTTTACTCGAGTAACAAAAAGGAAGAAGAGGATGAAGATAGCAGCAAATGTTACAGATTTATATGTATTTTTGGATCATTTCTTTGACTTCATCAACCACTAACCATGCTTTGTGACCCCCAATTACCTCTTCTTTCATTTCTCCATCTTTCCACACCTGCAACCACCCAGTTTCATCATTAACATAGAATTTTTTCAGAAAAACAAAATTATATAAATAAAAAAGGCCAAATTTCAATCTCTGCTGACCTGAATGGTTGGCATTTTCTGGATCAAGCCCACAAATCAGTTGATCATTAAATGAAAATTAATTGAAGTCAGAATTGAAAGGATAATATGCTAAACATAAAACCAAGAATTCAATCTGTTGCCAGAAGACTTACAGAGATATTTCCTCGCTTCACCAAAGCTTGAGGCACATTGTTCACATCCACGTAGTAAAACTTGATTCTGTTTATATATTAAAAATTAAAAAAATACAATGAAACAAGAAAATCCAATGCGAAGGGCAATTCATTTCTTATTTGCTTGATCTGAAAAATAAGGTAACTAATCTTGTTTTTATGTGCTATCGAGGACTCAAATGATTATTCCGTGTCTAGGCGTCACAAAACCAGGTAATTCAATAGGATCTTATTCTACTATGGGAAGCAGTCCTTCATAGGAGCTCTCGTGGTTTGAACCCGAGATCTTGCTACCAAACCAATTGGAATAATCCCTTGGAGTTACTCAAATGATCTTCTTAATCATTTATAGAATAGTAACGTATAGAAAAATTAACCCTCCAAATATGTTAAAAAATAAGTATTTATAAAGATATTTGAAAAAAAATCAAGTTAAAGCTTCAAACTGGCTAATTGCTATATCATTTTCACTGATATAATCATATAATTATAAAATAAAGAGAGAATTGTAGTTTTGGTAAAGAGGGAATTGATTTTTTTTTTTAAATTGTGTCTAGGTTTTTTTAAAGTATTTGACTAGGCTTCGAAGTCAAGTAAAACTACGGAGAGTGGCTCTTTGAGATGAGATGGAATTCAAACTCGAAGCTGAGTTCCAAATCAACACACCAAACAAACCCTTAGGAGTTGTAGTTTTTATAATGTAAGCAACAAAATTTACTCCATTATCCCACTTGAACAGTTTCGTCCAGTGTCTTAAAACTTTTGACTTGATTTTTAAAAAGCAAGATGCTTAAGACGATTTGATTATTTTAAAAACTTTTGTCATTTTTATTTATCTTATTTTAAAGTTTCGATTAAAAGTATTACTACTACAGTATTACATGATTTTTATTTTCTTCACCATTTATTTTGAATGTAAAAATTTATTATCTCACTATGATGTTGTGTTAACATCATAGTTCAATGATTTAACAATTTAACCTCAAGTTAATTTTTATCAACAAATCGATTTTTAAAACATTAATTTATTCTTATTTCATTGAGAATGCAGTCAAAAGTTTTGTGGTTGTTTTGATAATTTTAATCATGTAAAAATAGTTAAAAAAATTATAATATCTAAATGCACATGATTTCATACACTAGTTTCAGTGAGTGGCACCATGAATATTTTAGTGATAGATCTTTGTTGGAAATTTCAGTGTGTGTTGTGAACCAGCTGCTGGCTAACTTTTGATAGAACTTACATTAAATAATAAGAATCAGTTAGATGTGATAAGAATCCTATTGTATATAAAGTGTCCAAAATTTTCACTTAAACGATTGTTTTAAGTATAGTTTTACAGGTTAGAAATTCTAACTTTTGCCCACATGGTGTAGTTTAACTGGTTAACCTCCCGCCTCAAGAAGTGGAAGGTGTCAAATTCGAGCTCCCATAGCCTAGCCTGGTGTATCTTAAGGGAGTGGGTATCGCCTATAAGGGTTTTACGCTGAGTTTCCCGCGGTTTTCCACACGTAAATTCAAAAAAAAAAAAAATTTACAAATATTGGACTTAATCTAATAATAAGTGTATTTCAATAGAACTTCTACAAATTGGAGAGTAAAACGGTATAAATATATACTTTGATAAAAATAAGGAACCTAAATCAAAATGATCCAATTCACTGCCCATAATTTCTTATTTTGAACCATCCCTTACGCGAATGGCTTGCTCTACTTTTATTAGGCTTATTCACAGGCTGAGTTCAGGCCAGATTTTATCAAAAAGTCTGGTCCGTCAAATTTTTTCAGGCAAAGTTCGAACCAGCCATTTAAAATTCATTTATTTGTACCTAAAACCGTTTTTTATTCTGAACTTTTTGTTTTGTAACTCAAAATTTTAACTATACAGACTGAAAGTATAATTAAATACTTATCACAGATTAAATTACATTATAAAAAAGAATTTCAAGAAGCTTTATCTTGATAGTCAAACTTTCCAAATATCCTTGAAAAAAGGATGTTTGTTAATTTTGATTATTAAGATGGAGTAGCTTAAAATTGACTTTTAAGATGAAATTTACTGACTTAATTGGTGTTTAAATATTTTTTCAATCTATACAGTTATATTTCAATTTATAAAATAAAAATATTTAAAAATAAATAGATCTAAAAGCCTGATGGACCGCGACGAACTTTAAGTGTCCGAATCCACTCCGTCGGACAAAAATTCTTGTTCAAGCTCATTTATTTAAGTCTGTCTTAAAGTTGAACCCCATATAGACACTTGATTTCAAAAAATCGGGTGAAATTACCATTCTACCCCTCCGTGTGCTATTCATCCGAACGAACTGTCAGTTCATTTTCAATTCCTTCGGATGAATCCGAACGAACAAATCCGTATAGTTTCAATTCATTCGGATGAGTATTCATTCGTTCGAATGAACAATTTGGTTCATTCGAATGAATGAGTCGAATTTTGTGAACAATTTGGTTGGTTTATTCGAATGAACAATTTGGTTCATTTGAATGAATTAGTCGAATTTTGTGAAGAATTGATATATATATATATATTCGTTCATTCGAATGAACAGTCTCATTCGAAGAAATGAAAATTACATTAAGGTGTTTGTTCGGATGAATATATTCATTCGAATGAACTGAGAATGAAATGAAAATTCGTTCAATAGTAACTTCACTCAAAAATTCAAAAACGGGTGTGTAAAGGCAGATTTTCTGAGTATCTATATAGCTCGCTCTAATTTTTATCAACTCATTCAATCTGTATAAGCATGGACCCACAATCAGTGTCCAAGAACTCAAAACTCAAGTCAACTTGGAATCTCATCGAGTTGAAGAATTTGGTTGAGTTTTTGGGAAAAAAAAAATTTATGAAACAACTTGTCGATTTGCTTCAGAATCTCATTGAGTTAAAGAACTTGATTGAGTCTTTAAAAATATTTAAAATACTGGAAATAACTTATCGTTTGCTCGACTGAATCAATGGAGCATAAAATTAAATTCTGGCCACATACATTCTTTACCATGGAATGGGTGAACCAAAATTTCATGGTGCCTAAAGAAGGAAATTTTATTTATGAGTGAAAGATTGAGAGGCATTGGTATCATAAATTAACTAAAGATTTTTTTAGGGAAATGATTTATGCACCATCTTTTATCCATTGTGTACTTCCTCTATTTAAAATTACAATTTTTCCAAAAAAACAAAGAAAGAGAGAGAAAAGAGCAATTTTGAATTTGGACAAAATTGTAATTTCACATGAGAGAGTGTACAATGGATAAAAAAGGAGTGCACAAATCATTTCCCTTTTTTTATCATTTTAGACATACTCTCACGTGCAGTTGTGTCCTAAGCTGCACGTGAAATTTATTTTGATACCGTGTGATAGAAAATCATGATTTAAAAATATTGTTATAAATAGTCATTGATTTCACGGATGAATAAATGTGGAACATTTTGTCAGTTCAAACCAAAAGCCAAAATTCTTACCTGTGGTCATAGTCTGCTGCAAGTTTTTCCAATTTCGGCTTCAGATATATGCATTTCCGACACCAAGCAGCCATCCTGATTTCATCATGCCAACAAAAATTCTTACATTAAAAAATTAATAAAGATAATAATAATAAACAGATATAAACACACTAATGCAAATTTTAAAGACAAATTCTTTCCAACTTCATTTCTCTTCTTTTTTTTCCACTATCAATTCAAATTCGAGTTTTGAACGGTCTGAAACATTTGGTAAATTTTAAATAATGACTGAAAAAAGTAAAATTCGAAAAAGCTAACTTCCAACAAATGAAATGGAGAATTAGATAATGGCGGTGGAGAATTCTCCAAATTAAGCCCAATTGGCTTTAGAAATTAGAAGTTAACCACGAGTCAAAATGACTTGACAAATAAGAAGAGAGAGAGAGGGGAAAGCAGACCAGTCGACGAGAACTGGCTGGCAAATTTCTTTTGCCTTAGAGAGGATCTCATCGAACTGATCGGTTCCTGTGATTGGCTCCATCTGAATGGACGTAGGTCTAGAAACACCTTGCCAGAATGCGTGTGCTCTCGACGAATCTCTTCTCCCTGTCTTCCTTTCTCTCCTTCTGTTATCACTCCCGATGGCCGACGAGAAGCCGACACCGGAGTATACAGATGGAGAATTCCCAAAGCTTGAAGATTGGTGGTCTCGAGGGAGGAATTCTCTGTAGAGGAGATGAGGATTCACGGCTGAGATTGCCATTTAAGACAGGCTGAGAGAAGAGGTGCAGAGGAAGGAGGAGATCTAAGAAGATTGATTGGAAATAATTTGTAAGAAAAGCATTTGGAAGGGGCGAATTGCAGATCGAAGACGATAATGGTGTTTCTCTTGATTCCGAAGAGAGAAATGAGTGAAAGGTCGTTTCTAATTTTCTTCGTTGTTTCTCTTTTCCTTTTTATTTCCTTTTTCTTTTCTTTTTTTTTTATCTGGAGGGGAGGAGATCATATGCCGGTCGGGAGCTTATCCGGAATGAAAGTGGGCCCCTTGAAAAGATATATCTAATATAAATAATTAAATATATAATAATCCACTTACCTTAAATATCTTAAAAAGCCAAGCAGCCGGGCAAAGGTTAAAGTCTATAAGGACCTTAAAAAAACAGTGTTTCAAAATATATTGCAACTTAAATAATATAAATAGTGAAGGACTTCTTAATCTTATTTTTATAATTTTGTAACATAAGTCATAAAAATCAATAGTTTTATAATTTAAAGTTATAAGGCTAACATAATTACGTGTAGTTCAAATTTCACACTCAGTGTCTTTGTCGGTCTCTAAACAGTCCATCAAAAAATACTTCATCCATCTTAATATTTAAAGAGCAACATCCTTTTTTCTTTGAGTTTTGTACAAAATATAGATTTTAAGTTAAAATTTTTAATTTTTTTATTTGAATTAAATTAGGGTCATCTTTTACATTTTCTTTTATCAAAGCGTTCATGCCTTTTAGAATACCTTACTGATATTCAGCACATGTGCAAGCTTCTTTATCTATATGTATCGAGTAATTCTATAACTGCTTTTGAATTAGAGGTAAAGTGGGTGATAATTGAGGGTACTCGGATAACACTCACTCTTCACTCTTTTTTTCTCACTTTTTGAATATCCTTTCCATGCAAAAGGTATTCATTTACCCTTGAATACACCCCTCTCCCCTGAAAATTTACTATCCATCCAAACGCAGTGGCAGGAGTTTGGAGTGGAGTGGAAATCACATTCAAGACTCTTTGATCCTTACGCGGATTTCTAGACATTACTCCAACACCTTGAGTTAAGTTAATTTTGTAAATATAAATACACACTTTTCATTTATTTTGAATTTAAATTTTATGTAATATGTTTAGTGGTAGATACCTAATAACATATATAAAATTATATAAATCGATATATTACTTGATTTAATTGATCCAAATTAATTGATTTGGAGTTAAAAATAAGATAGGTTATGAATAAGTTAAAATATAACTAAAATATGAATTGAATAAAAAATAATAACTCAAATTTATTATGAACGTGTTATGATTAAGCTCTCAACTCAATTGGCTCGATAGTATTCCACCGATAATATTTCAAAAACAAAAGTTTTTGAGAATGAGATATAAACTTTTTCTAATTTTTTTTATTAAGTAAAATTACTCGTAAATTAATAGATTAATCTAAAAAAAATTATTTGAAGATAAACTTTATGAAAAACTATTTTGATACTAATTAAATTGTTTGTAAATATCATTAAATTTTTAAAAATAATTTTTTTTAATAATTAAAAGTTTAAAAAATATAATTATACTAATTGACTTATCTAGAAAAAATGTCACTATTTGATAATTTTTTTCTCAAATATCTTGTTGTTTCATGTTTTTTTCTTTTTTAGATAATTGGAGAGAAATATATATATGTTTATCCATTCTCAAACCTAATTCATCTTAAATTGAAAATTTTCGATAAGGCACAAAATTAAAAGAACTTCAAATATAACTGTACAAGATTGAGAGTTTGAGGCTGCATTTTGAAGAGGGGTAAATTTTAGAGGGGTTACTTTGAGTAGGAGTCACCCTTGAGTAGGGGTGACCTTTGAACTGGGATTACCTTTATCTTTTTCGGTAATTGCAATGGTAAAGTAAAAGCTTACTCTAAAGGTAAAAAATCTTTTTTGATAACTAAAAGAAAGGGTTACCTGATATATTAATATTTTTTGAGTAAAACATAATTTGTCAATAATATTTATGAAGTAAATTCTAATAATATAACTTATAATAATATTATATATTTTATAAAAATTATTTTTAATAATTATAATTTAAAATGAACACTTGCATTTTAACATTAAAAAATAAAACAAGAATTTTTTTATATTATTATTTTAAATCCCAATGAATGAATAAAAAATATCAACATATCTCTTCATAAAAAAATATAATATAATTATAATTTTTTATATTATATGAATTTACTAAAAATATTAATTCTCATAAAATTGTTAATATATCAGATTACCCTTACTTACTGTTACCCCTACTCAAGGATAAATCCTGCAAAATTTACCCCTCATCCAAATGCATCATGTCGAAAATATTGACAAATTTTTAAAATAAACATTCAACAAAATAAATTGCTAATTACCCCAAGAGAGATTACCATGAACCTCAAACTCTTTTGGAGTTTCGAGACCCTTTCGAAATTGGACAAAATCACTTCTTAAAAATAGGATATTTTGACAATTATGTTTCATAACTTTTTTTATATTATATGAATTAAATAAAAATTATTAATTCTTATAAAATTGTTATGTCAGATTATCCTTACTTATAGTTACCCCTACTCAAGGATAACCCCGGGTAACGCCCGTAAAATTTACCCCTCATCCAAATACATCATGCTGAAAATGTTGATACATTTTTAAAATAAACTTCTAAGAGAATAAATTGCTAATTAATCTGAAAGAGATTATGATGAACTTCAAACTCTTTCGAAGTTTCGAGACCTTATTGAAATTCCGACATAATCATCCCTTAAAAATAGAATAGTTTGATAATTATATTTTTATAAAAAAAATTATTATTTATATTTCGATAGATTTAATAAAAAAATATTAATTCTCATAAAATTGTTAATATGTTAGTTTACCCATACTTACAGTTATCCTTACTCAAGGGTAACCGCTATAAAATTTACCCCTCATCCAAATGCATCATGTTGAAAATGTTGATACATTTTTAAAATAAATTTCAAACAAAATTAAATTTCTAATTGCTTGAAATATATTATTTTTTTAATTATATAATATATATTTTTGAAATATTTTAATTGTATTATATTTAATTGATAAAGAGAGGAAGAGATGGGGTATTGAGAGGTAGGATATTGTGAATACCTACCCTCGAAAGGAGTATTAAAAAATAGAATAAGAGAAATAAATTTTCAAAGTTTTACCCTCATCACAGGGCTTAGCCCCTCTTACCCTCCGTCCAGACGCAGCGTGGGACTCTATATTCCACGGTAAGTGTCATTAACTAAAATCGTTGACAGCCATCAAAAATAATTATATATCAAATTTATTAAAATTAAAATTCATCGTAGACGGTTGGCGAGGCCATCGGAGGGCCTGAACCAACGAAGGAACAGTTGATGTTGGGGCAAGAGAGAGGAAGACGAAGATGCCTAGAATTCGAAGGGTTAAAGAATGCCAAGGGATTCCGACGTCGAAGAAAGCGATTTCAGTGGAGAGTGAAGAAGCTGACGAAATCAAAATACCCGCTACGCTTTCCCTTTCCAAATCAGTGACCGTCCCGCCTCTCTTAATGATCCTGCCCACTCATTTCTTCCAAATCGATGCCCTCGATCTCGCACCTCGCCTTCTCGGCAAGTTTCTCCGTAGAGACGAGGTCGTTCTGCAGATTACTGAGGTGGGTATCCCGAATCCATATCCTTCCCTTCCTCTCCTTTTGTCCTTTCCTTTTTCCTGTTTCCACACTCTAGTGTGTCAAATGAGCTGTTATACATTCCTACAATAGACCTTTCTCCATTTACAATATTGGAGTTATAATGTAATTAAATTCTCTTCCTTATTTGTAATTCATCTTTTCTTACATATACAGTGAATGAGTATCTTTCCCCCCGTTACATTGAAAGAACATATTTTCATATTCTAACACAGTGCACTCCCCTAAATCGTTGAAGAAATTTAAAAAAAAGTTATAATAAGGAACTAGCTCAGTTCTCAACCTGGCAGATTAGAGCGAATAGATTCTTGCTTCTTTCTTCGTCTATCTAGAGTGGACAGCTTCATTTGGCATGTGAATACCTTCCAAAATTTGTGGGTTCTTCTTAAGAGATCTTGATAAGGGCTCAATTTCTCACAGGTGATTCACAAGTGCTTCTGGTGCAACTTTAAAGGTTGTGGATTCAAGTTACATTACCATTTCCAATAAAAGAAAAGGTCTAATTACTCCATTTGTCACTTCCTCAATTCCTTTGACATGCCAGTTAAGGTTTTGTAAAGAAGTTTATCTAGATGTACCTGGCCAAGCTAATTATCTATAACCTGAAAGACTGTATAGACCTTCACATTTTGGAATCAAAGCTATAAATTGGAGTCAATTAGTATATGATTTCCGGTCTATCCATCCTTCCTTTGAAAAACATGAGAAAAACTTCTAACCTGGACCTAAGGCCCTGTTTGCTAAGCTTAAATTCTTGGGTTGAATTGAAATTTTCTGTTTGAGAAATTTTGAGTCGGATGGTCCTACGTTGCCATTGAACAAATTGAGTTTGGATGTTAACAAGCAATGCCGAGCAACAGGATGAGACTTGGTCAGAATCAGCTAGTTGATGATCAGAACGAACAAAAGGCAAAGCAACAACATCCAATTGCAGACTTACCAGGAGGGATATCAACAAGTTTCACAAAATCACTTTTCTGCAGTGCCGCTGACTCATCATTCATGGCTTGTTGCCAATGAGAACAGAAGTCCCTTTAGGACTTTGCTTTTACAACCGACTACATGGAACACGAACAGGAGTCAGTGTGAACTTTTCTGCACATCAGAAGAGTCCCTCTAGGACACTCAACATACAACCGACTCTACACTAACAATCTGGGCTTTAATAATTCTCCCCCTAAAACTCCATTTTTGGTGAACCAAGACTTCTAGGTGGAAATAATGAACCATAAAATTTCAATTCATGGTATTCATAGACTTATCTTACAGTGATATTTAGGAAGTCCATATTTACAGTGTTATTTAGGAATTTCAAAATCTGGAAGTACTACAATTATACAATCCACATGTTTCAGCTCATAATTCCAAGCCAGCCAAACATGAAATGGATATTTCAGAAATTCCAGAATTAGCAGAATTTGTTAATTCCAGAATCTAAGGAATCATATGTTCTAATGGAATTTCTACCAAACAGACCTTAGTTTCCATCATATTTTCTGTTACTCTTCCTTACTTCTTAAGGCTCAGCTTCCCATTAGCCCTCCATCTCACCATATGAAAGAACGATATCTTCTTATCTCCCTCCTTTTTTTTGAAACATTAACGATAAAATCTCATTAAGAAAATAATTTACAAGGGGATTCAAGTATAGAAGGAATATATTCAAATCACAAAAAACAAGAGAAAGAGAAACATAAAACAAAAGAGACAATAAGAGATCCACCCAAAAACAATAACCAAAAGATCACCCAGTCCCCCATGAATCAAGACTGATGAGAAGAGTAAAATTCCAAAGATGGTCTTTGAATGAATGAAGGAGACGCCTCCACGATTGCACAACAGCCAAATGTCCCTAGCAATACTGATCAACCTCCATGGGAGAAATCTCCTATTACTGGCTCAAGAGATGGCATCGGTTGAGTCACTTTCGATAACGAGGTTACCACTCCTAAACCCAGACCAGATTTGAAGTGCTCTCCTAATAGCTCTCAATTCAGCCTCATTAGATTCCATCAGACCAACAGATTCGGAAAAAGTAGCCAACATACGCCCTCTATCATCATGCAGCACGCCTCCTATTCCAGTCGGCCCAGGTTTACCCCTTGCCGTCCCATCAACATTGAATTTGCAAAACCCAAGTGGTGGTATAATCCAATTAACCAATCTTTTTTTAGCTCTACTAACACCCCTCATACACCCTTCCCACGACAGATAAAAGTCCTCAGGTGTTAGGCCCCGAAATTCTTTACAAACTGACAACCAACCGATCACTTGCTATTTTGCCCGCTCAAACACATCTCTGGTATCACCCCTCTTACCCTCAAAGATCCTCCCATTACGTTCTTTCCAAATAGACCATGAGACAGCGAACGGAACCATTTTCCAAGCCACTCTAAGTTTCCCTGTAAAAGGACCTTCCAACCAAGACTCGACTGTCTCCTCCACTCCATTGCTTAACACCCACTCGCACCCAAATAACCTCAAAAATGAGCACCAAACCACCCTAGAGAAAGGGCATGTCTTGTTCTTCCCTTAAAGCTTCCCGTAATTCTCTTTGAAGATGTGATTTCTTTTCTCATACAGTTGATTGCAGATCTCTTTCTTCTTCAAGTTGTCCCACAATTCTATCTTTGGTAACAACACAATCTTCCTATCCTTATGTGCATTCATCATTCTATGAAAGGACAATGTCTTGTTATATCTTCTTCTACGCCATGACATTACTGTTTCCCTTAAAGCTGCTCGTAATTCTCTTTAGATGCCTAATTTCTTTTCCATTTAGCTGGTAGCAGATCTCGTCTATCGTCTGTGTTGCCTGGCTCTTCTATCATGGATGACAACGCATTCTTTCTATCATACACAGAACCATATGCCTCTTTGTTGCAAGCCCTAGTTCTTCTTGTTTATGCATCACTACCTTTCCTACCCTTAAAATGGAAAACTCTCCTACCAAGATTATACCATGTCCGTATTGTCTGGTACTATCAGCTAATATTCTAAATTCTAAATGTTCTAGGTTCTCAATTGTGATCAAATCAAATGTGTCCAAAATAACTGGTGAATGATGTGGTATTTGCTTTGGTACCACAAATTGAGAGGCACTTCTTCACCTTTATATTTTAAGAAAGGAACTCCGGAACTTTACTTGCTTCACCTTAGATGTAAGAAACCCTTCAAGCCTGCGCGTTACCAACGTTTTGCCATTAACAGATCTATCAGTTATTCAGCACTAACAGATCTATCATGATTCATTTTGAGCTTTAATAATACAGACATGGTGCATATGGTTTTTATTTTATATCACCATTAATCCTCCTGACACACCCTTAGATGGGACAAACACCCTTCATCCATCTTTATTCTCCCAAACTAGTTGTTGTTTGCAAATAGCCATTTGGCTGTCATCTTCTTTTTCTCCGAAACCCTCACATTCCAAGTGGCTAGTAGGTAAGATCAGTTTAGGACTCAGGTTCATTGGATCTGTTCCTCTCAAATAGGGTGTAAAATCTACTTATAATTATTTGGCCTGTTTTCTGAAAAGGTATTAAGTAATTGCCCCGTAATCCTGTTTATCTATATGAAGATGAAATCATGCTATAAATGGTACTTCAAGTTTGGATGATGGACTATGGAGTGTCAAAGAAATTGATTTTGATAGGGTAGAATGGAAATATAGAACACAAAAAAAGTTGACTCCAAATAGATGAAACATGGTTTTGGTTTGATGACATATTTTGAGCTTTGCATGAGTTTAAAGAAATCAAGAATACTTTTCATTTGAGTTATTTTGATGGATCAGTTGCTCAAGATCATTGGCAGTGAATCAACTTCCTTTTTCTCTCTATTTTTCATATATTATTTTGAATGGCAATTATTTGAAAAGGTGCTTCATGCAGGTGGAGGCATATAGACCAAATGACACTGCATGTCACGGTCGTTTTGGCATTACTGCAAGAACAGCCCCAGTTGTAAGCTACTATAACCACCCCCCACCATCAACCCACCCCCACCCCCCCCCCCACCCCCCACCCTCCTCTTTCTCTTTTCTGTTATTCCTCTGTGTTATAAATTTTATTTTATTTCTTTATTTTTTTTTTTATATTCCACAACATGAGTCATTATTCTTCATTGGGATACAAAGCCAATGAATCGAAACAGTTATTTTTTGGGCAGTTCGGTTGTTACTTGATTTTATCTTAAACTCTCTTGATTTTCTTGGATAATGAGAACTTAAAACAAGAGATTCTCCTTAAGTGGGAGAACCTCTGCCTTTGAAGTTCTTCTAGAGAAATCCCTATTTAAAGTTCTACTTTTAAGCTAAGTTGCATGAGTATGGGCACGAGTGATAGTGTCCGACACGGGTACGAGGTGTTGGACATAGCAACCCCAAAAAAATAGGACACCAGGGTGGCACCATATTTAAATAAAATTAAATCTAGAGTTTATTTTAAATGAAAATAAGGTGTGAAAATATTATCAATAGAAAATTAATATACTAGTTTACTCTAAACATTTAGTTGTCAAAGGTTTTAGGAGGGGAAATGTATTATAATATTTTAGTCGTCTTAGAAAACAATGTTAAAAAGCATTAAAGTATCCATGAAGAATAGGTACTAGTGTCTGATATTTGTATGAGTGTCTATACCATACGGATACAATCACACATTTTGAAGTGTCTATTCAATATAGCTTTTAGGTAACCCTACTTTGGTGCATGTTAGGTGGAGAACTTAATTGCCTAGGAGAAATTAATCACAAGAGTCATCTCCAAAGCCTAGAAGGAGTGCATTGGATTGTTGTGGCCCTTTGGAGTAGTGGTTTTGTATCTTTTCCTAGGTTGATGGGTTTAAAGGGTTTTTGGTCTTTCTTTTATCCTTTTTGCTTTTATCCTTTGTTGGCACACTTCTAGTGCCCTTTTTTATTATTAATGAAGTCACCATTTAAAAAAAAAAAGATAGAAAGAAAGAAAGAAATTAATCACCAGGTTACATGGGTTGCACACTTGCACCTAGTTTTTTTCTTTAAGAAAAATTGTGAATCCCAATGAAAAACTAACTAGTGAGATTGAAAGTTCACTTGATGATCTACTTGATCCTAGTAATCAAAATCACCAAGTTTTTTTTTGAAAAAAAAGAAGGATACCTAGTAATTTCAACCACTAAGATCGAGTGGCTAAGATTTGAAGTTTGGTCTGAAATTTGGTTTACTAAAAGTTATTAAGTGAACTTTTAATCCCAACAGTTAGTTTTTCATCAGACCCCAAAAAAAATTAAGAAAAAAATAACCGAGTGCAACCCATGTTAACAGTTGCTGTTGTGACCCAAGATCTCCTCTGATTGATGGAGTTGGAGAAGATGGTGATCACATTGGAGGGGTGGAGAAATCAAGTTCTCCTAGAGGCTAGAGGTGGAGAACGCTGTGAACTCGTCGCATCGCATTCGCGCGAGAGTCCGCACCTGTTGACACACCTTTAAAAAATGAGAACTTAGTCCAGAAGGCCAAAACCAGAACAGAACCCGTTAAGCTGACATAACTGAGTCACGACTCACGAGAAGCTCGTGACTCAATTACCTTAGGACTTATTTGACTCAATTACCTTAGGACTTATTTTTATTTCTAAAATATATCAATTTTACTTTTAATGAGCCCCACTTTCTATTTAAAGTAACATTCAAGGAAGAGAAAAGAGGGCAAGATGATGCATCACCTCTCTTCCCTTCATTTCGAACACAACCTTTATCCTTGATCTTGTTATATTCATGCATAGATGCATATATATATATATATATATGTATTGATTTTATGTGCTACACTGGATTTAGTTTGGTCCAGGAGGGCATGCATATGTTTATTTGTGCTATGGTCTGCATGCAATGCTCAATGTTGTGGCAGATAAGGAAGGAGTTGGTGCTGCAGTTTTGATTCGTGCATGTTCTCCTGTCAGCGGTATGTGTTGCATCTCAATGTAGTCTTGAATTGTTTGATGAAGAAAGTGGTTATTTGAATTGGAATGAGAGAGGCATAAGTAGTTTTTTCCTATTTAGCAAGGGGAATAGGCTTAATAATTTTGGCTTTTTAGTAATAGAATGAGTTTTGACTTCTGTGTGATTTTGCATTTTATGAATTTTGAAATGTCACTTACCTAAATTCCTGTGGTATGCTTCTCATACTGAGCAACAAGGACCTTGCCTATCGCACTTCATATAACTTTTAGGCTGTTTCTAGTCCTTGATAGATCAACAAACTAGGACACATAAGTGGCAATGAAACCAAGTTTAAAGCTGTTCCAACTAGTTCCATTTAGTGAATTTGCAGTTTTGTTAGCCCCAGACTAAAATTAACATCTACCTTGTGCCATATTGTGAAGATTTTGTTACTTGTCTCACCATTGACCATTTATTTTATTTCCTAAAAGAGTGATAATTGTTGTCCGCTCAATTGACTTACTAGAGGGGAAATCCCAATAGAATGTTCAGGCTAGGTTCCCATTGTTTGTGTAGATTTGGTGCACGCAAAATATTCACACAAACTACCTCCCAGATGCTCATATAAGTTCAATCAACTTCTACATTTTTATTCAATCTTCTTAAAACTTCTTAAATTGTAATCTAATATTGTCTTATAACATATTTTTAGGGCATAAATTGGATTATCCTGTCACTAGGTCCATGGTAGTTGTGACTGACAGATCTTTTTCTATGAGGAACTGAAGTTTGTGTGAATAATGTTAGATATATGCATTTTCAACTATTTTATCAAGTCCAGTGTTTATACTGATTAAAAAATAAATTGTTCAAACTGCTGAAGTCAGATAATTTTCTAGTTTTAATTATTTAAATCTTCATATCTTTTATTTAGTCTTCATTGTCTTTCATTTTCCCCACTTCATCAAAGAATAAATGATTTTCCCTATCAAAGAAGAACAGATGATGTTTTTCCTTGAGGCATTGAGCCATTGTGTTCTTTCTACACTTTCCATGCCATTTTTTTATTTGAATGGTTAATATATTAAGAAAAAAGAGAGCACCAGAGGTGCAAATACATAGAAAAAAAAACACTTTCCATGCCATTGCCAGTGGCACTATTTCCATATTCTTTCTTTTTATGCTTATTGTTATTCCAGATACGGTTTTACTTGACTTCTGTTCTTTCTACTGTCCGGATATGGTTGCACATGGATTCTTCTTCTATTTATGGAAAATATGGCTTCTTCTTCTTCTTCTTCCCTGAATGTAAAGCCGTCAAGTAGAAGAAAAGCTCATTTGATGGTCTATATCTGGTTAAGATAAATATCTGTGCTTATTGCAGAAAACACATGTTTTGCTCTGCTAGATGCTTCTGAAAGCTCTCTTTTTCATTGGAGAGATTTTTCAAGGTTCCAATTTCATTTGATATAATTTATGTAGTCCATTGCTGGAACTGTTTCTGCTTTATGGTTCCGTGAGGCGGTTTTTCATTGGAAACTTATTCATGTTCCGATGTTCTATTTCTGATTCTGATAAAATATCTGTCGATGTCTTTTTCTTTATGATTCCATAAGATGCTTTGCTTTTTCTAAAGGTTATCATGGAATCTACAGGGTTGGAGACCATTAAGCAGCGTCGCCGTCAGAATACTGAGAAGCCTGTCCTCCTTACAGGACCTGGGAAGGTCTGTATCTATTTCTTTAGTGTCATTTTTCTCCCATATCCAAATATTTGACATGAGAGTTTCTTCATATGCAAGATGGCTGCTTTAGTAACATATGGTGCCAACTGACAATGGCTTATTCTTAGGGATTTTCTAAATGAAATAGTTGCATCAGAATATTAATATTTCAACTGGACAGTTCTGTTTCTTAATCTAAATTTCAGTTAAATCAAAATTTATTTTTCCTAATCGGCTACTAAATATGCTAAAATAAGAGCTGCAGTAAGGGGACGATGCAATCTCCCTATTATGGAATCTCCTTAGTTAAGGAGACTGCCCTTCAATTTTTCTGTTGGGCCACACTCAATTGTGTGGGATATCTTCAGGACTACTACATGGCTAGAAAGTAGGTGAAGTTCAACCCGTCCAATTATCATAGCTTTGTGTTTTTGCTCCTTGAAATTTGACTATCATAACCTATTGATTTTCATTCCCTTATCTCATGAGGATAGGATGATTGGCTGTGGTTGAGATGGTAGTCACCTCCAATCCATGTGACCACTAATGCATCCCAACCAACCACATGAGCCCAGTCATCATTAGATGGTCGATCTCCTTAAAAAGTCTCACTGGGTCATCTCTTTTAAGGCTTTTCCTAAGAAACAAAAATTTATACACTATCAAGAACCCATAGCATGGCTGGAAGGCGCTTACTGCTGCAACCTGTTTTGAGTCATGAGTGATACTGTTAAAAGCTATTTTTCATAACCCCAATATTTACAGGCCACCAAGTGATGGTTTAGGATTTCCAAGATGCCTCTGGTATTGTGGTATTGCATGCCACCTCTTTATAAGGAGGCAGGGTTCAATTTCACAAAGTTTCACTTGAAGCTCCCTATATTGGACATGGTGGCCAGTCTGATGATTCATCACACACAGATTCGCAATCTAGATCAATAAAAATGGGCCTTGTACATTTAAGCCCAAGGATATAATGGAAATCCTTGTTCTGAAGATTGAGTGATTCCTCCTATTTCAGAGGGAGGCTATTCATGTAATGGAACGATAGCTCCTACTTCACTAGTTAATCATCTGTCTAAGAGAGTGATTGACTAAACAAATATTAGAAAATGAAAATTTTCAACTTTACAGGACCATCTTCTGTGTCCTACCAGTTTGGACAATGTAGGGGCATAACTTCTTTACGACTCCCTCAACGCCAATGGGAAACTGATTTCCAGTCATAATTAGGTTCTTGAGATGAAATCTGTTTATTACACAAAAACCAAGTCACTTTTCATTGAAAATCTGCATTTTTCGCAAACATAGGGAAAGAAAATTGGTAGAAGAAAATAGTCTTGGGGTTGCCAAAATTACCATGTTTTTTGTGCTAGTGCTACGCTTCATTGAAAATCTCATTTTTAATGACACTGGGAACATAGTTTGAAGAAAGCCGAGCATCGGCCATTTGAGATGTTTGATTCGCACAATGATGTCTCTACCCTTATTTCTTTTCTGTTGATTTCTCTGATTTTATAGGTTGCTCAAGCTCTTGGAATTTCAAGAACGTGGTCAAATCACCCACTTTATACACATGGTATGTCTAGTTTGCATTTGGAGTTGTCTAACAAAGTGATCAGTAGGTTTTCTTTTTTATCGTTTTAATTGTTTAGCAATATTAATATGATCAAATGGGTTGCACTAGGTGGGTTAGAAATTCTTGATGGACCCAAGCCTGTGGACATATTAATTGGCCCACGTGTTGGCATTGAATATGCATCACCTGAACATGTCAGTGCACCATGGAGATTTGCCATTGCTGGTAGCCCCTGGATAAGTGCTCCCAAGAACACTCTCAGACCACCCTGATTTTTACTGCACGTTTTACTTCACTTTTTGCATGGAATGGGGTAAAAGAGAAGCAAAAAAGAAAAGATGGCAAACAAGAACTGGAGGAGGGAAATGCTGAAAGAAAATGTACTGATTTCTGTGAACATGGCTTTTGGGTTGAACTGTTAGAAATGTTTTGTATCTTTTGAATACCAGTATCTTACATTTTCTATTATGGCTAAGCTGAAAAGATGACCTCTTGATCTCTCAAGAACTGTGGGAAGTCATCACCTTGCGAGGAAATTTAAGTCTATGGTGTATTTGAAATGTGTAGTTTCATTATTTACTGCTATCTGCAAGTGAATACATGTCCTTTGATTCTGTCAGCCCTATAGAGGATGGACATCCATAAAATCTTATAAATCGGTGCTCAGTATTACAACCTATGGATTGCAATAATCTTTCTGCGGACTTTAGGAGATCTGTTTCATGTAGCTTGGCAAGGAAACTTTCAGTCATGGGTAAGGACTAAGGACCCTTTACATGTAGGAACTTTGCATGGATTGACTGCTATACCACAAGGTCACAACTTCTTGTTGACCATCGTCTTTGTTTTCAAGTCATTTGTTGCACTTATGGAAGGTTGGCCGTCATAATTAATTTTATAATAATTGATAAATTACACATATAATGATTCAAAGAATAGTATTTTTGATAAAAGGCCTTTGGAATGGCTCGGCATTTAGACACCACGGAAATCTTTCACCAGACATCAAATTTCAGATTCTGAATGGAAATTACGATTATGTCTTTCTGTGTGGAATTGACCGATTAAACAGACAGTTCATTTTCACTTCGATCGATCGATCCCTTCTACGTAGAATCGTGCGATTGATTCTATGTGATCATGCGAATGATCCCTTGAAATGAACGGAAGATGCTACACGGAGAAATTGATCGATTGAAACGTATACAAGTGATTGATTCTCTTTGTGAACATGAGCGGAAGAAATCGACCGATTGATGCTTAAAACGTGCGATTGATTCTGCATCAATCGGTCGATTGATTATGTTAATGATTCTGTTAATTTATGCTACAGTAATTATATTATTTAAATAATAAAATTTTCTCTAAAATTTTAAAGTTATTTTTGAAACACTGTGTATTTTTAAAATTTCTCAAATTGAATATCCGCACTAATTACGATAACCTGATAAAAATACTTTAAGACTTTAAGGTCTTTTGATACTCTCAAATGTTTAAAACAGAGTGTTTATTTAAGGGTATCCTTCCGATGTGGCGAAAATATATTTAGGAGTGTCAAAAGACCTTTAAGTCTTAAAGTATTTTTATCAGATTATCGTAATTAGTCTGTATATTCAATTTGAGAAATTTTGAAAACACACAGTGCTTAAAAAATAACGTTAAAGTTTTATCTTTCCTTTAAAACTTTAACGTTATTTTTTAAACACTGTGTATTTTTAAAAATTTTCAAATTGAATATCCGGACTAATTACGATAACCTGATAAAAATACTTTAAATCTTTAAGGTCTTTTGACACTTCTAAATGTCTTTTCGGCACAGCCGAGGGATACTCTTATTTGTAAAACACTCTGTTTTAAGCATTTGAGAGTGTCAAAAGACCTTAAAGTCTTAAAGTATTTTTATGAGGTTATCGTAATTAATTCAGATATTTAATTTGAGAAATTTTAAAAATACACAATGCTTAAAAAATAACGTTAAAGTTTTATTTTTCCTTTAAAACTTTAATGTTATTTTTTAAGAACTGTATATTTTCAAAATTTCTCGAATTGAATATCCAGACTAATTACGATAACCTGTGATACCCCTACCCACCAATGTGGGAAAAAGTCCCACATCGGTGGTGGAGGGGGAAGAATTGGGGGATTTAAAGTGGTCAAGCCCCCTTGACCATGTGTGAGGCCTTTTGGGCCGGACCATGTGGGTCGGGCCCAAAAAAAAAAAACCGTGCGGGTTTGAGCTGTGTGCGAGGCCCAAAGCGGACAATATCACACTGAGTCAAGCCCTAAGCCCTGTATATCGGGTCGGGTCGTTACATAACCTAATAAAAATATTTTAAGACTTTAGTGTCTTTTGACACTCGTAAATGTGTTTTCGAAAATACTTTAAGACTTTAAGGTCTTTTGACACTCTTAAATGTGTTTTCGGTACCGTCAAGAGATACCCTTATTTGTAAAACACTCTGTTTTAAGCATTTGGGAGTATTAAAAGACTTTAAAGTTTTAAAGTATTTTTATCAGGTTATCGTAATTAATCCGGATATTCAATTTGAGAAATTTAAAAAATACACAGTGCTTAAAAAATAACTTTAAAGCTTTAGAGGAAATTTTATTATTTAAATAATATAGTTACTGTAACATAAATTAACAGAATCAATCGACCGATCGATGCAGAATCAATCGCACGTTTCAAGCATCAATCGGTCGATTTCTTCCGCTCGTGTTCGCAAAGAGAATCAATCGCATGTATACGTTTCAATCGATCTATTTCTCTAGATAGCATATTCCGTTCATTTTCAAGGGATCAATCGCACGATTCTACGAAGAAGGGATCGATCGATTGAAGTGAAAATGAACTGTCTGTTCAATTGGTCAATTCCACACGGAAGGATAGAATCGTAATTTCCACTCAAAATCTGAAATTCGGTGTCTGGTAACAAATTTCTGCGGTGTCTAAATATTGAGCCCTTTCGAATAAATAGCTGGAATAGTTTGGCTTAGTAATTCAAATTCAGTGCCCTTGTTTCAAAGGTTATGATTGGCAAGTCAATTTAAAATATAGGTCATGACTGCCATGTTCAATAATGCAATCAACATTGTCTCTATTGCATCAAACCATCAAAGATACGTACTTAAGTTAAATAGGCTCCACAATTAAGTTAATTTTGTATTACAAATAATTGATTTATCTAAGAGGCCTTTTATCATAAATCGCGACTGATTACATCATTCAGCTTTTCAAAATTTTGATAAGATAAAGAGTCAAAACTAATAATGAAAATGTAGGATATGATGATATTACTATCAAGTCTTCTATATATCATAGTAAGTGAATTCTCTTAAATTTTGAGTATATAAAACTCATGTTGAGTTTTATATAAAGTTTACTTATGTGCCCATTCCTACCACTGAGTATATAAAATCTGAAATAATATGAGTGTCATCTAAAACCGAGAAAGATAATCACGTAATTTAAAGATTAGTGAGGTGCTTTAAGAGATTTAGACATCTTAATTATAAAAAAATATTGATGGGTAATTTGGTCATGCATCCACCCTAATAAATCAATGGAGATAATCTCATTGAATAAAGTGCAACTCCAAAATAAATCAATTGTTTATTGTCTTAAAATGAGACACGTGAAATGCTTATTAAGTATATCGACTCTATTAAATAAAAGGATATAAATATTAGTCTAAGTACCGTAGCAAAATTCTAACTCAGGATTCATGATCATCCAATCTAGAGATAAAATAGAAATTGACTATCTATTTTATGGTATTTGATCAAATAAAAGAATTTTATACAATCTTAATTCAAGGACAATTTAGAAATGATACTATCTCATTTTCGAAATTAATGGGTCAAATGTCTTCTTTCAAAAACCTTTGAGGGTTGGTTTGACAGTTCAGAATTCCAATAAGTTGTGAGAGATTCTAGGTTCATGTTCCACTCTCAACTTAAAAAGGGTCACTCCCCCTAATTTTACCAGATACGTGTGGATGGGAAGGTTTGTACGTGATCTAAAGACTTAGTCAAATATTTTAAGAAATACAGATACTTTGGACTTTAAAAAAAAAAAAAAAATTGACTCCTTTCAAAACTCTCAAAGTCACACATATTAAGACTTAACCCGTGGCTTCTTACTAACCAATGACAAACAAAATAAAAACAATTTGAGTTAACAAAAATTCCCAACCACCTGAAAATAACCGTAGAAGCCAAGAATAGAAAGTCTATTTATAAGTAAAATGGGAGATATATGAGGTGCAGCACTCATGCATGAACCACAAGAAAAGAAGCAAAACCACTGCTGCATTCTTAGACATGAGCATCCTGATCGACGGGCCAACGGTGACCAAGTTCGTGGAAGATGAAGAAACCTTCAAGAAATGTGTGGAGGAGCAGTTTTCGACCCTCGACGTTAACGGTGACGGAGTGCTTTCTCGATCGGAGCTGCTGAAGGGATTCGAGGGGATCGGCGATGTGTTTGAAAAGTTCGACACAGATCAAAGTGGGACCGTTGACCTGGCAGAATTCACAACCCAGATGAGGGAGATCATGCTTGCAGTGGCGCAAGGGATCGGAGAGTCCCCCGTTCAGGTGGCCCTCCAAAGCAACGACTTGCTTATGAAGGCTGTGGAGCACCACCAACTATCCAAACAGGAGTAGAGAGAGAGATTTTATGAGCGTTTCTTCAGTGTGCGATTTATTATTATATTTTTCAGTTTTTTTCTTCTTTTGTTTTTTAAGATTTTGTAAAGATACAGAGTCAATAAAATAATTTATTCTAAAATTTAAAATAAGAAACTCTCATATTTTATTTTGCAGAAAGATATATTTAACATTATTGATTATTACCGCAATCATTTTGAGAGCATGTATTAAAAGAACTTTCTCTGACTTTCCTTCAACTCTGTTTCAAAGATGGTTCATCTATTGTTTTTTTTTTCCATAACATAAGTATTCCCACCTCCTATTAGAGATCAAACTAATCACACGAAGCTGTCAAGTAGGTTGATGGAGAGTTTAACCTAAGATATTTAGTATAATTTTAGAAGCTTAGAGCAACAATAGTATTATTACATGAAAAATGCCCATTTTGATTGCTTGGATCCCACTTTGCAGTTTGTGTATCTTTAATAATTGAAATTTATTTAAAAAATTTAGAAAATATAAAATTAATATGTAGAAACGCATGTTAAGAAATTCATGTTCTTTAGTGTCCCGTAATAACATGTATCTTCTATTACTTTTACTAATTTTTTTCTTAAAAATTCTAAATTAATATTAATCACATTAATAAATCTTCATTTAATTTCATAAGCATTTGTATAACATTTCTTTAATGTTTGGTAAGCGTTACATTGAAACCATGTTCTTGCGCAAGAATAATATCTTTAAACAAAAAGTGAGTTTCTCCTTTATTAGAGAGAAATGGCCTGTTGGGTCTCTATAAAACTGAGAAATAGTTAATTGTCAATTGTCTCCACTAAGGTTTAAAAATGAGTTTTGATCTGATGCTTACGCACATTACAGGCTAATCAAAATATGTCATGTCATCGCTTGTGTTTTACTCTATAATATTCTTTTGATAAAATATAGAGAAGTGTGAAAAATGTAAAATGCAAACATATGTAATGTGCAGAGAAAAATGCAAAATAGAAATCAATGTGTAGAGAATAATGCAAATTGTGCAAAAGATGTGTAAAGAAAGTATAAAATGCGCTCACATGCGTGTAGTTCAACCGGTAATTTTCCGCCTCAGGAAGCAGGAGGTATCGAGTCCGTATGATCTCACGTGGTGTGCCCTAAGGACAGTGGGTATCACCCGTAGAGATTTTACACTAAATTTTCCATGGTTTCCTTTTAAAAATTAATTTTCAATGTCCTAGTGGACATCTACTCAATATTCAATAATCAATACGATTAAACGTGCAACTTGGGCGAGCTGGGTCGAGTCCTTATTGCCGAAATTAGAATTATAGGGTTTGTGTTTCGAGCAGGCCCTAGTTATTTGAACACGAGCTCATGCCCTAACAAATAAATGAGGCCTCATACGGGCTTTTAGGCCCGTACACAATTGAGTTGATGACCAATTATATGGACCCTAGTTATTTGAACACGAACTTGTTTTCTAAGTACCTAACAAATAAATGAGGCCCCATACGGGCTTCCAGACCCTTACCCAATTTAGTTGATGACCAATTATATGGGCCCTAATTATTTGAACTCTGGCTTCGGTTCTAACTAATAACATCCTATATGGGCTTTCAGGCTTTTGGGCCCTTACTCATATAGTTGATGATCAATTATGACTTGTTCATAATTAAGTTCAAATTCATTAATCGCAATTTTTAAGAGGATAGGTTAGATAGTTTTAAGTTTTAAAGATAGAATTCTTAGATTTAATATGTAACTAAGTTGAGATATTTAATTACTTATTATATATTAATATCATATTATTTAGTATAACTAATTACAACAATATAATAGGCATGTCACAAAGTTGCAACTGGCATTTCCTGCTCTTCGGCCATGGAATCCAAAGAGCATTTCCTACAATGTGCCTTCGTCATCTCTATTTGGCACCTTCTCTGCTCCAAATTCATGTTCCTTTCTAATGATCCTAATATCTCTTCCCAAGCCTCCCACCTTATTAGCTCCAGGTCCTCGCCTATACAAAAGCTTGCGGCTTCTCTTTCCTTTCCTGCTCTTGTTAGGCATTGTTGGAATGAGAGACCTTAGGATCTTTAAAAACACTTACAATTGTTCCACTAAAGTCTTCTCCTCTATTGCTTCGGATATCAGGCACAAGATTTTCTTCCTTCTCACTAATCAAGACCTCTTTGGGCTTGATAGTGCTTTCTCTGCTTAGTGGAACCTTCCTCCTTATGTGCCACACAACTCCTCCTTCTCTGCCTCGCTGCATCTCTACTACCTTTCATGCTACTCTAACTTTTGGGTCCTTTTAAGTTCAACCTTGCACGATCTTTTGCTCCCAGTTGTGTAGTGATCAGGCCTTGATCATCGACTCGTGTGTTTTTCCTTCACCCACTAACTCGTGTAATCCTTGGAAATCTATGTTCTTCTGCCAGAAGATCCTTTGTATTTGCTTGGATAAGAAGATTTTTGTTTACCGTATTCTCCTTCAAGACCAAGGAACACTCTCGGCAATCACTACACCCTCCTCTTATCAGTGGCATCTCAAGACTCACGCTCGTGCTGCAACGGACCTTCTCGCTCGCTTGAATATTGCACACTTGTATATTGTAAAAAATAATAACTCCCATTTTTGAAGCTTAAAGAGTGGGCTATTAATTTAAATGTTCCCATACTATCCAATTTTTGTATGGGAGTTTTTTGTTGATCTATTGATCTTTCTTGCTCCGTCGGGGGCTTTGTTTTTCTCTTTGTTTAGCCCGGGCAGTGGACTCCTTTTGTTTTTCTTCCCTCTTGCTCTTGATACGAGTTCTCTTTTCTATGCTTTAGAGGTTTCTCTCCTGTTTTGAATGAAACTTACCCTATCATTTAAAAAAAAAGTTGCCACTGGAGATTTTTTTTCCTTTTTATTTAATTTTCATTTGTCAAATATAAAATAACTATAGATATTGACAATAAGAAGGACATCCATCGAAGTAGTTGTATATTGACGTGTAGCTTATTAAGTGTAATTTTAATTTGTACATACATACATTTTGTGTTATTTATCAATTTTTTTTTTAGAAAAAAGAGAAAATGGATGAGATGAAACCCATACTATATGGGTTCAATTTGGAATTATTTTGAGTTTGGGTTTTTAGTTAGGGCTTTAGAATTGGGCCAAATTTTAAGTACACTAGGCCTGAAATTGATCCGAAATAAATTTGGACCTTGAGTTTGAACAAGTTTTAAAGGTGATATTACCTTTTTTATTGTAAGAAAATTAGCTGAATCACAAATTCACTCATTTTTACTAGTAGAATTTAAAGAATAATTAAGTAAATTAAATAATTTAAATCTCAACTAAAAATGTAATATTTTTTAAATGAGTTTATCCTTTTCATTGGTGGATGGTGTGATATGATTATAAGGCGTGGGACGTGAAGATTGAAGAGAGGCCACCCTCGAATGCACCGTTGTGTTTGTTTGTTCTTGTTTTAAAATTTAAATGGGATGGCCGAATAGACAAAATTGCGGCGGATTTAGTGGCACAGACGGACGAATTTCTCTCCTTGTAGCGGCACGCGGAGAGAGGGTAGAGGAGAGGAGATGGGGAGCTGGCAGAAGGTGGTGTGTGTGAAGGAAGTGAAGCAGGGTATGCCTGAGGAAGAATGGAACGAGAACATGCCTCTGCCCGGCGATATAATCGAAGGCGTAGGAGTGGCAGAGGACGAGGCCGACCCTTCCTCCTCCGTCTTCCCTAAGTCAAAGTCCGAACTCAGCTGTCAGCTCGCCCGCTTCAACCGCCAATTCGACCTCGTTTATGTCAAGGTCCGCCGAGGCAACGCCTCTATCAAGCTCCCAGCCCGTGTCGTGCCTGAGCGCTGTGCTAAGCTCCAGCGTCGCTTCACCATCCGAGCCGCCAACGATGAGCGCCACATCGTCGTCTTGGCCGACCTCTCTCTTGATCGCTGCTTCGAGTTGCAGGGTGCGTCCCCCTTTTTTGAGTTTTTTTTGTAAAAAACACGATTATCTCCACTTATAATGAAATTGATACTAATTATATAAAATCTATGTGAAGAGTAGATGACTGATAAACTTAATATGGGTGAAATCAGAAATGAGTAGAAAGGTGGTGAATGTGATGGAGGGGGTGGGGGCTGCCAGAAGCAAGAAGTGAAGTACGATTGGAAGAAGAAGGTGGGAACCCATCTGCCGGACCAGCGTTCCACTGTAATCAGCTCCATTCTCTTCATGCCCTTCCCTTACGAGCACGGGATCGAAGCGCCAACAACACGGACCATGGCCTGGTTCTCTGCTGCTGTTACTTCCGGAGTTCCCCTCGTCTTCGTAAACATCCAAACAGAGCAGATCATCACCTCAGTACTGCCCCTCTCTCTCTCTCTCTATATATATATATATATATACAGTGGAAGTTGATATTCGAAGGTTGTAAAACATCCAAGGATCGGGATTCTCTCATGGCATTTTGTGTACACACATACGGGTTTTATTGTGATGTCTAATTTGACTTCGGCTCTCCAAAATTCATGAACAGTGCAAATCGGCTCGTCAAAATTCATGAACATTGCAATCGACTAGCAAAAATTTATGAACAGTGCAAATCGGCTCCCCGAAATTCATATGAACAATAAAAATCAGTCCATCAAAATTTTACTGTTCATATAAAAGGTAAAATCGAGTGTAAACTAAAACCCGTGTCGTTAAAAATAAAATGCTGGTGGGAGGATCATTAGCCTTAGAAAAGATAGAGATAAAAATAATTGAAACTAACATCTTGTCATATTTAATGAAATTTACTTTTAAAACAAAAATGGCAGACCCAATTTCTCAATTATCCAAGTTTATTTTCTTTGTCCACTTTTAAAATTTTACTGCCAAAAGTTGATATCCAACTTAAAAACAAAAAGATTGGACATATTGGAGTTATAAAATGTAGATATTTATAAGTCAAGAATATTTTTTTATATAAAGAAAACATAGAAGTAAATCTAAATTCAGCCATATTTTAATCATGGGATTCACCAAACTGCAGCCTTTTTGAGTAATTGTATCACTCTTAAACTAAATTTCATTGATCGTGATCTTCACAAACCTTTTTTTTTCAATTTCTCACATCCTACAGATTCTTGTTCTTCTTTGGTTGGAAAACTATTGCCACAGATAAAAATAAAATTGATTGAAATTTTCTAGGATTTCTCGTTTTTAAGTGATATTTTGGACTTCCTGATAATATTCTTTAAGAAAATTTCATTTTATGACAAATGGCAAGAATATCAAAGTACAAATCATTAGGAAGAGTCTTGAGGAAATGGTTTAACTGAACCTTCTTCTGGTTGAACTTACTTCACAAACCATGATTCAACAGTGGGTCTGCAAATGGATCCCAGAAAATATATTTTCATCGCTCGATCAAAGTTTAAGTCCAATGCACTGGTCCAGGCCGTGGCTTAGATCTCAGTGGGTTAGATTAACCGATTGCAAGTTGAAGGATCCTTTGCTTGGGATGCAACATGAACTAGGCCTGAACTTGATAACACATATTGGTGTCTGGACCTGAAGTGAACACAGCCAGTTTAATCCCTACCAAACAGCTTTTCGACATTCATGATTTATTAATTTATTGGTTTTCTTTTTCTTTTTCTTTTTCTTATCAAAAGGAGAAATCCTCTCCTTCGGGGGTCAACGGGCAGGTTTCAAAACGAGAAATGTGTTGGGGAAAGCAACAGAGTACCAACACAACCATCCAAATTTTGCAAGGAATCCGACTATGGTTTCTGCCTGGACTTGCAGAGATTCCAGTCACGTTGACAGCAGAGCTAGGAGAAACCAGATTTGGAATGGACATCAAACGAACAGAAGAGGTATTGTAGTTCTGTCCAAGGATCATCATCATTTTCAGTTTATCACCATTGTTGTTACCACCATCACCCCATCCCATTTTGAGCAGAACCTTTGTTTAACTCTGGACCTTATATTACTTCTAACGACACTATCCCATGTCCTTACTAGCCTCTGACTGATACTGGTTGTCTAAACACCTCCAAATGATCTCCACTCTTATGTGTTTCTTCCTAATTCAATCATCTTTGTTACTCAATGCATTCATCTCTTTGAAAGTAGTAGCAACAATTACTTTCTTAAATTTAGATTTATCCATGTTTGATATATCACAAGCCCTGTAATCTAACTATTTAATAAAGCCCGCGACCTATTTCCTTGTTCAATATGCCTTTTTAGCCTTTTAGGTGTCAAATCAGTGCAGCACAGTGTGACCCAAATCTCCCTTACTAGTTGTTCCTACCCATGTGGTTGCTGTGTAAATGGGTAGTCACAAGAAACCACATTCAACTCTAGAAAGTCCAGCCCTTTGTTGATTTTTATGATGGGAGCTGCAAAATGGTCCAGAATTTTAGTGGTGATGATGAATACACTATATACTGAAATCCAGTGTCTTTCATGTTATATTGTTGTCAAATTCCAACCATGTATTCATCAAATTTATGTTAGAATTCCATGAATGTTCCCCATATGGCAGGGTTTCATCTGCATCTATTCTGTGGCCAAGGGATCAGCAGCTGATCGGGTGGGGCTCAGGCAGATGCGTGAGCAAGCGGCAGTGAGCAAGTACCTTCTGGTGATTTCTAGATTGGAAGGGAAGAGCCTCTTGCCTTCCATTGTCCCATCTACAGGCCTCATACTCTGCTGTGACCACAATGATGTAAAAGATATGCTTGCTGCTGCCATTGATCAAATGGAAGAGGTTCATCTTCATATCATGGCCTGGCCTGGTCAAAATGAGGCCACAGGCGTCCCCACCCTCAGGCCTCCAGACGACTCCTGCACCACTGAGACCACCTTTCGCCGAACCACCTCGTTCAAACAGCTCAATGGCGACCATTTCAGCCATTTTGCTTGAAACAGATGTGGACATCGGATGATTGTTGTCTAATTGAATTTTCAAAGCAAGATCATAAAACAACTGTGATCAGATGCCGGTCTTCGCTACTTGCTAGAGAAGTGGACCTTCTCAATAACAAGGTATGACTGTTGAATATACATGGTATGTGTAGTTTTGCACTGGAATCCCTCTTAAGGTTGGTATAATTTGGACTTGGAGATTGTATGTAAATAAATTTCCTCCACTATGAAACAATCATCTTTTGGAATGGAGCTTCATTGATGATGATATACTGAAAACAGTTCTAACCTTCACTTATATCATTGCCTTCATTGATGTTGACTTAACATAGTTTCTCGGTGTTTGTATGGCCCGTGGGTGCATCGGGGTTGTGGGTTTTTATATCTTTGTTGTTGTTTCTTTCTTCTTTTTTTTCTCTTTTTTTTCATCTTTTGTGCCTCTTTTTTATTAATATATTAACCATTAAAAAAACATTCTTGGCCTAAAATCTGAGAGCATAACCAAATCCCCTCTAAAACTATGTTGGGGGTTGTTTTCTATTCAGGTAGGGCTGTCCATTGGCCATGCCAGTGTCCTGAGAAATTATCCATTGGGACAAAATTCAATGTAAACTTCCAATCACATACATTGAAAGAGCAAAAGGTTTTTAGTTTCACTTGTTGAAATCAGCTACTAAATTAATTCAGTGGCAATTGGAAGTTCACATCAATTCATTATGAAATGGTTCACATGGATAATTTTTTCTTTTTTCAATCTCGGTGGCTATTTTGTTAAAAAAAAAAAAACTGAGTTTTTTTTGAAAAAAAGAAATTGAAAAAAAGAATTTAAAAAAAAAAATGAAAAATATAAATATCGGCCGATATTGACCGGTATTTCAAATATCGGCCGATATCTAGGCCGATATTCGGCTGATATGGGCAAATATCGGCCGAGATAATCCTGGGCCCACAACTGATATTTGTTTTTTTTTCTTTTTTCTTTTTTAAAAAGTGAATTTAGCCGATATTTCTTTAGTTTGACCTATATAATGCGTATTGGCCGAGATTTCATTCCCTGATGTGAATGTTGAATCGATCCAGGTTGATAGGCCTAATGACCTATCTGCGTTGGACAACCCAATGTGGGGAACTCTTATTAGCCAATGGAAGCCATGATCCCTTTTGCCTCAATGGGCAATTATTCTCTAGCACTCTATAATGGCATATATATTTTATTACATCTCATGATTTATTTTTTTCAAAAATCAAATTCATGAAAATATTGGAAAAAGAGGAAAATCTCACAAACACTATTCAATCTACCTATCTCTATTCAATTTCATAAACATCTAATATTATTTCATTAAATATTTTCTAAAAAAATCCAAAATAGGGATTGTCATAGAGCAAATATTAAAAAAATGACAAAAATAACATAAAATGAACAAATCTAAATGGAAATGACGTTGGAATGGAAAAAAACCTTTCAAATGTGGTAAACTTGCTTTTAAACTTCCATTAAAAAATGATTCTCAATGAAAAAGATTTGAAATAAAAAAGGTGAAATAGACTATTTTTCTAAAGAAAAATTAGAAAATGGCCGTAATGGTCATATCATCCATCTTTTTGAAATAGTGTTGTTCTTGCAAACAATATTATATATGTAGACTTGACTTAAAATAAATATATCTGTTTATACATATTATATCAATTGTTTTTAAACTCACGATTCAACTATCTATTTATCACCCATGTAACTTGGGCCATAAAATGTGTAATGGAGTAGGTTTGGTTTAGGTAACTATATTGAGCTGGGTCATATTGCATGGTCAGATACTCGAATACACGGGTATTTGGGTATGGGTTAAAGCGGGTCGTCTACACTTTTTTAGTATTTTTTTTTGAATTTACGTATGAAAAACTGTGGGATATCCAGCTTAAAACCTCCACGGGTGAATCCACTACCCTTAGGACATACCAAGGTTAAGCCAATGGGTCTCGAACTTGTAACCTCCCACTTCCTGAGATGATAGACAACCAATTAAACTATACGGGTATACGCTACTTCCTGAGATGAGAGTCAATAATTTTATCCTATCTACTTATTGTCTATTTTTCAAATTCCAATTCTCAATTTAACTTTATCATAAATTATAAGTTTTAACACAATATAATAAGCTATCTGTTTCCCTATCCCTACTATCTCTGTGCTTTTAGTGGTCTATCCCTCTTCCTTTTACATGCAATTTGGTAAAACTAACGCTGACACTCGTAAATTTAACACCCACGCTTATAATACCCCATAGTCACAGTTGACATCCGTGAAGTCTTCTGTAAAATGAGAGCAATTTGGTTTAAAAAAATTGACTACGTGTACGACGCGCTGTGACCAAATTTCAATTTCTAAAGGGGTAATGACCTGGATTCACAACTTTTGAGGTATTTCACGCTAAAAATCTCTTAAATATATGAGATGTATTAAAAAATATCTCCTTCAGGCGGGCTTCTTAAGCTTAACTTTGATGGTAGTTGCATGCGGCATCTTAATTTGGCTGGATATGATGGGATTATTCGTACTGACTCTGGATCTTCTGTGTTTTCATATGCTGGGCCCATTCATTATGGGTCAGTTATTGATACAAAATTAATGGCTTTATGACGTGGTATTATGGAATTAGAGAAGAAAGGAGTCCATGGGTGCTTGGTCAAAGATGATTCTCAAGTTACAGTGAGTTGGCCTTTGGGTTCTATTTGACTTTAGAGATTTTTGGATAAAATTGAAAAAATTCAGAACATTATCGATTCTTTTCATTTTAAAATCACTTGGGTTACTCGTTCTGCTAACTCAGTTGCCGATAAGTTGGCTCGTCAGGGGTTATCTTTAGAATCTGAAGTAGTTTCTCACTACTTGTAGCTGTGTTTTGAGGGCTCTTTTTTAGCCTTCTTTTGTGCGTGTATTCTTTTTTTATTTTTAATGATTATCTTTAAAAAAACAATTAAAATTTATGAAAATAAAATAGAAATATAATAGCAAAGAAGAAAGAAAGAACTAAATACTCAAATCTCTTTTTATAGACCTCTAGGTAGAGTTTTTGCACAATTAAGAGTGTAGAGGGTGTCAATGAGATAAAGGAAATGAGAGATGACAAGTAGAAAGGATGATTGGAAGTAATAAAAATGAAAAGTAGTGATTCAATAGTTATAAATTAAATTAGTTCTGAATCTATTATTTGACAAGTTGGATATCAACACATCTCAAACGAGTTGCACATCGACAACTCTATGGTAGGTTGCAAATTTGCAATAAAGGACACTTTGGTTGAAGTTCAATTAATTTAGATTTTTGTAGGATTTTGACCTAATATAAGACTTTTCACGTACTTTTTCTTAATTTTATTATTTTTGAAAATTTGGGACAAAAACAATTCCAAAAAATGATATTTCAAAATATATTTAAGATTTTCCTAAAACCCAAAATTGGAAACTTAAGAGCCCCCCGTTGGCAATGACGACACCAAAAATGATTCAGGATTCTCGATCTGGCCTATCTGCTAAAGAATATAGATAGTACCCAGACAGAAACCCTAGACAAGACGTTCTCACTGTGTCCTCTCGATTCATCCAGTATCCAATCCAATCGCCAAAACTGCTCCAGTTTCAAAGCTCTGTTATTTTCCCACTTCGAAATTTCAATTTAAAAAAGGTATGCGCTTCTCATTTATCGATCTTGGAAATTAATATGTTTCTGTATTGATATCAAATTGTTTCATTTCCAATTGAAATTGAATTGATTTTCACACCCAATCAATGTCAAGTTACCATGAAATATGAAAACATTGGCCCCTTTCCTCAAATGGGTTTCTCAATTCGACTACCTCATTTCTTGAGGTGAGCTGATTTTGAATAATCGAAAGCACTTCCAGTGATCCCACTAGAACATAGACTACGAGCTATTTTCAAGTCTAGATGATTCAGCTGGGGTTCCTTGATGATTCTCTCTCTCTCTCTCTCTCCCCCCGAAAGTCTGCGCGTCTTCGCCCAGGTGTCATTACCCTTTACGAAAATGGTAAGAGCTGGCCTCCTAAATAAGCCCAATTCGGTACCTCTGTTGGACACTGTTTGGCACACCTGAGTCTGTCCAAGCAGGTGATACCTTCTCTTTTTTCTTTTTTTTTTGAAAAATATGTATTGTTTCCTTGGAAATTCTACTCTATCCTTTTTGACCATTCCATCCCGGCAAAATGTCTCAACAATGATAGAAAGTAGGTTGGCAGGATGACCAAGACTGAATTGATCACAGTAATGTTGCCTATGAAAGATGGGTTCCTTCTATTCCAAAGTGATACTGAGTGCTCCAACATTTTGATGGTTTTAACTCCTTTCTTTCCAGTGCCTACCAAGACATAATCGGAGCCCCAGATATGAAGTTGGCATGTTGGAAGCCCTGCATCTAGCTTCCTCAGCAAAGGCTGAAACATGCATGTGCAGGGAGCAAATAACCCATCAACTTTCTATTCATGCGAATCCAAAATCAAGGTTGTATACTAGCCTATTCAACATGAGTGATGTTGATATTAGCCACCGTCAAATCCTGTGGCAATGGCTTTGCCCATCATTAGACTGAAACTTATTGTACCACTAGCATGAAGACGGAGGGAGAGAGGGAATTCCCCTGCACAAGACTGCAAGAGGCATGAAAGTGATGTGGGCATCGTCACAAACATATGGCAGCAAATTGAAGATGAATTCCATGAAGAAAAAGAGCCTAGAAGTGAAGACAATGTTGCAATTGCACTCAAATCGCGGGAGATCTTAGCGGTGCAAGGCCCAAATGGCATCCTTTGTAGCCAAATTGTCCAAATTAATGGCTCATGGGCTTAGGTATTGAGTTAGGCTTTCAAACCCACTAAAATAGATCCAATTCAGCCAAAGGAAGTGGTTCATTCGGTGGCCACAAGGAAGAGTTACGAGATTACAATTTCTCTCCTTATCTCTATCTCCATATAAAAGATTCCTATCTCTACTTTGGTGGATCTAAGGAAACAAGAATAGCAACAAATAAGTCTCCTTTAGCAAGCTTTGGGCGTGCATATCAATATAGGATTATTATGTAATTTTTATTTTTTAGATATGATATGTCTCTGAGGGATTTGGCAGAAAATGTAATTTTCTTTGCAGATAGATTCGAGGTACCAAATGATATCGGATTTTCATAAAATTGGTTTCATTGTAAATATTATTCAATAAAATTTCCAATAAGACTAAATTTGCACAATTCTGGTATACATAGATGAAGTTATGACCAGTTTTGTAACCAGGCGTCAAAGAGTGAAGGGAAAGATCTTACATCCAACTTTTTTGTTGCTAGGTCCATAGTTTTCTCACCTTGGATCTCTATAAATTGAGGCCTTGGTTGACCATTGTATGCACACATTAATTGAATTGAATTCTAGGCTGCGTTTGGATGGGGGGTAATGGAGGGTAATGGGGGCTTGTTTGGTAACTAAGGGCCCCTCCCACTTTTGAAAACCCTTTTCCAAGCAAGGGGTATTCATAATACCCAGAGTAACCTCTGGTCAGGGTAACCCCAAGTAACACCTGTAAAATTTACCCGTCATCCAAACGCAGCCCTAGTGAAAACAATAGTGCTTTTGGGTCTCTCCTTTGGTGGTGAGTCTTGTTTGTTTTCTTTTGAATTTTAATTTGATATCGTGTTGTGTTAATTTTAGTTTATGTGATTGGTGTGTGTTTGATTGCATATTGAATTTAAAGGTTTAATTTAGTGCATCCAACCAATACATAATTAAAATTGGATTCCACAATTCAATTTCGATTCATTAGAAGGTTCTTTTGATTTCATATTGAATTTGTGGCGGAGTAAATTTCATGCATCCATTTGGTTGTTTAATTTGCATTTAATTTGTGGATTTCAATTAAATTGCATACAACCATTGGATTCGCAATTCCACATTCAATTGATTTCATTTGGACAATCAAATTTCATTGATGAATTTGTTGAGTGCAAATTATCCTACTGAGATTTGAACCATCTTTATTTTTCGGAGCGAAATTGAGAGTTGGATTTTTGGGGTTTCTATTATTGAAATCCTTGATTTGGATTGCGAAATTCGGATATAAATCTTATCTAAGTTGCGGGTTCTTGGAAGATTGTGAGATTTCTTGCAGTTCGACCAACATCCTTCATTAGAAAGGAACCTTTAGTAGTTCTCTCAATAAGTATTGATAGATGAGTAGATGATGCACAATTGTGTATCCATTTCTCTGCTCCCAAGACCCATGCAGCCCCTCACATAATGAGCAGTCTTAGAATCATGCTTCTACTACTAGCACAAAGAAACGGTATCCCATTCCCTAAGAGTACTAGTGAAAAAAAAAAAAGAGCAGCTCTGTTAATATGTAATAATAAATGAGTAGACAACATGCAATTCTGATCCATGTCTCTATAGTTCCCAAAACCCATGCAGTACATCCCATAATGAGGGAATCCATAATCTGCTCTATTGTAGGCCTGATGTGAATCTTGCTTGAATGTTAACGTTGACTGTCTTCCTTGTTGATTAGAATCTGTGTACTCATGTACTAATAGAGCTCAATAAAGATCATGTTTCCTTCTATGAGGCATCTGAACTCTGGAATGAAGCCTGATAGCATATCAATCATAAAAGGAAAAAAAAGAAGAGGCTTGACAATATCTTTCAGAGCCTAGAGGATTGGGCTTTGGTGAAAATTGTATAAACTGCCTATGCAACTAATTCTGCAGAAGTCAGCTAGCTCCACAGCTCCTCCTTCCTTGCCATCAACAGAATGAAAGATGCACCAAGATCTTTGGATTTGACGACCCTTTGATGGAATTCATTATGCAAATCCGAGTAGGTTATCTTTGTTTATCAGCTAGAAATGGCTGATGAAAGCAACCGGAAATTGGCTTAGACCCGAGATTCAAATGGAAATTGAATCTCATTCTTTGAGAGCTTATCTTTCAACATTTAAATCTAAGCTTCATATAGGGTTTTGAAGGAAAAAACTTTCAGGAATTTGTTGAAAGAAGACATTTTTACATGAAGCTGATTTCTCCTTTATTACCCAACCTTCACCCGCAACAAATTAATTTTATGAATCCTTATTCTTGCATTGGCTATCCTGTAGAAGAATGTACTGTATTGTTGAGTTGCACTTTTTAAGTTTCATTATAAATTTTGATTTTGTAATAAAGAATGTTGTATTAACATGTTTAATTATTCTTCATTTACTTATTCTGTAGGTAATCTACATTTTGGATTGTGATATGTTTTCTGTAGTGGTTTGAATCCAATCCAATGAGTAGAGTGGTGGGACTTGGGGAAGTGCAATACAAGAGAATAATTGATCATGGAATTGAGAAATCTACTATTTCAGTTAGTGTTGCTGAAGATTTGATATTATTGATTTTTGAGGAAGGGAAAGTTTTTCATTGTCAGGCCCTGAATTTTGTTGAGTACTTCCAAGCTACATCTTGTGGTTGTTAAATGTCAGAAAACGATATGGCAATTGCGAAACCCGAGGTATGTGATGTGCATTTTTTCCTCTTTGTGTTGGTTTCCACTGTTTATATATTTGCGTCTCTCTTTGTCCAAACTTATTAACCATTTAAGATATAGTCATTCTCGTTTCTCTGCTCATTGTCTCTGCTGACCTTCATGCAAGTATCATATTGCATTGATGTTAAATAGATTGCAGTGAACCGCTATTGGATTTGCATTTGAGAAAAGTCTGCTAATGGTATTCTATGAATTCTAGCTTAGATGTGTTTTTTTATGTATTTTGAAGGTTATGAAATCTTTTATCTGGCTTCAAACAACTGATGAGTCCATTCAGCAAGTTGAAGAAGAAGTTGCAATGTTCTGTCCCATGATATGTCGCGAAATTCTTCAGAAAGGCATCGGATATTCTAAAAACCAGGCAATTGCACTGCCCCAACAAGTCAGTCCACCTGTTTTAAGCCTAATACTTGATTATTGCCGGTTTCATCAAGTCCCTGGACGCTCTAATAAGGTTTGTTTTGTTCAATTCTTGCTTAATCCATATTAATTGATTTTTATGTGGTGTCTTCTTTCATTTTTATGATATCGCTTGGATGACCAAATGAGTCATTTGTACTCTGGTTTCAGTTGAGTGAGAAAGCTGCATTGGTTTTAGTTCACTTAATGTCTCACTCTGAAACTGACTTTTAAAGACATGTTATTATGAGACACCATGAAAGTTAAAATGAACTATTACTATACATGTAACTACCTTTTCTAATTTTTTATTTTGATGTTTGAGTTTTGCAATTATGATTTGTATTGGGTGTGGTTAATTGTATCATTGTTATGCTAAACTTAAGTTGACATGGTTTTGAATGTGTGTGAGTTCCCTCACCTTCCCAAGTAGGTATACTATAGGGTGTTTTATGTCGCCACTTGTTGCAACCTCAGATGTGGTGTCCATGCATGTAGTTTTCTGGGCCATAATCAGGCTGGTCGCAAGTCTGGGCTGTACATGGGTATTTGATCTGGGCTGTAAGGTTGTTAGCCAAAGTATTTTAAATGCCCCTTTGTTTCAAATGCTGCACTCTGCCCAATGGGTCTGCTACTTGGATAGGAGCATTGACACCATGAGGCTGACTTTAGTAATACTTTGATCTTTCAGTAGTAGGTTTCCACTGGTGGAATCTCTATCCTTTTCTTTTAGGATTCTTTTAAATCTTTGTACAATAGATTTGAGTTTTGAGAAATTTTACCATGTCTGTCCAGGAACGAAAATCTTTTGATGAGAAGTTCATCCGGATAGATACAAAACGATTATGTGAGTTGACATCTGCAGCTGACAGCCTCCAATTGAAGCCCTTGGTTGATCTTACTAGTCGTGCACTTGCTCGAATGATAGAAGGAAAAACTGCTGAGGAGATACGGGAAACATTTCATTTGCCCGATGATCTCACTGAGGTTTTTGACATGAAAGTGAACGTTTTTGTGTTTCCTCTAATCAAGACTCCTATTGATGTATCACACTTAGTTTTGTTGATTACAGGAGGAGAAGTTGGAGCCTATGAAAAACATAACTGATGATCCAAGGATCCGGCTATTAAATAGATTGTATGCTAGAAAGAGGAAAGAACTGAAGGAGAAACAGAAACTGAAGGTAATAAAAACATGTAGATTAGCACATCATTTATATGAGAAGAACAGTTTCCTGATGTACCATCCATGCTACTATCATCAAAGTTTCAAGTGAGAGTGTTGATGCCTTTTGGATGGGGTTTCCTTTTACAGATTGCAAAACTCTTCCTTGTCAAATCTTTGGACTTCAAATTGATGTTTAAGAAATACAATAATGAAACAGTGACCAAGAGATGGGCCAAAGCATAATGCCTAAGATAGTTTGATTGTGTGGTTTTTGGGGCATCGTTCATCCACAATGTGACACCCATGAAATTTAGATTTTCTTGAGTGTCATTCTAAGGGTCATCATCACTTTTTTGCCTGTGTTCTGATGACTCACATCACAGGTCATTGTTTCTTCATTATTTTGTTACATTATAACTTATTCACATCTGTATGGAGACCTGGACCCAAGATTGTTGTCCTGGTGATCACATTTCACCTTTATTTTGACCTCCAGCATTTGACAGTTGATACTAATCAAAATGGCTGTGTTCAATCTGCTTCAGAATGTTGAAGTTGAAGAGGAGCAAGTGGATGAGCGCTCAGTGGATGACCTCTTGTCTTTTATTAATGGTGGAGATGGAGGTATCTTTGAATTACTTCTATCACTTTATGGCACATTTAGGATGGTGAAAATTGATGCTTGAATTTTGTTGCACTTCATGTTTTTTTTTTAGCAGAGACAAGGATAAAGATTCATTAAATGAAAGGCAAGTACAAAAAGTCCTTTGATTTGTATAAGAGGGTTATACAAACAAGAAAAATATATAAGCAACCTTACAGCAAAGTAAAAAAAGGCAAGAGATAAGTTCTCTAATCCCCACACCCTCACCCTCTCCCACTGAACTAGAATGAAGAAATTCCACCGTCGGTATCAACTTGTGAACTCCAACCTTCGCCAATAAATCAGCGATGCCATATGACTGAAGAGGACGACTCTATTCCTTGTTAAGGACCTAATCTCCCTCACAATATTGACCATTCTTAATAACATATTGTGTTACACTTCATGGTTTTGAAATGTACATAATAACTAAAATCATTCATACAAATAGAATTCTACTAAATAACATATTTTTCAAAGTTTGAAGCCCATTTCTGGCCCTATGCTTCTCATTTAGAGCGTGACTTTGATTGATTGATTTATTTTAAAACTTGTCATCCAAGAAAATAAAAAAGAACAAAGAAGACTTATAGTAGAGCATGACTATGTTGCTCTTTGTGGATTTAATTATTTATTTTTGAGGCATTGACATGTTGTTTATTAAGATTTGAGAATAGATTTTTCGGTCAAGAACCTATATTCTGCTTGTAAGAAATTTCTCTTCCAACCTTTCTAACCTATATTATGCTTGTAAGAAATTTCTCTTCCAACTTTTCTATTGGTCTTCATTTTGTTGGCCATATCTTATAATTCGATGTATTTGGTATTCCTTGGGGAATGATTTCAAGGATGAATATAGTTATAACCAATGTCTTGAAAACCTTATCTTAACACAAACTTATTATGCATCTTGATTTGTGAAATATGATTTGTAAATCGTGGAATTATAAAATTCATAATCTTTTTCAAAGAATATATAAATTTATGAAACAACATAAAAATTATCTAAAAAAGTAATAATATGAGAAATTATCCATTTTTTAATGACTGAGGTGTCCAAGCCTCTTAGAGCACCCGACCTTGAGGCATGTGCAGGCCTCCCTACCCATACACATTGGTTCACTCTCTGGGAGTGGCCCTTTGGGGTGGAGTGTGAATTGAACTGAGGACTCTCGCTTCCTAAGGCGAGTTCAACCCCTTTGGGTTAAATTATCCAATTTTTGTCAGTAAGTGAAGATGCATATATTTTCCAATTATTACAATGTAGTTTAAATTTCAATGTTCTTGACTTCACACTAAAGAAGAAGACATGTGTACCTTGAGTCACATAAGGTTCCTTGACTTCACACTAAAGAGGTAGAAGAAGTCACACCAAAACTTTGTAGTGGGAGACTGAAATTCTTCAGTCATTCATTCATTTATTCAATCATCTCATATAACTCTTACAAGGCTGTTTGTAAGAAAGAGAAGAGAAGAGAGAGGAGGAAGAAGAAGAGATGTGTACATTGAATCACACAAAGTTCATTGGCTTCACACCAAGTAGGTTGAAGGAATCGCACCAAAACTTTGCAATGGGAGAAACTCAGAAATTCATTCATTCAATCATATCTCAAAATTGTCTTTTACAAGGTTATTTATAAAAGAAAAGACCTAAAAAACCCTAAACACATTTTAAGTAACCCTAGACACGTGTCATACTATTGATTATTGACATGAGAAACTTAACTATACAAGAAGAAAAAAGTAAATAAAATGTCAATAATCTCTATAGTCTATGAATTACATCAAATTAAATTAAAAAAAAACTAAATCAATGGATAGATCAGCCCAAATCAACCAACATCAACATACTGGATTTGGCTGCAATAAGGTTGTGGTTCATCATACAACCATATAAAGGTGGCAATTGGATGATAACTACTTTGATCTACATGTGTGCTTCTGAGATCTAAACTTGATGTCACCATCAATATGTATAGCATATAATAAAATTTTAAGAACATGGGTTGCAACCTCAAATTTCATACTAGTTGTATTTGTCTTGGTGTAAAAGAATAAATAAGTGTAAGCAATTTAGTCATTATTACTATTGCTATTACCATCATCATTTTTTTTGGGGGTTGTTCAATTTGAGCCCTAATGCTCATTTTTTGTCGAAGTCTCTGTGAACGACATCTCTTTGTCATTGCCAGCTTGCACTTGTATTTATAGAGAAACCCAAATGAATTAAGTGTTCATTATGCAACAAATCATGACCTCTCTTTCTCTCTCTCTCTCTCTCATTTAATCTAGTTGATGCGATTCAATTAATAACCTGATGTCATGCAATGGTCAATATCACACTGATGTGAATGACTTCATCACTAATCAAGGGCCATTTGATTTTAAATTTTGCATTTGAGATATGCCAATGAACATACTTTGTTTCTCACTCTGATCCTGTGTTTTTGCATAGGTCAACAGGGTGTAAGATCTGCTAAGCATAAAAAGAAGAATAGGAGAAGAAAAGAGCAATCAAAGGATCATTTGTCGAATAATGTTGACAAAAACGATAAAAGAGTTAGTTTTCTTCATGGACCTCTTCCCTCATGGAATCCAAGAATATCTCTATAAACAACTTATTGCGTGCTTGGAAAGATAGTGTTCGTAGTTTTCTTTTGTGTTGTTTCCAGCTGTGTTTTTTTCGGGTGTACATGGGTAGTGGTCTTTTTATATCACTGTTTTGTTTCCTTTGCTTTTGTATTCACACCTCTGATGCCTCTTTCTCTTCTCATATATTAATCATTAAAAAAAAAATGATAAAAAGGTTATGTCAGTAATTTTATGTTTCTCTTGGAATTGTGTAATTAGCAAGTGGAATTGATTAGCAGAAAATTGAACTTTTTTGCTTGTTTTTATTGTATTAGGAGTCAAGCTCTCTCAATGATGGTTGTCTTCTTGTGCCTAGTCCTACTAAGACTTTAAAACTACAAGATTCTGATGATACATTTGGGGCGAAGGTTGATTTTGAGGAGGTTGATATTGATGATGAGCTAGATCCTGTAATGAAAGAAGAACTTGATAGGTAATCTGTCTTTGGATCTAGGTTTATGGTATGATGATAATTGAAGTTCATATGATGTCCTATTTTTCAAGTGATAAAGGTACATACTTTTTTGTCTGGCTTAAGTGATATGATAGTGAATCTTTACTTGCCATATTGGTTGTTGACATGATATGGTTGAGAAACTTGCTAATTTTCTGAGTTTGTGCCATTGATTATTGCAAGAAATGATTTCATTGTTTTTGGTTTTGGTTTTGTTCACTTTGCTTCCCAAAATTTTGATACCTACGTGCAATTGTAGAACTAAATGGATGCTTTGATTGGATATGGCAAATAGGATGTGCACAATCTGGGCTGAAGTATAGGCAAGCTGGTAGTGGGAGTGATAGATGAGTGTTTTGTTGATTAAAGGAGATTTTATAAATGGGAAGGCTGTTTGTGAAGATGGACTAGGTGGAGGCCATGGCAAGAGATGACCAATGCTAAGTGATCAGAAGCAAGAAAAACATGATTCTGGTGAATGTTGTCACTTTGTTCATTAAGGACTTGTTGATTGATGCACCAAGAAGGTGGTGTTGGCAACCTTTTAGTTGCCATGGTAGGGTGTGTGGTGTAAACATTTCACTGAAAATGTATGTGAAGGGTAATGCTTTTACTTTTGTGAGAATGTGTTAAGTGTATCAGGTAGAGTAAGAAGTGAGAGTTGTGGATGGGATTGCATATGGGACTAGAGTTTTATGAGTATAATGCTCTAGGTTTTATAAAGAATACTTTGCTTTGTGTGCAGAGAAGGTGAGGGATGTTCAACCTGGCTCTTTTAGGGAGGACAACAGTTGTAGGGGTTGAAAGAGAAGAAGATGGGGGAAAGTGGTTTAAAGCACTTTATGACCTGAAGGAAAATGGGTTTGGGCAAATGGGAGGAGAAAGGGGGCCTGACAGCAAAGAATTGACCTTTCATTGACGTTGTGAGGGGGCTTCTGCCCTTAGACAAGGAGATGGTAGTGAGGGGGGAGTTACAGAAAATGGAGTGTGAGGGCTATATTGATGGTTTCTTTCAGGTTTCAAGGTGGGGATTTAGGGTTGGGATTTGAGAGTTGGGGTGTGGAGGGTTAACTTGTACATGTGCTTATACTCTTATACTATATTTGTAATTGTACTTTTCTTTTTATTAATGCCATATGGAGCTAAGTGTTGGACTCTGAAGGAAAGACAAAGCAATGGTAACAGAGACACATGTTAAGAATGGTGTGTGGACTAATATTAAAAGATATAATTAGAAATGGAACCATAAAAAGAAACCTAAATGTTGTTGGGATGGTAACCAGACCTTTAATGCCATATGGAGCTAAGTGTTGGACTCTGAAGGAAAGACAAAGCAGTAACAGAGACACATCTTAAGAATGGTGTGTGGACTAATATTAAAAGAGAGAACTAGAAATGGAACCATAAAAAGAAACCTAAATGTTGTTGCTGTATACAGGTATGAATGTAGTTTAAAATGGTTTAGGCACATGTAGGAGGCTGTTATGCAAAGAACCGAATGGCCAAAATCAATGGTGTCTTAGAGAGGAGACCATTAAAACTTGGATGAAGTTTCTAAGAAAAGACATGATAGATTATGGAGTAATACAATACCTTTTGATAGGGTAGAATGAAAAAGTAGAACTTAAGAAGCCAACTCCCTATGAAACACACTATTTTGATGATGATGGCTCTACTTCTCAAAATACATTCTACAGTAAGTATAATGTCAATGAGAGTTTAATTTACTGGTCTTCAAAAAATTGAGAGTTTAATTTACATTTTGGTTGTTGCTGCTCAGGAATGGAAGCCTGCTCTGTGCTATATCTACTTTGACTAGTTTGCCTTTTGACTAGGCTAACTGTTGGCTTCAATTCTTTTGTTTGGATTGTTAATAGGTCAATCTTTGATTCAGTCATGCCGGCCCTACGTGGTGATTGATGCTGGACTCACCTGATTACAAGATCCAATCGATGATTAGAAGACCATTAAATATTTTACTCTATTATCTATTAGGTTTATTTCATATTAAGATTATCTATTTATTTTATTTTATATTAAGAGTCATAAATTGAGTTGTATTAGGAGCTCTAAGTCCTAATAAGAAATTGGATTGATTTAGAGTCAGCATCATACTTGTTGGTAGGATGGCTTGTGTGTTTGTCTGTGTGTTTGTACACATATATGCATGTACATTAAGAAGAAATGAAGGATGAATTGATATTTTCTTAAGGTTTTTTTTTAACCCATTACACTTTGTCAAAGTATGAGTTTATTGGGATTGTTAGGGTGCTGGAACACTTCTTCGAAGTGTTTGTGTTTCCAGTTGAGGCATGCTGCTTGAGACTTCTCCCACAGAACAACACCTTGTCACAACCAAGCCTTGGGTGTTACCAAGCCATTGTTAGATAGTGAAGCAACTAACTTTACCGTTTATGATTAGGTTAAATGGAGCGGTAAAATTCAAAAAGCTGATCCCAGATAGATGGGATTTTGGCTTTTGATGATGACGATGAGGATGATTCTAATTGTTAATTAGTTTTGGTTTATTTCAGTCTTGTCCAAATCTCTAAATAGATGGGATTTTGGCTTTGATGATTATGATGAGGATGATCCTAGTTGTTAATGTATTTTTGGTTTATTTCAGTCTTATCCAAAATCTCCATAGTGGGAAGTCTACAAAGAACCCCAAAAAAGGGGAAGAATCTCAAGAGACGACCAACACTTGCATAACTAGGCTTTGTGGTGTGGGAAGTACGAGATCCAAGTGACCTGCATGAAAAGAACGAAGAAAAGAAGCTTTTCTAGGAAAGTTGTATGATCGTAGAAACAAAGAAACAAGTTGCAAATGGGAGTTCTCTCCCTTTTGTATTTATGAAAAACAAAAAACAAAAGGATGAGTTCACACGTCTCTTGCATTGTTATTCATAATGTACTTTTTAGAAAACAATGGATATGGCTCCTATATGTTAGACCAATTAGAGAATGACAAGGAAATTTATTATCCTATCACAACTAAACCATCTAAACCTAACATGTCTTTCTAATTAATAACCTTACTAAAACTTATTTCTAACAAATCCAAATAAAATAAAATTATACGGTATTCATTATTAATTGGCCCATAGTTATCCTTGGAACCTATCATCTTGTGTGTCAAATCAAATTACACCAAAAATTGCCTTGGGTTTTTTTCCTCATAGATCCAATTAGAGAGCCCCCTGAGTTTTTTATCCTTTGGAGGCCTCTAATTGATCAATGTTGGGCCATATTAAGGACATGTTTTTCATCAATTTGCCATCCACATCATTCTCCTTGGCTGGAAGGTGCTTATCCTCGAGCTGTCTTCTCCTCCACCTTAATTTGTTTGCTCAGCAACTAATGCTTGTGAAGTGTTGGATCTTCTTGTTGGAGCATCTATGGTAGATACTGAACTTGGAAACTTGATGCCATGGTTGTTGTTGATCTTCTTGACTACTTTGCATGGACCAATCTCTTTTTAATTTTTTTGCTTCAACTTGTTGGTGGTGCTTCCCGTAGTGGGGTTAGCTGGGTTTCCTTCTCTTCTTTCGGCAGGAGATTCTCAAGCTATATTTTTGGAATTAGAATATCATCTTTTCAAGAAATCTGCGTGATGGGAAGATTCATTGTTCTAATTATGTTCTTTCATTTTTTTAAAATTGATCATTGTTCTCCGAATCTTGAGGTGGACCATTTTACCAAATCATTGATGTTATTTACTCCTTTGTAATCTTTTTCCTTCTCTTACCGTCAGTTTCTGGTTAAGACTAAAGCTCGTGTCTCTCTCTTTTTCCTTAATTCATTTTTTTAAAAAAAAGAGAAACTCACTCTAGGTGTTGACAGGAAATCTCTCCTTTAAGTAGACTGATAAGATCCTTTTCTTCAACAATCATGTGCTTCCTACGCTTGTCTAGTGCTGCTTATTAATGCAAGTTGACGTTGTGAATCAGTCAATTTGGTTTTGATCTTGCTCGTGGACATGCTTGATGTGTTGAGCCATATAATTTGCAACACCACCAATATTGTCAATGCCCCACCTATGAAATTAATTGCTAGAAATTTCACCCTTTTTCATCAAGAACATTTTTGTAGTCATGTAGTCAAATATGTCTCCATCGTCTCCAAGTACTCCAAGAAATCATCCCTATGCATGCTTCAGTGGAATTCATGCAATTCGTTTGATGCCAAAATTTCAGTTATCATCTATGGAGTGCATCCGCCTATGATTAACCTCATCGCGATGGTTTCTGTGACCTCCCATTTGTTGATACTACCAATGTATGCGTCATGAAACAGGTTAATTGATTCTCCTTCCTTATCTTGAGAGCTAACATCAAGTTTCAACTGTTTAGAACGTGTTCTCATTGCTCAACAATGCTTTTTTAGCATTATTCAAGAAGGATCTGGTGTGCGAACTTGATCTTGGAAAAGCTTATAACATGGTTGGTTGGGGCTTCCTTCAATTTCCACTTCTGAATAAGGGGTTTGGCAACAGCTGGTGCTCATGGAGTATGGAATGTGTTTTTGTTCAACACATTTCTCTCTATGGTGAATGGCTCTCCCAAAGGCTTCTTCAAAAGCTTAAGGCGGCTAAGGCAAGTAGTAGAAGATGAAAAGGAAGAAGAGGGAGGGAGGGAGGGAGAAATAGAGACAGTCAGTGAGTGATCTGCATCCTTTTTTAGTTCCTTCTCTCCATTGTTTCATGATTCCCTCAAATTCAGCAGAATGACTAGATTGAACTGTACTTTTTGCATGACTCGGTGAGTTGACAGAATCAAGAAAAAAACTCATTTACAAACCAAGTTTTCCTCAATTTGCCCAGTTCTCTTAAATTGAGCTAATTTGACTTGTTAGTCGGGTCAAGTTCAAGTTTTAAAACCATGATTCAGACCTAGACCTTTGATTGTGAATACTGTTTTATTTAGGTGGCTCAATACTTTGTATGCAGACAGTTTTGGGCACCTGGGCACAATGCACCTTTCATTCATTAATTCATTTTTTATCCCTTCTTTGTTGGAACATGGCATGTAAAGAGGGTGGGACTTACTTTTGCAAATCAAATACGGGAATAGCTACAAAATTGTGATTATGAAACTGCTAAAAATGGATCTAATAGTATCACAACAACTCTTGATCTTAGAGCTAGTTTAGAGGGTTCATAAAGAACAACTTTGGTGTTCAATTCCTCAGTGAGGACCCATCGGACGGGTTTTAGCCCAAGTTGGATAAAAATCGAGGGATGGTATTGTGAAGGACTTGAAATGATCATATGTGGGCCATCTTTTAAGTTGCATGCCTGGATGGAAACCTCCTCTGTGTGTTTTCTAGATCTGTCCATATGCATGCGTATATGTAATGCATTATATGATGAACTTTTTTACTAGATCATTAAAAGAACATTGTATTGAAATAGATGAACAAAAGTGAAACTTCACATTCTCCTCCCATTAAAGCAAGACAAACCCAGAGTCCTAAATGTTTATAAGTTAATTTATAGAAAAAAAAAAAAAAAAAAGGTTAACCATCAACTGATCTCCTTTCATTCCATTGCTAGAAAGTCTGCCAATCCAAGGACATGCTTCAAAACAAACACCCGTAACAAATACGTTCCCAAATTTCCGCATTCAAAGTTCCACTAGGAGGGACTCATGATGCTAAACAAATTTAACATAAGAATCACCCTTAACAATGGCCAAAAAAGGCCCCTTTTACCTGCATTTTAAGGAGTTCTTGTAACTACTAGGTATCATAGAGTCATAAACCCCTCTGCCCCATTGGAGTCCAGACCATGTTTGGCGAAAGTGATGTCATGTTAAATTCATGATTGCAGATGATGACCCAGTTACTAGCCTTTGAAAAGATGTTGTGAATCTGTAATGTTGATTGTATCCCAATTCAGGGCTGAATGTCATTGTAAGTGTTGTGGTTTTCACTGTTGAGTCGATGTCATATACCTCACTTGGTAAGGACACATTTTAACCTAGTAATATTTGGTCTCTGCTAGATCTGCCAATATGGGTTGTTAACAAAATCTCTTTGGTGTACAAAATGCCGTAGCTACCTTATATTTACTTTTTCTTGCTTACGTCTCTCTGCATTTCATTAAGAAAGTCTTGGGTTCGAACTAATCATGCTTGTGCTAATGGTCTGATGCAGGGAAGTAGAAGATTTTGCTCGGAGATTAAATTCGGATTGGCCCGAACGGATGCAAGAGATCTTGTCTTCATGTCAAGAAAGAAAACTTGTTCCCCTTTCGAATGGCAATGGGTCCTTGCACATATATTCAAGTATGTCTTGTTCTTACCAAGACCATTTCTTAGTACAATAATCTAATCATGTTCCCTTTTTGTTTTTTTTTTTTAAAGACAAGGTGTCCCGGCCTCTTAGAGCACCTTACTAATCCTTGGGGTATGTGCAAACCTCCCTATCCACGCACACCGGATAACACTGTAGGGAGAGATCCTTTTGTGTTGAAAGTGACTTTAACCCAAGACCTCTCGCATCTCGGGCTTGTTTTTACCTGCCAAGCCAACCCTCATGGATTTTGTTCTCTTTTTGCTTTGATTGGGTAATGTGTCCTTGGTCTCTATTCAAGCAAATTGCCATTTTCTTTGACATCCATTATTTTCTCCTCCTTTCCCTTAGAATCCTGTGTGTGGGATTCATGGCCCAAGTTAAAGCCTTCTGTTCAACTGCTGTTAATACTTTCAATGTTTTCGAGTCCCTCATTGTTGCTATTCCAGATGTTCAGTACCTTTTTTGGCCTCATAAAGATTTTATTGACTAAATATTTCTGCACTGCCCACTTGTTTTCCCCATTTATTTCTCCTTTCCCGGACTTGCTGTATATCTCTTGGGTTATGCCAAGATCTTTTGCTCTCCATGAGGAAGGGGGCGTGGCTGGTGGGGGTGAGCACCCTTTAGGGGCAAGGTGTTGCGGAGTGCCATCATTATCAGTTGCTTGGGAGTGTAGAATGAAAGGAATAAGAGTGTATCTCTTGAGAAGGCATCTTTTGGGGCCTCTTTTCTCACTTCCTTTTTCTCCCCTATATAACAGAGATTTTCTTTCAAAGGAAATTTATGGTGTCTTGCCCAAGATATAGTAGAAGATTATCCTTGGATAAAAAGGTTTTAGTAAATCTGTTGTATTACGTCTGTTTTACTCCAGTATGTTGGCAGTTTTTATTTTGTGCTAATTAGTGTGAATTCATTCTCTCTTCGGATGCCCCTTGACTGTAGCTTCTTTCAGAGTTTCAGTTAATAATAGTCTGTTAAGATCCTTTTCCCATCAGTCAAAAATAAAGGAAAACTAAAAGGAGACACTGTTGATCTTTTAATAACGGCTACTTTATGTTTCAGTCATTTCTCACTGAAGTTTATCAGACTTATGGCAACAATCTTTTTCTTCTTTGTATGTGAACTTTTATTACTTAAAAAAACCTTTAATAAGATGGGGAAGAAAATGGAAATAGAAAGGATAGGGAAAAACTATTGAGGAATTAGATGATCCTATGCCCAAGAATTTATTTTCAGGCTTTTTGATCAAGGAAGTGGCACTGCAGTTTATGATGTATACCATGTGGAATTGTATAATCAGTAGGCCTTAAGTCTATGTAAGTGGGGCCCATGATTTAGTTGTGCTTACCATGTAAGTTGTGGATGCTGCCCCATTGAACCACTCTAGCCATTCAAGCGCATAGGCATTTATTGTGATTATATTCCATTTATAGGCAGCTGATAATGGGTGGGAAATCTATTCTTGAAAAACCTAACCATAATCCTTACATCTACAGGCTGTAGGCCTCACTCTATTGCACAGATTCTGTCATAGATTTAAGTAAATGCTATTTTGTTGCTGTCAGGATAGCGAGAAAGAACTCCTTCCAATCCTTGGAACATGCATTTCATGTATGCTTGCATGTGAACAATTCTAGGTCTTCTTAGTAATACTGAAGAGCCACCTATTCTTAATTCATTAAGAGACATGAATGAGTTACAGATATTAACTTTTGTAATAACACCGGAGAAATTTAAGACGTTTGGACGTGTATAACACAACAATACTTACAAACTTGGTTTTTCTTTTTTTATGAGCAGGGTTTGACCGTAGGTAAAATCCATATAAAGAGCAATGCTTGGTACCATTGGCAGTGCAACCAATTCCAGCCAACTGTCTATGGCGTCACGTTGGAGAGAGCCTGTTCCATTCATCAAATCCAGATGTAAGATTTGTGTTTGTTTGAATTGAGAGGAAAGCAATTTTGATTCAGAGCAACCATGTACTTTTAGAAAATGAAATGCAGTGGGAGAGATGGGTGCTAAAATGCAGTACGTTTGAGCAAACAACGCCCTGTTCATCTTTTGTTAGATTAGAGTTTCGGCTCTTTGCAGCTTGCATCAAATTGTTCATATGTTGCTTGTTAATTTACAGGCACTGATTCCATTACCAATGAAAATGATTTGAATATTGTTTTTTTTAATTATTTTCCATTGCCTTGAAGAGAAATATTTGCATCTATTAAGACTCTGGCAATTCTCAGATTTAGAGCTTGATAGGTTTTTTTCCTAGCATATTAGATAGAAGAAACTGTAAAAAAAAAAAAAAAATTGTTTGCCGATTCTCAGAAAATGCTAGACGTTTAAATCCTCACTATTCGGTAATTACTCAAGATTCATCATCGTCACTTGTCAAAATCTCATCTATTTGAGATTAGCTTTTTAAATTTTACTTTTCTATTTGAACCTATTAAAGTAAATTGATCTACTGTCTTTTATCTTTTTCTTTTATCTTCTCCCCCTATGATTTTAATAATTTATCTGTGTTTCTGATTTATAATCAGTTTTCTACTCATGGGTGATGCTAACGTATTAAGGCCATCTCTTAATACCATTTTGAGGTCCTAAAATAATAGCCTTTATTGGTTAAACAAGGCAATATTTTTAAGTTCTTTAGTTTTGATAACTTGAGGTTGGTTTTATTTGTAAACTTTTAAAATCTATTTGGAGCCATTTTGCATAATGTAATGGACGGGTTTGAAACTTCTAAACTGGTATGACCGTATGAGAAATGATTTGGTGATCATAATTAAGTCACATCCTATATGGTCTAATGTCTACACTTCATAATTTCTAATTCAAGAATTTTTGCATTGACAAAGCTAGCGGCAAAGAAGTGAGTGGCAATAACTAGTTCAGATCCACTCTGTTTATTACATGGTTTAAAACTGGTATCAACTTGAAATCCTATAAATTAACTCAGCATATTGTTTAATTCTTATTTTAGCAGACTTAAAACATATTGGCTTTGACAAATACAATCGAGTTTCACGGGACAACTCAGGTAATTTTTTTGACAAGTACATATATTTATCTTTTAAAGAGACTTTTAGAAGCCAATCACAAAATTTTCAGAATGATCTACAATGGCAACGCTGTCACAAGGGCAGATTTTCATAATGAAGGAGAAAGCAGTCACCATTATTATAATGAAAATACCATTGCTTCCATACCTGAATGGTGCCAGAAAGGAACTGATTTCCAAAAAGGCCTACAATGACGGTGCTACTTAAATCACAAAGAGCCAGAGCTACTAAAAACCAACACTCAGATTGACAGAGCAGCTCCACAATATAATGAACGGATATAATCTCAAGTTTCATGGTTTTCTTGAACAAATATCATTGTCCACATTGCAAAAACAAGAATCCAAAATGATGCTTCGTAAAGCTAAAATTGTCTTTACTGAGAGAACTTTGAAGAGGGGTAAGGGAAGCATATTATCAAGAACAAGAAACAAAAATAAAGTTAAAAACCTAGTTTCATTTCTTCTTCTCTCCAACACCAGCAGACCTGCAAGAAAAAGATAGCCCTCATGAGCATAACAAATTATGGTCGTCATATAGACTATCCATGCATATTAGTATGTAAACGCTACAGGTTTCAGTACTGGCCTGAGACACCAGAAATATGCATAATATTATAATAAAATTATTTGCTAGTATCAGGAGTGCACCCAACTGCACATCCCACCATAGTATGCATTTAACCCAATCTATCTTCACAAATGCCGAACTAAGCCTGTTACAGGCAGGCTATGCCAAAAAGTCCGAGCCCCTCAGGCTTTTAATGACCAAGACCCAGCCCGTCGAATTAAAATATATAAAGCCCGAGCCAAGGTCACACTAGACACTTTTTATTTTATAACTTGAAAATCTAATCGTACACTTGTTTATTTAAGTCGGGTTCTGGCCAGACGGGCAAGATTCAGACGAATGAACACCCCTATGCCTGACCATGCATTCTCATATGCCTCACCATGCACGATTACTAGCCATGCATGTTAATCTGTACAATAGCAATGGCCAGTTGCTAAATTCCAGGCCACAGACACATCTATGCACATGAGAAACTGCATGACAGGTGGACCAAAATGATCCTTGGGGTCTAAAAACTAGGCACCCCACACAAAGCATAGCTCAGACCCAGCATGCACACTATGTCTGCACACAAGGGCCAGAAATATGCATGAAAAAAAATTACATGGTATTAGGAAACATTGTTAATTTGAAATATATGCAGAGGTGCTTTCTGTAAGAGTAGCAGAAAAGAACAAAGTCACATGATGATGTAACCAAACAATCGTTTTGTGTGAGCATGAGAAATCAGAAAAATGAAAAACGATGCAGTCCCAATGAACTGCCAAACAGTCCCTCTAACAGCCCTATCCTATTCAAGGTAACAACCCACCTAAGTACTCGAGCTCAGCAATTATAGATTAAGCTCAGCTGTGGGTTTAGACTGCGCATATAGTCAAAATCAACAGCAGTTGTGGATCCAATGCATCCATAGGATTGCAGCAGTCTATTGATTAGACTATCACATCAAAATCAACCAAGTTGGTGGGAATGTTAAATAAGGTTGAAAAGATTCAATTTTCACGATTGATCCCCTTATTTTTTTAAAAATAGGATGACAAACTCACAAGTCAAAAATGATTCTGACATTCATAATTTGCAATTTTTCTTCCGCATGCCATGTAAAGAAAGTAGGTTGTCAAAAATGTGATGACCAATCACCTCATCTTGCGAAGAACATTTGACATCTCCTCACGCTTCTTTTTTGCCCTTTTGTGGGTGCCAAGCTTTCTCTTTGCTACTTTTAGTGCACGCTTGTCTTTCCCTACTTTAAGCAATTCAGTGATCCTCTTCTCATAAGGTGCAAAACCCGCAACTTCTCTGATCAGATTTCTGACAAAGTGAACTCTTTTGCTAGTTTTCTATATGACCAAGCACAAGAATCAATTATTTATCAGCATAGTGGGAAAAAAATTAAACATACACTAAGCATCTCATTGGTAGAAGAAAGTACAATCTAAGGGCAATCAATGATTAGCCAACTTATGAAGGCATGGCAAGCACTTTCATCAAGCTAACATGCTGGTAGTATGTATGCCTCACAAGAACATTAGGAAGCACTAACACAGCAACAAATACTAGGAGTTTCGTTCAAGGAAAGTAGTTTTGTTAACAAGGATCAACATATAAATCACAAAAGAAACACCAACCAGAGACTAAAGGATAAAGAGACCATTTAACAAAACTATTTTGGGGAAAACGTAATTAGAATTCATGGTTGTGAATGAATCTTAGCTCATTAAGTTCATAGTTATTAACTTATTACAAAAGCAAACCAGTTAAGAGTGGCAATGAAATCAACCGAGGCAACAATGACGGCAACAACAACTATTAATAGGCTTTCTTGAGTATGCACAAGCCTACGCACTCTCAAAAGGACAAAATAGTAATGGGAAGTTGTCTGACAATTTTCTCTATTTTCCAAATGAGAGGTCTCAGTCTCACAGACGGAACCATTTACAGTAAGGTATAATAAGGTTATGAGATATTGTCACTCACCTTTTAACTACACAATATTTAGTGGAAAGATGTGGTCTAATAATCATACAAAAACTCCTTTCAAAAATTAATTATACAAAAACTAAAGAAAAAACTGTTGACATAAGAAGTTAATCAAATCAATTCTTTTAATTAAATAAATGGTGGTTAAATTGAAACTCTTTATCAATAGTCTATTTTATTTACTTAAATCCATCTAAATGAGACTTGTTTCTAAGAATTGGTAGATTAACATCTCTACTCTGTTTGATAGCATCAACAGGCCCACAAAATATCATATATTATTCAATTCAAAATTGAGTAATGAGAAATCATGACTCATTTTATATAAGGTTAGTCTGCCAAATATAATCAGGTCTCAATTTAGTATTTATTTAAACTCACTTTGAAATGAGATATTTAAAAAATATATATATATATATATGCCACACTGCTATAATATAAAATATTACACAGATTTTTAATTTTATCTAATATTTTATTTATGCATATCAAAGTATAAAATGAATGGTTTATAATCATTTAAAATGATGGTTTTTATCATTTAGATGAAGTTGAATTTGATATTAGATAAATATAAAAGCTTTACTTGTGTCTATTAAGATTTATATACTGATTTACATGCCCCTTATTAGGAGACTACTCCAATTGAAGACCTATATTTATAAAGAGAAATGAAATAAAGAGACAGGTTGTTACATCACCACATCTTGACTCATGATCTGTTGTGGCTGAAATGGAAGTGTTCTTCCGTATAAGCAGGGGTCTTATAAGGGAGTTCTCCCACTAGTAAGTAGCAAGGGCATCTTAAAAAAAAAAATTATTAAATGGGTGTAAAAGTTGTAAATTTATCTACATTAAAATTCAGCTTCATCTGATATTTAATAACAAGATAAAATGTCTTTATTTAGATGATTTAAAACTACTTGACTAGTTATAAACTACTCATTTTATAACTATAAGTTAAACAAATTAAATATTAATCTACATTATCTATTATTATTTAGTGCAGTCTCTCAACCCACACATTTTAGAAATCTGACAACTTTTTGTGAATTAATTTTTAAAAATAACAATATCTGACATTTAATGGTCCATTAACTGTACCAAACTAAATTAGAGATGGCACAAGTGTCAACTATAAGAAAAAAACTCTCATGACATTTTAACACTTGGATTTTAGCAAATGCAATGGTCAATTAATAACTAAATTAGAGATGGCAAAAGTGTCAACTATAAGAAAAAAACTCTCATTTAGACATTTTAACACTTGGATTTTAGCAAATGCAATGGTCAATTAATAAGGAGTTTCAAACTAGTTGTCTACTTTATTTAATTTATATTAGGAGATTATATAATTCTCAGAAATTCAACACTTAGATTATTCAAATCTCAGACCAACAATTTCTTCTTATTTTTTCATAATCAATTTGTACAGTTAGATTTTCTATAACTCTCAGAAATTCCATTAAGGAGCAGACATTCAACATGGCATCAGATTCAGACCGCCCGTCTGCTTAACTTCATCATTAAGTTATATCACATATACCAAAGGCTCAATAATCCACAACAAACAACCATTACTTTGCCATAACGCTTTGAACATCGTTATTTTGATCAAGATTTGCAGATTTTTAGATGTCAAAATAAACCTAGTAGCTGGGGTCAAGTCTATTGAACTGGACCAAAAGAAATTGACATCAGACAAAGACAGTCTAGTCCAAGGTGACGAGTACTCAATAAAGTGAAGGACAAGTTGGTTCGCAAAATCGTGGAAAGTATGTAAAAATCTAGAAAAAACAAACTTCCTTAATTTGAACATAAAATTCAAGCAATTGCTTTGCATGGAAAATTAATAAATTGAAAAATAAAATAATACAATAAAAATATCAACAATTTAATGTAATAAAATAAATGTACAAAACAATTTCTAAAATTTAAAATCAATTTCTTCAAAAATCTAAAACCCTCACTCAAAATTCAAGCATCCAAACAATAACTAAAAAATTGCATATGGAGGTGTCCAATGATACGATAATAACGAGTATATATCTCTTGATGATAGTACAATGAAGAAAAACAGGAAATTACTAAAACAAATCACAAAGTGCACCAAATAATAAACAGAGTGGGAGACAACATGGCACTAAAGTAAGCTAAGCTTATCTGCATTATGTGCCCAATTGAGTGATTTTACAAACAAATGAAAATTAGGAGAAAATCTTTAACGATTGAATAACAGTCCCAAACTCAAGAATACGATAAAACATTATTAACTCTTAAAAGAACCAAGGGATATTCTATTATTCATGGCATCAGATAATAAGCGGAGTTTTTGTCAACACGAGATTATCTGTGTGTAGGATAAGATAATCTGCATCATTTGCCATTTCTCTAGAAAGAAGCTCAGAAAAAAATAGTAGATAGAAAAAATAAATAAATGATTGCTTTTGGACTCATTCAAACAACAACTAGGATATGGATTTTCTGAAACCATCTTCAATCAAGTATGAGTTGAAGGGGATCAAACAATAGATGATATATTCAGAAGGATTTAGGTCGGACCATTTGACTCCACGGCAAAAATGGTATGCCATGGGCTGATAGGCCAACCTTTTCTCTTTTTGTATCTGTTATATCTCCTCAACAAATGATCAAACAACATGAGGAGAGGGTAACCGATGCAGGACGATTCAATATATATGGCAGTCATTAGCCGATACGTATCTGGGCTATGTCAAAAAAAAAAAAAAATCTAAGCCATTGAGAATGAGATGAACCTAGAGCAACATATCAAGAATGAGGTGATCAATGATTTAAGGAGCACAGAAGAGTGTGCAGTTTAAATCATTGATTGGTCTCAGATGTACAGACATACATTTTTAGCACCTTCATCATAGGAGACAGAGACTAAAGAAAAAACCGATGCAAGTCACACCAATTAATGGACTACAAAAGAAGGATAAAGAGAAAAAAGAAATAAAATGGATGAGATAACAGTAGAGCATGAGAGATAGAGGGATGAATTGGCTTTCTTCCCTTCTTTTCTTCTTCCTCCTCGAAGGCGGTGTGTTGAAAGGAAAAGGCGGCGGCTGCAGGTAAGCGAGTGATTGGGGTGGAGGATTAATTAAACCTAGATCACTAACCCACATCTTTAGACAAATATCCTATATCCAATACTCGAGGAACAATAATCCATAACTCAATTACATGGATATAGATGGTTCTATGTGAGAGCCCAACCCTCTTACTTGGAAAATAGAACCAATTGCCAAGCAACTACCAATGTACTGTTTTGCCCTAAGGAAGTAAATATGTTCGTTCATACTCAAGAAAAGCTCATAATAATAATGGGAAAGTAAATAAAGTCATAAAATAGAAAGTGAAAATGCATGTAACAGAAGCTCACCCCTTTTCTGTCAGATGGACGGGGTGCCAATTCTTTTTTCGTTACAATATGACCTTTGTTTAGCCCCACAAAGAGGCCAGAATTAGGCTGCGGTGGAGCCATCACCTGTTTGAATCAACGAAGATCAGTTCACAGAAAATAATGTGGAACAGTAAAACAAAGACTATTTGCTAAGGCATATTGTTCTGAAAGTGTTCTAGAATGTAAATATCTCAAGTTCATGCCAAATTGATATAGGATATTATCATTTATCAGATGATTTGCAGACCAATTGAGAGCATAAAGATGAGATTCCTTTTTTAATATGTGACAAAAGACTTCATTTAAAGAAAAAGGAAGCAACAGAGAAAATAAAGTTCAAGAAGAACAAAGGCTGTCCATGCAAATTTATGAAAAAACAAGACAAATTAAGATGAATAAGACTGTATATCAACCCTCCCCCACCCAAAAAAAAAAAAAAAATGAGACCAACCACTCCTTTTTATGCCAGGCAAGACACTTCCCATTAGCACCCTAAGCATGTGGACTCCAGCCACAGTAGATTTATTCCACCAAATCTGCCATCATCCCAGGTGAATAGGAGCTCTTTGAACCTCAGGTGATGAAGAAATTCCTTTCTGAAGTAAGGAACAATCCCTGTCTACCCAAAATGGCCTCACTGCCTCCAAAGGACCCAAACAGGCAACAGCCAATATCACCCAATGAATCACTGATTAGATCTCCACTGACAGCAGATCCATGCATTCCAAATGCACCTATGTCAGCATTCAGCTTTAAAAACCCCACCAGAGGCAGCTTGGCTTCCATTTCAGGAAGAAAAAATAATCAAGTAGGATAACCCTTAAGATTGTCTGACCAACAAACACATTAATAATAATAGCGGCCAGTGCACCGTTGAGCTTGCTGCAAGCACTATCCCAAAAGTTTTTCCATAACATAAATATGAGTCACTCACACTAACAAATGCACAGTGAAGAAAAAAAGGGTATTGAGTGAGGGATGATATGACAAAGGGTGCTGCAAGGCATAGAAGATGGATCCACGAATCAACAAAATAAGTCTTTCCCTATTTTTTCTTATAATATAATCAAAATGTTGACATGGCCATCCTTCAACACAGAATACAGTACTCAGACCATTATTCTAAACTGGTTGCATCTAATTCTCTGTTTTCGGAACTTAATCATGTATTGTAGACTTTCCTATTTGATTCCACTCATCCACTTAGATGAGACTAAACTGATAGATCATTTTCCTTTGAATCTAAAGAGAAACAAGAACTAGATTTAAAACTCAAAATAACTGTTTATGAAGCAGCAGAGATATGGGGAACCCAACTCACCCAACCCCAGACGATTGATTACACACATTTTCCTACTGACCATTTGCACGGTTGTATACCTCAACCCACTGACAAAGTTAAAATTGTTCTTCCAATAAAGCCCATCCGAGTAGAAAAAAACGTAATGAACAACATGAATCCCGTACACATGTAAATACAAAAAATATTACTGGAAGTCCACCTAGAACGGAAAAGGCAAAGACTAAATTGGTAAAGAGGATCTTTTCCCTTCTCATTTCACTTCATGCGATCTAACAAAACCTAAACGAGAACCAGAAATCCACAAACACAACAAAATCCGAAAAAAAAAAAAAAAAAAGTCAAAAACATCATTAAGCATCACAAGTTGTTGCGTGTAAAACCAGAGAGACGAAGACAAGGTGCGTTTCGTGATGCTAACGAGATTATAAGAGAAATCGAAAGAATGAGATAAGACATGGGACTTTGGATTTACCTTTGAAGAAGGAGCTCGGCTGAGATGCTGGTGAGAGGTGATGTTAGGGTTTCAAGGGTTCCATTATATATATATATACACACCAGCAAACACGGGCTTCTCAAAATTTTTAAAAAAATTATTATTATTGTTTTCACCATCATTGTTATTGAGTTTAATAATAATAAAGTGTCTGTTAAAATATATATGCATCATTTCAAATTTAAAATTAATTATTTAATTTAAATAGATGATTAAATACTTTTAAATATTGATAATGATAGCATTAATAGTGTGAGAAATTGGTAAAATGCTCTAAGAAGCCTATACATCTTAGCCTTTAAAAAAATACATCATAGAATTTAAAAGTTAAAATAATAATATTTTTATTTCATACGAGCATTGACCATATAGTAGAACTGATATTTTTTTTCTATGTAAATTAGCATACAATAAGTGAAATGGTTTGATCAAGGTGATACTATCGGCCAATATGATATCGGTTTTTTAAACCTTTATATATCGGCTGATATCCGATATATATCACCGACATAGGCTGATATTAATAGTTTTTTTTTAAAAAAAAAAAAAAAACAAATTTATCGGCCGATACCGAGATTTATACCACTGAGTTTAATAATTTTTTTCAATCATGAACCAATGTGAAACAAGGGAATGGACAAAAATAATGTTGTTTTTCACAATAAAAAATATTGTCGTACATTTTAACCACTTATATAATAACAATTGGACAAAATTATAAGTTGTCCTTGTCAATTCTCATGTAATAGTTGTGTAGTTATTTATTGTTTGATTACAGAAAAACAAATACAACGTTCTTTTTCATAATATTTCATGACCTCTTAAAATTAAAAAATTAATTAATTTTTTGGAAATGATTGGCTACACTTGCCCATACTTTGCATGTGATATTCACTTTCATTAACAAATTTAAGTTGAAACTTGAAATTTTAGTTGAAAAAATTTCATCCTAGATAAGATTTGAGATAAATATTCATAATATCAATATTTTCTAGAGAAATCATATGAGTCAAAGTGTTTTAGATTTTAGTTAGCAAATTTCAATTAGATCTTAGATTGGTGGTTTTGCCCATTTACAAATTATGACCAATATAGTTGATAGAATTAATATATATATATATATATATATATATATATATATTACATTTTAGCCAAAAGTTTTAAGCCAAAGTATGAGCTAAAACTTAAATATTGGTGACAGATTTTTGGATATAATATTGACAAATTTCAATAAACTTTAGTTAATTATTAGATTTTTGTTGATTTTATCCTCTCTTTTTTTATAAATATCAGCAATATAGGTTTTTTAGAGAAATTATATCAGCAAAAGTTCGTTAGAATTTAGTTAAAATCTTTATAAATTTCAGCAAGTTTCAGTCAACTTTTAAAATTTTTGGTCAAACGAAATACAACAACTATAGTTAATATAACTATTAACTATTCAAAAAAAAAAAAAAAGGAAATATCTATTAAAATTTAGCGAAAACTATTTGGCCCTGATACATGCTGAAACATAACCATCGATAACAAAATTGTCTTAAGTTTTTTATCAAATTTTAAGGATTTCAATCAAAATTTGATAACTTTCACTAAATTTCATAAAATATATTTCTCATACAGTACAAATTTAAATTTAAGATAATAATAACCATATAAAATAGTTAAAATTCAAAGAAGAAACATGCTATGAACTCACCATAACAATTGAAATTGAAAAATAAGTTAAAATTTCAATTCTAAAATAGAAAAAGAAAAAAAAGAAGATGCTAAACTATTTTTTTTTTTTGAATTTTCGTGTGAGAAACTGTGGGATATCCTGCGTAAAATTTCTACGGGTGAGTCCGCTACCCCTACGGTACACTAAGGTTAGGCCATAAGAGCTCGAACCCGCAACCTCCAATTTCCTAAGATAGGAGGCAACCGTTGAGCTGCACCCACAAAATTTGAGTTATAAATTTCGGCCAAAAGTTTTTGGATTTAGGGTGAATCGAAATATTGGTGACTTTTGGAAGGATCATGGAAGAAAAGTCAGCAAAGAAAGAGCCGGGATGAATTAATCTAGCGTCTCTTTCAGAAGGATAAATCGGGTCAAATGGTGCTCATGAGTCATGACTTCGTCCCCATTCAAGGATTGATGTAAAGATTAGCAAATGAAACCGAAATACAACCATTCATTTATCATTCTTTAGACTGTGGATTTGATGCCCATATAAATGAACGGGTGCGTTAGTGTGTAGAACCCTTATTTCTTGAATCCGTTCAAAAAAATTATCAAAGTATTCTTTTTTCATATTCAATGTATTTATACCTTTTAGACCATCTGATTAAATCTTCTACTATATATATATATATATATACACTGAGTAATTCTACGGTTATTTGAAGTGGAATAAGAATCAAATTCAAAGCTCTTATTTTTTAAGACGGATTTTTGACTATCACTCCAAGTCTCCAACCCCTTCAGGATTGATTAAAATTCGCCGTTTTGGTCAGACTCGAGTTTTCAAAATCTCAAGACATTGGCTGAGATGGAACATCTCAGGGCTGTCTTTGCCGAGAGATTGTTCTCCAATTTTTTTCTCATTTAAAAGACTAAGATTTAAATAAAAAAGGATATTAGTCTTAGAGCATTAGTTTAATATCTATGGTTGTCGTATCCCTGAAGACTGTAAGAACGGATGTTAGACCCTTCACGAGATAATCTTAATTCGGCATGTTGGTTATAAAGTCACCTAGGAATTTCGAAAGGACCATGTCAATGGTTTAGTTCATTCTTGTATTACATTTATGTAAGAAATTGTATATAAATAATAATAACACGGTCATCTCTATTATGCATGAATAAAGATCAATTATATTGGTGTGTGTAATCAAGCCAAATATTAAGTAGGCCCTATCTGCAAAATATGTGTATCCAGCAAGTGAGTAAGATTAACATAGATAGAAATAATATATTGGCAATTATCATTATTCAGCCAAACTAAATCAGGATTCAGGAGTTATCCGTCAACTCATGATTATGAGGGTGATTAGTTTTTTTTTATTTTAATGGTAATCATAGTATATTAAGAGCACCAGAGGTGCAAAAAGAGGGAAAAAAAAAACCCATCAGTCCCTTACACCAAAAAAAGATATCATCAAAAGGACAAAAGAAACAAGTAAAGGCCGATACACTCTTTCTAGGCACGCATAAAGTCAGTCATGGAATAATGTTAGAAGTCATTGAGAGAAGAAGCCCACATAATACATTTGACAAGAACACGATTGCCAACAACAGGGACTTTCAACATTATTCTGAAAAAACTCTATTATTGTGCTCCCACCAAATGCTTCACGTGGTGGCGAAGAGTGCCAGACGCCACAGAGTGATGCACCTAGTGGATGTATAAAAAATCTTCCACGTGAAGGACAATTGAGGGACAGAAGAAGGCATAGTCCAATGAATGCCGAACTCATCCAGGATGACATTGACATTCCAAACCGAAGTCACGAATGCGCAATGGATAAACAGGTAGTCAACATCTTCACAGACAAGAAGGCCCAAAGGACAAGCACGAACGAAAACCCTTTCTTGCTTGCACAAGTTATCTTGAGTAAGAATCTTTCTAAGGCCGGCCGTCCAAAAAAAACTGATGGATCTAGGTGGGGCTCTGGAAGTCCAAATTGATGTATCCACGAGAGGAGAAGTCTAGCTCCTATTGTTCCACTCATAAAAGGACTTAACTGAGAAAGAACCATAAGAGTCAGGCCACCAGATCAAGGAATCATCCTCTAACACACAGATCTGAACTGACGAGAGAAGGAGCATACGTTGCGACAAATCTTCAGTTTCAAGTTCCCTCAAGGTTCGTCGGAAATGGATGTTCTACACAATCTGATCATCTGCCACAAATTAGAGAGCATAAATGAAATCGTCCGGTAAGAGGGCCAGAAGGAAAAGTGATGGGAACCTAGAGGCGAGGGTGGAGGAGTCTTGCCAAGAGTCCGTCTAAAATTTGATTCGATTGCCACGCCCCATTTTGAACCGAATGATGTCTTTGAATTTCTCCACACAAGCACAAATGGCTCTCCACATACCAGAAGCTTTGCGAGGTGTAGGGTTAACAATCCACCCATTGTTGTTGATTCGGTACTTAGAGATGAGTAGAGATTTCCAAGGAGCTTCATTAACCGACCAAATTCTCCACAATCATTTAGAAAGAAGAGCAATGTTGACATGCTTTATGAGTCGGATGCCAAGACCACCAGCTTCTGTTGGAAGGCAAACATGATGCCAACTAACCAAATGGTACTTTCTTTTTTCACTCTCGATCATTCTAAAGGAAATCCTTCATAATTCTTTCAATAGATTCCACTACTTTTCTTGGACACCTGAATGCAGATAGACAAAAGACCTGCAATGCTAAAAGAACAGACTTCAATAAAGTGATCCACACCTAGCAAATGATAGATACCACGAAGCTAATCTCTTGCTAAACTTGACCATGATGGGTTCCCAAAGTGAGAAACCAGGAGAGCCAATACAAAGAGGTAGACCCAAGTAGGTTGAAGGGAGGGAGGTAGAATCACACGGTGATTAGGTTTTAACATCTATTGCTTGAATGCAGGGGTAAAGATATCGGCTGATACGCAGTATTTTTCTCAACCAATATATCGGCAATATATATATATCAATTCGATATCGGCCGATATTCATAATATCAGTCTTTTAAAAAAAAAAAATCAAAATGGTGGTGGACCCGAGTTGATATCTCGGCCGATATCGGACCAATATCGGCCAAGATATCAACCGATATTTTCGTTTTCAATTTTTTTTTTTTTTTAAAAACCACCTTCCTTTTGGGTTATTTATTTATTTTTAATTCAGAAAAAAATATATAATAAAAAATACTGATATTTAAAAATAAAAAAAAAAGAGAGAAATTTATCCGCCGATATCTCGGTATGGCCGAATTTTGCACCCCTACCTGAATGTGATATTTACAAAAGAAAAAAGCACTTTCATTAAATGATTCTAACGCAATTTATGGGGGCACAAACTGATGGCAGAGCTGGAGATTGTTGTGTAGGATATTTTTTGTCTGTCCATGGTTAAAAAACATTTTTTTAAGATCAAAGTGTCGAGGCTTGCACACACCCGGCACAAAATGATGGAGAGTAACTTTTTTTTATGTTGAAGGGAACTCGATTCCAAGACTTCCCGCAAGCATAGACAGGTTTTGACCATCAAACTAACCCCTTTAAGCCCTCAAGATTTTAAAGAACAATCTTATTATAAGGTTTGGCCAGGGTTGGCAATTTTTAACTTAGAGAAAAATCTGAGCTCAAGTCGATTATTTCCTTAAAAGATCTCATTCAAGCCAACCCGACTCTATTGGGAAAAAGTCAGGGTCAACCTGGGTTGAGGAGTCCTGTACTCGATCCAACCAGATTATATTTAAAAAATACCTCCATATCTCCAACTTTTTCTTAGCATAATAGTTCTACTCCATGCATCACACACTAGTGACAAAGATCCTAGCCCATCATCTCCATTTCTCATGAGCCCAATGCCTCCAAAAGAAAGGAAAGCCCACCTTTCATTCATTTTTTATTAGAATCTTTTATATTTACCTAATTTTACAAAATTTGGATTTAGTTGCTTTGAGAAAAAATGAGATTTGGGTTGCGCCAAAATTGTGTCACGTTAGGTCATGAAAAAGATTATTCTTACATATAGCCAACTTGGCTCAAACTTGACTGCCAATCCCAAGTCCAAGGATCAGGACTTTCTTCTATTTTGAGAAATAAGGAAAAGATTTATTGATAAAAAGCGGGAATACACAAGCAGAGAACCGTTCTGAGGACTTGGAGGCTCCGCATCATCAACTAAGGTACTGGATGATGATGTGCTTGATTCTGTAAAATGATGGGGTCCTATTACATTCTAGCCAAACAAACCAAGCAACGGCCAAAGAAATAAGCTTCCAAAGGAATTGACCTTTGACCCCAACTCCCAAGAAGAGCTAGGAAGAAAAGACGAAAAACCCAATGGACAGAAGAGGAAGAGGAGGGAGGACCAAATGTGGAGTCATAAAGCAACAATGAAGGAAGGTGGAAAAGTTCCACGAATGGTGAAGATCTTATTGAAGCAAGCTATCCAACAAAAACTTCTAATCTTAAGAGGGAGTCACAAGATTCCAACTTAGGATGAGGACCTGATTGGATCAATATCCAAGGTGGTCAGTGATAGCTTTCCAACCCCTACCAAGGTTGGATGTGATCAATAATGATGAAGGTGGATACCATTAACAAGATCTATATATATATATATTTTAATGATCAGGATCTGGAAAAAAAGTCTCAGAAATATAGAGTAACAAAATAGTCAAGAGTGTAATGGGTCCCAATCATTGAAGAGGACATCTAGAAATGTCAGAAGTCAACACACTTGGGAAGGAATTCAATGATGCCTACTATTAATTTGAAACAGGACTGAGGCCCTTTCCTCCAATTTCAGTCTGGCACTTGGGTCTCCCCCTTCCAGAATCACAATCTCCTGTGGAAAGTATTCTTAATCAGGTACCTGCAAAGACATCTCAGGTGAACATGGTGCTCAGTACTGCTTATTCATTGATACAGTCTGCACCATTCAATGTGCAGGCTGTCTGGAGCGTTCTCCATGTATATATCTCTGCAGGAAGGTGTTGAATATAATTAGAATTAGTATTTAGTTAGGATTATTAGTTTGGGTTAATCTCTATTAAGAGATGTACTTGAGTTAAGATTAGGTTTCTAAGTTTGGTTTAGCTTAGAGTTTGGGTTTAAGTCAAATAGCCCTAGGGTCGGCTAGAGGCAATATATGTGTGATAGACCTCCTTAATGAATACAATTTCTCAGTTCTTAACATGGTATCAGCCTAATCGATCCTCGCGGGGATTATAAGTTCATCTTATATGTTCTGGAGGCGAGACATATATGAAACACCTAAAATAACCTGCTACTGTAGGTGTGACAAGAAATTTTAGAAGCTGTCTGGATGGCTAATAGCCAGAAAAAAGGTTGTTGCAACCACGGATATTTTGTTCACTTCCCAGACACTTTGTCTGCATTAAGGCAGGACACAGACAATACAATGGAAGTCACGGTGTAGTACTGGTGTTTGATGGACCTGGAACTTATACAAGAAAGAAAGCAGGAATTGGAGGGATTGCCTTTCATAACAATGGGTAAACGGTTATCTTTCAAAAAAAAAAAAAACAATGGGTAAACAGTTGCAAATTATGTTGATGCATTCCAGGCTCCAATGCAGAATTGGCTGATTAATATTATTACTAGGTCTTCTCCATTGTGACCCAACTTCAAGGGAAATTTTGTTGCAGGGATGATTGTCTCCAAGTAGTCAGCATTCAGAAGCCAGGCAAGGACAAGAAGTAGGAGTAACAAAGTCTGATTGCAGTTCGTTCATCATCAGTAACTAGCACCCAAGGATGTATACAGCCATCCACCAACTAGTCTATTCACAACATCCTACTAAGAAATAATAGCTTTTAAGATTTTTTTAATGGATTGGTAATCCCTGGTTTCTCATAAAAGAAGATATTTCCATCAAAAGAAGGAAAACTTTTCTAACAATTCTGTTCCTCAGAAACCTCAAAAGTTTAAGTATAGTCAACCAAAAATATTAAAATAAGATGCAAAAGAGCAAACATCCTACCAATCACAAAAGAAGTGGTGAAACTGTAAATTTTTATGGTACTTAATGGCATAATATAATGGTTGGTCCCATCCTATTTAAGGGAACTCTACATTGTGATCCTATTTATTTTGAGTAAAGGGAAAAAATTTGGTCCATATAAAAATAAGCAACCATCTTTTATTTTTCCTCATTCATTCCTATTCCTAGCAATTTAATCATCGAAATCTAAATCAAACTTGCATCTAAAATTCTAAATGCAGCTCAAGGGAACTAAAAACAACTGTATTATCTCATGGGCCTGTCTGGACATGCCCTGATTTGTTTCAAGTCAAGATAATTCACCATGAAAGGGGAGTAGTTGTAATCATTTTGATTTTGGTAACCACATCAGGTATGAGCAATTTTCCACATTCTTAGGGCCTCAATCAACATCCATATTCAAATTTGGGCTAATCTCAAAAATCTGTATGACAGATGCATAAAGAGGCATCACTTGTAAAATGTAAGAGGTGATCCTTGGGTAAGCACAGGGGTTATTGGATCCTTCCCCTTCCGCTGACATATACAATATCAAAATGTTCATATCCAAGCTCAATAGTTTAATATTAGAAATCAAAACCAAATATTGCACTGTTTGGGTGCTGCCATATTTGTGAAGCGACCGGTTCAGCATGTTAATCAATAAAGCACTGTTAAAATCAGAGAGCACAAAATATGCTGGTCCAAAAACACACCACTTTGAGCACATTAAGATAGTAAATGAGCTCTGAGATTCAGTTTTTAATGGTGCAGGAGCCCACATAGCAGTGCACCATTCAATATATGTTATTGACCTATCAATCACTTTAGATTGCGTTTATATGAGGGGAACTTGGTTTCAAGTTCCCTAGGGGACCTCAACTCACGTTGTTGGATGAGCCACATTGAGGGAACTCATGTTTGTTGAGGCAGTGAATGCTAGGGAATTCTCACTTTCGGTTTCTAGTCCCATTCAAATCTAAGTTCTCCTACAAATTACTTCCACAATTTTTACCAAATAAGGATAGTCATAAAGAATTCTACTTTCAAGTTCTCTACCTGTAGGAGAATCCATGTTTTGAAGTTTCCTAGAGAACCCTCAGTTCTAATTTCCTCATCAAAACATGACCTTAGTGCACTTTAAGGATAGATGAAGGCTGTTAAATAGTCCAAACAATAGCCAATAGGCCACCCTCTTGGATGATCCATGGTTCAAAATCACTCTCAATTGGCTCATAAATATTTGATCCCATTCAAATTGTTTTCATAACAATTATGGTATTAACCATACAATTCAAAAGAAAAAAAATCGATACATCATTGAGTTTTAGATGACCAACAGCAGTTAAGAACGAAAGATGTGTTATAACCAGACAGCCATAGAAAGTTCTGATAGTTAGTTCAGCAATGAAGTGGATTACCAGACTATTAGCGAAGATCAATCAACAAATTCTCCAATCTTGAAGGCTTGATGTTATTTGCTAAAAGGTATAGGTAGAAACTATTGGTCCCATGTCATCATCTAAAAAAAGGGTTAAAAGGAGGAAAACTATTGACACATTCTGAAGGATCATAGTATTAAACAATGTTCATTGAATCACAGATACACCAATCACATTCAGAGGAACAATACGGATTTATACATAAACAGCAATAATAAAAAGGGTGCCCAATGTAGAGCACCCATCACCTTTTTTTTTTGGTATTTTGTTTTTATACAAATTAAATGCATGGACTTGATCTTGATGGCATTGAAAATATACATAAGTGATTAATGTGCTATGTCCTAATTATCATAAAGAATTAGATTAAGAACAATCTGTACACCAAGGACTTACTAGCGGTCCTTAATTGCCACTGAAGTAGGTGGGAAAGGGTCGTCTTCTTCCTCCATCTCAGCTTCTGGTTGAGAGTCAAATTCTGGTGAATCTATGTCAGCGAGGTTCTTCAAATCGACAATGGAGAGCTCGTTTAGCTGCCTCACGACTAGATCAGCCGCCCCTAACTCATAGATTGGATGCTTGCTAGCAACTGCAACACATTTCATTCGGGCATCATGTGCAGCCTCCACTGTAGAGTTTGAATTCCCAAACACAATGCACCGTTCAGGTATGAAATTGAGGAGCTGAGCTGCATAGATGAACATCTCTGGGTCAGGCTTCCCTCTATAAACGTCTTCTGCCGCTATAATGACACTGAAGAAACCAGCAATCCCAACAGCTTCAATCACAGCCTCCAGAATTTTCCTTGGGCGTGTTGACACCAATGCAATTGGAATCTTATAATGTATCAATTTATCCACAAATTCTTGTGACCCTGATCGCAATTGATAAAATCCACCTTGTAAAGATTGATAAATCTCCTCCTTTCTTGATCCCAACCTTCTCAGAGTTGCAGGGTCCCTTGACCAGCAAAGAACTTCAGAGATTGCTTGCTCGTTCTTCATCCCTTCTATTCGTCTCAACATGAAAGCAGGGGGAGGAGATTTGCCCTCTTCTCGAAATAGAGCCAACCAAGCCTGCTTCTCCAAGTCGGGGTTATCTTCAATAATCACTCCTTCCCATTCAAAGATTGCACCCAACCATCCACAGCCCATCCGCTCTTGTCTGAGCAAAGGGTTGTGTAGTGAAAGGTCATCAGCTCGATTAGGAGGTGGCCACAGTCGCTGCTTAGAGCTTGAATCAGTTGAGTAATTCAAATTACGGGGTATTCTCTCCTCTTCACTAAACGAATTAGCTTCTTTTGTAAGCTCCATTGCAAGAGCTTTAGTCGAAGAAACAGAAAACCCATCAAAGCACCTTTTAATCCTTGAAGGTGGTGATCGAGAATAGATAGCATGTTGACCCAAGAAATCAGTGACAAGAATTTGACATGGCTCGAATCTCTTCTGTTTGCTTAGGCCATCTCTAAAAGAAGCCCTTTGATGCAAGGGTCGATGCCCAAGAAGAAAAGTCGCTGCAATAGAGTCCACCATTTAAACCAAACTGAATCCACCCAAGTTAAGGTATTTGCAAAGAGAGCCCTTCCAACTTCCCTGCTAATCCTAAATAGAAAAGGGAAGTTCTTCTGGAATTCGAGAAAACTACGTGTAACTTGATTACAGAAACAATCACGATTCCATGTCAAATCCAAGTTTGAAATGAACTACAAACACAAATTCAATCATAAAAGACGTTTCGTCCTTTTGATTATTACAGAACTAAAAATCCAACCGAACCTGACGCCAACTCAATCAAACTGCCCCAAATTTTACCACCAAATTAAACAACCTGAAATTCAGTATCCCCTCAACTCTTCCATCTAAAGAACAATAGCCTTAAAATCTAAAGATAAGGTGAGAAAATCCAATCTTTCGTCAGAATAACACACCAATTCCCAAATTTCCTCACAAATCAAAGGGAAAAAAAAAGAAGAGGAATCTCCAAGAGGAAAACCCCAAAAGACAATTAAAAATGCCAACCTTTAATCTACGAATTAATCAAAACACCTCCTAAACACCATATACTAATCAACAATCTATAAGAAACAGCTACAGATTTCCCCAATTTACAGCTCCAAAAAACTCAAATGTTGGAGATTTAAAGATCCAGTAAGGGAACGTCCAAAACCCACAACAACCAATTCAGGATAGAATTCATTCTTCTTCTTATGTACACCAAAAAAAAAAGTCAAAAAGGAACAAAAAATACCAACTTATTTTATTTTTATTTTTATTTTTATGGTGTCAAGTGGAGGAAAGATGAGATACGGAACCTGGGCAAGATCCAATCATTAAAGGGAGATCCAACGGTCAGGAAAGCAGCAGCGTCGAGCAAGGAAGAGACTCTTCGTTCGATGGATTTGGAATTGGAATTGGGTTTGGAATTGGATCCTCCTTTCAAACCGCTTCTGCGGTTTTCCTTAACTTGTACGCCGCCGCAAGGACTGGTCGGTGGACACGTGTCAGCGGAAGTATCGAGGAAATAATTTATGTGTTCCGATGGTTACCGGTTATTGTACTTTCGAACTACCGTGACTACGCGACATATCATTTTATATTATTTTATTTTATAAATGTATAAAGAATTACAGTGCATCAATTGTAAATAATTATTAGTATTATCAATGTTTAATTATCTGATCTGAAGGATATAAAAACATAAGAATTATATTCTAATTATTAAATTCATTCTTAAATCAAATAATTAAAATTACTTTAAAAGTTAAACTTTTTAATGTGTATTATAATATTTGTTTAATTTAATATGTAATGTGAAATGTTTGTGACTTTTAGTTGAGTCATTCTAACATGGTTCTGTTACCGTGAATGGCGGCTAGGTTTCTTGTACGGCTGTACCTACCAGTCATTTTTTCTAAAAATAAATAATATGAAAAATGTGTATTTTTGAACTGCTATTAAATTTTTAGTAATAAATAAATTAATTAAAAGTGGTGATTCCGGCATATTTAATATTTTGAAAATTAAACTTTAATTATTATACTTGCCTTATTTTTGTTTATGGTAATTGTTCCTTTCATAAATATTTATGTTATAAAATAGATAAAATGTTATAAAATTTAGTAATTAATAAATTGATCAATATTTATATGTTTAAATATAATTTTTAAGTCTAGTTCTGATGAATTTCATGTTCAAATAAAACTCATCAATGCTTTCATCACAAAAGATTAAAATAGGTTAAAATAGGATCCATAGGATAGACACAAGTGGTTAAATGCAGGGGTCGAGATATCAGCCGATACGGATATCATACGGGTTTTAAACACCGTATAATATCGCCGACACGTTTGTATTGGCTGTACAACAATCATTTCGGCCGATATGGCCGATATCTCGCCGATATATATCGGTCTGATATCGGCCGATATGATTAATATCGGTATTTTTTTTTAAAAAAAAAAGACAGTGATGGACCAGGGTCAAAATATCGGCCGATATCTATCGATATTTACATTTTCAAAAAAAAAAAAAAAAACAGTTTCTTTTTCGATTTTTTTATATTTTTAATTTTAAAAAAATAATACCTATATTTAAAAAAATAAAAAATAGGAGAGAGAATCATATCGGCCGGGCCATTTTTTTCACCCCTGGTTAAATGGATATTCTATAGTCTATACCATTTTAAATGGAGAGGATACAATTTTAGGAGCACTAATAGTGATAAACTTATTAAAGAATAAATTCTCACTACGAATTGCTATTTTTGTATATTCTCCTTGATGGTCAGGATTCGAAATTACAGGTTGATTTGATATCAATATTTTTAAAATGTGACACCATCACATTTATATCATTAGTTTTACTTTAATGTATGGATCAGATGTGGATTGTTGGTCTCTCGCTCCTTCCGGGTCCATTTTCTAGGCCATCGATCAATTCAATTTTTAAGCCCCGAAAGATTAATAGAGATTAAGATTGATAAGGAAATTTCTACAAGCACAATGAATAGTCCTAGCTAGCAAATTTCTCTCAAACCTTAGAAAATAGATGAATAAGTAGTTTCGAAGTCTTAGAAACTAGGAAATTATATTAATTGAGGAGGTCTATCTATTTGACTTAAATCCAAACTCTAATCTAAATCAAACTTAGAAATTTAATTACAAATGTAAACTAATATATTTTAACACAAAGGATATGGATTGATGTAGGGGTAAAATTTGGATTGGGTTTTAATCTAAGGCGCATGACTCGATCTGAAAATCATGGATTTAAATTATGTATTTGTATATTTTGGATCGAGTCATATGAAATTCAAGTCGAGTTGGATTGATAAATTTAAAATCAATCTGACCCAACCCGACTTAATTTGAGTGCACTAAGTTATAAAACAATACTCAAGTTGACTCGAATTAGAAATTAGAGTTGTATTGGGTTGAATAATTCAAGTCAAATCAGATCAGGTTTAATAAATTTTAACATAAATTAAATTAGATTTATTAAAAGCTAACCTGACCTTACTTGAATTTTAGTACTTTAGTGTCATTTGAAAAAAAAATATGATAGACAATGATATAAATGTCGATTGATTCGTTACGTATCATACACAAGACACATCGGTCGTATTAATCAGTATTTTTTTTTGAGTTTCAACCGCTTTTCAAATTGAATATTGCATAGAATATAATTTTAAATATATTTAGAATAATTTTTTTAAATGTAAAAAATATTTATCAATTTATATCGTACCGACATGTCATGTCAAAAGAGACACCTTATACAAGTTAATCAGATACAATCAAACCGCTCAGGACCACGCATTGGTGCATTGAATCCCATATCTTTGTCTATGGTCTAGAAGAAGCTTGACTTACCCACCTGGCAAAGTCCAGGCACACAAAATTGAAGACCCTATTTGAGCCACATGGCTACTTATTTCCGAAAAAAAATATATCTTACTTTTAGGGAGGCAGTTTACTTATTTAGATTAGAGAGAGAGAGAGTGACGAATGTCTCCTGTTCTCTACCTTTTGTGTGTCGGCCATTTTCATTAAAAATGGACTAAAATAAAAATTTTATTTTATTTTTATCGATTTATCACTAATCAAATATCTGTGAATCGATATTCAAAACATATATATACAGAGTGACATGTTATCAGTTGATCGATATTTGATGAACAATATACTAATAGAAATAAAATAAGAATTTTATTCAATTCTGTATTTCTTAAAAGATTTTATTCGTGTTAAGATGGATGTATTTCTTTCAATTTAGTTATAAATGGAAAAGAGGTATCATGTGAGTCTATTCATTCACAACTTGAGAACTATATCTTTGTTCAGATTATTTTATGATGGCCCTAATAGTGGATAACATGTTAAATTGTTGCAACTAAAGTAAAATGATTAGGAATAGTGTCTATGTTTTTCATTTATCGATAACACAATCTTAATTTAGATCCAACTTCTTAAGTTCAAAATTTAATTGGAGTGAGAGAATCCAATTCCAAATTTACTGAAAGAATTCAAAGATAATCTTTACATTTCTAAGAATTCAAGATTTCAATGAGGAAACATTAACTCTTTATCAGAGCAAATTTAATATTTCAATGGATTACTTAAATTTAATTACAGTTAAGAAAAAAATTAAGAAATGGCTCCAATCTCACTAGAAAATTTGACACCATGCAAATTCTCTCAATGAAATATAAAATCTATTGAATTCTAGAATAATTAAATGTAAGGACAAATAATTAAATTAAAAAAAAAATCTACAACACAAGACCAAGAAAGAGATGCCTTCTAAAGAGAGAGGCTTTGAACTTTAATTGGACGCTTTAGCCAAATTAGACGCTTTAGTGAATTTTTTTTATCACCTTTAAGTTTTCTTTCATGAAAATACTCCCTCACCTATCAACATAAACCAGGCTAAGTTCAAACTTGACCAATTCAGGGGCAGGGTCCAGGTTTGGGCGCTGTGAATACAAAATCATTCCAGTCAAAGGTTAGCCAAAAAATTGAGCAGTGAGACAACCCTTACTAAACCCACTAATTAGTTTTCTTTCTTTTTGTTTTTCCTTCAAAAGATGGCTAATGATCTGTGCACCACGAGTTTTTACCATGGTGCACCACTCTTATAAGGAAAAGATCATTTTGCCCTATCTTTTTTAAAGAGGGAAGAGAGAAGAAGAAAAGTAATGAAAAAATAGTCTTTTCCTTTTAAAGGTAGTTCACCATGATAAAAATGAATCATTTTTTGATATAAAGAAGTTAGTGTACACTGATACAATCATAACCGTATGAAATTGACACACCTCTACCCATAGCTAATTGACTCCATCGAATAAGCCTATTTTTTTTTTTTTTCAGTTGTAAGCATATGAAATTGACATACCCCTACCCATAGCTAAATGACTCTATCAAATAAGCCTAATTTTTTTTAATGATCAAAGTGTCCAGGTCTCTTGAGAATATCCAAATAATTTTCAGAACATGTACAAGCCTCCCTACTCACATATACTGGATAACTATAAGAAAAGTGGTTCTTTAGAGTGGAGTGTGAATCAAACTCAAGATTTTAAATTTCTGAAACACGTCCCTGACCATCTATCCAACTCCTTTGAGTTAACCCTAAAAGCGTTTTTTTTAATCAACTCTTTCATCATCCCTAACCAATCCGTACTAGTACCATTTATTTCAAGTTTGTTTCTAATGTCATAACCTTTTCGGGCGAAAGCAAACATTTCGAGATGCAATGAAACAAGAAATAATAAAGAAAATCCTCAATTGAATGAAATAAGATTGAGTTGTTGTACAAACGTTACAATTTATAATGACAGAATTACTTAATCCACTCAGAATCCTAATTACAATCAACTTCATAAAAATAGTTAAAAAAAATCTAACAAGCAAAATAAATTCTCAAAGAAACTTCAAATATTGTTTGCTTAGCCACCAAGACATCCTGAACTTCTAAAATCTGAAAATTCTTAAAAACAAAATTGACTAGAAATAGAAAGCCACATAAAAAAAGGTTGTTTGCCCCTTGAAAAAAGAGGAAATTCTGTGACCAAACGACATCAATTTGTAATGGCAAAGCCAGTTGCTATGTCAAAGCTCTCATCGATATCTCATTCACAAGATTTTGATGGTAGGATCACATGTTATGACCATTTAAAGTTACATGAAAGTCTATACTTTCGAAATGAGTTATGTTGATACAGATGATCCATGTAATCTTCTACACATTTCCAATGTTCTTAGGGTGCCAAAGAAAATGCAATCCTCGTACTTGTTTAGAAACAGTATAGTCTAGGGCAAAAAGATCTGAACAAAATCGCCCGGGCCTTCCCAAGGTCATCTCCAAAAGTATAAGCTTCTCAGTCTAACATAAACAGCATTCTGTTAAAAAGGGAAAAAATTACTACTAAGCAAAACAACAATAACACACTATCTGCTGGTTTCACAGTACTACATCCTCACAACTCAATGTACTTGGGCAAAAATTTCCACATTTTCATCTGTTCATTTTCAACCCATTGTAGCTTTAATCAGTTCTTCTGATATTAGGAACCAGCAGCAACAAATTGCTTGGTTTGGCGAGACAAAAAGCTAGCTTTTGTTTCCCCATAATAGACTGCTATACTGCCTGGATACATCGTAAAATTCCAGCCAATGGGTGATCCTCCAATGATGTATGATCCTTGAGGCACTCCTGTCTGGTTCTCGGAGATCACCTCACCGGGAACATTTTCTTCCACTGTTTTATTGGGGAACTTTTCTGTCGGATGCTGCTCTGCATGCTTTTCTTGGTGGCTTTCTAGGGGTATCTCTTCCTTTTCAGCAACCAATTCGGGACCTTCTGATGGTTTATTGGGATTCCCTGGTGGGGCTATCTCCATCTTCAACTGCTTGGTTAATTCCATAACGGCCATCATCTCTACAAATTGAAATTTAGGACAAATATATCAGAACATTGTAGCAAAACAAGCAGATATATGTGCTCATCTTTCTGCTCCCTCTCCTGCCCCACCTCTCTCTCTCTCTCTGTGGAGGGGGTAGGGGTGTTGGCGTTGGGATTTTAACTTCTTCCCATTACATCAATACCTGCATATGGTTGCTGGAGAGTCCCCCACATATTTGACCATGTAAAATGATCATTAATGATGCTATTGGTTACATCTCATAGTGCAATTCATTGTTGCCCAATTCCCCGATGTAGAAGCTCTTACCTCAGGGACTTGTGTGAACAGTTTGGCAAGCATGTAATAGGCGAGTATTTGATGACAACTTTTACTAGGATCTCAGTCATCAAAAGGTGCAAAGCAAGCAATCATCAAGTGCCTTTGTCAGCCAAATGTCACGGGTCGAGACTCCGTGACCCAACAATCAGCCATGAAGGCCAAGATTGGTGCCAAAACTGTGCACAAGGCATGTCCGATGAATAGAGGTTTTGGACGTGTAGGAGTTGAAGGTTCCGGATGGTTCAAGTTCAAGATGACTCTCCAAGGTGCTAGTCTTGTAGAATATTGTCGAGTTCTCTAATAGATTGTAGAATGTTCTAGTGTAATGTAGAATTGTGTGGAAAGTTGTAGAAGTGTGTAGAACATTATGGAAGTGTATAAAGTCTTGTGGAAGCTTCTAGAGAAGTATGTAGCTAAAGGAAAATATCTAAGATATTTTGGGGGGAGCCATTGGATTGATGCCAGATGGCACAATCCCAGCCACAGTTGGGCATGGCTTCAAGAATAAATGAGGGTGGGGAGCTCATTTGCTCCCAAGCTAGCCAAGAGTTCCAGCCTAAGAGTGTGAGTGAGAGTTTGAGCCTCCAAAGCCTTGAATTCTCTTTGTATTCAATTCAAGTAAGTGCATTCTTGGCATTCCCATCTATCTCATTCTTGTGTTCAAGTTTGTGTGTGCTTGATTTGATCACATTGGTCCAAAGAGTAATCATAATGGTTTATCAGAGTATTAGTTCGAGGAAACATGGTTTAAGGCTTCTTAAAACGCGCGCACACAAACATTATTACTGAGAGTGAATGTACAAACATGAGACTTGTGCCCTAGGAGGGATTAAGTTGAATATTGAATCACCAATGAAATATATACATTGCAATCAATGGCATATCCTTGGACAGTTTAAGAAGTCTTAAACGATGTTTGCTCCCTTTTGTTGTTCTTCCTTTTCTTGGTTAATGAAGTTACTTTTCAAAAAAAATATTATTATCATCGTTATCATTATTATTGTTGTTGTTGTTGTTTGAATAGCATGGATATTCCCTACCCACATGGAGATGAGACTAATCCCATGGATACATGAAGCCACCAGCAAGCCTCATGTATTGGGTAACTTCGAGAGAAGTTGAACCAGAGACCTTTAGTCTATTCTTAGAAACTCAAGCCAACTGACCCACTTGTTAGGGCTAATTTATTTATTTATTATTATTTGAAATCACAAGAAGGCCATTGGAAACTGGGCAGGAAGGCCTCACAAACACCGAAGGAATACAGAACACTTGTCCCAATCCTACAGATTTGAGGGGGTCCATTCTCCAGTTCCTTCAGGCCTAGTCATCTCTATAGAGCATCTGCCCTATCACCTGCAGATCTAGGTAACTGAAGGAGCTCACGGCCTCCATCATATACAGGCACTTTCACAGACAAAAGACCTCTCCAGCCCACTGCAAGATAGTGAAAGAATCTCCCTCTATCAGATCCCTCAATGACCCACATCAGCAAGCTCATCAACTCCTGTCCCTAGAGCCATTAATAAAACCTGGTTGGGAAGAAGCTAGGTGGAGGATCCACAATTGTAAGCAGCAAATTACTATCAGACACAAATCAATCCACCATATCCACTTCTCAGAAGGCATGCTGCTACTTTCAAAACTTAATGTGAGATGTCCTGCAGGAGGTATCCATTGACTCATTGATTTCTGCTTCTGCTGAGTCCCATTAATTCAGTTGCATCAGATCCTCTCTATTTATGAGACCTGAAAGTCTCCCCAACCCAACTGTGAAACTCAAAAAGGCCAAGTTTTTAATTACCACAACAAGGTCTACCAATCTGGCCTCATCATGGAACAGCTTCTTATTTCTCTCTTGCCAAACAGTCCATAGAATGCTGAGCAGAGAGAGATACCACATACATAGCACCTCCCATTACTTCCGGTCCTCAACCATGCATTGATCAATTGGTAAGATCTGGCATACACCAATATGTACCAAATAACTTCAGAATGAAGTCCCATACGTCATTCATGTTTACAGTGAATAAACTAGTGGTTGATGTCATCAGCAGCAATAAGACATAGGCAGAACCAATTAATCATTATATTTTCCTTTTTTTTTTTTTGAAAAGCAACAAAGCACTGTAATTTTTTTTGAAAGTTAACTTCATTAATCAAGAAAAAAGGAAAACATCAACAAAAAGGAGTAAGCACAAACTGCAAGCAACCCAGAAAAAAGCCAAAAAGAGGAAACAACCCCAAACTTATATGAAATTGTTTACAATCTCCGAAGAAAGAAAAACACCCTGACGAGCCAACTCATCAACATCTGAATTAGCGAAGCAAGGAACCCAAGACACTGAATATCCATAATATACCATGGAATGGCGAATCCTGATAATTTTATCTAGATAACACCAAGGACAAAGAGACCCCACAACCCGACTGACAACAATCTTAGAGTCACCTAAGATACTCCCAACTGCTCCTATCTCATCCAATGCCAAAACACCCCTCCACAAACATTATATTTTCCTGTTTTGTCAGTGATTCTGCATAAGGATCTTAAAGCCTCACTTGAAGAGTTTCATGAAAAGAATGTCATGAGAATGGATCAAACGCGACAATTATTTCCTGAATTCCAAAGAGAGAAGATCCAGTGCATCCAATGCACTTTTGATATGTTTGTCAGGTTCTGGACACAAACTTATCTCAAAGACTCTAGCAGATAGAATATGAGAGGTGGCAAAAATATTAAACAATTTCTGAATGGTACTCTAACAACAAACAAGTTGCCAGGAGATAACAAGAAAAAAAACAACTGAGAGTGATGTCCAAAGTCAATTTGGACTAATTCTACAACTATAGTGACAACAGAATTTCATTAAAGAGAGGAGAGAATTTACAGATGAGAACTAGCCCAAAGAGGGATTTGGCTAATCTACCACCAACAGGAACATACAGCTGCCACTAAAAATCAGTAACAAAAACAAAGAAATATGACCCACATCAAATGAGAACCTATATTTCCAGCCCTACCTAAAAGAGAAATTAGACAGTCTCACGAATTCCTTGATACCAAGGTCCACTGGGTCAAACTCGCTTTGTAATGTTTGATGATTGATCTGAGAGGCAAGGCTTTGTCCTAAAAAATGCATTTGTTGCATTCCTTCCAGACTGTCCAAACGACCCCAATCCATCTATGAGAACCTTGAAAGAGTTGGGAAGAATTGAATGAATGGAAAAGGTCTGAAAGGACTAAATGGGAGAGATGAAGGGACAATGGATAAGGATATGATCAACCAACTCTTGATTACGCCGACAAAGGAAACAAATACTGGGTAAGGGGAAATTCCTCGCGTTCAGGAAATTCACCATCAAAATCTTGTATATCTATGCAACCCAACAAAAAAATTTAAACTTACTGTGCAACCAGTTTCCAAATGGATTTGAAAGGCAAAAAAGACAATGATTGAGGTCCAATATTAGAGTAGAAAGACTTGTATGACAAGATCCCATAAGGCTTCTTACTCCAAACTCGTCACTTCCATTGATAGAATTTACTAATCATTTCAAAAAAAAAAAAAATTGTCTCACTAATCTCATAAGAGAGAAAAAGATTCATATTTCATGGTCCATCAAGTCTATCTCCAAAGTGCCCAAGAATTCTCCAATCAATTTTCTCCACAAAATCTTAAGTAGTGTGTTTGTGGTTGGAGAGTATAGTTTCGAGAAGAAAGATTAAATGGTACACCTCCATCCAAATGTCTTCCCAAAAGATATAGATCCATCACCCACAATCATCTTTGAACCCTCTCTAATTTATTTCCCAACCACATGACCAACCCTCCCCAATTACCCAAGTTGGGTCACACACAAACATGCACACACGCAAACACAAAAAAAAGATATTTTATCTGTGAAAAATTTAAATGACGGGCACCATTTGTGGATGAGAACCACCAAAAAATCAAACTAAAAAGAATCATCTTCAATTGAACCACAAGAGTCTCTAGATCAATGCAGTATTTGGGTATCATCATCATCAAAGCCAATCAAAGCCATTTGTCTCATCTATATAGGCTAGCTTTTAGGATCTACTTTTCTAAATAAGACTACAAATCATGTTTTCTTCACTTAAAAATAAAAAAATCATTTTCTCCTTCACCCCACAATTTATGTCCTATCATCATCATCATTGGAGCCACTAATCCCATCTATCTAGGGTTGGCTTTTTAAGTTCACTTCCATTCTCTCCCATAAAATACCATACCCTTCATTCCTTACAATTCATTATATCTTTCTTTTATCGGCTAGTGCACTTACTGGTAATTCTATCTTTCAGTCTCACTCCAAATGTCTATCTTAATACATGTAGTAGGAGTAGGGCTTGGCCGTTAAAGACATCAATTGATGTGGTAAGACATGATAGAATGGGGGAGACGGAGAACATGATTGTCCATAGGATTGAGTGAAGAAGTAGATCTCAAAAAGCGAACCCATATAGATGGGACGAAGGCTTCGATGATGACACATAATGAAGCTTGCTATTAGGTCAGATTCTTGGTAGAGTTGGATTACTAGATCCATATCTGATTAGAAACACCAAGAACCAAATTTAGCTTTGACACAGATCCAACATATAGGATCCATGCTTAAATTCGAGTCTTTTTGACAATATAGATTGAAAGTCACGACTTATAAGCATTTCATACATCATCCTTCATGCTAAGGTAGAACGGGAGCCAAGGGTGGGCCTATGACTGGGGCTAAGTATTCAAATATTGGCTAATATAGATTTTTTTTTCTAAAATGGTAACTGTATTAATAGAAAAGGGGACACCAAAGGTGCGCAAAGTACAAACCAAGACAAAGAAAAAAACATAAAGACTCAAAACCCCATAAACCCAAAGGCAAAACCCGATGGAACAGAACAACAAAAAATTAAGACAGACCAATGCACTCTTTCCAAGCCCACAAGATGTCAGAAATGAAAAAAAAAATTCCTAGAATTCCTCTAGAGAAAAGGCCCACGCAGCACATTTGGCCTTAATCCTGCTATAAACTTCATGGGGCAAACACCCTAACCCAGACTAATCTTGTATCCAAATTTGCCAACCAAAATTCAAGATTGGAGAAAGGGGCATCTTGAAAAACCGGCAGCTCCTTCACAGACAAAAAACCTCTTCAACAACTCCAAAGGAGAGCAAGGCATGGAAAGGATCGATCCTGCAAATGGAGACCTCACCAATACATCCCCACTTAGATATCAACGCTTCTAAGGTTGGGATGCTGACTGAGGGAGAGGGGAGAGAAGCGACGAGACAATTCTTCAAGGAATCTGACCTCTTTTCAACAAGATTCTTTCCAAAAATGATGGATCTGCCATTTTCGGAAAAAAAAAAAGGGGTCCAAACTGAAGCTAAAACAACTTAAGAGAAATAGGTAAGATCGGGAATTTGAAGAGCAGGTGAAGAGCCGTTTGCTAACTGGAGGTTTAGGGTAGACAAACCAGGCCATTTGCACCTTGAGAGGAACCCCTTTGTATATGTGATTGTTGACATCAATATTCAATAATGGTGTGAAGAGCCTCAATTTTTTACCCAAACCTGACGAAGACAAAACCGTGATGCTTCCCATAGGATTTATCAGAAAGGATGAACTTGTCAACAATTTTCCCAAATTTGCAGGAAAAAGAGAAAATCTCGAGTTTGTAGAACTGGTCAGGTAGGTTAGAAATGAAAAGGAAGAAAGAAGAGCGGCGGTGGTCCTCCCAACTTTGGGAGGAGGAAGAGGAAGAAGAGAGGGACCTTCGGTCATCCCAGCGACCAATCACATTTCAATAGTTTTAGATCAATAATTTTTCTTTGTTTTTTAAGATATTATAGATTTATGCTTAAAAATGCTATGAATGCTATCCAAAAACTCTCTTCTTGCCCTATATTGGCTAATATAGATGGGAAAATGGTTGTTGCTGATGGTGATGTTTTGTTTACAAAAACAAGCACGCACTATTATCCCACATTGTTTTGTTATTTTAGTTAGAAAACCACCAAAAACCAATATTGGTAATGATCTGGCAAACCCAACCTTAAGTGTGTCTGAAATCTGGGTCCACAACTAGTTATTTTGAGATAGGTCCATCAGGTAATCAGGGGCCTGCCAGCATGCCTGTGCCAAAACACTGCCCTTATATGGGTTAATATTGGCATGCTCAGATGCATGTCTCACGTAAGGTGGATGAGCTGCCAATGCTTCACATATTGGCAAGTGTACTAGAGCTTTCCCATAAATATGGTAAATTTTTTATTATTGGCTCAGCCAATTTTAGCTTAGAACTTCAAAGAGAGATTTAAAAGTCAAGGTCAAGCTCTTAAACATTCAGTTTGTTTATAAAAAGATGTTTACATTACATAGGTTTTTGGTCTTTAAAGTTGGAATAATACAAACTTAACAGATGAATTTTTGCTGATTTCTGGGCAAACAAGGAGTGGAGAAAATGACATATTTAAAGGCTTTTCTCTTGACTGAGTAGGTTAGGGAAAAGCCATGTAAATTGAAAGTATACTGGTCATACACTCATATATAAAGTTGTTTTATATTACTTATCAATCCAATTTCTTTTGCCTTTTTTTTCGCTGATAATTAAGCCATATTGCAGAAAAAGAGGGAATTCAAATCTCAAAGCCAGCTATTATGCGATGAAGTGAATATACAAACAAATCAAAAGCATAGAGCTCATGCTCAGTAGCTTACGCTTCAGGATTTCAAGAGAAGCTTTGCAATTCTGGAAGTCAGGAGTGTGGAGAACCTTCAAGAAACAAAAAGGAAGGGGATCTTCAGAATAGAAAGTCAAATGGACGTGGGAAGATAAGCAAAGAAATGAACTAAAGCATAGTCTGATTTTATTTAACATCAAGGGCATCATGAAATGCAAAAACAAATATACACACACACACACACGCACACACACCATTTTATATAGAAAATGTTAATGCATGCGCCTAGATGGAAAATACATTCAACAGAGAAATTCTGAAGATAGAAGATAATGCAATCTAAAGCACAAGACTAATGGATAATCGCCTTTTTTTTTTTAAAGAAAGACCCATGGATAATCAAGATAGCATTCTCACACTCCCATGTAAATAAAAAAGAAACAGATAACATTTAAAATGTAGCAAATTGAAGTAAAAAAAAATTTACACTTTTGGAAAATTTATTCAAAATTGTAATCACCTTGATACTGCTTATTATAAATCCAAACCAAAATCTAAATCACCTTTTCATATGGCCTAAAAAGACAAAGCTAATGATGAAGCTTAAAAAGTGGATCCTAGACTACAAGGCTGGGCTTCAGAAACATGTTAAGACACATGGATGTTTTATTTATTTATTTATCTTTGACATATAAGCCACATAGATGATCCCTCACATATGACCATCCTTCCCATTCTAAAGTTTTTTATATCATTCCCTTTTGCAACTTATTTAGAAGATAATAGTAACTATACCACATGTTGGTTTTCCAACATGTGCTATAGTCTCAGGCCCATGTAAAGTAACATTGGACTGGCATTTCAATAAACTTGCTATACTACAGTAGTAGTTTTCTTTTAAGATTTATACAAAATGCTTGTGTTCCCCAGCAATGATGCACCATAATGGAGCCTCGTTATGGTGAGAAATGAACGACGATTTGCTACACATCCTGCCACAAGTGACACTGCAATTGAACCTGATAGCAATGGGATATGAGTAATGTCTGGCCAGTGCATTCACCCAAACACAGTGCTCTACAAAGGCACCCAATTGCTTCTTGGCCAAAGCAGATGCTGAGAGACCTGATCCTTTTGTGACATTATGGTGATTTTCTATTGATGTTCTTATAAGACATTGTAATGTTATGGTTTTTCTGTTTTTTCTTTATTTTGTTTTCTCAGCATAGCTCTCTTGTACCTTTTGTATCTCTTTTTTTTTTCAATGAATTTCTTGGTTACACACTAAGGCACCCAGTTGCCGTGCAAAATAAGCAACACCAAGTGTAGGTAAAGAAGGTAGAAGAAAGATATGATTGCCATCTTTAACAAGAAAGTACTAGGAAAAGCAAGATAAAAGATAGTTTCTTTTTGGAGACCAAGTGAAAGGGGGAGAAAGTTACAAATAACAATATGATGTCAAAAAAAAAAAAAGTTACAAATAACAATAATGGGTTTAAGCTTTTCAATGTAGGAAATGAGTAACTCTAGGTACCTACATTGAAAAGCTTAAACCCATTATTGTTGTTTGTAATGGAAAATATGTCTAGAGAAACTTAATTCATCCATTTGGTTCCACCTCGCCACCAAAGTATTATCACAATATGGTATCTTCATCATCATCAAAAGCCACTCTCCCATCTCACAATGTGGTAATATGTAATTTTCACTTGTAATTGGTTTATACTCCTGACACTCAAAGTCACTAATATTACATGCTATTTATTGTCTTTATTCTACAAATTTTCAAATTGTTTGTCATTATATAAATTTTGTTGTCTACTTGGTTTCTTGTCTCCCTAATTAGTGCCACACTGTTATCTTAAAAAAACGTATATTGTTTGCATACACCATGAAACTTCACCCTGAAGTTCAAGTATCAAATTACTCAAACATATTCGTAGAACCTCAACATATTCATTGGAGGATGTCTTTCCTTTCCAATGTTTTCCAAATTAATAAATCGACTTGGCACCTTGTTGTAAGTGTTTTCTGAGTAGTTCAAAAACATTGTAAAATTCTCCATATGCTTCTCCACAATTTGCGTAACAATTCTCTCTCTCTCTCTCTCTCAAAGTTTCATAGTGTGGTTCATAAGCTTAATACCTCAATAATTCGTACAATTGTGCACATCTCCTTTATTCTTATAAAGGCAATGAGTCTCTTTCATCATACTTTTTCACACTGTCTAATAGACAATAAAACGTAATGAGTGACACTCACTAATAGCCACCTTAACTTATAATTGGAAGGTAGATGTTAGAGTTTCCATGTGCAGCCTTTCTTGTATAAACTAGTTTCTAACAAACTTTTATATACAAAATGTGGATCCCTATTGGGGTCATTCATCATCACAGCCATTTTCTCATCACCGACACTCGTTGTCCGTGTGGCCATGATTGGTGGTTTCATGGGGTTGGGCAGGCTTCGAGTCTTGGTGAAGTGAAAACGTACAAAGAAAAAATAGCCATTTTCTCATCTATCTAGAATCATTACTAACTAAAAGGAGATAATGGTTGATGGACTAGGAAAATTCATAGAAAGGCCAAAAATTAGTTTATTGGATACCTTAGCTATGGATACACCAAAATAAACTGAGAAAATGTATTAAAAAACAATTTCTATCAAACAGCGATTACAACTCTAATCATGATCAAAGTAGAAAATTGTCCAAGACATGGGAGGAATTGAAGTAAAGGGGATAATGGGTGAAAAGGGAACGCGGGAGTAGAATTTACCTACTAGGCCCAACCAATTGCCCCAATTTCAGTTTTCTTGCAAAATTGATGGAACAAATGTTGGACTAATAGGCCAAAAATAAGGAGATCATAAATAAATAATTTCTTTTGAGATAATTAATAAATATTTCCAAGTACGCATGGGTATTTAGAACATCAGCAGGACAACTAGGGAAAATGTTGGGAGAGAAGCATAGGGGAAGCATTCTCACATGATAATGGAAGGGTTTTACCCCTTTTAATAGCCCAAAAGGTACGAATCAATCAAATGAAACCTAACTACTAGAAATTATATAGGATCTGAGGACCTCTTTGGTAGGTTCTTGGAATTAGTATCTTGCAGCATTTCATAATCCTCACCCTCAAATACCATGTTTGATGAAACAAGAATTCTAAGCTGTGAATTATGAAATCTAAAAATATTCCAATTTTATGGAATTTATAATTTCTCATCTAAAAGTGTTAGGAATTCTAATGCTTGAACTGGATTATTTAATTCTCATATTCCATGATAAGCTATCAAGCAAAAACAAAAACAAAATCTATAATAAGTGTACTTATCATAAAATGGTTATAACAAGCATTCTTAAATCCCATAATTAGCAGAATTAAATAATTCCAGAATTTACAGAATTATAAATTCTATGGAATATCTAACAACAGCCCCCAAGGGCTATTGGGAGAGAGTTTTTTGGAACCTCATAATCAATCTAGATTTGGCAAATGCAATTTCCTAGGATGCTAGAAAAGCTTCAGTGCAATGAAGTTAGCTTCAAGTGAACCTATATAAGTTAGTGATTACCTTAAAAAGGATAAAGCAGGAATGCCGATCAGAAAGCAGTTTTATTTTTTGATTAATGCAGTAAAATGTGGTGGATCAAAAACAAATGTACATCCTTATGTGGCAATTATGCTTTTCATTGTATTTTCTACCTTTTATTAATAAAATAGCTCCCCTTGGTTCTAAAATTGATGATTTGTCTCATTTCTAACAAGTTGAAATAAGCGGGTTTCCACCAATACTGAAAAGAGAACATATGCTATTAAAATTGCATCATCATTCCATAAGTATTTCAAAGGAGTCAATGAAGAACTGCATAGTTTGGGCTATCCACTTGTTTATGCATACTGCAACGTCTCTGATACCATATCAGAAGGTGTAGAACTTGGAGGGGTAACGACAGTAGTGGGTAACCATGACATGGGCACCTTCAGATGGCACTCGAGGCTCTCCACAGCCTCAGACTGGCCTGAAGTTTTATTCAATGGGAAGTTGGCACGACTGGTGGAATTTTCAAGTCAAAACCATTATTGTACTTTTTAATAATCGCAGAGCAACACAAGAAAGGAACCCCGAAGGGGAATCGAAAATAGAATTTGGGGAAAAAACATTCGGATTCCATGACATGTGAATGAGAAAACCCAGAAAGGGAATTACATAAAGTGATGAAATATTGAAAGGAATTTGAGAATTTTGTGATTACCTCGAGGATAGATGGACGGAGATCTTTGACGATGGCACGGATCTTGAAGAAGTTGGAGTTTTGGAGATCAGCATTGTCGATCTTTCTCTTCTTGTTAGGAAGGTCTTGAGCTGAAGCATTATTGGGTGGCGGTGGCGGTGTTGAGTTAGGGGGGTTGGGTCCTTGGGTTTGAGGGGTGATAGGCTTTGGATCTTCCATAGGTGACAAAAATGGAGCTTCTTCCGTACCTCGTCGCTCTCCACCAGTAGATGTGAGAACTGAGAACAGATGCACTTGGGCAGTCTGTCATCGGCCGGAGTATGACATCATTAAATTTGGTCACCGGCCGGAAAATTATATTTGGGCTCTATACTAAAATTTAAAATATTAAATATAGAGTTTTCCACGACAAAAACGTGGATCGGTAAAGATCCATTGACTAACTTCATAATTGTTAAATTGTCAGGAAATGATTTTTTTAATTTTTTCAAGGTTTATTGAATTAGCATTGGTGTGTATGATATTATTTTATATATTTAGATATAGGACTCATTAAATGAGATGACAATAAATTTATTGGAAAAATCATCTTTTTACTATAAAAATCATTTGATTGAATTGATTAATTTTTTTTTATTCTTATAATATTTAAAATTTTAAAAAATATACTTAATTAATTAAATTTTGAAAAAAAAATAGTTTGATAATTCAATTAAAGTAAATTTTGGTAAGCCACCTATTCAACAAAAGTTTTTTCAATGGAAATGATTCGTGCATCCCCCACCCTACACAAGGTGCACCTCTGTTTAAGTCAAATTCCAATTTTACCCCCACTTATTTTTACTCTTTTTTCTCTGGCCATCTGCATTTTTTTCTCTCCTTCCCCTGCTTCCGTGTCCTGGTTAATTTTATTTCTCAAAGCCGTCTTTTTCTTCTCCCATTCAACAAGACATGCAACGTGCACCATGAGAGTGTGATTGAAGCAGCAACCGTTTGCAAGTTTGGTGAATGGAAATTGGGTCTATGAGGACTCGATTTAAATGGGTTGTGGAGGTGAACGATCTAGAAAGGTTTGGCAGACCTGGTAACAGGGACGGTAGATTGGAGAGTTGGGTTTGGAGGAAGGTTGGGCTACTACAGGCGAAGTTCTTAACACCATCTTAAAAAAAAACAGAGGCAAACCCTTGACCATTGGCTTCTCGTTTCTTTCACAACCTCTAAGAACAAGTCACTACAATATCACACTACAAGCAATACAGCCACTGCTATTTTTTCTCCCATCTGGCTGCTTCTATAATCCCTAATTGTCCTTAAATCTGCTGCGACCGCCGCTCAAACTGTCATTGTTCTGCTTGCCTACAAACGTTGGTTCAGCTTCTGCGTTTCCCCCCTGGTTTTCTTCGGATTTCTTCGATGGATTGCTGGACGATCTTGTCATCTACATCATCCTCTGCAAGCTCACCTCCAACGCAGGATCTCCGTCCGATTTCATAAATGTCCTCATCACGCAATTACTCCTCGTCCTCCTCTCTCTATATAAAAATAAATACTACTTTCACATCCTGACGGTAAAAGAGAAGGATCTGATGAACAAAAGATCGGATTAGATTTAATAGGAACACTGCTCAGCTCCGGCAATCGATCGAAGAAATTCGACCGATTGAGAAGTCGATCGCTCTGATTGAGAGGTCAAACCTCTGAGATGCATGTCGAGGTCGACCGGTTCACGAACAGAGAGACGTTGGCACTCGGGCAAGATTGAGAGGGCAAAATTGAAAATCCAATTAATGAGAGTGGACGATGGGTAAATTGGGGGTGCACCAATCATTTCCCTTTTCCAATTTCTCTATTTTTCAAATTTATCTCTATATGTAGGCGAGACACAAAATAGTTCTAGAACTTGAGCGCAATTAAAGTGTGCTTTTGATTAGTATAAATCTAATTTTACTTGTTCAAATCACACTACTAATCTTTAAAAAAAATTAAAAGTTATATATGATATATTATTAAGAAATATTAAAATATTAAACCTCTCACGGAGGGTCTCTTGTGGCTCTATAGTGAGATCCTCTCACTTACCCAATATACGGGTATGTATTAGATAGACATTAATTCATTCTTTAAGTCTGTATTTGGTTTTAAGAATAATAAGAATTAGATTAACTTCATTAAATTTATTTAATATTATTCTTATTCTTAAAATGAAATAATCTTATATTTTCAGGCTCAATCACAAAACATGAGCTCCATTGTGAATCTATAAGACCGAGCTCAAGGCAGAACTTGAGCCAAGGCTTTACAGCATTATTTTCAATTCATAAATTGCATTTATCCAGCATTATGAAACTGCCCAACTTTAAATCTCTATTTCTAATGATGAAGATAAAAAATCTTAAATATAATTTTTTTCAGTTTAAGAATTAATCGGGTGCTCTAAAAGGTTTGAACACCTTAATTATTAAAAATATAAAAAGTTTGTAATAGGAATTTTATCAACCCTAACCCTTACATCAATTCAGGTGAATAAATTGTTTTTTTTTTTCATGAAAAAGATACTTAATTATGGTCAGCGATCCTCTCACGGACATTTTGTGTATTCTGACACGGGTTTTACTGTATTGACCATTTTGTCCTTCGAATCAATTCGCCGAACCCCTTTGCTGTAAGTGATTAAAAGGGTTCGACGAACCGATTTAAAATGCAAAATGAACAATACAGTAAAATCTGTGTCGAATTACACAAAATACCCGTCGCTACCCTTAATTATTAAAAATTTTCCCATGTATCCATGTTATGAGTGTTTATACCACTGTTTATGTCATATTAATGCCATTCATGCCAATGGATAAAAGGGTTTAATTCTTTCGTAATCAACTTTCACATCATATCCAAATACTTTATCTGGTTCCATATTTCCAACGAGACTTGTCTACTTGGAGTTGTAAGTTTGAATTTAGATTACGAAAGTTCCATTTGCATGCAATTGGCATTCATCTGCCTCATTGCTCTTCTCAAGAGGGGGTTGTTTTGTCTCCTGAACCAACCTTTGGAAAGATGCTCATTTTGATCTAACATTTAAATGTTTTTCACTAAACTATTATTAAATGTAGGCTTTTATTTTCGACGCAGGGCTCGTACTAGAATTTAAAATACATAACCACATAATTTGTAGTGTCACCAATTATTAATTGGCATGTGGACAAATTTAAAAGTAAATTTGCCCTATCCAAATTTTTATTTGTTTTAATTTAAGTTTTATCCATCTCATGCTAGAATGTCAATCTATATCTTCTGGTACTTTTTTGTCATTTGATCGACAACTGAGGTACATTGATTTTTCATCTGTCTTTGCTTTATTTATTTTTTTAAGACCAACGTATCCAGGCGTCCCACCTGATTTAGTCAGGTGTCTCACTTTACTAATCCTTAAGGCATGTGTAAACCTCTTTATCTGCTATGGGGAGTGGCCATTTTTGTGTTGAAGGGAGTTTGATCCCAAGACCTATCACGTACAAGGGTGGAAATATGACCATCAAGCTAACCCCTCGAGCTTATGCCTTTGCTTTACTTTTGCTCCTTCAGATCACGTTATCTGGCTATTGAATTATTAGGTTGAGATTGTGTGCTTGTATGTCTAGATATATTTTGCTAATGAATCAATCCAAGGGGATCATCAGTTCTGCTTAAGCAAACTCATCTGCAGTCTTCATTAGTGTCATCTGGAATGAAAGGATCTGTAGGATTTCATATGGTATCGGTCCTCTTCAAGTTCAATACCAAATCTGAAATTTTTTATACAATGATAGGAAATACACGAGTAGGTAAACAATGGTAAGATTTAAAAAGAAGAAATAAACCAACCAACCATGGCTTAGATACATAAATAAACAAATTGATTTAACTTGGTACATATACATTCCATATAGAAATACCAATCAAGTACAAATCTCCCACTGAAAGAACACAAGCAGAGGATGAACTAAATAGTAGAAATGAATCTAAGAGCTCAATTCCTTTATTGATGAATGCAGACAAATAATGCCGTAGAACATGTTCCAGCACTGTAACACACTTAGGAGCTCTCAATTTAATTCTCCACCACCTCCTCATCATCGTAATCTCCTTCTTCTTCTTCAACAGCAGCCTCCTGATATTGCTGATACTCTGAAACTAGATCATTCATGTTACTCTCCGCTTCTGTGAATTCCATCTCATCCATTCCCTCTCCAGTGTACCAGTGCAAGAAGGCCTTCCTCCTGAACATGACAGTGAATTGCTCCGACACTCTTCGGAACATCTCCTGAATCGACGTAGAGTTCCCCATAAAAGTTGATGACATTGAGAGGCCAGTTGGAGGGATGTCACAAACACTGGACTTAACATTGTTAGGGATCCACTCGACGAAGTAGGATGAGTTCTTGTTCTGCACATTGATCATTTGTTCATCAACTTCCTTAGTACTCATCTTTCCGCGGAACATTGCCGAGGCGGTCAGGTAGCGCCCGTGCCGTGGGTCTGCAGCACACATCATATTCTTGGCATCCCACATTTGTTGGGTAAGCTCCGGGATGGTGAGGGCACGGTATTGCTGCGATCCACGGGAGGTGAGTGGGGCGAAGCCAACCATAAAGAAATGGAGGCGAGGGAAGGGGATGAGGTTGACGGCTAGCTTGCGGAGGTCAGAGTTGAGCTGGCCAGGGAAGCGGAGGCAGCAGGTGACACCACTCATGGTGGTTGAGATCAAGTGGTTTAGATCGCCAACTGCAGATGAAAGGATTAGATCATCTCAGAACTATATATCACACAATTATAGACTAGATGACTATTAACAGAGTGGAGCGGAAAACATACAGCTAGGATTTGTGAGCTTCAATGTCCTGAAGCAGATATCATAGAGGGCCTCATTGTCCAAGACCATGCATTCATCTGCATTCTCCACCAACTGGTGCACAGAAAGTGTGGCATTGTAAGGCTCCACAACTGTGTCTGAGACTTTAGGTGAAGGGAAGACTGAGAAGGTGAGCATCATCCTATCAGGATATTCTTCTCTGATTTTTGATATGAGAAGGGTTCCCATCCCTGACCCTGTTCCGCCACCAAGAGAATGGCAGATCTGGAATCCTGTTAAAACAAGCAAATGAGTAAAAATTAAAAATAAGAATAAGGTTTCATTTTTCTCAATTTTGTAGTACATATAATAGAATCCTCACTTGCATGCACTCGTGCTTCTATCCAATATTTTGTATGCTAGCACAGATGGTTTGAAAATGGAAGGAGCATCATCCATGCCTTCAGGATCACCATCTGTGATGGTGATCCTAGAGGTGTTCAACCTAAACCAGTCCAATGGTGACTATATCTTCAACTTGAAGGAGACTGAACCAAGCCCCTCACCTAAATCAAGTATTATTGTTAACACTGAAGTTATTTATTCTATCTATCTGGGGTTGATACTAACAATTGATTTTCACAAATAACTTTCTATACCAACCGCCTATCCTGTCACTTATCTGGCCAAATCAGGATGGTAGTCCTTGTGTCATCTTGAACCTGCCCCAATCTTACAAACTGGGCTAATTTGTATGCCCAAGCCCAATCTCAAAATTTCTGATATCAGTCCCTAATCAGCCCAAATCACCGCCTAAAGAAACCCCTGATTAGATCTAACTAAGCCTTGAAACATGCTTCGAATCGAGCTGAGCTCAGTGCTGAGATTGTGTTCTTTTGGGCTCCTAGACAATTGCACAGTCCATGATCAACAGAGAAATATCATCCACAAGAGAGGGAGAGAGTGTGTGTCTTTATTAGAAGAAATTATATATAAGGAACATAACATGACTGTATAAATATTTTAAGGGATAAAACAGAAATAAATGAAGATCGCCCATAAAAGTACCTTGCAAGCAGTCACAGTTCTCAGCTTCCTTACGCACAACATCTAGAACTGAGTCGATCAATTCAGCTCCTTCAGTGTAATGCCCTTTGGCCCAATTATTTCCAGCTCCATTCTGCCCAAAAACAAAGTTATCTGGCCGGAATATCTGACCGTAAGGTCCGGTCCGCAGACTATCCATAGTCCCTGGCTCAAGATCCATTAGAACAGCTCGAGGCACGTAACGGCCTCCACTCGCTTCATTGTAGTAAACATTCACTCTCTCCAAGTGAAGATGAGAATCTCCAACATAATTTCCCTTGGCATCTATACCATGTTCATCACACACAACCTCCCAAAACTTCCCACCGATCTGATTGCCACACTGGCCGGCTTGAATGTGGAGAATTTCTCTCATCTTGCACTAAGAAAAATAGTTTTTTTTTTTTTGTGTGTGTGAGAAAAATGATAGACGTAAACGTAATAGCTAAGCAATTTGTTCATGTAATGAAGTAATGAAACTAATCATCATATTCATGAATCAGAGAGCTTACAAGAAATAGCACCTGATATACAAAGGAGAAGTGGGAGGAGGAAATGTTTGTGCCTCAGCTAGCAAAGAAGCCTGATATGCAGATGGGTTTATGTAGCTGTGGGAAGATTTGAAGATCAAAGAGGATATTTTGAAGAGGAAGAAAACAAGAGAGGTGACGAATGATTTCATGTGGGGTGTTTTTGAGGTTGGCATTTCAACAAACAGCGAGGCTGGCTTGTGAGCTGGAAATGTAAAGAGACAAGGAGGTGCATATGAAATTGCAGACCATACATGAGTTGTGTGATTTCAACTCACGACCACAGATCTCACCTCAATCCTCTTCTTCATTTAGAAAGACACCTCCATCCCTTCCTCACTTGAACTTACCAAAATTATCCTTTCTTTTACTCTTCTCTGTCGTATTTTATTTGTCAATTCAATAGCAAAGTTTTTTCTTTTCTTGGTGGATGAAACTTGATGAAGGCAGTTTTAAACTTGAGAAATAAAGTGAGTCTTGAGTTGTGAGTTGAATTCTCACGCTTTCTCAAAGGATCACTTTCAGTAAAATTATTCGGTAGTTGTAGTTGAAGCTTTTATATGTTCTGATGATTAATCGAGTGCTATAAGATATCTGAACACTTTGATCATTAATTTTATTTTTAAAAGTTAAAAACATATATCTAATAAGTAATAAATATAAATACTGAATAATTACGTATATTTAATATTTTAATTAAAAAATATTTTCAGCTGTATTTCTTGTCCTTTTGTCTTCTGGTTTTCATTATTAACAATGAATATAATCATATGTACTGGAAGCATGCTGAAGGTTCAGCAGTCGTCGACTGTGAGATCATGTGGGCACATCTCTCATAATTCTTTTAACTATTCTTCATCTGATCTCACTCACCTGCACTGTGCAGACCCCTTCATTAGGATTGGGGAAAAAAACTAAGACTATGAATGAATGGAATCCATCAGATGTTGAAGGGCAAAGATGAAATTCAGGTATCTCCATTTTTTTTTACGACAAAAGGTGTCTAAGTGTCTCACCGATAGAGAATTTTATCTGACTAATTCTTCAAGACATGTACACACTTCCCTGTCCCAAAATAAAGTGCAGTGTTGCATATCTACTCTTTATTGAAAAACACTTTATAAAGAGCTTTTTGCTTGTTCAAAAATTGCAATTGGAAATTCACACTAATTTATTGTGAACAAATTCACAGCGGATAATTTGTAGGCTAAAAGTGCATAATGGATGTGAATTCTTCACTATCATAACTTCTATATATAGCTATTAAATCTTACATCTGATTTTTCAAAATCCTACTCATTTCAGTAACATGTGCATTTTATGTCGGTTGATATATGAATGTAATTTTTTTTCTCATATATTTATTTTAGTTTGTATTGTCTTATATGGATGACATGAACTAATATTGTAGATATAAAAATATTTGGTGAAGGGTCAAACATGGTGGCTATCCAATACAATGTATTGGCATTTGAAAATTTATATTTATCAACTGATATTTCAGATAATGAGCTAAGTTTTTTTTATAATCTTCATTGGGACCCACAAAATGAATGAAATGCTATGATTTTATTGGTGGTCTTTCATGTTGGACCCTTCACCAAAGAGAGTTGGATCTCACTGATGTGCCACAGTGACATGTTGGGGTTTGGTTGGGCATCTTTATCCTTTAACTGGCCTCACCTGTACCTTTCTTATTTTCATTTTGATTTTTTTAATGAAGGTGTGAGCACTCAACTGATCCTAATACACATAATTTTACAGGTAATTTTAGGGAAAGTGATTCTTTCAAGTAGATTGAGAATCAAACTTATGATTCCCGTTTCTTTAAGTGGGTTATTAATCATCACTTCAACTTAGGGTTGAAATTAAGGTTGAGTTTCAATAAACTCAACTAAATTCATGTAAAAAATTATTGAACCCGACTCGACGTGACTCGAATTGTTGACTCGAGTTATTCAACGTGACCCAAATTTCTGACCTGACTCAACCCGAGTGTTGTTTTATAACTTGGTGCACTCGAGTTGGGTCGAGTTGCTTTTAAAATTTTCAACTCGACCCGATTCAAATTTCATATGGGTTTATTTTTTCTCAACTGACCTGACTTGAGATATACAAAAACATAACTCAAATCTATTAATTTCTCAGTTCGGATAACCCAACCCAAGTTTCACCCCTACTTCAACCCTTTTAATTTTTTAATTAAAAATAAAAGATCAATTAAATGAATAAATAGAGAAAGAGAACACCACTCAATTCTTGCTTTCTTCTTCTAAATACTCACTGCATGGGTATTTTAGTCATAACAAGGTAATGAAGTTGAGGAGTATTTCTGTAAATTCGACGGCAACATGCAGGCCTTTTAAGTAAGTAATGGGACAAGGAATGAAATGCAGAGAATCAGATAAGATATTTTGAATTATTGGAGGCATAAGTGTTGAGCTCAAATAAGTGAGGGGAGTTTGCTGACACCTTCACAGGGACCTCTAGGCTGTTCCATATTGGAATCCAATGCTGTCTCTTATTGACCTAAGTTCTTTCATCTGCAAATCTAAGAAATGAAATAATTGACACCAGTATTTTTTTATTATGTTCTTCAAATGAAGTCTGGCAATTCATTAAGTACAAAAGTAAGCATTGGCCCATAGTTTTAACATTCGAAAAAACTCGATCAGAGTCTGTATAAGTTGACATGACTTGATAAAATTTTGTGAGCATGTGAATGAGTTCTATCAAATTTTTAAGCTGAATAAAATAACTCACTTAAGTTACTTGATTCAATAAAATTTTGAGTCGAGTTTGAATTTTAAATTTTTAAATAATTCAGTGACCCAACTCAAATAAAATATTTAAAAAGCACACTCTAGTTCATGCTGTGGTTATTACCCGTGCCAAAAGACTTTCTTCTTTTTGAGTCCCATGCGAAAAGGGATCATCTCCTTAATCACTTGCTTATTCAAAACTAATCCTATGACTTTGAATACAATCCAAAGTAACTCAATACTTTGGTTGAATTAAAAATATAAAATAAATTTATTAATAAAAAATATTTATAGCCCATTAGTGTACATTTGAATAATTTTTATCAAGATGTAAATGATTGGAAGTTTTAATTTTATTTTATAAGATAATATTATGCCTATATATATATATATATATATATATATATATATATATATATATATATATTTCATTTGAATCCCCTTGGGCTCTAAATTTCGAGGGCTTTATATTATTTTATAATTTATACTATATTCAAAACCCCACTTCATCCAATGTGATGGATCTATTAGAATTGCTTGACTATGAATATGAGACTAGAAAACAGGTGACTAAATAGATCATTTAAGCCAAATCCTTTAAGCTCTCGAGATTTTAAGGCCTTTAATACTTTTTTCAATTTTAAAGTTTTGTACCTTTTGGAGCATGTCTTAGTCAAATTTGATGGGGTTTTTTGAAACTTTCTAACTCAGAGGTACAAATATCGAACAGTATAACATGTGTCTGTCAACCGATATCATTTTTAGACTACTCAACACGTTTGTCAATTTAGTCACATATTATCAATATTGGGATGAGATGTTACCCTCAAAGTCACATATCACAGGTATATTTTTATTTTTAGTAATTTTTTTTTTTTAAACTGATAGCTTTATACATTTGTGTGTCACTAATGTAATACATATCACTCATACACTAATATTTGATCATACCAGTTTCAGATCAATATTTGGACCTATGGTCTAAGTATGAAAGTGAGATTGGGAAAAAAATCAACTTAATTGGATCATTGAAGCCATCTCTTCTAGTTCTTAACTATTGAAGGCTCTAAATTATCTTTTAATTCTTAAACTTTTATAACTTTTTCAGAACTTTGATCAAATGTGATTGGAAGTTTTGAACAACCTATTCAAGAATATAAATATAAATAGAAAATCAATTCGAATTGATATTTGAAGCCATATTCAATAAGTTCCATAAATTTTGAAGGCTTCAAATTATTTGAAACTTTTGTAACATATCTAGAGTCTACTTTAGTATAATTTGATAACTCCATTCAAAGATCTAAGTACGAATATGGAACTACTTTGAAGCCTTGTTTTTAAGTTCCTCAAACTTAAGGACTTTAAATTATTTATTAATCCTTAAAGTTTTGTGAAAAAAATAGTTTTAGCATAGGTTTTCAATTTTACAATCTTATGTTATAAATATTTAAATGAATTGTATGATTGAATTTTTTTTATTGAACTTACGTGTGGGAAATCGCAGGAAATCAGTGTAAAAATACTATGGGTGATACTGGTACACTAAGTTAGGCCATAGGGGTTTGAACTTAGCACTTCTTGTTTCTTGAGGCTGGAGGTTAATCAGTTGACCTACACCCATACGAGCTTATGAATATTGATATACAAACTCACTTAATTATTATGCTACAAGCGAGTTTAATAGTCCAAATTATTATATCATAAAATACTATTACGATATAAATTTTATATTGTATTCACGTGATAGTTTAGGCTTTTAGGCACTGGGAAAGGTATTTCTTGCTTGTACTTAAATAGGACTGGACTTAGAAACTTAGAAATCTCAGTTGAATTTTTTTTTTGTCTCTGGATGCATCATAGGAAAATTTCAATCACTATTACAATCTTGTGTTTTCACGTAGATGAATCCTCATGAATTCATGAACAAGTAGGGTTAATAATCTCGGCCGATATGCATCGTATCAGTCGAGATTACCTTTATCATCTGATATTTGATATATATGGTCGATATTGGCCAAACACATGTGATTTTTTTTTTTAAAATGAACAAATAAGAGAGAGAAATTTATTGGCCGATACCGAGATTTATACCCATTGAACAACTCTCCCAAATGAAAGAGCTGTAGGTTATGTCCCATACTGGATGATTATGAACCAATCTTATGTGCACTTCTTTTTATTATCGAAGTGTTTAAATGTATTAGGAGCATCTGACTAATTCTTGAAACACGTGCAAGTCTCTTTACGAATAACTCTGCTAGGACTTGGTATCCGGCCTAAAAGGCTAGTCCATTGGGTCAAGTGCCACAATCATTTATAAGTCTATAAATCTCTACCTCCACAACCAATGTGGCACTCAGTTCACTGCTCCAACCATCCTCCTCCCTCGAACGAGGCTCTCCGACGGATATATTGGCTTGGAGATATGGTTTCGGTGCCACTTGTTAAGACGAATTATTCAGTCTATAAGGCTAACGCAGTAAGTGGAGTGAACAAGTTCTTTATAAATTTCTAAAACTTTTTCTTCAGAAACAATGTGGCACTCGTTCACTCTACTAACAAACTCTAGAAGAAGTAATCCTTTGAGAATGGAGTCGACCTCACATAGTAACATTGATATGTATATCAATTACTAAGTAGGGACGTGTTTCTTCTATAGCAAGTTTTGACCTTGATTCGTCATTGATCATGGATCATCTCTTTCACTGATCTTGGTAAAATCCATATCTTTCTTTTGGCTGATCAAACTATGTAAAGTCCAAATTATGGTGGGTCTTGTTAGATCTTCATTCAGTCAATACGAGGTCCAAAATCTTCATGATTGGTCGGTGTTAGGGCTGCAACTCAGGTCGGGCGGGCCGAGTTTCTTAAAACTCAATCTGACCCGAGTTGATATGTATAGAACTCGACCCGAATTCTAAAACCGAACTCTAGAACCCAACCCGACACGAATTCTAATCCGAATTCTGACTCAACCCCCTCATTATAAATCCATTTTAGCTTAATTTTAGTTGGGTTAGATCGGGTTGGATTAACTTGTAAAATCTTCAACCCGGCCTGATTCGAACTTCATATGGATTTTTATCTTCTAAACCCGACCCAACCTGCTTGCCCGAAAGTCTGGACCCGAGCTGCAGCCCTAGTCGGTGTAAACTCCAGATTGACATCCTTTCGGATCTTCCGTAGGTTTTGTTAAATGCATCATTTAGATTTATGATGGATCATGTCTTCCAAAGATAAGTTTACAGAATTTTTACGTGACAACGGATAGCATTTTGATTGCTTCTGTACCCTTTCACCAGTAATCCCTGCAAGAGCATTTCCCATCTCTGAAATGGTGAAATCTAGTACGGTCACGGACGACAATTTCACGAGCATAAACCTTGGAGATGAACTTCGTCGCAGAGTGGCAATCCAAGCAAACTCGAAGATTCTTGATAATCCGAATTGTTGTCCCCTGTTTGGTACTAAGCAGTCCATATGCAATGGCTAGCTTCTCACTGTGACAGTGAATTGCATTTTCCTTCGCTTCCTCTTCCAAATCAAGTAATAAGTTTCCAGTTGCAGGAACATATCCTTCGTGTTTCAAACGCTCAACAATTCGATCCCACATGCCATATATTTCTTCTGCTTGAGGGTGCGACCCGTCTCCGGCAAAAAATTCATGGATGACACCATTCAGATCAATTGAACTGCAGCCAGGGAGCTTTGAAACTCCCCTGTTTTTCATCATCTTTCTCATCTTCACAGCTTTGTCCCACTGTCCTGCTGCTGCAAAAACACTCGCCAAGTGCACATACCGGCCTCCGTGGTCGGGGTCCAATTTGATCAGGATCTGTCCTGCCTTCTTGCCCAATTCAAAGTTCCCGTGTATGTGACATGATCTGAGCAATGCCCCCCAAACAGCAGAATTGGGCTTCATGGGCATTGTCTCAATCAACTGCTCTGCTTCTGTCAACAGCCCGGCACGGCCTAGAAGGTCCACCATGCACCCATAATGTTCGACAGAAGGAATCACGTTGTAGACCTTCTCCATCTTCTCAAATAACCTTCTTCCTTCTTCTACCATTCCTGCATAGCTGCAAGCTGTCAGAACTCCAGTGAATGTTACCTGGTTCGGCTGGATTGCTGCTTTCTCCATTTCCATGAACATGTCAAGGGCCTCTCTCCCACGCCCATGAATTGCAAAGCCAGTTATCATGGCAGTCCACGTTGCAGTGTCTCTCGCTTCCAACTCTTTGAAAACATTGAGTGCTGCTTCGACGTCTCCGCACTTGGCATACATGTCCACAAGAATGCAGCCAAGAACCGGGTCGATTCGAATTCTGTTTTTCTCAATATACGCTCGAATCCATCTTCCTTGATCCAACGCTCCAAGCTGGGCACACGCCGAAAGTGCATTCGACAATGCTACGTTATCCGGTTTAATCCCTGCAGCCTGCATTTCATGGAATAGGCTCAAGGCTTCCTTGAGAAGGCCACACTCGACACATCCAGCAATCATCGATGTCCACGAAATAACATTCTTCTCTGGCATTCGGCTGAAGAATTCCCATGCCTTCTCAATCTCTCCAATCTTCAAACACCCATCAATAATTGAATTCCAAGAGACAACGTCTCGGTGTGGGATCCTGTCAAAGAGCTGCTGAGACAAGGCAAAGTTGCCCGACATTGCATAAACATGGAGAAGAGCATTGGCAGAGTAAACATCTGAATCAAAGCCTCTTTTTATGATATGCGAGTGAATTTGTTGGGTTTCTTCAATGGCTAAGAGTTCTGCACAGCCTTGAAGTAAGAAGGGGAATGTGTAAGCATCATGTGGAGCTGAATTGTGAAGCATTTGAATGTAGAGAAGGATAGCTTCTTCTGGGTCGTCGCTCTTTGCGTAACCTCTGATAATGGCATTCCACATGAATGTGCTGGGTCTACACATTCTCTCAAAAACCCGCCGAGCATAGGCTAAGCCGCGACGATGCGGCAAAGTTATGCAGGAAGATAGAAGCTTGGTGGCTGGTATGGTGTCTGAAACAAGTCCTTCCTTTATAATCTGAGCGTGAATTTGCTTCATTTCTTGCATGGTCGAACATCTTTCCAAGAGGAAGACATTCCTTCCCTTTAGAGCATTTGGTTCCCAATGGATATGGTTTGCAGGAGTGACCGTTGGTGCTGCCATTGCTTTTACAATTGGAGAAGAAGATGTTGGCTTTACTGCAAGAAAGGCAATGGTAAGGTGCTAATTACCAAGAGGGTTTATGTTTCTATTTCATGTATTTTAGATAAGGGAGGCTTTTCTTTCACAAAAATATCCTCCTTTATCTGTTCATATCTTTATATATAAAATATCCAATATACAGCAGCCATGCTTTTGAAAACAATTCCGAACTCCAAAGAAGACAAGACAATTGGACAAGATATGGGGAATTCGCTATACACATCATCACATTGTCTAAGAATATGTCTCAAAAAACAGAGTCCTATGTTCGAGTCAGATACAGTACTCTCTGTTGAATTTATCGCACGTGCAGATTTACATATACTTTAAGAATTAGTTAGGTAATACCTCGACACCTTAATTGAAAAAAAAAACACTCATCATCACATGTATAATTATTCATCAATTTCAGATAGAATGGGCATAATGTCTCGATTAAAAAAGAAAGAAATAAAAAAAGGGGCACTCAGTGTAGTACCTAAGAGAAGAGGTTTGGAATACTTCTAAAAAAACCAATAAATTCAGTTAGACTTGAATTTATAATATAATAAAATTAAAAATATAATGCAGTCGCGTGGGGACTGTTAGGACCTTTGAGTTAAATTGAATTGTGCAAAGGTGAATTTAAGTCATTTGATTTGACCGAGCTGATTTTATTTAAAATTGACTTTTCTTAATATGTTTGAAAGAATTTGATATAAGTTCGCTTTATTGAATAAGAGAATTTATATCTTTTAAAATTTTCAAAATTTTATAATTATTTAACGGTAGAAATTTATTAGATTAGATTAATAGGTTTTAAAAGTTAAATTAGTGTCAAATTACATATGTATGTAATTCATTGGGGCAGGTGGAGCTAAAGGACAAATTGGTTCTAATAGATTTAGTGTAAGCTCTATAAATTTAATTTTGCATGAAAATTCAATGAGAACTGATTTTAAAAGAAAAGTAATAAAATCTATCAAAATACACATCTAGGATGGATTTCAGTCACATTCGTTACATGACTTTGTATCCTTTCTCAATAATTCACTTGAACACTTATTATTTTTTAATGTGTTTTTATCTTCTATTCCTATTTGAATTTTAAGATTGGTAACGACCAAACAAATCATTGGTTCACAAGTAATTATTTTGAATGCTTTGAAGCAATAAACTTTGGATCACTATATTTAAAAAAAAAATTATTAAATCTTGATGGTTTTTAAAATCATAGTTTATGTGATTCAACTATGATTATTTTGACAAGTTTTAAATTAATCATAATCTTTTCTAATCCATCAATTCATATATTTAGTTAAAGTCAATTGATCATATTTAAAAAAAAAACTAAAGCTGATGAAATGTAAAAAATTCAAACCTTTATCTAAAGAATCAAATCTCAACACTAGAACTTTTTCAATATAATTTTTAATCAACTTGTATGATCTTACCTACATCTCTAATACCTATCTCCCATTTTTTTCTTTTTATTTATTTGATAAAATTATATTTTTTTATTTTATGAAAAATGGTTGATAATATTTTTTATCTAATGAAAAATATACTTTTATTATTTTATATTATGGCATCTATTAAAGTTTAGTCAATAAAGGTTATGTGATTCTCATATTCTTTTTGAATTTTTAATGTTTTCAACAATAAAAATGTCTTCTTTAAATTATAACAAAATTAACGAGTTGTTTAGAATTTGAGAATCGATTTGGACATCCATCAAAATTACATATCAAGTTAATTTTACTTTTCATCTTGATATGATAAATTGATAAATCACGATAAAATAAAATAAATTTAATTCTCAATTTTAAATCAATCCCGTGAGAATTTTTCCTTTCTTCTTAAAAAATCAGCAGCATGAATCATGTGAATGGTGGAGTACACTGTTAGAGGAAAGAGTATTCAATTTTTGGGGATGCAGATGTTCCACGCAGTTTTGTATCTGATTGTAAAACCAAAATGGAAACGAGAAAGGACCTCATCATCCATGGCGTTTTCAACTTTCAATCACCAATTCATTTGGTTAAGATTATGCCACAGCTCTCGACGAACGCCCATCACAGACGCTACACTGCAAAGTACAAACCCCATTTGCCATTTTCGACCCTCCAATTCTCTAATCCTCCCCTTTGCAATTTATCTTTCCCAATCGCTGCCGACAAGTGCCAACTCTTCCCAACGAGTAAACAGTGCAGAAGTGAAAAGAAAAGTAGTAAAAAATAGTTGGGTTTGGAATTTGGAGATTTGGGTCGTCTTACCTGCAGAGAGTGGGGATGCTAATGGCTATCTCCTCTGCACTTTCACCTTCTCTCACGGCACAAGTCTTCAATCCGAGCTCTCTTTTATTTTTCCCCTCCAGAAGGGTTTCTGAGTTTGGTAACCCTCCCTCACATCCTCTAAACTTCTGTTTCCCCCCGCTTTTTTTTTCTGATATCCATATACTGATTGTGTTTGGTTTGTTTGGTGCAATCCTTCGAAGGGAGGAGTAAGTGTGGTATGCTGAGAAGGAACTTCTCCATGAAGAGCATTGTTGCTGCTGGTGTTTCAGTTATTGGGTCTTCTTCTTTGGGCGCTGATGATTCCGTTCGAGGTTTGTTTTTTCACTATCTCTTTTCCTGATTAGTCCCGTTTCTGTCTTTTTTGGATTTGATTCAGATTTGCAGTGATGGAAATTCTGATAGGGTGTTAATTGTTAATGCATGCTTGTTGGGCAACGCATTATGAAAAATGGAAAGGAAAAAAAAAAAAAAAAACTTCTTCCATGTAAAGATCACATTTTATGAAAAAAAGAGGAGTCCAAATGTATCATTTGCATTCTTATTCTTTTCAAGGGAATTTGCCCAAACTCGTAATATTTCACGCCAAATTAAAAAAAGAAAAAAGAACTCGTACTCTGAAGAAGCAAACAGTCCAATGTACATCATTTTCAGTAAGTATTTGGCAAGGACCATGAGATTTTTCTTGTTTCTCCCCCTCAAGATGGAGTATGGAAATCGTATATGCCAAGTTTGTCCAAGATTTCTTGTTGAATCTGACTTGGTGTTTTGGTGAGAAGATCGGCTAGTTGATTTCCAGAGTAAACATAAGGAATCAACGTGATTCTAGGGGCAACTTTTTCTGTAAGAGTGGCAATTTACCATTATATGCTCTGTATCTTTGTGGAGCATCAGATTCGAAGCAATATACATGGCAGCTTGATTGTCACGATGGAGAGACATTGGAGAAGCAATATTAAATCCTATTTCATAAAAAAAAAAAAAATTCAACCAAAGGATTTTGACAACTTTCTAAAGCCAGAGAACGATAATCAGCCTTGATGTTGGATCCTTGCATCCCAGATTGCTCTTTGGTTTTCCATGTCCCCATATTGCCCCAACAAAATACAATACCCTATAGTGGACCTCATACCTGTGCCAGGTCTGTTGGATGCCCGTATTTTGGCTGTCCCTGTACCATAGGCCCCTATGTTACACAATGATGAATATTTTGTTACGTTCCACATGAGCTCCCATTTTGCGAAGTTGTTGAATCCCCCCAGTGGAGTCGCTGCCCTTTGATGAAAGCAATTGGATAATCCTGCCCTAATTAGCATAAAAGTATCTATTAGTGGCAAGATTGCTATGGTTTTGATTAAAAAAAAAAACCTTTTCCTTGAGCAGATTTGAGATACTTGAAGATCCTGTGCACTGCATCCATATGATGGTAAAATGGGGAATGTGTGAATTGACTCACCAAAATATGCAACATCAAGATGAGTTAGAGTCAGATGTATTAAGTTTCAGGTCCTGGTAGGGTCCTGGGTTGTCAAGAGGGGCAAATTGTTGATCATGAAGCTTATGATTAGGTTTGGTAGGAGGCTCAGCAGGATGAAATCCTAATAAGCCAGCTTTTGATAGGAAACATGGAACAAATTTTCTCTTATCATCATCATCAACAACCATCAGGCATGACATATTTGGTCTATAATATGAAACTGCTCTTTCCATTCTTGCCACCTAAATGTCAAGGAAATACTTTTAATGTTTAATTGTATAATATTGAAGATACTTCTCAAGTATGTTTTACTTGTAAGAAGAGCTTTGGCATTATTGCCAGTAAGTACTATGTCATTTATAGAAGAAACACATCTTCTAATAAAGATAATAATAGTAAAAAATATTGCATCTGAAGCCTATTATTGCTACTCAGTTGATTTCTAAATATTTCCTTTTTTTCCCATTTCTCAATGCTTCTCAAGTTCTAGTTTCACGTAAATTTCAACACCTCATTTCCTGCTCCACTTAACAATTTGTTTCCTACCTGGTAACTGCAATTTGATATGAGACAATATCATTGATAGCAGTGATTTGATCATAGAAGACACAAACCAATAATTGTCTAAGTCCTGGCTTCTACTCTGCGAAATGGATGATTAGGATTCCATTTCAAAAAAAAGAAATGGATGATTAGTATTTCCAATGAAACGAAGCCTTGGGGATATGGTAATCTAATTTGGATTTCATTTAGGGTTTTAAGGTGGGGTCATGGTAAAGACACTCTATACCTTTCTCTATCGTCTTAGTTTAACATATACCCAACATGGTTGTGAAGATGTTAATTTAATGACCCCAACAACTCTAATATCACGTAAGGTTAAGTTTAACAATTTTGAAACTGGATAAGTCATAATTTTAACCGATTTTTTGATTAATCAGCCTCCCATTTTCTGTGGAATTGAGTTGAAGACCTTATTCTGTAACTTTTGAAATAAAAAAGATCATATTTTGTAGGAATCAATAGACTGTTTTATTCTGTTTCATTTAGATTTTTTTCCTCCTTTTCTTCTTTTGGATTGTTGGGATATTTTTCCAGATGCTAAAAGCTTTCTTTCATTGTCTGATCTGATCATTTTATACAGGGTTGGAGCGATTACCTTTCAAACCAGAGGGCTATAACTTTTGGACATGGCGTGGTCACAAAATACATTATGTAGAACAAGGGAGTGGGATTCCAATCGTTCTTATCCATGGGTTTGGTGCTTCTGCTTTTCACTGGAGGTTTGTGATAATTGCCTTTTATGTTTTCTGATGTTTATAGAATGTGATTTAGGATATCTTTTGAAATGCTAAAACCTTTTTTTCGGTCTTTATATGTCAAATCAGCGGACATTTTTTTCTCATATATAGCATTAATTACTCATCGACTGTAGTTTCTGTGGGATGTTTTATGCTGTTGTGTTCTTCTAACGCATTGAGGATTTCTTCATATTCATCTTTGTTTTTGTCTGGACCTGTTTGTGGCCATTGCCTGTTCACGTTATCCTTTGTTTTATGGGTATTTTATTTTTCTTGTTTTTGATATTTTGTTCGTTGGTAACCAAATTGCCTTCTGAAAAACTGGAAAAGAGCCACTCATCATATGATTGGGAATTTGGATTTTTCAATGGCCAATATATATTCTCCCGTGACCGATCCTACCTGATGAATGATCTGGGGTGCCAGAAAACGAATCCCATTATATAGTCTTGGTGCCTGACAGTGTCAAGATATATCAGTCTGTGAACATTCACAGTATGTTTTAGGAGTCATTTGGTGGAGTGGTCGGTAACGTTAGTATGATTTACCATCATAGTTAATCCTGTGACGAGACAATTGATTCCTCTCTCTCTCTCTCCTTCACATGCACACACCTATTTGAAATGTGTGCATTTCCTGTCATGATTTTCTACTAAGTGGGGGCTTATTCTGTAATCTAAACAGATACAATATTCCAGAATTGTCAAAAGCTTACAAGGTTTACGCTGTAGATCTATTGGGGTTTGGCTGGAGTGATAAAGCTCTTGTTGAGTATGACGCTATGATATGGAGGGACCAGGTTACTGATTTCTTGAAGGAAATAGTTAAAGAGCCAGCTATCTTAGTTGGGAACAGGTATTTAAAAGGAATTCAAAAATCGTTTTTGACTTTATTTTACTTGTGCTTTTCCTTGTATCCATGACTGACATTATTCTTGTTCTTCCTTTTGCTGTTAGAAGGGCCTCGAAACTACATAAACTATGAGTTTAATTTTTTGTCTGAGCTATTAGGCCTTTTACTGATCAATATTCTTTTCAACAGGCCAAGCTGCTTATTTTGATCTGGACGTAACTGTTCCTGGCCTTAACACTATGGCCTAACTTATTTACATTTAACACTGTTTTGAACATTGATTCATGAGAAATGATACACATTGACGACAGTAGCAATATGGTACTACCACAGTACGTCATCAATATGGATCCCACCTTTCACCACTCCATCCTCCTCAATCACCTTTCCCACCATGAATTGTCACACAATTCCTTCTAATCCCATTAAATTGGGTCCAACTCATGCCTCTGCCACCTGACCAGCCCAACAGTCTGGGCCCATTGTTAGACAGCTAGATGATAGCTGAGTGTCATGTTCCATGTGCCAATTCAGGAAGGGAAGGGGTTCGGATAGGTGATTGAGCCAGGTTGATTTGGTGCGAGGTGGCACCCACCTATATGAAACACTGCCAGCAATATTAATGTCTCCAGTTATATTTCAAAAAAATATGCATTAATATTTTCAATAGAGGATCATTTCCACCTTTTTAAAAAGAAAAAAAAAATCATTTCCCTTGATATATTATCTATCGTTGTGTGTGAGCAGAAAAAATTTCAAGTCTTTTTTAAAGCTGGTGCCAACCATTAGAATTCAGTCTTTGGCAGAGGCCAGAATACCATTTCTTGATGCCAAGGAATGTGTTTTAAGCTAATTTAGATAGGCATGAAAGCATCTTCTCCTAAAGACAATTGCAACAACAACAACAACAACAAAAATACAGCTCAAGAAAAAAGACAATTGCAACAAAAACCACCAAAGATGAAACTTGTTCTCATAATCAATATATCACTAAGATAATAGTGCAAGGAGTAATGCAGTGCAATCTCTCCCTCAAATTAAAAGGGAGAAAATAATCTAGTGCATCTTCATCATCCCCATTAACACCATCTAACCAACTGAAGCCAGTGCAAAGTTATCTTTATCAAGCATGAAGGTCTTTAGTCTTTACACTGGACATGGGACTTTTGAAATAGATGGAGCATTAGATCTGAAGTACCATAATTACACCTTGGGTTATTGTAGCCATCCCTGCAAAATTAACAAGGCCAAAGGCTCTGTCTCTGGCGGGCCTTCGTTGTGTTTGCATGGTTTTTTTTCGCTGTTATCTTTTGAGTTGTTCTGTCGGATCGGTCGCTCAAGATCTTTGGTCTCCACCCGGACCCAATGAAAAAAATTGATCGCTTGTTATGGATTCGTTGAGAATGATTGTGATCTAGTTCATGGCCTATTAGAAGTAAAAGACGCTCTATTGGGATCCTCTCGGACAGAAAAAATATTGCAGTCAGTTTGAGTTTGATTGAGTGACATTGCTTCTTCGGTCCAAGCCAAGGAATCCATTAGATATGATGCAAAATGGATCTTATTCTATCGTTGATCAAGTATCAATAAAAGGGATGTGGTTTTACACAAAAATGATGCATTAGATATGGTTCAGTACTAATGTTACTCATTAGATGCATTTTGCTATTGTACCTGGCAGGTATTCCTTGAAATTTTTCTGTTAGTAAATTTGGATGGATAAGAATGCCTTCTCATGTATAGCAGTTAAAGAAGCTGCTATATGTGCAATGTGCCATTGTATATGTCGGCGGAATACCTCAAGGAATTAAAACAATTTCTACCAAGTGGAGGATAGTTCCATGAAGCTCCATTTTTAAGTGCTCTTGTAATTTTTAACCATGTGATCCATGGTTACTTTTCAGTCTTGGGGGATTTACTGCTTTAGTTACAGCAGCAAAATTACCTGAACAAGTTCTTGGAGTTGCCTTGCTGAATTCCGCTGGACAGTTTGGGAACCCCAGTGAGGAAGCCAACAAAAATGCTGAGGAGACAGCCTTACAGAAGTTTCTCTTAAAACCAGTGAAAGAAGTTTTTCAACGTATTGTCCTTGGGTTTCTCTTCTGGCAAGCAAAGCAACCTGCTCGCATCGAATCTGTCCTGAAAAGTGTAAGTCACTCCTTGACTGACTACTGGGATCGTCTTTGCATGTGTCTTTCAGCTTATGCTTAATGAAATTTGTTGGAGATGTGTCAAAATGGCATTCTACAGTGAAGAGGTTCACATTGGATTCATCAAACATGTTTAAATGTACCTTTGAGATAGACCATAGGACCATGCTACTAACTAAATATCACTCAGTTTGGCTTCTTTTTTGAATGAAGTAGACTCACAGTTGTGTGATATTTTTGTCAGTTGCAATTGATGAGGTGGCAGTTTGATCAACTGTCTATGTTGACCAGAACTGGTTGCAAAATGCAGATTTTTCTTATCACAACTCATGGAACGATTCAAACAAATGTGATTTGAAATGCTTATTGCATATATTGTGAGGTCCAAATTGTAACCATCTCCATCTGTTGGGCATACCCCCTTCCCTTCCAGTAGATGAGGAGCATCACTGGACATCATCATGCAATTAGGTGTCATTCACTTCCATCTGGTATTGAGTTTCAATCACTCCTGTAGTATGATTCAATCGAACAGGATGCCATCCATTACAAGGAGAGGTTGATATCCAAATGTTTCCAAGTACGAAAGTGGGCCTGCTGTATGGAATGTTTGTGTCATGTAAAACAGATTGAAATGAAAAATAATTCAGAGAAGGGTGAAGTTTTGGCTGAAGAAGCAGCAGCAGGAAGAGGCTATTTTTGGATTAGTTAGAGGGAAGCAAGATATCCATGGTTGTGGCATATTTTTTCACCTATTCTTACTCGATTAGTCAAGATATGGTACTACACCTGTTACAGCCATTGATCAAATGAATCAAGAATACATCAATATCTATGAGATATGGTGCTCATGCATATGCGTACTCATCAAGATGAACATGAAAGTATATTATAATTTATTTGCATGGTTATTTTGTTGTCTGGATAACATTTTATGCTATTGGGATATAATACCACAACATAATGGGTTTCCTTAGGCATCTCTTATTTGACCTGTAATGTCCATGCCTGCCTATTGTGTCCATCTTTCTGGTTGAATGATTTCTATCACATATTAACACAATTAGATTTCAATGCAGGTTTATATAAATAGTAAAAATGTGGATGATTACCTTGTGGAATCAATAACAACACCAACAGCTGACCCCAATGCTGGAGAAGTTTATTACAGGTATGGGAGGAAACAAGAATGCAGCTTGATTGATCTTTTTCAAATGAGAACCTGCTTGATAAATTCAATTCTCCTCTAAAATAAATTAATTACCATGAAGGATAAAGTTTCAAGGTCTTATTGAAGAGCATATTGTTTTACCTTGTTTCATTTGGTTTCCAAATTAAATATATTTTGTGGGTCTTCTTGAATCCCAAATTTATTCTTGAAAAAAATGTTCATTTTGATATAATGCCACTGAAAATGGATGGCAGAACTTGAAAACAGCAAAATTAAAATTAAAATAAAGAATTTCAGATTTGGTCATGTATTTTCATAGAATTAGATCAAAAGTAAAAAAAAATTTAGAAATAAATCTTGTTACTTAAGTAGATCTGAATATTATATTTCATTACGTGGTTAATGGGTTTCATACAATCATTTCACATGTCAATTTATAAAAATAAAATAAAAAAGATAACCTAGTTTGCAGATCTATACTCATCGGCCAACATGCCCTCTCTTAGTGCCTTCTACTTGTAATTTTTTTATCACTTGTATCAGGGCTGTTTTTGGACATCTAACTATGTGCTAAAACCATCTTAAACATCATTACTTCATCTTTTATTCCATTAAATAACCGTTTGGTTCTTCGGCTAATGCACTCGTTTCTATTTCTATTTTTTCTTAGCATACACGTCTCCATCACCATTATTTTATGTACTATATTTTTCTTTTCTTCTGGTCTAACTACTATCTTATAGAAATTCCCTTTTTACCGTTTGACGTTTAGAACAGCTTAGACATTTTGAATTGTTTTCTGGTTCCCAATAACATTTCAGAGATGCACATGAATTGTCTATTGCCACTTTGCATACTATTTCCAAATCATTGTTGATATTTTGGTCATGTGATCAAATAACTTAAAAGATTATGCAGATTCTGTCAACTGCAAGCCCTTTTTTAATGGTGTTGGTGCTATGCTAGCTCTATCATTATTATTGTTATTTTTTAACCAATTCTTAAGTGTCCTTTTCTGTTTTTGGGTTAGATTTCCCTGGATTCTGGCCCTATTTGTTTGGCCACTATTCACAGTTTGACTTTAATAAGATCATGGGATAACAATTTTTGCCTCATTATCATTATCTTCTTCACTGTTGTTCCATCATTGTACTTGCCATCATTATTATCGTCATAGCGATTTATCCCATCATTCTCACCACTGTAATTATCTTATTCATGACATTAGCTCTTATCATCTCTACAGATTAATGACACGATTCATGTTGAACCAGACCAAGTACACACTCAATAGCATTCTGGCAAAACTTTCTTGCCCACTTCTGCTTCTATGGGGTGATTTAGACCCTTGGGTGGGACCCACTAAGGCCATGAGAATCAAAGAAATCTATCCAAACACTTCCCTCGTGAGTTTCCAGGCTGGTCATTGTCCACATGATGAGGTCCCAGAGCTTGTCAATAGAGCTCTTTTGAATTGGTTGTCATCCCGTGAACTTGAAGCTTCTTATCAACAGTATAATCATGTACTGTCAAAGAATATAACACCGTAAATGCAGTCTGCTTGCATTGAGAGGAGTATGGTTCACAATTCACATGTTACTGATGTGTTACTTTTTCTCAAGTGGATTGAAGATCACTTGTATTCTGACTTTCTACAGTAAGAGAATAAAGTTTGATGACTATTTTTGCGGACCCAGATTAATTTTTTTTTCATGTTTGAATTTGAATAATGAAATGCTTAGCATATGGTTGAGACCTAGTCTATTGCTCGTGTATTTTCATGTATATGAGGACATGTGAGGAATGATATAGTGGGATAAAAATGCATGTTATTATTAGGTTCAGATGAATTAAGAAATGGAAGTACAAATCTCTATCATGTGATTTGAAAAATTAAGAAAGTTTAAAGGCGGTAAAGTTTAAAAATTGATTTAAATTAATCAAAATTGGGAGCTTAAAAAATGTAGCCAATATGAATGAATAGATTCAAATATTGTTGTTAGGTTACTTTTATAGATTTTAATATAAAAAACTTGAAAAGTTAAATCAAACAAATAAAAAATAAATTATAAATATCAAAATTATATAAATCATGAACAGTAACCATAATATTAATTACTATGTAATCATTAATCATAAAAATTCATTCAGAACAACTGTCTGAACTGCAATCTTGTACAATCCTTGAATGGGAGCCATAGGAGCAAATATCAACTGTCGTAAAAGACACAAATATAAACTTACAAAGGTGAGAGATGTCTCCAAATATAAATATGTTATTTTCTATAAAAAAATTATTTTTTAATATAAATAAATTAAAAAAATCTCACATTTTTTTTTTTTGGAATTATGTGTGGGAAACTGTAGGATACGTAAGGTAAAACCTTCACGGGTGAGTCCACTACCTCTAAGGCACATCAAAATTAGGCCATGAGAGGATTCGGCACATCAAAGTTAGGCCATAAGAGCTCGAACCTGCAACCTCCTGTTTCCTTAGGTGGGAGGTAATCAAGTTGAACTACATCCATGTAGGTACTAATATTTAAACACTCCCATGGCCCCTATATATTTGGAAAGGCAATGGCAAAATATTTACTTTAGACAAAATTTAGAAACTAATGTGAAAATGTGAATCATTAAAAGAACACCACTTGTATAAAATGGATTTTTTTCCTATATATAATTCTTTGTTTGGTAACCTGCTTAATGTTAGATTAATCATGCGTATAACATTTTTTTAACTGGGTAGTTGGGTGGTTGGGGATTGGAACAAGTGACAAGTCGAACAATGTTTTTGACAGATTCCATGGTAGCACTGGCAATTTGATAATTGAAGATTATAACAATTGATTAAAATAATTAAAGATACTTAAATTTACCCAACTTTTAAATTTTCAGCACGATGAAGAGATGAAGTTCTAAAAACTCTTTTAAGTTTTCTCATAATTTGAAAAAAAAAAAAAACACTTTCCATTTTTTTATTAGAAAACTCTTTGAATTATTATAAAAAACACTCAAAAAAAAAAAAAAACCCTTACCATTAATGAATACATTTTATCTTGTAAAATAACAAAAGTATCCTTATAAAGAAGAATCAAAAGAAAAACAAAATTAATAAAAATATAGGATGATACTTGTTTAAAAATAAATTAGTCTTGAGACAAAGAAATAAGGAACAAGTAAAGATTTTTTTAATAAAAAAATACATATATAACCACATTCTTTTTACTTTTGTCTTAGGAGAATAAGTTTAGGATTACAGCATTTTACATGACAAATAACTATGTAGCTAAGTTTGACTTTAATAAAGAGAGTTTTTGAAATTTTCATGAAAATTTAGGGAGTTTTTTTTTATAATTTTAATAATACAAAGTGTTTTAAAAATTATGAGAAAACTTAATTAACTTTTAGAATTTCTCCATTTTCTAATTTGATTTAAATCTAACTTGAATTAAGATCCAACATGAATCAACCTTTCACATTTTGGAGTTGGGGTTTAACGATTTATTACCTTATCAACCTGCGCCCTTAAATCAGTAAATATCAACAAGGATGGTTTTGAGTCTGCCATCCATTTTGCATCCATCTACCAAATGGTGAATAGAGGTGGCGAAGACGGCTCCACCGAATTTTCGCCCGAGATACCATATCACTCGACCGAATTTTTCTCTCTCTTTAAAATTCTTTTTTTTCGGAAATCTCGGTGACTTTTTCTTAAAAAAAAAATAAAAAAGGCTGTTTTAAAAAAAAATAAAAAATATAAATATCGCCCGTATCGGACAAATTTCGGTTGAGATATCGATGGAGACCACAATCGATATTTATTTATTTTTTTTAAAAAAGAAATCATCTTTTTTTTTAAGAAATTGGCTGATACATGCCGTATTGGCTGAGATTTATACCCCCAGTAGCAGAATGTTGGCTGACCTTAAAATAGCCTTGGAATAAAAATTGTTTGACTGTTGGATTAGATCAATGCAATAAGGATGGTTAGTTCAGTTAGTATAAATTTCTAAACTTAAAGTAGAAATCTTGGATTCAATTTCTCCAGAATTTATGTGATACACAAGGCTTGATAGTGGTATCCTAGGATGAGTTTCACGTCTAATGTAGATAGAGATATCGATGTTATCCAAAAAGAAAGAAAGATAATTGACGTAAGAATGCAAACACTTCCTACCAAATCTGATAACCGCAAAAAGTAAAATCAAATGCCTCCAATGATGAGTTCATATAGATGACTTTTCTCAAATAAGAAATATACAAATATTTCCTAACAATATATTACAAGTTTGGATTCCCTTGCATACCAAGCCTATCCCAGGTCATCGCCCTCTTCAAGTGCCGATTTTGGTGCCGGTGCCGGTGCCGGCCCCGCCGATGCATTTCTAGAATGATCAATCTCTAAGTAGCCCATCATTCTCCTGGCCTTAACTTCAGAATTGCTCTCTTCTGTGAAATGGTTAAAGAAAAGATATTATAGGCTTGTAGCATGTTTCATATCGGAAGAATATCCAACAAGAAACAAAACACAGACAACTAAGATCATCAAAGAGGGATGGTTGGATTATATGGAGCTGAATTATGATAATTACCTGAGGAACCCAAATTGGGTTTTGCAGATGCAGACCATAAAATAAGTGTAGGAGTGATGATGGTCAGTATAGCCCAGAAGAGAAAGATCAAAACAAATGTTCTCCCAGGCATTTCTCTGAGAAAAAATGTTCTGGTTCTAGAGCATGTTCCAGAGATATATTGTAGTAGAAGAGGAAGAATAAGTCCACCAAATCCAAGCTGGCCATGATTGGGATTAATAATTTTTAAGCTGCCCATTATTTCTAATACATGCAAATTGCAAACTTAGTAATTAAATAATAATCTTTTGAGATTTGCTGATCAGTAGTTGGAAGGGTTGTTATAGGACTACGATAGTGAGGACTTTATGGCCTCATGGGAGGTTTTCTATTCAATTTCCCCATTGCTTATTGTCTCACGTGAAATTAAAAAATTCACAACCCCTGCCTGGGCTTGGCCCAGTGGACAGTGGACCCATTTGTTGCCCCCATATGTTACTCAATAAAATATGAGTTGGATCTGACTGAATTTTGGGCCCATTTTGACATAATCTGAGTTTTGGTTCCAATATCTAAGACTTCACTAGTTGGGAGTGGGCTCACATCATATTATTTAGGCCCAAAGCCCTGAAATTCGAAGTAAGTACCATCCGTTTCAGGAGTTCAAATCCCAGTATTATGGAAGGTTTGGCTGCAAGAAAACGAGAATAGTGAGAGGGGAAGAGAGAAGAAGAAGAAGAAGAAGAAGAAGAAGAAGGAGGTAAAAAAGCCAAGAAAAGAATAATTGTATCTGAAGATGAAGATATGGTCTCACACCAAGGCCTCACGTCAAGGCTCTTGCTCAAGTAACTCTCGTTCAAGTAATCACTCCCACAATATGAAAATCTCACATTGCACACGTATTTTGCGAAAATCTCATCTTTATTTCATTAATCGTCTCCTTGCCTCATGGAGGTTACAACTTATATAAGGTTCTCCTTACTAAAAAATAAATCCTTGCTAATTACAAAAAAATAAAATACAAAAATAGCAAAAATATGAAAATGGAAGGGTATCTCAGCCGAGAAATTTCTCTCACCTAATTTTTTTTTAATTAAATAAAACAACATCACACTCAAACTACAAGCCCATCAGTTTGTGAACAATTAGGGCTCTCATGAACCCGTTCAATTCCCCAGACCTTTCGGCTGGTTTTGGACTTCCGGAGTTTTGGTTCAAATGCATTTAGGCATTGACCCATTTGGGCCCATTTAGGCCCATTTAGGCCCATCTACATATGTCCCATTTGGGCCTGCTGAGCTTCTCTCCACGCTACTAATTATTCTTATAATCCCCACTCGTAAACCTTAAAATAAGATTACGTGTGTGGACTTCGGAATACCTTCTTAAGCATTTGGTAAGCAGCATCTTTCACTATATTTTTGGGGAAGATTCCCATCTAATTCAGGTTGACTGTTTTTCTAGTAGAAGCATTGTTGCAAGCAATGGAAGAATAGCAGTTGTGTTCTCCCTTTTAAAAATCAGATGGAAGAAAGTTCCATCATCCTCCAATGGATAATTCTCATGATTTTGAAAGATTTTTTTTTAAAATAGAAAAGATTTTTTATATTGAAATTGTTTTCTATTGTTCGAACCTTTTCCATGAAAAATATTTTTTACATCTTAATCATTTTAGAGAAAAAATCACAAAGTAATTTTAACGGCTTGTGGATGTCGAGGTATATGATACAACTATGGACTAATCATGTCCAATCCAAACATGACTCGTGACCTAATCCAAAACTGGTAATCGGATTCATGACCTATGACCTCTTCCATGATCTAATTGACTCGATCCATTATCCAATCCATGACACAACCAATCTAACCCTTTCTTCATGGTCAACTTAACCAAACTTACGAATTAATACACGACTTGAAACTTAGTTGATAATTCAACCTAACCAAACATAGTATCTATTATCTATTACTTGACTCATGACCAAATTCAACCCATATCCCATGCTCACCCACTGCTCGATCAATGAACCAATCTAATATGACCTAGCTTATGAATTTCGACATTAAATTGAGGTAAGTCATGTTAAGATCTAAACCAATTGTACTCCTTATATAATATTATCATTTTAAGTAAATATAGGTTAAATCAACTATTTGAGTATATAATTGTTGTTGTTGTTATTATTTGATTATTAGACAACTTTATAAAAAAATTAGACACTTTCTAAAGCTTTATGACATTTTTTCAAATTTTTAGGACAAATGGAAATTTTAACTTTCAAGAATCTAGAACTCCATAAAAATGAATGATCCTTTTTCCTCATAGGTTATCTAATTTTTTTCTATTTTTCTCTTATTTGTATGTCATTTTCCAAAAAAAAGAAAGAAAGAAAAAGAGAGAATGAATCGCCAATACATATGGGATCCGATAATTGGAACCTTGCTCTAAAATAATCTACAATTTAAAAACAATTAGTCAAATTTCACAGGTGGTTGCTCCAAAATAATCTACAATTTAAAAGCAATTAGTCAAATTTCACAGGTGGTCATAGAATTTTTTAAATTAAATCATCATCATAAGCCAAAATCTCATCTAGTTTTATTTTGCCATTTTACCCTATCATAGACCAAACCGATACAAGTTACAACGATATCTAATATGCCTACCTTTATTCATTTCCTACACGTTTTAAGAGGTTGACCAACTTAATCAAATAAAACTCGCATTTTACTTAATTAACATTCTTGCCATTATTTATATATTTGATTAAAAAACATGTGATTCATCTCAATATTTAAAGATTAACCTTCTTAAATAGGAAGACTTTACGAGTCTCCCTAAAGTTTTTTATTTAAATTCATGGGAAACCGATTTGTGCACTCATCTTTGGAAAACTCATTGAATCCATCTTAGAAAAGTTTCCCATTTTCTTCCTAAAGAGCAATACATCATCATAGTGGTGCAACAGACCCACCTAGAACCGAATCAAAATTAACTAGAGCCAAGTTGAGGATGATGGGTCCTAAGGTCGGGTCGGTTTAATAATTAAGGACCCACAATATTTTTTGAGTCGGTTGGGTCAAATAAATACTGAAGATCCGAGATCTGACTTGATATTTTAGGGTTTTAGTATGTAACTCGACCCTCATTTTCACATCAGTCATTTCCTTTCCTTTTCTCCCTCATGCAAATCCTGCAGGTCTCTCACCTCTGTCTCAAGCTCTCACCTCTCAGTCTCGGACTCATACGTGTCACTTAACAAACCCTAATTTAAAAAAATGTAGAAAATTGCAAAAACCTTGTCTCATTTTCTCTCTATTAAAAAGGTTAGAACTTTTTTTTTTAAGATTAATGTGTTGGAAACTCAGACTCAGTTTTACTAAAATCCAAACACCCGCAACTTCTCGTTTCCTGAGTAAGGAGGCAACCAGTTGAACTACACCCATATGAGTAAAAAGTTGACTTTTTAAGAGCAAGAATTTGAAAAATCGCTATCTTTCTTCCTCTCTTTGTGGCAGTTTTTTTCACATTATTAAGTGCATTTTTTAGTAATTTAATATTTTTGGTTTTATGGGTCGGTCCTATTAGTTTACAATTATTGAACAAAACAAAAAACTAATAACTAGATAATCCAATTGTCGGATGACGCCATTGGATGAAGCGGTATCAGATCAATGGTGAAGACGTGTCGATGAAGCCAAACAATTAACCAACGTGTCACGTGTGCTTCAAATTGCCAGAGAAGAGAGAGTTGTCAACAATTGTCAAGATTCATCATTTCATGCAAATGCTAGTGCCGTACTAATGACAATACTAATGCCACTTCCAATTCCCAATGCAAGTAGGGGTTCTAAACAAACTTCAAGGCACCAATAAAAAAAAAAAAACCAAACTTCAAGGCTGCAAAGAGGATAAGAAACCAAATCCTCCAAATCTGGCTGCAAACAACTGCAAGTGTACCAATGCAAAATCAAAGCTGACGAAGAAGAAAGACAAAGACAGAGAGAAGAGACTAAACCAAATCCTAATTAGATACTAATTCTAATACATTCAACAGGTCCTTGGTTCTCTGAGTATTTTTTATGGGTCAATTTGGTTTTATTTCTTCGGTAATTTGTGTATCAAAAGTCAAGTTAGGTCTATGTTATAAAATTCAATTCAACTTGACCCAATTTTCACTCTTTTGTTCAATTCTCCAAAGATGAAAAAGTATATGTGAATAAGTTAAATTCTCAAATTTATTATATCAAATAGGCTTAGACCAACTCCATTATTCAAATTGAATCTGGCATTTTTAAATAGGTATTAGATTTAAAATTTTGTAACTGAGACTCAAAATAGATTCAAATCGACTAATTCATTTAATAAACTACTAAATAATAGATTGAGAATTATTGACTCAAATCCAAATAAGTCTCGATTTATTATCAAAATCTATTTTGAATTAAATTTGATCAGACCTAGATGCATGGAGCCCATATTTTTTTTTTTTTAAATTTGTATGTAGAAAACCGTATAATACCCCAGTCTAAAATTTCAACGAGCAAACCCAGCACATCAAAATTAAGGCTCAAACCCGCAACCTCTGAGTGCGAGGCTGATAGAAGCAACCACTTGACCTATACATGTGTTTTTTTTTTCATTTTTCCCGAAAATTTTTGCCATTTTAGAATTTAACATAAGTGACTGTGATTTGGCACAGGGTCACTTCCTCGATCCCTACCATTTGGGATCGTCTTCTGTTGTGCGGCTGCCCTCTTTCCATTCGTTCCTTGTTTGGTACTGAGGAAGAAGAAGAAAACAAAGCAGTGAGTGCCAACAATCTCTATGGGTACGCTCGGCAAAGCGATCTACACCGTCGGATTCTGGATCCGAGAGACCGGCCAAGCCCTTGATCGCCTTGGCTGCCGCCTTCAAGGGAACTACTACTTCCAAGAGCAATGTAAGTCTTTCTCTCTCTGTCTCCCCTCTGTGTATGTTTATGCTTCCCTAACATCAACCAATTCAAGTTCAGGAAAATGGACATGTTACTCTGATTCACTTAATCCGATGACAAACGTCACTGTGATCCGATATCAATAAAATCTGATAGTTACTTAGGATTTTGAACTCCATTTAGGGTTTTGGTGATTGCCATCTCTGGAATTTGGAAAGCTAAGCTGAAACTGAGTTTTCCCCCAAACCAAGTTCCATTTTTGTTTGGGTACAACGGTTTCAGCGAAATTCCGGGTTTTCGGAATACCAATTAGACGATTCTCTACATTTCAAGTGTATATTGTGTGAAAACACAAAATCTTTTGTTTCTACTGTTAAGAAATCCCATTTGTTACCGCGCATGGTTCTCAAAAAGCCGACCACATTGATGAGAAAATGGCTGATGATTATTATTATTGAAGTATGAATGTTGAAGAAGGAAAATGCTAAACTTACTCTTAAGTTATACCCTTTTATATATTTCGATGATGTGCAAGTCATTTGATTTGTATAATTACTAACTATTGAAATGTTGACCAATTTTATCTCACTACATCAATATAAGGGCATAAAACATATAATTCCAGAGTAAGTGCAGCTGAAGAAATGTGCATAGTTTATTAATCTTTTACTTATGCTCTTGCTTAGTATGGGAAGCATGAATTTGGCCAGTTATGCTTGCAAATGTGGGTTGTGCACCAACAAGGAGTTGCTTTCTTGTCTTTCTTTCCTTTTTTTTAAAGTTGTGTTATTGTTCTTCAGCTATTTGTTAAATTCATAAATCAGATTAAAAAAAGAGCAGAACAGCCTAACAGGATGGAGACACCTAATTACTCCTGACTTGGCCAAGCTAGCTTAGATTCAGTATTTCAGTGTATTCAGTGAAGGAACTGTTCCATCCTAAGGCTTGATGATGCCAACTTCTGTTGTGAGCCCCCAAATTTACTTGTCTAGGATAGTGGCGAACACCATGAGCTAAGTCTTTCCAAAAAGAACCCAATTTCCTCCTGGTTCAGAATGGGAAGGAACTAGATTTGGCCAAGTTGAAACAGCAGAACATGAGAACATTTCTAACTACCAAAGCTATTAAAATTTTTGGTTATTAAGAACAATGCCTGCATAACTTGGCACGATGATAATCGAGGTGATCTACACCAGCACCATGTCAGCTGAAACTTGATTTTTCACCATGATTTAAGCCAATAAAGGCTTCTGTTGGCATGGGGAGATCCCCATTGTTTTATGGCATTCTCTAGTGCACTAGCCTGTTCTTGCTTGTGCAAAATGCATGGACCATAGTGCATTGAGCTGTAAATGTGGGGTAGGTTTAAAAATTCTTAACTAGGTTTTTTCCCACATATAATAGGATTTTTTTTGCCTTTTCCTTTTCTTTACCATAGTAAGAAGGTAACAGGGCTATTACTTGTAAATAACCGTAACGCCCATATGCCGAGTTTTTGCCTAGTCTAGGACATTAGTAGGACCTTAATGGGTAGCAACATTTGGCTGCGTAAAACTCTACATAGCCAACCTTATTGACTAATACATAGGTTTTTCTACATGAATTGTTGACAGTGACTACATTCAGCATCGTTTGAATATTAGGTTTGGTAAGGGTTAAGTTCTTGCAGGTTTTGATGTTACTTGGAGCGAATTCCTTTTTAAAGGTTGGGTGGTGTATTATCTGCATTTTAGATGAAGTAGGGGATGCAGATTTTCTCAAGATACACTTATTTAATGAAGTGAAAAATTGTTTTGACCACACCTTTCAAAGAAAAGTTGTTTTGACCACATGAAAGAATTAATAGAGTATCAAAAATCTCCAATTTTCATGTGCTGATGTTCTGTTTAGTCCCTCGCTAGTGGCTAAGGACTACTAAACAATTGGCTGCAACTGTGTATGGTGTCTAGTCCATGCGCAATGTAGCTGAATTGCTGATTATTGACCGGTTCAACCTTCGTGATTTTGTGTCCAAGAGGTATTTGGCAGGGATGAGTGTTTAGATCAATGCTGTTAAATTCTTATGATTTATATGATATCACAAGAAGATTGACCCATACTTGTTTAGAAATCTTACAATTCATGTAATGACCCGACCCGATTTTTCGGAGTTTTACGGTCTTGGTAGCAGTGGGGTGAGTGTGGGCCCTGTGGTGGGTCCTGGTTTGCTCGATTTTGAGTTCGGAGACTCAGAGGGAAATTTGGTAATTTTGAATTATTGAATATTCTGTCATAATTAAAAGTTTGAAAATCACACGTTTTCCACTGACGTTTGTCATTCGATTTTTTCGGGCTTTTAAAATATTTTTGAAATTTGAGATTTTTAATTTGAAAAAAAAAGAAAGAAACCCAACCTAAAACCCTAGAACCCCTAAACCCCACCCTAGAACCCCTAAACCTCCCCCCCCCTCCCTCCCTCCCTCCCTCCCTCCCTCCCTCCCTCTTCCCCCTTCCCTTTCCCCCCTCCTTCCGCGGAGTGCTACAACCGCTGCTTCTCTCTCCCATCTTTCTTTCTCTCCCTCCTCTCTTCCTAACCCTAACCCTAATCTCTCTCTCTCCCCTTCTCTCGGCCTCTCCCCTCACCCGTTTCTGCCGATGCTCTGCCCTCCTCCCCCATCTCGTTCGGACGGCTTCAACAACACCAGATTCGTCGGATTCCATCCTTCCCTCTGTCGTCAGAGCTCGGATTCGCCGGCCCTCCCTTCGACCGAACCCTAATTGAGCCCCTTCAACCCCCGGATTCGTTTTCTCGCATTGGATTTCAAGGACACACACAGGTGAGGGAACTTATCACCGCTTTTAGCATCCATCTATGCATATTACTACTATATCAGATGTGCGGGTATGGAATGCGGCAAATGGGGGTCCCCGGTATTACGAGCCACTTAGCAAGGGAACTGTTGATACTATTATGTGGCGGGTCCCCATCCGGATATATTCGTATCCGATGCCCGCAGAGGCATATATGAATTGATTATTTAATGTCATAATTGATTGATTGTATGGTGACATGATTGGAGTTTATTTTGGTTGATAATATGCTAAGATGCCAGCATGTGAATATGTGATATGTGGTGGTAAATGCCTGATTATGGTGTGATGTATTTTGTTGATAATATGCCATATGATTGTGATGATTAGTTTGGACTGCTAGACATTATAACATGCTTGGATGTTAACATGCCAGCCCGTGATAGATAGTGATATACTGCTAGACATTATAACATGCTTAGATGTTAACATACCAGCCCGTGATAGATAGTGATATACATACACCTGATTATTATACAATGAACTATGTTAATAGTATGTGCAGCGGTAATTGTGCAGGCATATAACTAGCATATGTGGGATGCCGGTGGGACGTGTGTACTAGGCCACATCAGGATTTAGAGATTCCCTCTAGCTTGTCGGGTAGTTGGGGTGGGGATGTTATGTGGGACCGTGCAGTGGACGCGTGGTTGGGATGCAGACTCCCTTGTGATTGGAAAGTGGTAGTTGTACCCCCTTGCATGGGTCAAATGGTCGGTCCGTCTTGTGTTTCTCAGACACACCTATGAGAGAGATGTAATCTGATTTAGAGAACAATGTACTTGGGAGTCCCAGATAAGGACTAATTGAGAGGTAGTTATGTTAACCCTAGAGAGAGACCATCGGGTTGAATGTTGGTTCTCTCAAGATAGTCTTGGAAGCCCCTACAGTCACGATACTCGAGTGCGGGGTGAACGACACATCCCTGGATGACCGAGTAGGCTGAGGAGGTGCTCGCCCGCTCATTGGTCGATGGACGATGCAGTGAGGGACAACTTTCGCTATTATGGCTTGTGATTCCCCGGATGACCGAGTAGGCTGAGGAGGTGCTCGCCCGCTCATTGGTCTAGGGATGATGCGGTGAGGGACAACTCCATCTGGTATGGTTTGTGATTTCCCAGATGACCGAGTAGGCTGAGGAGGTACTCGCTCGCTCATTGGTCGAGGGACGATGCGGTGAGGGACAGCTCCCTCTGGTATGGTTTGTGATTCCCCAGATGACCGAGTAGGCTGAGAAGGTGCTTGCTCGCTTATTGGTTGAGAGACGATGCGGTGAGGGACAGCTCCCGCTGGTATGGTTTGTGATTCCCTGGATGACCGAGTAGGCTGAGGATGTGCTCGCCCGCTCATTGGTCGAGGGATGGTGTGATGTGATGAGATATTCCAGGCTAGGACACCTGTAGGGTGGGGACACCCTACGGTGTGGTGTGAGATGATGTTCCAGGCTACGACACCTGCAGGGTGGGTACAATCTGAGATATGGTATTCCAGGCTAGGACACCTGTATGGTGGGGACGGCATGTGGTGTGATGTGGTAGTGTGTTCCTCGTGGTTATGACTTTGGGGTCCATTGTTGAGACACGTGTTGTGGGTGTTGACTCACCAGGAATTTATGGGCACCTAACAAGTGAGTTCGGCCGGCTCACTCGGTAGAAGACCTATAAAATTCTGTGAGGGGTGAATACGCCAGTCGTGTGGAGACCAACAAATGGGGTCCAAGGTTATAGGTTTGACTATCGAGACTCTGGTGCTTGATTGAGGAAACCATAGATGAGTTTGGTTGGCAGTCCGTTGAGGACTGGTGAGGTGGTTACTCCCGTGTGGTAGCCAGTTTGGGACTCTAGTGAGTCCGACTCTTGGGTTGGTCGTGATATGTGTGCGGGCTGTCATGAGAGAGTCATAAGTCTGGTTGAGGAGTATGGATTCTGATCCGGTTGGAGATCAGTTTGTATACCCGAGGGTGGGTGGACCGCAGCGGATGGGCACATGAGAGAGTTGCCATAGAGTTGGTTAGATGATGTACTGGAGGCCCGACAGATGTGGGCCCGTAGGGCACCCGCTTACATAGTTATGCATGTAGACATTGATGTGTTCATATGATCATATACAGTGTATGCTTGGTGACACATGATGTGTGTGTTACCCTCACTGGGCATGTAGAGCTCACCCCTTGCCTCACAGGTACTTCATAGAGGAAGGGTCGGCGGGACCCTCAATCGGACGTTGGGCATAGAGTTGTAGCTTTGTACTTGTCATGGTTTCATTTTGTATTTGAGGACATGTTAATGTATTTGAGATATGTGTATTTTTCATTAAGTTGGATGAATGTAATAATGGAACGATGTTATTGTTTCCAATTATGATTAATACTTTATTGGTACTATCGGCTATTGATTAGAGTGTGGATTGCGGGAGCGGTACTTTCCTTTATTTTGGGAAAAAAAATTATACCCCTGAATTAGTATCAGATCGGTTTTAGGACCTTGTATCAGTTTGACGCACTCATAGCGGGACGGGTTGTTACAATTCACATGGAGGATTAGGAATTATAGAACTTTCAATTCTGACGAGTTTTGTGGCTTGAGATGTTGAGGGCCCAATATTTTTTGGATTCTTGGAGGCTTTTTAGTTTATTATTGGTCTGTTTACAACATTGGTTAGAATATACTAGTACCTTACTTTGGAAGTTGGATCTTTGAAATTTAAACTTCAAGAAATTAATTATATCTTACATTGTTGTAATGTGCCTGCATCTTCATTTAATATTGGAAGGAAAGTGAAGACTTTATCGTATTGTCACTTTTTAGATATTACTTATTATTTATGTTATTTCAGATGTTCTTTCTTTTTTCTTTTTTGCCGGAGAGTGGCGGGAGGATGATCAGTTGTGCCTATACTGAATATGGGTATATTGTAGATTTGGTGATATTTTGCGTGCTAACTTGTAGCTAGGATGCATCACTAACTAATTTTGGCATTCATTTAGTTTTAGTGTCATGACAATGTGTTCGTCTCTGTGCTCATGTTGCATACTCATTTTTGACATTATCTTCTTTTAGTGTCAAGGCATCGGACATTGATGAACATTTTTGGCATTATCTTCTTTTAGTGTCAAGGCATCGGGACGCTGATGAACATTTTTGACAAAGCACCTATCGTTGATAAGGATGCTTTTGTGGCTCCGAGTGCATCTATTATTGGTGATGTTCAGGTGGGACGAGGATCTTCCATTTGGTATGGATGTGTCTTGAGAGGTATGTTGGATTACATTTTTTTTTTGCAATATTAATGAAAATTACTTACTCTGGATGAACTTTTGCTCTCATCTATGGACAAGTGTCCGTAATAGGTCAAGGGGTTCACCTCTTGGGGTCATGTAGTTCAGATCTTGCCATGCCTTTTTTAAAAAAGAAAAAAGGATCTAGAAAACAAAATCATTAGGTTTAGCTCTGCAATCATGATAGACATCTTCTTTAAAATTCCAGTGCCTTATCAACCAATGTCAACATGCAAACTTTTCCCTTCTTTAAGAAAGGAATCCTAAGTTAAAAAAATGATTTAAGTAAAATTTTAATGCCTCAACTTTCCATTAACATTAATGTAGAATGCTACTGAGTAATATGGCTCCCTCTACTCTAATACAAGTCCATAAGAAGCATTTCATCCATACATAGTGAATGTAAATGTACTTGTGCTGCTTTCCTTAAATGAATGACTCTAGTTGTTATTATGTGGAGAAATTAGGTCGTGCTGCTTTTGTCTGAATACTCAATAGAGTGTTCATTGTTTCTGTTTTGTTCTTTACCTGTCTGGACCCTGTTATTATCTTCTGCAAATCAGTGGGGTTTTTTTTGTACTATATGGATTAAATTGTTTTATTTTAGCTAATTTTTATCTAGCTTTTCAAGCCTCTGGTGACTTGAATTGCTGTTATCGTCAGCATCACCAGAGCCATGTATCACATTTCTCTAGAGTTGGCGCTGGTAATTGCATTTGACTAATGTTTCTATGGGCCGACTACCTATCAAACACCCATACGACTGAAATTTGCCACATAGCAGTTGCAACAATGAGTATTTCTTAACACGATTAGTATTGTCCTCATCGTAATTGTCTGTTATTATTCTTTTGAAATAATTTGGAGTATTTTAGTATAAAATTGAGTGCTACTGGGTTCTAAAGAAATTGAATTGCCTTCTTTACTTGGTATGAGTCCTTCCTTTTCTTTATTTTTTTGTGCTTTTTAATCTGGTGGGTTCAATTAGATTTCTTTTGAACAATTGAATTTATAGTAGTAAAAAACATGGCTTAGTTGAACCTGGGGGTGAAAAACGTTTCACCGATATGTTTCGCTGATACGATTTTTCTCTCCTCTAATTGTTCTTTTCTTTTTCTTTTTTCTTTTTTGAAAAAATGCAGAAAATATGAGAAAAAAATGGAAAACCTATTGCTGACCATATTTTTGTTAAAATAACGGTCATTTTTATGGAGTAATAGACCCATATTTTTGGTCAGCTGCATTATCGGCTGATACGCCAACTGTATGACCGATACGTATCACCAGCCTTAAGGCCGATATGTATCGGATGACTTTTTAATCCTTGGTTGCACCTAGGTCCTCGCCCAAGCTACAAACCTATTTTGTGCATTGCCTAGATCTAATCCAAGCTCAGCTTACTTAAGTTTATTTTTTTTTTATAAACTTTTTATATAGTAAAGTTTAAGTATTTTGTGATAGTAAATATTATATATATATATATATATATATATATATATTTAGAAAGAGAACAAAAAAAAATTAATCTCTTTGTGCCTAACATGAAGTAATTGTTAGCAATACTTAATCAGAAGCTCTAACATATGCAGTATATAGTACATACTTATATAATGTGCTTGGAAGTTGAGCTACTAACGCATTTGGTAATTAAGATGAGTAATATTGTATTTTGTCAATGTTGATATAATTAGGACTCAAACCCATGAATCTACACATATATTTGAGGTATCTAGATAAGTGCTTCGACATGCACCTTGCACCTTTGGCTCTAGGACCAATGCAACCCTCCCTCTCTCCCTCTCTCTCTATGGTGCTTTGATTGTGCATTCTCTTGAGTAATTGAGTTCTTAAACCTTGATAGAACTCCGCTCTGTGGAATATCCTAGCTTTAGGATACGTTTGTGAGTACATACATGATTTGTCATGTTGCAAAAGCGTGGCTGAATCATTTCCTAGAACTGTGAGTTGTTGAAAACTCATAATTTCAGTTCTAGTTGCTGTGACCTTCATCATTCTATTGTTGCATAGTCTTAAGACTATTCTTGAAGTCCCACACATTTGTCACATGCAGTTAGGAACTAGTTTTAATTCAGTTGGTCTCTTCCATTAGATGGGTCTTCATTGAATCATTTTACTCTATATTTGGTTAAACATGCTTAGGTATTGTTTTCCTGGAATCAAAATTTTAATTCATACATCTTTCAATTTTTTTTATCATACATCAACATCATTTTTGTCCCTTTAGTCCTTAGTTTATCTTTTGCTGCAAACAATTAACCTATTCTAGGCTTTCTGTTTCAATTGATGCTTTCAATTATTTTAATTGCATCTAGACTGCCCCGCTTCATTCTTCCTATTATTTTGTATGGGGCCACTAATTTCTCATCAGGCAATGGTAAATCCAGGTGATGTGAACAGCATCAGCATTGGATCTGGAACTAATATACAAGATAACTCCCTTGTGCATGTTGCAAAATCTAATCTTACTGGGAAGGTCTTACCGACTATCATTGGGAACAATGTTACTGTAGGTATGTACTTGGTTTTGCCTAAGGTTTATCTTTAAGCATCCTCAAGATTCAGTCTGAGCTGCACATTGCAATTGCAATCAATGGTTTTGGCTGAGTGACTGTTCTATAGAGTTCTGTTATGATTGATGTCTTGGACTAGCCAGGTCATAGTGCAGTCTTACATGGATGCACTGTTGAGGACGAGGCTTTTGTGGGTATGGGTGCAACTCTCCTTGATGGAGTTTTTGTGGAGAAAAATGCTATGGTTGCTGCTGGAGCTCTTGTTAGGCAAAACACAAAGATCCCATGTGGCGAGGTTCGTATGCATACCCTTTTTGCACCTTTGTGTTAATTTTGACAATATTGCTACTTTTAGTTGTCAAAATTATTTCTAACTTAGTAGATCTGGAATTTGGGTGGTGCAGTGATTGATTATATGGTATTAGTCCACGTTGATCTGTTTCTATATAAAAATTTAAGGTACAAGTTTCTAGAAAATATTTTACTACTACATGTCTCAAATGATAAGCTGTGGCAAAAAAAAAAAAAAAACTAGGATAAAGGAGCCAAGAATTAATATTCCATTTGCTGTCTCATTAGCACATGTTTTAGTATTCTGAAAAAAGTATTGAATCTTCACCACAAAGTTATTGTATCTCAGGCAACGACAATACCAATTTCCAAGTACTTGGTCATTTTTTGCCACCTATGAAATCACTTCATGGGGACCCCCTTAATAATAAATGTGCTGTAGAAGAGCTTCTTGAAAATCATTAAAGCTTCTCTTATTGCCAGCTCTTGACCTATTAGGTTCCTTCCACCCATTGGACCAGAGAAGAAAGCACATAACTCAGCCTTCTCATTATGAAGAATGATCTATACCTGAAAGACGAGAGATCCATCAATGATGAAGTCCCGATGCCCTTCTGCTAAAAGAATAGGAAAGAGGGGAGAGAGAGAGAGAGAGAGAGAGAGAGAGAGAGAGAGGTGGGGTGGGGGCATTTCAATGATGTGTGACCCACTTTGCTCTGGTTCTCCATCATTGCAAGCCTCGCAGTATTGAGGACTAATGATGTCTAGAATGTAAAGAAATAAACACGGTTGGAGGTTTTCAATTAAGGAGATTCAAATGCATACATCATCATCAATATATTCTTGCTTTTGTTTTTCATCGGCAACATAAGAATTTTATTCTGGATAAAGTTCTAGGAAAATCTGTACAGTATATGAGCCAGTGTTATATATATATATATATGACAAAGAACCGCAAGACCCCCATCTCTTCCCTAGTATGAGGGCATTGGGTAAACTCTAGATGCATGCAGCCCCCTGCAAGCCACGAGTATCGGATTACTACCGGACTCAAACCTGGGACCTCTGATTCCTGAGTTAGAGTGCTTGCCAGTTGAGCTCTACCCTGTGTGGGAGCAGTATAAGAGCTATATTGAGGGTAGCATGCTGATTGCAACTTGTCAAAAATAAGAGACTGAAAAATGACCACCCCTAATCTCTTTTAGGAAAAAAAGAAAGCACACCACCCCAACTTCCGTGACCAAGCTAAATATGGCCCAACAAAACAAGGCTACCTTCTGCACCAATTGAAGTTTTATATGTAGCTAATTTCTGATGGACTCCTATACACATTTCTCTGAACTCATAACAAGGTATGAAGAGTTACATTTGTCTTAGTGCCTCTGACAATCACTAGTGTTGATCTCTGCTTGTAGAATGTGTCCACTTGCCATCTAGTGAGGTGTATGGAGGTAGTAGTATGATCATGGGTTACATTTATCCAATAGGGTTTCAAAGTGAAGGTTCACACAGCATGTTCTTATTTATTTTTTAAGTTCTCCAGACTTTACTAGGGACCAGGTTTTATCAATTAAGGCCCGACTTTGGATACAAGAGCTATGCTCAGAACAAGAACATCCAGTACTCCGCCTAGGAGGTGACTTGATTTATTATGGGAATTCAAATGGCAATCTGAATCCATCCTGTATTGGTGAACTTGTTAAAAGTGTTCTTGCATGGTAGTTTGATGCTTTTAGGGATGCTGTGTTCAGTTTATTCTAATGCACCATTGATCCTAGACAGAAAGTAGGGCTCAAGATGATACTGCTGGAGATCTAAAGTGGGCCCAAGCCAGTTGCAGAAACCCCCAAACAAAAAAGATCCATGACCTATGTTAGCATGATACATGTGTCCTATATAGGGAGGCAGGCATCAATGGCTCAGGCATTTCTACAGAGGCCGTATTTAGTATAATTTTTTTTGAATGATGATAGTATTTGTTAAGATAGGATAGGGAATGGTACAACTAAAAAGCCTGAACAGGCCAAAACTGGGAAAGAAGGGAAATACAGCAGAGGACAGGCTGGGCAACCATGCCCTATTTAGTATAGTTTCTATTGAGAGTTTTTGTAAGGAAGCTAAATTATCTCAAGTCCTATTGCTAATTAAAAATCTTCAAGCAGCTAATTACATTTCTATTGAGAGGATGTTTCTTATTTTAGACTTTTGGGCCTTTAAAAGCATTTTAATAGGATATGAATTGGGAAGATTGATTTGATTTAATTAATAATTTTTAAAGAGAAAGGCAGGGTCTCCTCTTCATTTCTTGGTTATTAAACCCTTGTGTTCGTATTATTTAGTTTTTCATCAGTTCATCTCCATCTTGTTCTTCTCTTGTGTAATCGTTGCACCTCTATCATCTCCCTGATTTTGCTATAAGGTTGCAATATTTCCCATGGTTTGTCATTGTTGCTATCAGGATAAGAGCTTGACAGCAATAACCTAATACCTTGGTACTTCAAGATGTTAACTGAAGGATGAAATCATGTTAACTGATTATCGCGATTTTCTCCACAAGTTTGAAAAACTTCTGTTTCATTGGCATCATCAACAAGAAAGCATTTGTCCCAAAAGAAAAAAAGAAGTCTGTTTCCATTTGTAGTTAGATCTTGTATATCTGTATAGAGGATATATCTACATAAGATTGGCAATGTATTGATATCAGCGTCTCATTTCTCTAATCAGCTTCCCAATTTTCCCCCACATCACCTATTGCATTCATTTTCTAGTTTGGCAGCAATGGCCAATGTTTTAGTAAGAAGCACCTCTTTGATCATTGATATGCCAGAACATTCTGCATTTGCAATTCAATTTATGACTTTTGGGAGCATCCACACAGGTTTGGGGAGGTAATCCTGCAAAGTTCCTAAGGAAGCTAACAGAGGATGAGAAAACTTTTATCTCTCAATCAGCTACCAACTACACCAACTTAGCCCAGGTGCATGCTGCTGAGAATGCCAAAAGCTTTGATGAAATCGAGTTTGAAAAATTGCTGCGCAAGAAGTATGCACGCCAAGACGAGGAGTATGATTCAATGCTCGGGGTGGTTCGTGAAGTTCCTCCGCAGCTGATTCTTCCAGACAATGTCCTTCCAGATAAAACACCGAAGGCTTCTCAATGAGTTCCTTAAAGATAAAATTTCTTTTCCAGTGCAATTTATGAGATATCGTTGTTATAAGTAGACTGAGCAAACAAGTTCTTCAAATAAATTTTGTGGTCATGACATGTTTTGGGATCGATCGTTTGTAACTCTTCTCTTTTCAAATTCAGATGCCTGGGTTACTTGAAGCTGTTTTGTTTCTAGAGAGAACGACGCACATTTCTCGCATAGTGGCATTTTGATGTTCCTGATCTGTACTTAGGTCAATCAGATGTTCCTGTTTTTAGGGAAAAACATGATCTGTTGATCTGTTTATGGCATTGGTGCATAAAATGTTTACAGGATTGGAGAATTGCTTGTCATTTGATACTTTGTAGAATTCCTCTGTTGCTGGAGAACTTACAGGTGATGGCACGAATGGGTTAGCAATTTTTTGTGCTGTCTCATGCTCCCTTAGTTTGACCCAACTTTTTAGATCATTTTTTATGGTGGTAGAATATTTCAGGATTGTTCTGATTGTCCTTTGAGAGCATGGAAACAAAAAGAAAAAATAATTTACATATTAAAAATAAATATTTTTTATGCATCAGGGAAAAAAAACAGTTTGCAGTATCTTTCAACTGCCGGCAAATTTTTGTCTCGACTTACCCTCACTTTCATTTCATTTTCATTTGAGTCACCATTACTTGTACATGTCTAATGAAAGCATTATATAGATTTATTTAAGAATTAAAATTAAGCATGACTAAAGTTGTAAGCTAATATCTAAATATCGATTGGAAATTGATAGAATCAAGTATTGGTATATCGAAAATATTTTTTATTAATATATTTTTTTTTGAATTTACGTGTGGAAAACGGTTCGATACCCGCGCCCCAGTTGACAAATATGCAATGGTCTAAGTGATACCTTAGTCTAACATCGGTAATATGTAATTGAATCGGTCATATATGCTACATGAAAAATGAAACATATTGATTAATATGTATTATATCGAGCAATATTTAGACCCGTGACGGAGAATATAAATTAACGGTTCAACTTGAAATTATGATTTTTTTTATTAAAAAAGTGAAGTAACGATTTTATTGTCATGGCAAAATATAAGGTAGTAACTGTGAGATTCATGTGATTCTATTCTATTGAATATTGAAGTCTATGGCGATGATCCACTCGTCCAAAAATTATCAAATTTCTTGGAGCAAAGCCAAAGAATGAAAGAAGCTTTTGACCAATTTTTTATAATTTATAGATTGAATGATTAATAAAGTTAAATGAAGTTAAACTTTCACATTTTTATAAACATAGAGCTATTTGTAATGATTAATCTTATATAAGAAAAAATATTAGCCGAAATTTTTAAGTTAAAGTGATGTCAAATACTTTGAAATTTTAAGACCTTTTTAGAAATTACATAAAGTCAATGCAGCTGATATTTTGACTAAAATAAGCCCAAGCTTGGCTGAAATCTCAAACATATCAGTTAATTTTTTAAAAGCATAATTTTTTTTTCTACGCCTAAATTGGGCTAAAATGGCTGATATTTTGGTCCAAATTTTTTAATCCATCAAAGGCATGATAAACTATTATCAGTTAAAAATTAAAATTTAACGTTTTAATTCATCAGACTTTACCCTTTTAATTTTTATTAGGATTCTCTTCTAAATTAAATAAATAATCTAATTTAAACATTTTAATTAAAAATTCATACTAATTCATTGTGAATCAGTTCACAAGAGATAATAATTTATCATACTTTCTGCTAAAACACTTTAATTTAATTTTTATTTAGAAAGTAAGGTGATTGAAATAGATTTATTGAGAAAGAACCATATATATATATAATTCATGAAAAAACATCTTTAAAGATAAGACTCCCCATTGGTTCCAGCATATTTTAGTACAATCGGTATATTATGGTGGGCCAAGTCAACAGAGTATCTGCTTAGTTACATAAAGTTTTAAGATTCGAACTTCAACTACGTAAACTTTAAAACATGTCTGGATTCAAAGGTAAATAAATATTAATTACCCCCTTAATCATGAAAATCAGTGATTCTAATTAAATATTACTGAATCACTGACACTCTCCAGCTCCAGCTGTTGAGCTTTGCCTCTTCACCACCACCACCTATTCCAATTCACCTCTCTGCCTTTCATCTCTCTCTAGAGATTCAAAAGCAAATGAATACAAAACTTCTTTCTCTTCTTCGTTTCTCCACTTTTCTTCTTTTTATTTTTTTCTCTTTTCTGACTCCACTCCACTTCGCCCCACTCCTGTTCTGTTCTCTGTACAGAGAAAGAGCAAGTTGCAGGAAAGCCCAAGACCGAGAAAAGAAAAAAGATAACACCCTTCTCTCCCTCTCTCTCTCTCTCTCTCTCTCTCTCTCTCATGGCGGGTTTTCAGCGTCTTTCCTCTCCAAGCCTCTCCAACAGAGCTAATGCTCCCATTGTAGACTATACCAGCATCTTCAGTAGCTTTCACTCTCTTAAGACTCCCTTTAATTCCATTCCAGTCCTACATTTTCCAGTCCTCGTTGAGGAAGACGAGGCCTCAGTAGTCCATGCTCCAAATTTTGATTACTCTGAGATCTTTGGGTGCTTCGACGCTGATGATTTTGCCGTTCCTTATGACCAACTCTTTGCACAAACTTCCTCTGCAAATGCACGGTATGCTTTCTTCTTCATCTCTCTCTCTCTCTCTCTCTCTCTCTCTCTCTCTCTCTCTCTCTCTCTCTCTCTCTCTCTCTCTCTCTCTCTCTCTCTTTTCTTGTCTCTTTCTCTTGGGGATGAGAGGAGTAGGAAGAACAATGTCTGTGGCCTTGGCTCCATTTGGGTGAATACAAAGTACTTTCTTGGAAAATAACCATTTTCTAGTAAAAGTAGAAATGGACTCCATCTTTTCTTTGTGCTAAGAAATGGTTATTTTTCAGTGAAGTGCTTCCTTTCTGTAAGTTTTCACTTCACCAAGACTCGAAGCGCCGCCCAACTCCATGAAACCACCCATCATGGCCACACGGACAACGAGTGTTGGTAAGAAATGGTTATTTTTCAGTGAAATGCTTCCTCTCTGCATGCATCCAAAAGGAGTTTCTTGTCATTTGCTTTCAATTTGAGGGTACTGAGAACTTCCTGCGACCTCCCTCTCTTTTTTCTTTTTAAATTTCTTTTTTTTGTGTTTGTTGTATTTACATTAGATGTGAGGGGTGTTGGGGCAAAAATAAAGCGCACCAAGAATTAATATTTGGAATTTTTTCAAGCCAATAAATCACACAAATAATAGTAGAAAAATAATTTGGCAAGAATAGAGAAAAAAACAACAAAGATCAAACCAAGATTTAAGTGGAAAACCTGTAGAGGAAAAAACCACGGAGCAAAGTTGAACCAATCCACTGTATCAAATCAAGCAGTACAATAGTTACGCTCAAAGTATGAGGTATTACAATTTCAAGAGAAAAGTACTGTGTTATCTCTTGGTCCCAAACACACCAAGCTTCACCACAAACGTATGATGGAACACCCAAAATCAAACCTATCCCTGAAGATGGTTGTCGCTAAAAAACACCCCGATTTGATCTTCTTGCAGTGTGAAACAAACCTCAAAATCTGTCCAAATTCAGGCCCATTAAAAGTAGAATGGCTTGCAGTGTTGCACTCTCTATTTTTGTTTCATCCCTTCATTTGTGTTACAAGCGGCTGTGCCTGAGCGGTACCCATATCCTTTTGCCGTGCTTCTTCATTAAATAAGTTGTCATTCACTACATTCATAGTCAACTTGTTGTTAGGAGTAGAATTACTCAGTGACACAATCAATGTTTCATAGTTGTGAGGCAAAGAGCTTAAGGGCAATTGTGCGTGCAACTCATCATCTAGTATAATCTTTGTAGTAGCTAACTTATTCCCAAACTTTGAAAAACACTTGGGTGTTCGGAAACGGAATGTCCCTCTTTGAGTTTCAAGTTCACAAGTTTTCTGATCAAATATGCTTTATTTTGTGCATTTTTCCTCTCATACATAACCTCTAATTTTTTTCCATAGGCTGTGGGCATTAGTTTCCTAAGCAACATTGTGAAACACATTATTGTCAATCCACTGTTTGATCATTCCTATGGTCTTCATGTTCATCTTTTCCCAATCCCTGTCGGGCTTATCTGTGGGTCATACAAATCCTTATAGTAAAGGATGTCCTCCATTCTTAGCTTCCAAATATCATGATTGGATGTTGTCAATTTAATCATGGCACCCTGAGAATCTTCCATTCTAGCTAACACAAAGTAATTACACCAAAGTAACCAAAGACTCTTATACTAGTTGTTGGGGCAAAAATAAATTAGCCCAGCCAAGAATTAATATTTGGAATTTTCTCAAGCCAATCATTCACACAAATAATAGTAGAAAAATTATCCGGTAAAAATAGAGAAACAAGCAACACAGATAGCACCAACATTTATGTAGAAAACACTCCAGTGTAGAGGGAAAAAACCACATAGCAAAGTCGAATCAATCCACTATATCAAATCAAGCATTATAATATTCTTCTTAGGTTTATGCGCAAAGTCTGAGTTATTACAATTTCAAGAGAAAAATACTGTGTTACCTCTTGGTCTCGAACACACTAAGCTTCACCACAAACCTATGATGGAACACCTGAAATCAAACCTACCCCTAAAGATGGCTATCGCTAAAAAACACCCTTGGTCTGATCTTCTTGCCTTGTGAAACAAACCTCAAAATCTGTCCAAATTCAGTCCCATCAGAGAGCAGAACGGCTTGCAGTGTTTCAGCTGTTCTTCTTCTTGTGGTTCTTGCTTAGGCACACACAGTGTCCCTTGACTGGTTTCTTCTTTTTTCTTTTTGGTTACTCTCTTTCAATCTTCTTTCTTTCCTTTACCTTTCTTTCCCTCTTTCTTTTCTTTTTGTTCGGTTTGCCTGCTGGACACAGCAAGCATCAAGCTTTTCTTTCCTTTTTTTTTGTGTGTGGGGGCTGGACCCACAACAAGGAGAAGAAGAGAAGCTGTTGTTCCACAGCAAAGTTGTTATGAATAGTGTTGTGTTATGGAGAAAGTGCACACTAAACTTTGGAATGGATAAACAAAATCAATGCAATCAAAATTACATACTTCAAGGAGACTCGAAATGAACATCGTTTGATGACAATACTTCCAGATGTGGGATAAATCTAAAGATAGAATAAGAGAGAATTTCTTATTACGCTTTCGTAAGTACAGGAACCCATTATGATGGTCTAACTTGTACAAGTTTCTCACTATTCTTCCTTGGTACGAGACCCACAAAAAAGCTTTCTAGCCTGAGAAAAACCTCAAATTCCATACGGAGCTCTCCAACACACCAAGATCTCTTTTTTACAAGAAATCTCCAGTTTATAACTTTATGAGAAAAGTCCATATATTGGACTCTCTACAGTGGGAACTGAGCCATACCATTGGGAAAGACCTTCAAAGTGCCATTGTTGCATTCCTTGTGAAATAATGGCTTCTTTATTGTGATGTGAGTATGTATAGTCTAACATACCACTGGTGTTGAAATCACCATTGACAACCTTGTGTTATGGAGCTTGACATTTGAGATATTATAAAATTTTGGCTTTTTGTTAATCTAGGTGCTTCTTTACTTCATCATCATCATCATCATTGAAATCATTTTTGTCATCTATCTGCAGTTGGCACCTCGGGAGATTTTGTAACTTTTTCCATGGGCCAACTGCTTAATAAGTCCCATAGGACTCGAGTGTATAACCTAATGGTTGCAATAAATCCTCTTTCATTTGGTAAGGTCAAATAAGACCCACAAAATGTCACATGTCTGTTCTGAAAAATAGAAGATAATGAAAATTATATTAAAGTTGAATGGGGCTTTTTTCAGAATAAGCAACAAAAAGATTCTTCTTCAAAACATTGCTATTTTCTAGTTCCACAGCTACTTGGCAATCATCATACTTGCAGCACTTCGGACTTCCAAGTGTACTTCACAGTTATTTCACAATGCATTCACTAGACATTGCTGCCCTTGCTAGAGAATATTTACAAGCCTCAATTGTTACTCCCATTCATAAAAATGGAATAGAAGTCTCAACTGCTTTAGTTCTATTTGGGAGTAATTTATTGAAATGAAGATAAGAATCTAAAAATGTTTGGTATTAAGGTTACAGTGTTCAAGTTACCGGGGCCCTGGACCTTTTCATAAGTTCTATTTCTCCACTAATCCCTACTTGGGACTAATGTGCAGACTGAGACACCACTTCTCACAACTTTGTAGAGAGGTTATCCCCATTCTCACAGAAATGTTTGCATGAAACAAACATTCTCCTAATTATCTTAGCTCCTTGCATTTGTAGCACTTCAAATCCTTGTCGAGAGAACTTGTGCTCTCATATCTACACTCGCAAATTATGTCAAATGGCATTAATTGATTTCTGCTTTTTTTCATCCACTACCAAGCTTCCTCTTATCTACTTATTTCTAATTCTATTATTTTGCTGCTCATCATTTATGGGGAATTCCCTAGCCAGTCTCTTTTACTTGTCAACGTAACAGGGCTTACCATCATCTTCATCACCATAACCACAATCCCAAAGGGAAGATAGAACTCTATAAAGGATTTGGCAGATAGGTGTATGCCTGAACTAGCTGCCTTGCCTAACGTCCCACCTTGCCTGACCCTAAACCAGGCTCCATTGCAATATATCGCTTCTTGATAACAACATATCTAAAATATTTTCTCTTGAGATATAACTTATTATAAGCCTCAATCAACCTTTTATGATTGACTTCCCATTTGACCTATGTTGCATAGACACTTCAAAATGTGTGATGTACCCAGGTGTAAACACTTAAAGACGCTCTCACTTGTGTCGGACACTTGTAAACACTCGTACCTGTTCTTCATGGACTATTTTAGTACTTTTTAACATTGTTTTCTACAATGACTAAAATATGAAAATGCATTTCCCCTCTTAAAACCTTTATCACCTAGATGATTAGAGTAAAACTAGTATATTATTCTCTACTAGTGTTATTTTCACACCTTATTTTCATTTAAAATGAACTTTGATTTAATTTTATTTAAATATGGTGATGTTTCCCCATGTCCTATTTTTTTTGGAGTTGCTGTGTCCAACACCTTGTACCTGTGTCGGACTCCGACACTCGTGCCCATACTTGTGCAACTTAGCATTTGACATTAACCATCTTCCTTTTGCTGAGTTGAACTAACTATGTTTTACTAATTTTATGTTATTTTGTTGTTGGGTGGTCTCTTGGCTGCATCTCAAGGAGATCGAGTCTTGGTTATATATGTAAACTTGAGCTGGAGTTATAACTGTCGTCTTATTTTCTCTTTCTTTGATTGTAGGAGTTCAGTTGAAATGGAGTCCCAGCAGCAGACACCTCCAGATTTTATGGGTATCACTGTTGAAAGGTTCGAGGAAGAACCTTTTCTCTGCTCTGACAAGAATCAGCTCATGACAAATGAGATATCTCACCAAAAAATAAGTGAGATGAATGCCTCTTATAAGCAGATCAATAAAAGACGCAATGAAGATTCCCTAAATCAGACAACACACATGGTTCAGCTCCATGAGGTTACCGGATATACTTTTGTAGTTGATGCATGCTCCTCTTCACAGACCATCAAACATGACAAACCTCCTCCTCGTGTAATTGATGATCTCAGTCTAAAATTATATTCTAAAGGAGGAATATCTGAAGGAGAGAATTTCGGGGAAACAGTGTCATGTTCTGCTGTCTGTAGTAGTAATGATCTAAAAGCAGCTCAAGAAGGCAGTAAATTTACTGTATCAAAAAATGCTCCTGCGAGTAATCAGCATCATTTCCACTATTCTGATGATAGTTTGATGTCTGTTGTGCCTAGATCTTATTCTGCTGATAAGCTTTTAACTGTATGTGACATCCACCTTCAAACAAAGCCCTCTCAACTTCCACCACCCTCCAGACCACCCCCAAAATTAGTCATCAAGCAGGATGGCTCCAAAAAGATAATGGCGGCAAATCCAAGAGCTTATCCAGATGAAATACATCTATCTGAACTGTTGACTAAAGATAAAAATTGTCAATCTGTGGTTCCTTCTGAAACTACGACAGTCAAAGGCTCAGCCGAGGATGTTTTACCACCTTTCTTTGACATAGAGATAGATGCAAGATCTGCAACTTCAGCCCCTGCTGCTAGTACGAAAGAAGCAATCAAGAAGGGTCAAGAGAGGCTAAAGAATGCAAGAGAATTAATAGAGATAAAAAGTGACAATTTGCAAAGTGATGTAAAAATCGGTGTTGATGAAGATGTCACACGCAAGAAGAAAAGGGATGGTAAAATTGCTCATGAGAACCACAGAGTCAAGGAATTATCACCCTTGGAAGCCAGGGAATGTTTTCTGGAAGATGATTGGCAAAAAGCAACAAGAACAGTTCAAATGGATCCAGATTTTAGAGAGAAGGGTGAACTTTTTGAACTAAGTATGCCGTCTCTTGTGAGATGGAAAGAGGACTTAGAGGACTTTACAACTCTAGCCTCTCATAAGCCCAAAGAGAGCAGAACGGGGTGGAAAGCAGAGAAACAGTTTTATGAACTGGTAAAAGGTGAAGAGTTCAAATGCACAGACAATGTCCCTGAGTTGGAACTAAGTCAGAAGAAATTGAACGCCAATTTGATGGTCCATGAGTGTCAACTGAATGTGAAGAAGGCAGCTGAAGAGGAAGCTATGCCAAAAAAGAACGAAAAATCTAGCAAACATGTAGAGAATGGTGAGAAATTGGAAGCAGCTAAAGAGGTTCACAAGCTCCAGGAAAACAACAATAAATTAAAATCAGCTCAAGAGGATCATATTTTAGAAGACGACAAAAGGAATCTAGAAGCAACTCATGAATGTCAACAACAGGAGAAGAAACTAAAAGCAGTTGAAGAGGCCTGTCAGGGAGGAGGTGGTGATAAAGAAGTAGATGCAGTTGAAAAGACGTGCAATCTCGAAGAGAATTGGAAGGAAGTAAAAGCAGCTCCTGTAACCAGTGAACAGGAAGAATATGATAAGAAATTAAAACCATCTTATAATGCCAGTAGCTGTGAAGAGAATAAAAAGACCATTAAGACTGCAACACCATTGAAAGAAGCTGTCATCAAATATAAGCAGGATGAACATTGTAAGATATTAAAGGAAGCTGGGGAGGTATCAGAGTTGGAAGGAACTGAAAAGAAAGTAAAGGCAGTCCATCACCTCTATGCATGTTGGGATGGAATAAAAGCTGCTGAAAATGTTATTCATGATGGTGAAGAGGAAAAAGTAAGAGAAGCCCAAGAGACAAATAAATGGGCAGCAATTGAGAAAGAAATAAAAGTACCTCAAGTGGCCAGTGAGTGGGGAAACCTAACAGTGGCTGAAGAGGATCATGAGCAGATGAGAGAATTAGGAGAGAAGAAGGAAAGGGACAATATTTTTATCAGAAGAGCAACTGGTGAAACTTGTAATAGAGCATTCATGGAAGCTCGGGAAAGGGTAGAAAGTTTTGTTGCAGCAAACATTACTTCTATATCCTACCGAAGAGCATTGAAGGAGGTCCAAGAAAGAACAGATGGGGCATTGGAAGCTCTTGAAAGGGCATCAGCTGAGAAGCCGTTTGTGGAAGATAGAATGAGAGAAGAAGATGCAGTTCAGGAGTGTGCTCCAGAACGAGTCAACGACGAAGCTGCTTCAGAAACAAGAGAAAGAGCAGATGGATTTATCACTGAGAATCTGGCTTATATCTCTAGAGACGATGGAATGGAACGGGTTGTTCTAATTAGTACCAAGACAGATGATGGAATGAAGCAAAGCGTCTCTTTTCTGGTGAGAAAAAAGATGAGTTGTACTACTTTTCTGGTTGTTGCTTGACAAATAATTTGCACGCACTTCTTAACATATAAACAAGATTATCACAATGACCATTCAAAATAGAGAAAAAAAAATAACTAGATTACAAATTACTGCAGGATACACGGGATTCTGCATATAACCCACACATGCAAAGTGCAAGTTCTTCTAGCAGTGCTCGAGGATATTCTCACTCTATCCATGGTGGTATGTGATTACATGAAATTCCATTATAGTTTCTTTCACTGTTTACATGGAAAAAAATTCGGCCAAGTTGCTCAACTCAATTGGATTTGCATTGAGCTTTTCAGTTAAAACTTGAAGAGACTAGTTACTTAATAGGATTTTGAATGGAGTTTTTTGGTTTTCTTTGGAGCATCTGTTTATACCTTTCTTTGTTTTGTTTTGAACATTGATGTTCCTTTTTTTCGTGGTTTGCTTTGAAACTATATATTTTCTTTTTACTATGAACTTTCCAACTGTAGTTCAAGGACTTGAGATTGAATCAGCGAGAAGGTGTCAAGCAAGGTTAGAGAGGCATCAACGAACGATTGAACGTGCGGTGAGCCTTTTTCTTTCCCTTCATGCTTTCAGTCTTACCGCATCAGTTTGTCTGTGTTTCATGTCATATATGATACAGAAAATTATATTTCCTTTTGGCCAGCAAAATTCAATTTCTTTCTATAGTTCTGTTAATTCAGGACATAGCTTTATTGATACAAGCCTCCTTTTCTTTTGTGGTTAAAATTCAGGCAAAAGCCCTTGCTGAAAGGAAATTTCGTGATATTCTTATTCAAAGAGAGCAAGCAGAGAGAAATGTGGAGTATCTTATTTATTTTTTCCCTTATTTGTGTAGAATATCTGTTTGAATGTCCAGAATGAGCATTAGTGTTGGTCATACATTTCTTTCTGATCATCCCGGATTTCATCATGATTGCAGAGGTTATCAGAGACTCTGGATGCTGATGTCAGAAGATGGTCAAATGGAAAACAAGGGAATCTACGGGCATTACTTTCGACACTGCAATATGTATGTCTGTATGGCTAATCATGCTGAAGTTGATCGCATTTAGGTTTTATATCTTGTTGTGATCTCTGAAAAAAGGGTCTTTTTCTGCTCTTATTACAACTCCTGGTGAATTAGGTCTGTCCACATAAGGTACTGCTTCAAAAAATTGCTGTTAGATGTTCTTAGCTTATGAAACGTCCTCTAAATGGATTGTCTTTCTACTCAGGATCAATTCCTTTAACATTTCAAAATCTCCCAAAGTATTTAGCAGTTATATTCCTGCTTATAGTGTGTTGTTTACAAAAATTCACTTGTTACTGTAACGCCCCGTACCACTACAGTTACCCTCTGCTTTGTCCTTGAAATGCTGGACTTCTGATATGCTGGTCTGATGAGCAACTGGTCCCCAGCATTGAATTTGTCCGTCGATTATCAAGGATTCTAGTGTGCAAGGAGGAGAAGAAAGTTGTTGACACCTAAGCTAATCATGGTGTCAGTTGTTGTCAGATGTTTGCAGGGGATTGGGCTTCTCTTTCCCCCACGAAGTTTCTTTTTTATTGTCATTATCCTTTTTTTATTTGCATTTTTTTTTAAAATAATTTCAAGTTGTTTCACTAAAAAAAAAAAAAAGATTTCAAGGTTTAGTTCAGTTGTACTTATTATTGAGTGATGACCCCTTTATTAGTTGAAGAGAAGGATTTTCTTAAAAAAATAGAGTATTTGCTTTCATGGTGAAAATTAAATCTCGGATGCCATCTTTTAACAGATCATTATATTACAGCCTTTTTTTACATATGCATTTTCATGTTTCGTGAAATAGTAATCTTACTTTTTCTTTCTTTTTTCTTGAACAAAATATGGATTTTCTATGCTCCTATCTGTTAGCCGGTCAAATAATACCTGCCTCATTGTTTGAGTTGGTCTTTATTCTTTGACAGATCCTTGGGCCTGAGAGTGGTTGGCAACCAATTCCATTAACTGATGTTATAACTGCTGTTGCTGTAAAGAAAGCATACCGGAAGGCTGCTTTGTGTGTTCATCCTGACAAGGTACAGCAAAGAGGTGCAAGCATCCAACAGAAGTATATATGTGAGAAGGTTTATGATCTGCTAAAGGTGTGTCCTGAGTTTCTTTCTTTGTTTCTATTTCCTTGAATGGTTGAACCTTAGAATCCAATTCTCAAGTCTCAAGAAACATACACAATCATGAAATTCAATGATTATCAAGACAGTAAGTACCAAGCCTATAGGATATACTGGCAAAAACGAAAAACTATATTTTTGGGTAGGAAATTTCCAATTTTTTGGAAGAAATAGACAATTTCGAATAAAATTTTCCCCGTAAAACAGGTTTTAGAATTTCTGTCAAAAAATTATGGTTCTGACATGTTACATCTGCAAAATGGAAAATCTGCAACATGTGCACTTTTTATTTTTATATCACGATCACCTCTGCACTCCCTTACAGTTCACTCTGTGTAGGGTGGAGACCACCAATGGAGATCGTGTTTGGTTCATTTTATAGGCCAATGCATATTATGATGTCCACCAAAAACTACCTTCCCTAGATCAATGAAGTCATGATTTTGAAGCCCCCAAAAGTTAAGAGATAAAAATAGTAAATTGAAAGTGATTAAAAATTTTGTGGGTTTAACAAACATGGATCAATTAATCCTGTCATAATAATTTTTAGAGAGTTATTCAAGCGTAGCCATTCCAATAGACTTGTCACCATCAACAAAGGTGTGCCGCATGTAGGGCTGTGCATGAGGGCTGCAGAGGGAATCATTTTATATTTATTTCTTTACCTCAATTGTTTGCTCTCAGTTCTTCCTGAACGGAGCCTAAACATAGAGCAGGGTTCAGTGGTGATACTAATGTATTGTATTTTATTGTTCCTAGGAGGCATGGAACAAATTCAACTATGAAGGATAAAGAAAGCCAGTCACAGGTTCTACACTCTTCTCACGGAATTTACAGAAAAAGTCTCTGCAACTTTCCTCCACAAAATCCAGTGGGAAAAAAAAAAGTGAAAAAAAGTGCCCTCATCCCTGTAAAATGTATTACTGGTTGGCTTTTTCAGCCCATACTTTAGGATGGTAAAAACTTTGTTTCAACCTGAAAAGATTGAAACTAATGCATTGAACCCAACATGCAGAACTCCTACCTGGTTCTTCTCTGCTACTATCAAAGGAATCAAAATTGTATTTAACCTGTCATTCTCAGAGCAAAAGCCCGAGAAGCGACAGTTTCAGACAAGTGATAGAACTGAGCAATGCAGTGTTTTGAGATTCTGGCATTCTTTCTTTCCATTTGGTTCACAGCTTGTAGAAAACGGTGTTCATGTATACTTTGTTGGTGACTTTGATGCCTCTTTCATCTGATAGGCAGTACATGAATAAGCTTTTAGATCTACAAGCTCCATGAGAGCTTCATCCATCTGCAATTTTTAATTGGATTTTTTATACACACATTTTCTGGCACTCCATTGGAAAAGTAGTACCATGGCATATGGAAATGTATCATTTTGTCAGCAATTGGCGACTGTCTTGCTCAAACCTTTTAATCTGTAATACTGATCTGTATGGTGAAGGGTGTTCAAAAAACATGAGTGCATGGGCCCAAAGCTAGTTTCAGGACGCGGTTCCATATTTGAAGCTCAATATGTTAGCACCTGATCATTGATCTGGTAAAAATTGTATTTAAAGACCCATTCCAGCATATTGACTAATCCATGTCGGGGACTGACTATAGAACCCAGTCTAGTACTAGAGGTCCCAAATGAGGTGGCAGCAACGATTTTGAAGCAAAGCAAAGAGATCACAATGGAAGCGTGCCTAGGATCTTCTTATCCATCTTTGATTTTAGTTCTTGAACTCTTTGAAAAATTGGAGATCTGAAACCGAAGTTTTGCATAGTGAAGCAAGGATTTGAATGGTGGTTACTTGTCGGCTACAAAATTCTTTCCAGTCTTGATTTTCATATTATGAAATCAGATAGGCACCCCCAATGACTTATAATCTCTTCTGAACTGAACTTGGTTTTTATTTGTTGACAGTGAAATATCTGTTGGGAATAGAAGTGTTCAAACATTAAACGGAAAAAGAGATGGAGATTTTATGTGGTTTTCTTTTGGTACGTTTACAAGTTCAAATCAAATCTACTATGTTCGAAGACAAGTAAACGAAAAAGAGACAGCTGACCCGTGTTAGAGTTTCCACTCATCTATCTTCTTTTTGTGTCTATCTTTCATGAAAAGAGACATATACTACCTTGATTAGGGTTTAATATTTGCCTATATTGGGACAATATCGGTCATGATATTGACCAATATTTAAAATATCGGTCGATATATCGATATTTTTGAAAATTTTAAATTCCAGAATTAAAAAAAAAATCGCATGTTTTCAATATTTTAACTATTTTTATTCAGAAATTAATCTGACGGATATGGTAAAAAAAATCTGGGTAAAATATTGCTGGATATATTGGCCCTCTCATTTTTTGAACCCCTGCTTTCAAGGAAGAAAAGCTACTGGTATGCTGTATGGGAACAAAGAAATACTAAAATAGAACCAATGTCTGAAGCTGAGTTTTTGGAAAATAAAAAATAGAAAAGAAGTCAGAAAAAATTGCCAACTGGCTCGAGTTGAGTCAACTCAAACTGACTTGCCTAAGTCCTGTCTAATTTTTAACAATGGGCAGAAATATCTCTGGTTAAGAGAGAGGCAAGGGAGAAGAATCAGTAACTGTGAAAGGAGGCCACGGCTTCTATATTAAAAATTTAAAATACAATCAAGATAAACTTGACCCATATATTCTTAAAAGCAGCCCTGCTGCTTCATGTTACATTCAATTGCCAAATCCTTTTCTTTTTGCAGCTGACAATATCTACTAATTAGAAAAATCTAAATCCAAGCCTTCCAATCTTATTTATGAAGAATCTCTAAAAGTAAAAATAAAAAACTCTACAGAGACATGTTGTGTCTCGGTAGATAGCGAGAGTGTGAGACACCCTAAAAATGGATTTTTAGGACCTGCACTGTTGGGTCTGACGTAAAGAGAACTATATGAATAGTTCTTATATGAATTTTCATCTCCATCTGATGATCTTATCCTTAGATTTGAAACTTTTAAAAATCAATGACTCATATACATCAAAATCCAAAGGCCAAGATTATATCACTTATTAAATGAACCAAAATTGTGGGATCCACGATCCATCTAATGGCATGTCTTGTTAGCTTAACTCAATAAAAGCCTATCCAACTTGATTAATGATATTTATTTCTAAATTAACAAGATCTACCTGGTCAGGTGAGTTCAACCGGCATGTGACCGAGTCATCGATGAATTTTTAAGATGAAGATCCACTTTGTTCATTGGGTCACACATAATTTACAGTGGCAACACAGGCCTTTTAAGCTTTCGTGTGCACATAATTCCAACTTAACCCTTCTTTTCAATAGAGGGCAACTAACCCAGTCAAACAAAGTACATACTATAAAACCCTAGAGGATGATTAATATATGCTTGGATAACACCAGTTATTCATGTTAAATTATACTTAGGAAAGAAACTTGCAGACTTGGAAACAGCAACCAACATCATCGAATCATCATACAAGAATCATTTAGGAAGAGGTTCCTGGACTCCATTTTATTCTGATTTGAGTGGTATCAGCTTTTTCTCTCTGCATGTCTTGATTGCTCCATCAAACATGTCTTCCTTGCTGTATTGATACTTGAATCCTAGGTCAATGAGTTTCTTCGAAGAGTAACGAATGAGCTGAATGTCGTCAGCGATTCCGGGAAACCTACACATGAATTTCCATCAGTAAGACAAGATGAATCCACAATGAAGTAGAATGTTGATTATTTGGCTCGATTTGGCTCGGTCCAGTTTGGCTCATTTTGATTCAGCCCAACTTGTTATGGCCCGACTCAACTTATTTCTTTTTCATGTATGAAAACTATTTGTATCCCATTCTTCAGATTAGTGAATTCTCCCCTGTGTTGTCTGTGGACGTAGGCCTTTGGCCGAATCACATAAATCTGTATCTTTTGAGTGATTGATTGATTTCATTTGTGTTTGATTAATTTCGATTTTGCACAACACTGAATTTTGAAAATGTAACAAAGATAGAAAAACAAGTGATCCATACTTGGTAGGGATGTTGTACTCTGGGTATCTTTCCTTTAGCATTTTTGCAAGCTCTATAATTGTGGTGTCATCAGAAGAGCAGATGTATCTACCCTCTGCTTCTGGATTCTGATAGACGAAGATGTGAGCAAGACATAAATCATCTAGGTGAACTAGTTGGACTTGTTCTAAAATCGAGTAGTGAGATTCAGTTCCTGCAGAAAAAAAATGACCATTTACACATGGGAACAAGGCCTAATCCTGAAGTTCTTCACTTCATATTTTGGTAATTATGTATTCATTGGTGAATTCTAGCAATAAGTATTTAAAAGAAAATACCAGTAATCGGTGCCAGGGCTGTTATCAAGCTAGGAGGCATGCTTGGCATGATGAAAGGTCCAACAACGAGGGTCGGTATGACGGTGATTAGGTCGATGTCATTCTCCTTGGCGAAGTCCCATGCTGCTTTCTCAGCCAATGTTTTGGACACAAAATACATCTGAATAACAAAATGAATCAATTCAATGATACAAGCAGAAGGTATTAAGTGAAAATTGTTTGCCAAGAGACTTACCCAACCTGTCATCTTGACTCTGCGGCAGAAATCTACGTCGCTCCAGCAGCTTTCGTCGTACTCTGTTCGCCTGTTCTCTTCCATACAGACAGTCCCAGCTGAAGATGTGAAGATCACACGCTTGACTGTGTTAGATTTCTTGCAGGATTTCATTATGTTCAGTACTCCATTTACTGTGGGCTTGATCATTTCATTCTACATGATGAATATATATTAATTTTGGCAGTAGCAAGCATAGAAACAGGATTTCTCAAAGAAAACTACGGAGTTTACCTCAGGATCTGTCGTTTCAAAGTCCATTGGAGTGGCTACATGGAAAACTGCTACGCTTCCATTAATTGCATCGTCAAAGCTGCCTTCATCATCAAGTTCAGCTTTCCAAAGAGTGAGGTTCGTGCTCGAACCAGGTAAATCGAGAATATGCTTAGTCTTACTTGTGTTGGCTGCAAAATTATGCTACACTTAGGATGTTACCCTGAATAGTCTACAAAACTGCAACTCTCCCACCCAAGAAAATGCCAAATTACTGTGATGTTTGCCCACAGTTTCATTTTGAGAAGACCAAGCATCGTTTCAATGTGATGGAGAAGTTTAAAGAGTGAGAATTAGGAAAGCTATGAAGAAATGGATTGAAGAAGGGCATCCTGCAATGGTAAAGAATGTGTGGAAGTGACAAAAGTCCCATGTCAGTTAATTTGATGAATTAATGACTCCATATAATACTTGAAGCACCCTCCTTTCAATGGCTAGCTTTTAAGATGAGAGTGAATTCTACTTAAAGAATGTTATCTTATCATGGTTTTCTAATATGGTATCAGAGCAGGTAGGGTCCAACACTCCAACTGCATGCGAGGACAGGCCTAAAGTTTTCCACGTGCAGTCACAAAGTGCAACGGCACATGTGTGAAGTTTCCACATGAAATCATAGGGTCAAGCTGCACTAAAGGTATCGATGTGAAAGTGACAAAAGTCCTAGACGATTAATTTGATAAACCAATGACCATATATAACACTTTAAGACAAAATAAGAAAAGACGAAGATCACCATATATGTTTTATTATGATATTATATCAAGGTTTTGTTTTAATTCGATTAGAATCAAATCAAGTCTTTGAGTTGAGTCGACTCAGTGAACTTTGATAAACTTTACTGATTGTCAGGGGATCTCCATAGTTGAGTCATCAAGTTCTTAAAAGACTAGCTCTATATTCCTTTTTATGTGCGTGTGCATGACCTTGTTTGGAGTCAATAGTACTGCATTCAAATCTATTGAATTTTTTATTATTCTGTTTATTTAAAAATATTGAATTTCCATTTATTTTTTTACCCTTCTCACACGTATTTTAGAATATTATCTGATATCTAAACTAAAAACTATTATTTGTCAGATTGACTAACTAAGGTGTTACAATAATATAGACCTATATGCTGTATATCCCTTGGTATAAATTAGTTTGAAATATTATGTCTAAGATATGAGTCAATATTTTCAAAATAGCCTGTAAGTCAAAATAATGAGGAACTACTTTATATATCCCTACCAAATTATTCAATAAACATATTATAACTTAGGGGTTTTAATATCGGGCGATATCCAATATATATCGTCCGATATCGATAGTTTTAATTAAAAAAATTAAAAGAGAGATTTCACGGCCGAGATACCGAATATCGACTGATACTGATATTTCAACCCCTATTATAATCTAGTGCGTAACTGCCTATAATATAAATGAGAAACCTTGTGCAAGTTGTCTTACAATTGAAATGAAAAAGAGAAAACTGAAAATGTTTCTATCTTTTAAAAACGAAGGTTATGTTTCTTAGATAACTTAGGGTGGAATGAGAATTTAAAATAAGAATAATCTCTCTCTTTTTAAAGAGATTAAAGTTAAAAATAAAATAAAAATCAAAGTTATTCTCAATTTATTTTTCATAGCCATTCTTTCCAACAAAAAAAATTAGTAACTCTCTCAAAATCATTTCAATTTTCAATTATTCTTTAGCATTTTAGACGTCAAACTCACCTAAGCATGAAAATAGAAGAATGACGATCTTAACATATCCTAATATGAGTCATTGACATTGAATACTACTTTCATTGAAAAGATTGGAAAGGTCCTAATCAATCTTTGTCATGGACGGGAACTCTGCAATGAAATCAACCTTCTAACAAAGAAGGAGATATTTGCAATTTTACATGGTGAAAAAGAATAATTTTATTTTGAGAATTGATTTGTGTATCCATTCAATTCCTTTGCTAAAATGGAGCATTGGGTTCATTTTATTTCTCATTTTATCATAATATTTTTTTTTTAAAAAAAAGAAAGAATAAAATAAAAGTATTATCAATTTATTATAATAAAATGAAAGGGCAAGAGATGAGACAGACCCGATGTCTCATTTTAAGAAAAATATCGATTCACAAATTCTTTTTCTTATACACCAAAAACTTGTCAAAGGGTGATTTAACAATTTTTTAGATAATATGGGTACCGACTAATCCCATAGATAGAAAAAACTATCACAAAGCCTCGTATATCAAATAAATTGGAAAAAAAGTCGAACCGACATTTTCAATACAATTTTGTCTGTTAAGAGTGCCAATTATACGTACTCAAGAAGACCATCCTCATGGATGGAGAATTCGAGAGTTCAAGTGAGAACTTGAATACACCGTCTCTCAGTGTATTGTGGTGAACTACTGCGCCTTTGCATGGTTATCATGTCACATTATAAATTCATCACGTAGTCTTGTGAGGAGGAAATGGAAACATATTTGAAGAAACACATAACGGTAGAATTGTAAATGCAAAAGGAATGGGTATATAAAGGAGTGCAACAAGGGTGAATAAAAAGAAAACGAACTGGGATCTCTGACTGTAGCCCTGACGGTGTAACCCTGCTCCAGCAACCTCATAACCAGCCATGACCCGATGAAACCTGAAGCTCCAGTCACTACTACAGGACCCTTCATGATCTTCTTCTTCTTCTTCTCCTCTCTCTCTCTTTCTCAGACTCACTTGTAATATGTATGGATGTAGAGACACTCCAATCTTATATAACTTCCATTGTCAAATCAGTGGGTAGAATTGGTCAGCACAGACTACTAACATGGGGAGGAGTTTTCAGGGAAAAAAAGAAAGAACCCAAGACCGAAACTGCGAACCTCACGGCCCATTCTCAGTAACTAGTGTACGACCAATAGACAAAAAATCAAGATCTCACTCAACTTTTTTTTTTTTTTTTAACGAAGGGTAAGTTCATTATTAAGAGGAAAAAAGAATAGAAATACAAAAGAGGGCTCCAAAATATCAGATGTTTTTAGAGTTTCATACGGTGGAAGGTAGGCTGAAACTCAGGTCGGACGGGTCGGATTTCTTAAAACCCAATCCGATCTTGAGATGATATATATATGGAACCCGACCTGACCAGACCCAAATTCTCAACCAGAACTCTAGAACCCAACCCGACCCGAATTCTAATCCGAATTTTGACCCGACCCGCATTCTAAAATCAATTTAGCCTAATTTTAGCAGGGTTGGGTCGGGTCGGGCTAACTTGTAAAATCCTCAATCCGGTCCAATCCGAATTTCATGCGTATTTTTTTCTTCTCAACCCAACCTCACCTGCTGGCCCAAAAATCTCGACCCGACACGCATGATTTCTCGAGTCGGGTCATGTGAGTTAGGGCAAAACCCGACTCAGTTGCAGCCCTAGTGGCAGGTAAAGAAATGGGCTAAATTGTAAAATAAGAATAAGAAACTCTCTCATCCATCACTCACCCTTCTTCCTGAAACTGGAGTTTTAGAACTCATGCGTGTACTGTCGCTCGACTTCTTGACAGCCTTCACATTAAGTATATGTACATTGCCAAGAAAAGTGATATCCCTTTTTTGAAACTTAAAATCCTGAACTAACAACGTTGCTACTCTTATCCTCTCTTTTTTTTTTTTGGTATGAGAGTCTTTTTTTATCTTTAGAAATATCTTTTATTGTCAATATCACGGTGTTTCTATCACTTCTCCTATTTTATTTTTTTTAACATTATATCTTGCTTTTAACAAAATAAACATTATGCCACTCTCATTTTTCAGTTCAACCCAATTTCTTATTCTTATTTTTCAATTTAGCCCATTTCTTTACCTGCCACCATATGAAACTCTAAGAACATCTGATACTTTTTATGGAAGTTTTGAAAATTTATGTTGCCCTTTTTTTTTATCGGCATTGAATGCTCTAGAATATACTCTAATCGCTCTTGGTATGATATGATTGAGTGTGATATAAAAAGAAATATATACGTAGTAGGAGTGTGAAGTTTTAGTCTCATATATATATATATATATATTTTTTTTTAATATTTATCAATCATTTATATTCATCAAAACTTAAAAAATTAAAATCACATGGCTTAGATGATTTATCGATGTTGAAACTATAAGGATCGTGCCCCCACCCTTGCAAGGTCTGTTGGGCACATTGGGCTCACAACTTTAAAAACACGTCTTGGTGAGTGAGGGTGGAGATCCCTCTAATAAGCACCCGAGCCTTGCATTTCCCAAGCGATGTGGGACTTCTCCCACCCCCATTGCAACGCAAATGGCTCTTGTGCGTGAGCTTGTGGCGGTCAGTCCACTAGGGCAATTAGTTCCTATAGGCCTAAGGGTAACACTAGTGAAGTCCAACAATCTCCCCACCCCCACCTGTTGGGTTCCCAAACCTCAGACCTGCTCTATACCAATTGTAAGTATCATCCCCCCCCCCTCACACAAAAAGAATATTGTCCGCTTTGCCAACCCAACACCTGCGTCCCCTCACCATAGCAAGATTTGTTGGGGACACTAGGTTCACGGCTTTAAAATGCATTCTGGTGAGTGAGGGAGGCGACATCTCTAATAAGTACCAAGCCTTTGCACTTCTTGAACGATGTAGGACTTCTTCCACCCCCATTGCAGTGCAAGTGGCCCTTGTGCATGAGGTTTTGGCGGTCAGTCTAATAAGATGGTTAGTCCCTATGGGTCTAAAGATAACACTTGCAAAGTCCCTCCAACTAGCACTGAATTGCTCATGAAAAACCTACATAGGCAAACACTGGACTTGCGTTTAACAATATTTCAATAGTAAATTTACTAAACTAAAAAATTCTCAAATTATGGAGACAAGAAAGGTAAAAAGTTTGGGAAAATAGAGAAATTTGAGAAAAATTAACGTAACAACTAAATCACACCTTCATTAAACTCCAAAAATCTAAAATATGTAGCCTTATATTTTATATAAGACATATTATATATACGTATTCTTTTTGCCCATTTTAATATAAAATTTGAGTAAATTTTAATATATGCAAGGAACTTCACACTTTCATTTTCATATATGTCGTAAAAGGCTAAAAATACTAATAGAATTTGATATACTTTATTAATTTTATAGAATAAAAAAATTATACTTACTTATACTTATAACTAATTAAATGGTTTTAGCTGTGAAAAATATAAATATTTAAATCATTATTTTATTAATTAGGATAGTGAAATCCAACTGCCCGCGCATGGGAACGTGGCTCTATCTACCAAGACCATCAACCCATGGTGGCTTAATCACCTAACTTTCCTTCTTATTATTTAACTACAAGCTTTCAAGGAAAAAGAAAAAAAGTTCATCTCATGAAAATTTTACAACTACAACAAGATGGAAACTTCTCTTGGCCCACTTGTAAATGTTTAATAATGACACCTTCCTAGGGATTAATTATTGGCCAAGAATGAAGCAAGACATTCATTGGGTTTCTAGTCAATTTTTTTTTTTTTTTTGAAAATTTCAGATAAATATTGGAAATTTAACTCACTTATAAATTCATGTCCAAATATCCACTATAATCACTTATATGGGTGTAGTTCAACGGGTTACCTCCTATCTCAGGAAGTGGGAGGTTTTGAATTTAAGCCCCGTGGTTTATGTGCTCTAAGAGTAGTAGACTCACATGTGGGAGTTTTACGCTGAGTATCTCGTAGTTTTTCACATGTAAATTCAAGAAAAAAAACATCATATAATTTTTTTCGATCTCTCCAAAAACCCTTTTTTTTTTTTCACTTCAGGAGATACATTTAATTGATATTCAGTATATATTCTATCTAATTATATACCTTTTCAACTCATTCATACTCATAATTGAAAATTGAAATAAGTGACCATCGAATTTATAATTCTCAACTAGTCGAGGGGTCCATTTGCTTTTAATAGTTATTCCACGTAAGCTTATCAATTATAGACTCCAATAATATCCTAGGATTCCATATATGAAAGATGCAAACGTGCAAGGGACCCGTCTTCCCATTCCTCTTATTCTCCTCCACCAATGAGAGAGAGGTGTTCTCTTCTCTTCTCCTATGAAAGTAATACTTTCAGCCGATCTGGACTCTTCCTCTTATATATAGTATAACGAAAGTAGAGATTAATCTATTTAAGTCAAGCACCAATGACCCATGCAATATTCTAGTATGATATTTTTTTATGGGAAGGGTAGACCTAACCCATTTCAATGTAAAAAAAAGTAGAACCTCTTTTCCCCAGCTACATTGTCAAGGAATCTCCATGATGTCACAGGCCGCAAGTAATGTGGAGGGAAGTAATAAAAGTTTCAATCGATTAATTTGAGAAACTAATGAGTCTAGACTCCCTTTAATAAATAATTAGCTTTTGAGACTGAGTTCTACTTTAAGAATGTTATCATGTTATGATTTTCTAACATGGTATCAGGGTAAGTGTTTCACGTGCAGCCATACATGTGAGAGCGAGTGTGAAGTGACAAAAGTGTCACATCGGTTAATTCGAGAAATCAATAATTCCATATAAGACTCGCATGCAGCCATATATGTGAGGGTGGGTGTGAAGTGACAAAAGTCTCACATCGGTTAATTCGAGAAATCAATGACTCCATATAACACTCGCATGCAGCCATACATGTGAGGGTGGGTGTGAAGTGACAAAAGTCCCATATCTGTTAATTTGATAAACCAATGACTCCATATAACACTTGAGGCATCCTTCTCTCAACAACTAACTTTTAAGAGTGAATTCTATTTTAAGAGTATTAACGTGTCATGATTTTCTTAGAGACCTAACCCATGTCAATATAAAAAAAAGTAGAACTTATTTTCATTGAGCTGCTGTAAAGGAATCTTCATGATGCTTGCACACCAGGATTCGGAGAACCAAATGCCCCAGGAATGAGAAGCAGAAAGAGATTCGAATTCTGAGTCTTAAACAAAACTTAGGAAATTTCTTGTATATATTAAGAAATATCGTAATATGTATTCTAATTAAAAAAGGATTTGCCAAAATATGAAAAAATATCTAAAAAGCTGAAATATGTAATAAGTCCGATGTATGAGAGCTCTTATAAATATAATAAAAACTCTATAAAGTAATATGGTTGGGTCTAAGTGTAAATATTATATTAGGGAGATTATTATATTAGAGGCTATTTTCTTTCTCAAGTAATACGATCTGGACCGACTACCGAAATTATTTTAGACAGATTATAACTTTATAGAGTACTATATTATAGAGACTTTACTGTAAAAGAATGCCTTCGATTTTATCAGTCCAACGAAGGATTCATCTCCATGTGTGGAGGGACAAGTATTCATTATTCTACATGAACAAAGAGGCAGTTGTAAGTTTGTAATTTGGCAAAAGTATTAAAACCTTGTCCGATCTCTGCTCCAAGCAATCCAATGTAAGGATTTACAGTAAGTTGTAAATGGTACCACCCTCTTAATTTAATGGGGTCAGTGTGCCCTTAAATGCAGGCCAAGAACCTTATTTCAAGGGTCATGGTGCTATTCATTCAATCATTCATGCCAAGAGGCAAGAGCTATACTCGAAGGGAAAGGAATATGTGAGATAACCATTACATAATAATGTTAAGGTAGTGTGGGGGCCCATAATAAATTAACCTTGGTCTGAAATTAATATTTGGAATTTTAAAGTTAATTAATCAGTCAAATGATAATGGAGAAAATTATCCAACAATAATATCAAAATCAACTGATACAAATCACAACAAGATTTACGTGAAAAACTCTCCAATATAGAAGAAAAAATCATGAGACAAGTCTGAATAAATTCACTATATCAAATTTGAAAATACAATCTTCTCAGGCCTATGCTCAAAGTCTGAGGTATTACAATTTCAAGAAGAAAATGCACGAAATCAAACATATTCCGAGTTTGTCGAAGGAGTAGTCGGATCTGATAGGTCCCTATCGGATCAAGATCTCTGCTTTTCTCTCTGATCATCTCTCTCTCAGATCAGATCTCTCTGTTCTCTCTTTTCTCCTTTCTCTTTGCCCAGTTGCACGGACTTTGCTCATTCGTTCTCAAGCCTAGGTGATCTCTCTCTTTTTGTTTTATTTTCTTTGCTTTTGTTTCCTTTTCCATCTAGGACTTTCCTATCTTATGTTTCGATGGTGGGGATGGACCTCACAACAAGTAGAACTCACTTTCAACAGCTAGTCATTGAGCTAGTCATTGAGAGAATGGTGTCTCAAGTACTATATGGAGTCGTTGGTTTCTTGAATTAAATTTTTGTCACTTCACACCCGCCCTCACATGCAGCTGAAACTTGAGACCCGCCCTGACGTGCACTGGGCACACAGAACCTGCTCTGATACCATGTTAGAAAACCATGACATGATAACATTCTTAAAGTAGAACTCACTCTAAAAAAACTAGCCGTTGAAAAGATGATGCCTCCAAGTGTTATATGGAGTCATTGATTTCTTAAATTAACCGATGTGGAACTTTTTGTCACTTCATACAGTGTTTTGTAGGAAATTCTTAATATCATATTCCTTGCTTTCGAGGCTTTGGCAAATTTGGATGAAATGCATTATATATAGTTTTTGAAAAAAAAGTCATAAAAACATCTATTGAAAAAACATTTTAAAGTTTTACAAAGTCTTGTAGATTGTTTGAATTGTATTTAAAAACTACATGTAAAGTTCTTAAAAAATCTTATTTATAAAAAACTTTTCATTTTACAGCAGCTTTAAAAGGGTTAAGACATTATATTAAGAGGATTCCAAAAAAACTCCTGTATTCTAAAAAAAAAGTCAAAAGCATATAATATTTTAATTTTTGTTTTAAGATCATAAGTTAAATGAAGTAGATGGGTCAAATCCTCCACCACTGATTTTGGTATTTTCTGCATGTCTCAACTTATTTAAAAATTAATAAATAACCTCTTCAATAGGAAGGTTGATCGGATGTTGAAATGATGGAAAAAAATGATTAAATATACCCAACATGCTGTATGAAAATTGAGCCGAAGGAATATTGAAATGAGAACAGAATAGTTGACGAGTCTAATTTAAGTCTTGATCACATGAACACTTTGTTTAATGTGACTAGAGTAGTTAAAGAAATAATTCAATTCGTGATCCCATGAACACTTTGTTTAATGTGACTAGAGTAGTTAAAGAAATAATTTAATTCGTGATCCCATGAACACTTTGTTTAATGTGACTAGAGTAGTTAAAGAAATAATTTAATTCGTGATCCCATGAACACTTTGTTTAATGTGACTAGAGTAGTTAAAGAAATAATTTAATTCTTGATCACATAAACACTTTTATTTAATGAGAATAGAATAGTTAAAGAGAGTAACTTAATTCTTGACCACATAAATACTTTTTTTTTAATGTGAATGGTTTGACTTTAGAATCTATAGTTTACACACTTATACAATTAAACTTTTATAAACATATAGTAAAAACTAAATCAAAGAAGTCTATTGGCTGTTTTCAACTACTCCCTCTGTTCCAAATTAGTTGTCCTATATAGATTTTGGAATTGTCTCAAAATAGTTGTCTCATTTACATTGGAGTAGTATAAAGTGTTTTGAAAATTGATGAGATCACATGGAATGCTAGCCTTATATAGAGAGTTACTTAAAAAATACAAATATTTCAAATGAGACAACTAAAATGGGACGGAGGGAGTATTTATTAGCTATGTATTGTAGTACAGTACCACAATTCTTACGCAATCCACTTTGACACACCTAAATATGTGGTCACTTGTAATACCCCAGCCCAATTTAGGAATTAATTATGATTAATCGTGATTAATTAAATAATTTTTATCCGTTAATTATGAAATATTTTCCTCTAATCGTAAAGTGTATCAAATAAGTTTTTCAACGGATCTGAGTTTGACTCGATCCGAATCCGATAACTCTTTTAATTAAGTTTCAAAGATATATGGGTGAGTTACGAATATAATAATAATATTATTTTAGGCTTAAACCTTAACTGCTGTATAAACTCAGTCATTTGACTTAGTTTGAACTTCAAACAGAGAGAGTCAGTACTCAATCTGTATTATAACTAAGCTGTTTATTTCTTTACACTCTAAAATAGTTAGTTTTTGATATTTATTTTAAGCCATGAAATATGGGCCGTTGAATATTCTTTCATTTAGAAAATGTGGTTTTTGACTTCAAAACACCTTAAAACTTTAGAATGTTTTTATCAGACAAATTTACTCTATCAAACTATAAGGTTGGATACTTTCAAAAAGAATCTTGAAGATTAGGAGATTTTGTTAAAACGGTGATTTTTAGCGAAAACACTGGGTTCTTGAGATAGATTTCACTCCAAATTTTAATACCATGCTCAGTTTTTAATACCTGACCTACTGAACCAATTGTATCAATTTAGTGAGACCCTGAAATACCTCGATAAAAAGAAGGACTTAGATGTAAATAGTAAAAAGAATAAACTAATATTATATTATAAAATAATATCAGAAACCAAACGAAAATAGGTTTCAAAGCTACGAATGTAGCTTTTAGTTGTGCTGGAAGAATACAACACCGCCAATTGCCTATGTCACTGTGCGGTAGTTGTAATAATAATATTAAAATATATAATAATAAATGCAAGTTATTGAAAACTTAGAAACCTACGAATAGCTTAGGCAACCTGTATGATTAAAAAAATGCATACGGTTGCTTATAAATAGGAGTAATCGGCGAGGAAGCCAAAACGTAAAGAAAAAAAAAACACTCCTCAAAGTTTCTGCCGTTTTGCTCTCTCTCCCTCTTTCAAAAACAGCAAGCCCTCTCTCTCCTATTTTCTTTTCTTTCTTCTTCTTTCTCTTGCTTTGGCCATACCAGCAGCAGCCGAACGTTCGGGTTTCCTGAATTGGTATAAAGGTTTTCAAATTTAGTCAGTTTTACACAGAATTTTGCACCCAATGTATCGAAATAATTCTATCTTTTATTTTTATTAACTTCATAGCAAATTAGGAGTAAAATAGCTTAGTATTGGAGTTCAAAGAAATGATATTTTAAAATGGAGGAAAAATAGATTTCCTCTTAAAATTTAAATTTTACCCTCAAGATTCGTATTATTTTACGTTCAAAATATAATTTTTGACCCTAAGTAAAATCGGGGAAAAGATTAACCCCAGCTGACTATTGTGTGTTTATTTTTCCGCCTTGTGTGTTTAAATTCATGTACTGTACCCTCTGGGCCACATTCTCAATACGTCTCCATGGTCCTTTCTCCAGAAGACAATACGATGATAGGGCACTGAGTACTTTTATTTACTTTACTGTCTCTGTACCCTCTGGGCCACATTCTCAATACGTCTCCATGGTCCTTCTTCCAGAAGACAATACGAGGATGGGGCACTGAGTACTTTTATTTACTTTACTGTCTCTGTACCCTCTGGGCCACATTTTCAATACGTCTCCATGGTCCTTCTTCCAGAAGACAATACGAGGATGGGGGACTGAGTACTTTTATTTACTTTACTGTCTCTGTACTCTCTGGGCCTCTCACAATACGTCTCCATGGTCCTTTCTCCAGAAGACAATACGAGAGAAGGCACTGAGTACTTTACATTTTTCATTTTATTGTAATGTTGGATGGCTGACAACTAACTTTCTGACATAAGTTAAAGGAGTAGAAAGAGCCTAGGTGACTCACTACACATATCATGTTTTCTGGAAAAATAGCACGGGGTTTGGGAAATTATTATGTGTATATACTGACAAATAGAAAATTTATACATTCTACTCTATCTTACAGATTTTTTGTGAAAAACTCAACCCGAGAAGGTGAGGAGACTCGAACCAACACTTGTATTGTGTTATATGTTAAACCCACTAACACCAGACTGAAATGGGACCCATGGTCAATTAAAGATGGAAAAGGCTATATAGGTCCAGAATACGAGACCTGACACTGCCTACATATAAGGGATGTAAATGTTCTAACTGTTTAGAACGTAGGCGTTAAAATGGTGTCGGGGAGTCGAGGACTTGTAGTCTCTAACGCAGTATGAACCCATGGAGTGTCTGGGAATTATCGGGTAAAAACTGGGTGAAGGCATTCGTGTTATTAAATCCAGTTTTATATGTTGTGTGATATTGATTATTTTATTGATTTCTTGTACTGGTATTTGATACACCAAATGGTAAGGCTGAAATATGGTGGCTCTCTCAGAATAAGTCCCTTTATAAGGAGGGCACTGGAAATCATGCATTATCATGCACTTGACATTTGCATGTGATAATTATGTTCATAAGTTAAATCTGTGGAAGATAATAACTTTGTAAAGTTTAATATTTGCCGTTGGGCTATAATTGCTGAGATTAGCCGAACACAGTTTGCGAACCGCTGGGTTGGACGTGTTAGTAGGCTGTGGTCGACCGCCATCAACCGTTGGTGTTGGATGGGCTAGTAGACTGGGTCGTGGAGACCTTATGCACTTGCAAGTTGCTATATTATTTCCGTGGAGGAATTAATATTAGTTCTTGTTGGAACTTTAAATGGGGGCTGACCCCGGTGTTGTGACATGGCTGGGGACCGACCCCGGTGTTAACAATACAATCTGAATAAAAACCTTAGAAGGTGATCCTAGGGTGAAAATGAGATATGCTAATAACATGCCTTTCTATGACATGCATTGCTTATGCATTGTTGCATTAAAATCATTGGATTTTATGGTGAGTTCTTCCCACTGGGCTGTTGCTCACGTCCCTTACAATGCAGGATCTGAACCAGAGGAAGGATTGGAGGGACCAGTGGTGCCTCGTTGAAAGTCGGAACTTAGAAGTTCCTAAGGTTTTCCGCACGTGAAAACCATATGCTTGCTTAAATATGTTTGAGTATTTGTAATAAATATGCCTCATGTGGCATAAGAAACTTATCTCTGTAAGTTTTAATGTCGTATACATTATATCCACTATGTTTTCGTGCGTAACGCTGATAAGACAAATGAAAATATTCGTGGTGTGATATGGGTTGTATATGGGGACATATGGTATATGTTTGAGTTCATGTGTGAAAAGCACGTGTGACATTTTCTAGGATCGGGTTTTGGTAAACTTGAAGATCCAGCCCAGTTATGACGTTGGGTGATTAGAGTTTATTGTTTTAAAAAAAAAAAATTAGTCGCGTTCCGGGCCCACATCTGGGTTCGGGGCGTGACATCACTGGTCAATGGTTAGCCATACAGGCAATAAATTGATCACAAGTGGTGATAGATGGTGCCGCCGTTTTTTAACCTTAAAATCTTATTAAACTATTGAGGGTAGAGTGATGGTTACGAACCCGTCTCTAAAAGTAGGAGTTCAAGTTCGATTCCATTCTATTCTAAAGGGCCACTACCGGTAGATTTATCATGTAGGAAGGATTGGACATGCCCTGAAAGGACCCTAACTGGAAAAAAGCCCAGAGACCGGTCCAATAGAGGGCTGATAAAGTGAATTCGGCCTATGTTGGTTTGGCCAAGAGGTTTGGTCGGTCGAATTGACACCCCAGCAGTGGAATGGCGTTCTGTGGAGACAAAGTCCCACATCGGTTGTGAGGTGGGTGGAGTATGTGTTTATTTGAGGGAAAGCCCCATTTTCCCATGTGAGGCCTTTTGGGTCTAGCCAAGTAGGCCAGGGCTCAAAGCAAAACCGTGAGGGCAGAGTGGGACCAAAGCGGATAATATCACACTGAGAAGTTGGGGTAGGGTCATTACATGCCCCGAAGATTAATCGGGTGCTCTAAAAATCCTAGACACTTTGGTCATAAAAAAATTGGTTTTTGAGAATTTAATTTTAGCTCAAATTCTAATTAGGTTTAGGCTCAAGCTCAATCCATTTTTATAATAGATCTGGTTTCAGGCTTATGCATGATTTGGCCCAAAACTTAATTATATAAAAACATATATATAATAAACGTATATCGTAAACTATAGCAAAAAAAAAAAAAGCATTTCGTGTTTTCACATATTAGATGCCAACTCCAGGTCCTCTAATAACCTGTTTTAAAAGTTAAAACCCAAGCTAAAATTAAAATTTATAGGTTAAAGAACACATGCATCTTTTGGGCTTTTAATTGGGCTTGGACTTCCCATCATTCTATAAAGTTATTCAGGCTTGGGAATCTTAAACCCATATGACATGGAATTAGGGACATAAATGCGTTATATTTAGATTGGATATAGGTAAGATCCAAATCAGCATGTGCCAAGATTTAAATCTACATTCACTTCATATTATCAAATTTGAATAGTTTTAAAATTAAAATCTTAACATTTTTTTTGATAAAAAGAAAATTAATTTAATCAAATAGTTAAATTTAAAAAATAAACATTTAATTACTGAAAATATGGAATAAATGGATGGTTAGACAGCATGGAGACTCACAAATTGTCCAAAATGGAGTTAATTACATCATCTTAACTCTTTATTTTTAAGATCTAAATGAAATCATTGGATAAATAATTTTAATTGTGATGTTTTATCGAACGATGAAGATGTATTAAATAGACAACAAACTTTGATGGATTTAAATGTAGAAGGGAAAACAACATTTTTAACAATTTAAGTGTATCATTTAATGGGCCCCACATGGGCATGGCACATGCCAAGGTGGACAAGTTGCTTGGACTTTCTCTAAATTTCATTATAGATGAAATAAATGAATTTTAGATAATCTTTACAACATAAATTTGAAATTTTTTTATCAACATTTTTTATTTTTTATAATTTTATATAAATAATCATGCCCAGCACGTTTGTTCGTTTTCTGGGAAAATAAGTTCAACAAGAAAATGTGTTCCTATGGAAAAAAAAAATTAGGAGATAAACTTAGTAGAAAGTAGAAACGTGCTTTCTACATTAAGACTTTTCCTATATCTGTTTCCCACTACAAGTCCTAACCTGAGCCCAGATGAAAAAACCCAAAAATTTAAAGTTTAGGGCTCGGTTTGGGCCCAAAGTGTCCAGTAGAAATTAGAATTTGGGTTGAGTCGGCCAGTTGATCTAGTACATAAAGCATGATTCTGGGTCGAAAACTTATGTTTTAGAATAATTTATGAAATCTTTATTTTTATATAAATATAATTCAAGTCCTATACTATCATCCTAATGGTAAAGATAATTTCAAATGACATTTTTTAAGATGTGTGGGATTTACTTTTTAAAAATCTAAATCATTCATTCAAATATTATTATATGTATTATACTCCTCATTTGATCCGTTCAATAGTAGATTCAACCATTTCACAAAATCTAAAAAGATACATATATGAATCCTCACGTTTAAAAAAGAATGAACGATATAGATTTTTAAAAAATAGATCCCACATTTCTCAAAAAGTGTCATTTCATGTGATCCTTACCAGTAGGATGACAATATATGATAATTTCTCATAGAATAATACAAAAAGTTCTATTAGGGTCCAAAGAAGCCCAAGCCCACAAAATGTTGCATATACATGTTGGGCTTGAAATTGGACTCCAGTCCTAGAAATACATACCCAAGATCAGTTTCAATTAATTTGAGAGAACCTAACTTCTTACTCGGGCCCTTTAATTTCAATTCAAACTCAGGCTTGAGCAAGTTTAAAATCCAGGCTAGTCCACTTGACTTGTAGCCCTGTCACTGATCTATATAAGGAAATGAGATGGGATGAGATTGCTAGCTATTGAGCTCGATCGATCAATTAATAAATGGGCCAAGTCAAAAATACATTTAGTTTTGCTACGCATCCTAATTAGATCAAGTCATTTAATAAATTAATTATATTAGGCTCTTAGCTATGAGTCAGATTCACTTAATTAGGATTGTTCAGGTTGGGACAATCCATTTAATAAATGAATCTTTTTAAATAGAGTCAATTTGTTTAATAAATAGTTTACGATGGGTGCAAGTTGGATTGGATCAACCATCCAATAAATTGGCTAAAAAGTGGGTGAACCCTTTTAAACTTGTCCAAGTACTTAGATCGGTTAGTTTGTGGAATAAAGAGATATGCCATGTATGGTTTTGATCATCTTATTTACGATCGTTTGGATTGAGCGAACACATTGACTAAATGGGTCAAGTTTATTACAAATTGGATTGATCAAACTTTTAATTAATGAGTTAAGTTGGATCAACCAATTCAAACGTAGTCATCTATTTGGATCGAGTTGACCCATTTTATAAATGGATTAGAAACCATTTGGTTTACTCATTTAATCTCAGTGGAGTTGAATTAATCCATTTAATAATTTGATCGGATTAGATTAACTTATTTAAACTTAGTTGGGTCAAGTCAATCCGCACAATAAATATGACAGAAAAAATCTAGATTATGATAAAAAAAAATTTAAATTTCTTTAGTCAAGCTCTTAAAATATTCTTTATAAATCTTTTTTAATTATTATTTCTGATTTATAGAAAAATTGGTCCTAAAAAATTTAGACTCTTAAAAAGAGCAATCTAAACACATATAAGAAAAATCTAATTTTCTACTTAAAAAAATGTACATGACCTATTACATTCATGTTCTACACTTACCCATTACATCGTTTAAAAAAAATAGAAACATGATACTAGATCAACTGTAGTTCTTAAAATTTAGGTTCATTTATAGATGATTAAATGGATATAGAGTATATAAAAATTTATTATTTATTTATAATCCAAATTATATAATCTTGGGCCTTGAATTTTGATAAGTACGAATCCTTCATTTTTAAAAGTTTGAAATATAAGAATAAACTCACTGGATGAAGATAAAACTTCATAAAAAAAACTATTTATACGATTCTCTTTATGAACGACTCGACGAAAAGTGGATCTTAAAAATCTATTTTTACTGATTGTCTCTCACTCACGATCGAAACCCTAGAGGTTTTGTTTTTAATGAAAAAGAAAGAGAGAGAGGAGAATGACGTGGACGAAAGAGAGTCAGAGGAATTTCACCAACGTGTTTGGTTTAAGAACGGCTACGTGGATCCTTAATCTTCCAATCACTCTCTCACTCCATCAACCACTTCTCTTTTTTCTCTCTCCTCTCTTTCTCCGTTGGCCCCACCCTCCCGCTCTCCCCTCCACTGCTTCCTCTGTCAGCTCGGCGGGTTCGACTTTAGAAATTCAAAGCTAGCTCCTCGACGCCACTCAAACGGCTCCAGCACAACGTGTCAAACACGTGTCCTTAATTCTATCAACGTCATATTTGGACAGCTCATGTCCTGGACCCCGCCTCGGTCATTACAGAAATGATACGAGGATTGATTTGATATCTTTTCTTCTATGGAGCCCACGGGATTTCCAACATGCCTGGTTTCTTCTAATTACGTAATTATTTTAACTTTTTTTTTTCTTTATTTATTTCCAGAATTTCTATTTCTCGTTTTTTTTCACATTTATTTTAAAATTGACTTCCTTCAATTATCAGCTAATTGAGGGCCTTTATTTAGCATTTAGTTTGTAATTATTTTTTTCCTTTTTTTTATTTCATTTATTCTTTTATTGTATCTCATTTTCTATTTTATCTGATGTAATTCTTTATTAATACAATTCTTCTTTGGCTCTATCGACAATCACAGGAGAGAACAAATTTTGTGTCCATAATTTCACACCAGTGATATTTATTGTTTAAAACACTTATGCTCTATCATTTTCTCATACACAAGTGTCATGGTTTAAATTATGACAAATACAAATAGTGCCTCTTCAACAAATTTAGTTGTACTCAAAGGCACTTTATAAAAGTGTTAATATTTGTGAATAACCTTAATTTCTTATGCTTATCAATAAATTTAGGGTAGCGATCCTTTCACAGGAAGTTTGTGTAATCAGACACGGGAATTAGTGAATTTTCGATCAGGGCCGTCTTGACACAAGTTGAGGTCTAGGGCAAAAATTTTAGATAGGGCCTTCTTGGTATTTAACATATTATTATAAATAATTTTTAATTATATATAATAAAAATAATTTATCTAAAATCTATTTTTCTTACTTTTGAGATGAAAAATTACTAATTAAGTTTTGTATTCAAATTTTGCTAAAAAAATATTTTTAATTGATAATATGTCTAATTCACTTAATTTTTCTTGTCACATTGTTGATCGTAGGCAAGATTTTATCAATTTTAGTTTTGAAAAACTTTTTTCTTTAAAAGCAATTGTTACCGACAATGTTATCAAAACCAAACCGTCTAGCAAATCGTCTCCAGGGAAGGTTGGGTTAAATAAGGTCCAATCAGGTTCAACCATGGTCAAATTCAGTCAAACCCATGCTATGAATATTATAATATAAATAATAGTAAATTATTAATTAATGTTTAATTGACGAGTTATAATAAAATTTAGAGTAAACAATGTTTTTTATGAAAAATTAAAATATGACTTTTACTAGTAAAATCAAGTGATTAAAAATAGAATTTTAGATTCAGTTTTTTATCTACTATTGGTTTACCATATATAATTTTAATTCAACATTATTTTGTTATGAATTATCTTAAAATAATTAAAAAAAAGAAAGAAAATACACCAGTTGTATTTTTATTATATACAGACTGAAAGTCGATTGACGTTTGTGACTTTTTATAAAATCATAATAAAAATTTAGCATAGGCCACTTTGGTAGGCTGTTATATCTTATATGTGTTCAGACTTATTATTGTATAATGAGTTTGACGAGTCTCAAGGGTTGAATTAAAAAATAAAATTACTCAAATGCCAAAATTCTACAATATATAATCTATTACAATTTCTTAATATCATTATAAAATTATAAATAGACAATAAATAATCATATAATTACTTTTTATTTGAATTATCATTTTATAAATTTATATCAAATGATAAACCTTAAAAATGAATTGAATTTTCCCATTTAATTAATCTAGATAACCACATTTTATTGGGCCAAATTTTCTGCCTCCCAAGTATTCTATTTATTTATTGATATTTATAATAGAATAAATGAGAGTATAAAAAAATAATCTTTAAATCTTTAAAACCTCTAGACTGGGTAATCTTAAAAAAAAAAAAAAAAACCACTAAAAGGGTGCTCAGAGAGAGTACTTAAAACTCACGTGTGATATCTTAAGAACCTCTCGACCCATCTTTTATCTTATTCTAATCTCCCATTCTCCCCACCTCGTCTGTCTGCTAACGGTGAACCCTCAAAACCCTAGCCGCCTTCACCACTCTCTGACTCTCTGAGAGGATGACAAAAGATTATGTTTGGGCCTTAAAAAACTGAGGGCCTAAGGCGGCCTCACTCTTCAGCCGGGCCTGCGGTAAGGAGTACGAGCCTGTGAAGCGGGGGCCTAAGGCGGTAAGGAGTACGAGCTTGTGAAGTGGGGGCCTAAGGCGGTCGCCTGACTCGCCTTATGGTCTAGACGGCTCTGTTTTCGATTTTACCCTTCGTATGAACAGTAAAATCGGACATTTCACATGAATGGTAAAATTTCAGCTATTCGATTTATTGTTCATGTGAATTTTCAGCAAGCCGATTTACTGTTCATGTGAAGGGTTGGTGAACTAATTTTACTCTACATGCGAAGAGTAAAATCGAGAATCCACTAATTCCCATGTCTGAATACACAAAAAGCCCGTGCGAGGATCGCTATCCTAAATTTATATATAAGATATTTTTTTATGTACATTCAAAAATATTATATTAATGTGTACTTTGACTAAAATGATTTGGAAAAACTGAAGAGATTTTAAAAAAAAAAAAAACTTTGAAAAAGTTTAAATATACAATAAGTCATGATATTTAATTGAAACTCTTTTTCTCTCTCACACATATATATAATATTTATATGAGAGCCACGTAAAATTTCCCACCAATATGCATAAATTTTATAAAGGGTTAGTGAAAAGTCCTTTAGCCCTCTTATTTTTTTTCTTTTTTTTAAAGAAAAAAGTATCAATATCGGCCTATATCGTCAATATATATCAGATATCGACCACTATATATAGATTTTCAAAATCGATAATTTGACCCCTGCCTTTTAACTAATGGTGGAAAATCACCAATTCAACTAATGGAATCTGCTTTTTTTTTTTTTTTTATATTCTTCTTAGTTGCAGCTAAATCTTTTAGACAGTATAGCCTCTCCTAAAAGCTCAAACACACTCCAATAAATCTCTTTTTGTTGTAACTTGTAAGGTTGGGAGAGACGTAATTTACAACTTGATGGCATATGATTCTTAGATGATAATCATGATGTTTATCATGATAGTATAGTACTATTATCGTTGATGCTATTACTATCAACAACGACAATAATATATATTATATATTTAGTTTAATCTATATTTACTTAAAAAATAGTTATATTATATAATAAAAAGTGCAATTCAATCAAATTTGGGTTTAACCCACCTTGATTTAATTCAAAAATTCATAACCTAATTCATAATCTAGGTCGAATTAGGTTGGTTGATTGGTCAAGTGATATTTAGACATGAGATATAGGTTAAGTCAACTAATACATTATAGATATTGTATGTGGTTAGATTGGACAATAGGCTAGGGGTTCAAAATTCAGTATTGCCCGATATATCAACCGATATATCTCTTTCTCCTCTTTTTTTTTTTAAAAAAAATGACCGAAATAATACGGCCGAAATATTTGTGTATCGACCGATATTTGGACCCTTGGACCAGAGTCAAGTTGTTGATCAAATCATAGGTTAGGATATGTTGATCATGAGTCATGGTTTGTGTTGGATATGTCATTGATTGGGTAATTGATTAGGTCACGGGTCATGGATTAGGTTACTGGTTATGGTCAATTAGATCTTAGATCATGAGTTAGGTTGAACCATAATTAGTCTATGTGTTCCGTTACATACTTTGAAATTCATGGAACCTCAGGTCTACCGTTTCGGCCGATTTATTGCATATCGGTCAATATGCAGTAGGAATTTGTAGGCCAGTATGATGCATTGCGTATCGGCTTCCAAATTATTGCGCAATACGGACACAGAATCAACCCTACCATTGTATTTGCCAATGTCTGTAACGCTGGATTTTTTTTTTTAAATTCGTAGGCCCCACTGTGTTTTTAATGTGGTTTCTTTTTCCATTTATCAACAGTGGCAACTTGGCAAGGAGGATGCTTTGATTGGAAAAATGCCTTCATTTTCGACCATTTCGGGTTTGATTCGAAGCAATTTGTCCATTTTGTAAGATCCACATCGTCTAAGCTCAAGTTCTTCGTTAGATCTTTTAATTGTGCAATTTTTTTATGAGATTTTTGAAGAAACTCTTTTTTTTCTTTATCTAGAAAGACCTACATGCACAAACACAATCATATTCGGATTACAGGATAACTTCGATTGAAGCATTTCCCATTGGAAAGAGGATCCAGAGAGTCATACGACAGAATGGCTTGACATCATTCAACAAGTGAATGAATGTAACACTTAGAGTCATTTTGACAATGTTTACCCCTGTGAAATCACAATCAAAGTTCGTCTCTCTATTTATAAAGACTTTAACTGCGATTATCTCATGATCCATAGTGATTCGGAAGATATTTTAGAAAAGACTTTTGATATATTTAATATTCTAAATTAAAATAAAGAGACGATGCTTTTGATGGCAATTCATCTTTTTAAATAACATATTAGATTGGCCCATTTCCCATACTAAATCTCACCAGACAAATTATAAATCATCAACGAATCTCGATAGACCATATCAGCCTTGACTGCCAGTACCATGGCATGGCAGGTAGAAAAGGAAGAAGATATTTTGAGGTGAAAGAAAGGAAAATGGTCTCCTAAGACATCAATAAGGAAAAAGAGGATATATAATATAAATTCTTTAACAACACTTCTTCATCTTCTTGTTCTTGTCTCCGGATTCTAAGCAGGCGGTGTCCCCAACTTGAGAAAAAAAAATTAAAATTTAAAAACCATGAGCTGGTGCGATTCTTCCACACCATGTCATAGATAAGATAAACCAGACGAAGACATTTCCAGAGGAAGAAATGAAAAAAATAAGATTATCTGATCTATGCATCAACGAGAGTTCCATCGAAATTAGTCTCCTCTTTCATTTTTTTTTGAGAAAAAATTAATGAAATTATATTTTAAAGGTTATAAAATTTAAGAAGTTTACAAAAAATTAGAATGACCAGATTTAGAGAATTTTAAAAATATAATTTGATTGACTTGATAACATGATTTTTTTATTAATTATATATTTAAGAAAAAGATCTTTAAAAAGAAAAGAAAAAGCCCTATAGCAGAACTAGGATATAGGAAAATAATAAAAAAATTATCTAAATCAAAATGCTATGCACGCACATTCATTTTTTATATTTGATGTACAAGCATGGTTCTGAGTAAAGCTGTGGGGGTATTTTAGAATAAGAAATTGAGTAAAAAAATTATTGATAATCATTCAATTAATATTTATCTCACTGTTAATTTCGATGGATCCAAATTAGGGGTTAGAAATGGTATTTGGTCTTGAGCTTTAATTTTGAAGTCCTTTATAACTCTATATTTAACACGATAGACTGCAATTATCTTAAATTTATAAGTTCGATTGTCCGGATGATAGAATTTTATACTACAATATTCGTCCCAACAGGCCGAATGTCCGAATGAACGAAAAAAGTTGGTGCGGATAGTTCGGACGATGCGGAGGATAAAAAGCGAAGGACAAAATTGTAATTTCACTCTAAAAATCGAAATCTGATGTCTCCTAGAAGAAAAGTTAAGTGTCTATATGACCACCCAAAAAACAGATAGATAAGAAGAGTCAAGAGAATACCTTAATAGAATCATTATATTATTATAATGTTATGAGTTAGGCCATGAAAATCAACATGCTATAGCCTTCAAAATTTTGAAGTACAAAATCACAAAAACAATTATTATACAAATGGTAAAATTTTAGTCGATTTACTGTTCATGTGAATTTTGGCGAGCCGATTTACTGTTCATAAGAACGGTTATGAGCCGATTTTACTCTTCATGAGAAGGGTAAAATCGAGAATCCACTAATTCCCGTGTCTGGTTATACAAAAAGTACGTGGGAGGATCGCTACGGTAAATTAATATATAAGAGATTTTTTATGTACATTCAAAAATATTATATTAATGTGTACTTTGACAAAAATGATTTGGAAAAACTGAAGAGATTTAAAAAAAAAAAACTTTGAAAAAGTTTAAATATACAATAAGTTATGATATTTAATTGAAACTATTTTTCTCTCTCACACATATATAATATTTATATGAGAGCCACGTAAAATTTCCCACCAATATGCATAAATTTTATAAAGGGTTGGTGAAAAGTCCTTTTAACCCTCTTATTTTTTTTCTTTTTTAAAAAAAAAAACGTATCAATATCGGCCGATATCGCCGATATATATCGGATATCAGCCACTGTATATAAATTTTCAAAACCGATAATTTGACCCCTGCCTTTTAACTTATGGTGGAAAATCACCAATTCAACTAATGGAATCTGCTTTTTTTTTTTTTAAAAGTAACATGACATGCCATTTTTTTTTATATTCTTCTTAGTTGCACCTAAATCTTTTAGACAGTATAGCTTCTCCTAAAAGCTCAAACACACTCCAATAAATCTCTTTTTGTTGTAACTTGTAAGGTTGGGAGAGACGTAATTTACAACTTGATGGCATATGATTCTTAGATGCTAATCATGATGTTTATCATGATAATACAGTCCGAATGTCTGAATGAATGAAAAATGTTGGTGCAGAAATTATAATTTTACTCAAAAAATTAAAATCGGTGTCTCATAGCATAATAGTCAATTGTCTATATGACCCTCCAAAAAGTAAATAGACAATACCTTAACAGAATCATTATATTTTTATAATGTTATGAGTTAGGCCATGAAAATCAACAAGCTATAGCCTTCAAAATTTTGAAGTACAAAATCACAAAAACAATTATTATACAATGGTAAAATTTTATCCATCCATCACCCTTGCCATTTTCTTCATATTTCAACTAAAAATATGCTGCTTCAAAATTTGAAACTCTAATAACATTACATAATAAAATATTTAATAATATAAATTATACTATAAATAAATTTATTAATACTTGTACTCTTTGTTATTAATTTATTGGTTAATTTTTTATTTTAAATATTGAACAATTTTTTATCATTTTATTAATTTATTTCAAACACGGCCCACAATGCTAGTTAAACATAATAAATAAGACCGATTTTGATATTAATGTAGTCTAAGAATTGTAGACTTTATTTAGTAGAGTTATATTTGTCATATATTCTATTTTAAAATTATTAAATATTTTTTATCATTTACACAAATTATCGTCGACAGTGTTTCACATGACATAAGGAGAGGAGGCATCCATTTTATCAAATGAAATGGTATACCAAAAGACTATACACTTAATATTCAATGTCCATAAAAAACCCGGCCTAAAAATTCACTGTCAAGTTGCGCCCGTTCAACCCACACGCACGCGGGCTCAGAAAGAAATTGTCCGCTTTAGATCCATACGGACGCGGGCCTGTACAAATTTACCTTTGGGTCGGATCCAATATCCAGACCCAAAACGTGTCTCGTTGAGTTGAGGGGTATAACGTCATATAAACCTCTCAAGTTTTTTCCTCGCTTCCGATGTAGGACTCTAGCAACGCCCACTCGAACCTGCCGATACATCGGTGATGCTCTGACTTCCTCGGGTTAGGGTATCACAATTAAAACCATAATATGAAAAGATGTTTTCATTTTAATTTAGGGAGCACTTACACACACCCGGTTTTTCTGCCTCTACACACCCGAATTCGGAAATTCGGGTGAAATTACGATTCTGCCCCCGCGTTTCCATTCATTTGAATGAATTCCCAGTTCATTTTGTCATTCATTCGAATGAATGGATTCATTCGAATGAATCACCAGTTCATTTTCGATTCATTCGAATGAATACATTCATTCGAATGAATCACCGGTTCATTTTGGATTCATTCGAATGAATGGGCTGAACAGTAACACGGAGTACTGTTCAGCCCGATCATTCGAATGCCCAGTCGTTCGAATCCGCCGAATGGATTCATTCGAATGAATGACCAGTTCATCTTGGCATTCATTCGAATGAATCAATTCATTCGAATGACTGGACATTCATTCGAATGATCGGGCTGAACAGTACTCCGTGTTACTGTTCAGCCCGATCATTCGAATCATTCGCACACGATTCCGCTGAATACATTCATTCGAATGAATGACCAGTCATTCGAATGAATGGGCTGAACAGTAACACGGAGTACTGTTCAGCCCGATCATTCGATTCATTCATACACAGCATTCATTCGAATGAATCAACTGATTCATTCGAATGAATGCCTTCAAACGTGCATTCATTCGAATGAATCAGATGATTCATTCGAATGAATGTATCAGAGGCTGCCACGGAATGACAGTCCCTCTGGTTCAGCTGATTCATTCGAATGAATCAGCCCATTCATTCGAATGAATCCTCTGTTATCGGGCATTCATTCGAATGAATCAGCCCATTCATTCGAATGAATGCCTGAAAATGTGCATTCATTCGAATGAATGACATGATTCATTCGAATGAATGCAAACTTAATATATAAGAACCGTCGATTCATTCGATCGACACCGAACCCTAACCCCTTCCCTCCTTCGCCGTGAGTCCATTTCAAAACCCTAGATCGAATCTCTCCCTCCCCCTTTCACTCTCCTGCTCCGGCGCCGGTTCCGGCCGTGTCTATCTCATCCTTAGCTCTCCCTTTCCTCAATCTAAGCTCGGCCTTCCCTCATTCCGAAGTCCCTTTCCCGAGCCCTTCCCTCATTCATTCGAATCACACCCCCATTCATTCGAATCACACACCCATTCATTCGAATCACACCCCATTCATTCGAATCACACCCCCCTTTCATTCAAATCACCCCCATTTCAATCCCAAACCCCACCCTATTCTCCCTACTTCTTCCTTTATTTTGAAAAACCCACCCTTTAACCCATGGCATCGTCCTCGAAAAGGAAAGCGACCTCAACAAGGGGAGGGAAAAAACAAAGAAGGATACCGCATTCGACCCCACCTATTTCGTATCTTCGGAAGCGGCGACCATGTACAGAGAGGATTTCTCCACACGGTCCTTCATATTCGGTAAAATCGTGGACCTCTCATATTTCACACAATTTGGTTTTAAAGTTGAAGATTTATTTGAAAAAATAGGTTGGGGGTCATTTTTGGCATTAAAAGTGATATGTATCCGACGGTCGTTAAAGAATTTTATGCCAATGTGGAAAGAATTGACGATGAGTCGGTTAAAACATCTGTCGAGGGCAAGAAATTGTCATTACACGGGATTGGTTAGACCTCCTATACAATTTGCCCAAAGATGCGATTAGAAAGTACGACAGTCGTACATGGCCCACTGATGTTGAGGGCTTTGACGTTTTGGTAGCCCTTAACGAAATCTGTGGGAGGACAGATATTACTGAGAAGAAGACCCCCCCTCTGACGAATTTGACATTAGAGGCACGAATCATCCACCACATAGTTGTCAACTGTGTGTGCCCTAGAAAAGGGCATACTACTGTGACATGGTTCGATGTCTTCTTGATTTGGTGCATCATGAATGGGAAAAAAATCTCCCTCTCCCATATCATCATTAGTCACATGCGCGCCTGCCGGAAGACCAGAAGATGCAGTCTTCCGTACGGTCTATTTCTATGTTCATTTTTTGAAGAACGCGGAATCCCTCTTCTCCCCGATGATAAAGTTTCTTTAGACCGATTTGATTATTTCAATGATTCAACTTTGAAGAAGATGGGATTCCAACTCGACACAGTGAGTAAGAAATGGGTACCCAAAGTTGTCGAGGCACTTCAACTTCAGGTACCACCACCACCTGAGCCATCTGAGGCATCTGAGGCGCGTGAGGCACGCGAGGCAGGGACTCCTCCTCAAGAAGGATCAACTGGAATCAACACACAACAGATTCTTGATAGCATTTCTTCTTTGGAGGAGAAGATGGATCAGAGATATGATCAGGTTTCTGCAAGGTTGGATGTGATGCAGAATCAGATTATCGATACTTTGAGATTGGCTGTGCTTATAGCACAAGAGAGGGGGATAACAGCAGCATTAGGAGCAGAAGCAGATGGGAGTTTACGAGCAAGGGTATCTAAAGAATATGCAGGAGCAGCTTTTGTCCCTATTCGTCCATTTGGATCAGCAGCTTCAGCTTTAGGAGCAACATCTGGCAGCCCTGCTCGACCATTTCGATCAGCAGCTTCAGCTTCAGCTTCAGCATCTGACATTCCTGCTCGGCCATCTCGATCATCTGCTCCACCTTCAGGAGCAGGATCTGGCACCCATACTCCTACATCTGGAGCAGGTGCTGGCACCCATGCTCCTACATCTGGAGCAGGTGCTTCAGCTTCTTAGCAGCAGGATCTAGCACCCCTGCTCGTCCATTTGGAGCAGTTTCAGGCCCCCAGGTCCGACCGATTGGATTAGTAGCTTTTGGCCACTCTGTTCGTCCGACTGGATTAGCAGCAGCTTCTGGCCCCCGTATTGGTCCGACTGGTGTTGCAGCTGCTACTGGCTCTCGTTCTGTTCATAGTCGAGCACCAGCAGTTTCTCGCCCCCGTTCTCGTCATACTGCACTTATTCCATATGTACCTCCAGTTCATGCACCAGCTGGTGCACCTCCTGCTGCACCTCCTGTTGCACCACCTCCTGCACCACCTGCTGCACCTCCAGTTCATACACCACCTGCTGCACCTCCTGCTGCCCCACCTGCTGCACCAGCTGCTGCCCGACCTGCTGCACCTCCTGCTGCACCATCTGCTGCACCTCCTGCTGCACCACCTGATGCACCTCCTGCTGCACCTCTTGATGCGCCTCCTGATGCACCTCCTCCTGCACCTCTTGATGCGCCCCCTGATGCACCTCCTGCTACACCACCTATTGCACCTCTTGATGCACCTCCTGATGCACCTCCTGCTGCTTCACCTGCCTCACCTTCTACCTCTGATCCGGATATTATTTGTCTTTGATGTACTTTTTTTTTTTTTTTTTTTATTGACATGTAAAACAGATGTAAAATTCATATTTTGAATGAACATGTTATATTATTTATCTCCTGCTCATTGTGAATTGGGTCGTTACTTTAAAAATGTTATTTTGAACTAAATTAGCATTTAAATATTCCACATAAAATGAATACATTCAAGCTGACAAGTACATTCAACAGCATTCCTAACTTAAAATTAAGCTATTGACAATCCTATCTCCACTTCATTGATTCCACCATTGCAAGAAATCGTCATTATCTCTAAGATCACCAGACCACTGCATAACATTTTTAAAAAATGATATTAGAACATATGGAAAAGTTATATGTCGATTGGTAAATACATATAAACTCTTTAAGGAATGAACTTACTTCGGTTATTTCTGTAGAGTTATATGTTGAATCGTCACCAAAGTTGTAAGATCCACTATCATGTGGAAAACTCGCTGTTTCTGATTCAATGAAATCACCTACATTATAATCAGCATTTAAATCTACACTCGTAGATGCCTGTGAAGAAGGTGGCCTATTCGGACAAGTTCTCCTCGTATGACCAGTATTTTTGCATAACCCACATCTCCTTCCATTTAGTTGATTCTCTACAATCTCAAATGCAGAAGGATAAGGGTTTGGGATTGAAATGGGGTTCAAGGGTTTGGGATTGAAAAGAGAGTTGAAAAGGGGGTTGAAAATGAGGTTGTAGGGAGAAGTGTTTGCAAAAGGGGTTTAAGGGTGAAAAGTGGGTGTTGAAAATGGGGTTTAAGTTTTAAGGGAGAAGGGATTGAGAAAGGGGTTCAAGGGAGAAGGGAGAGGGAGAGGGAAACGAGGGTTTAGGGTTTTGAATGGAATGAGACGAGTGAAATTTCGTGGATCGATTTATATATAAGTTTCATTCATTCGAATGAATCAGCCCATTCATTCAGCCCATTCATTCGAATGAATGCCTTGAAAACGTGCATTCATTCGAATGAATGGTCTGATTCATTCGAATGAATGCATCAGAGACTGCCTGAGAATGGCAGTCCAGGAATTCATTCGAATGAATCAGCCCATTCATTCGAATGAATGCACATTTTCAGGCATTCATTCGAATGAATGGGCTGATTCATTCGAATGAATGCATCAGAGGCTGCCTGAGAGTGGCAGTCCAGGGCATTCATTCGAATGAATCATGCCATTCATTCGAATGAATGCACATTTTCAGGCATTCATTCGAATGAATGGGCTGATTCATTCGAATGAATGCCTGGACTGTCATTCCCAGACAGCCTCTGATGCATTCATTCGAATGAATCATCCCATTCATTCGAATGAATGCCCGATAACAGAGGATTCATTCGAATGAATGGGCTGATTCATTCGAATGAATCAGCTGAACCAGAGGGACTGTCATTCCGTGGCAGCCTCTGATACATTCATTCGAATGAATCATCTGATTCATTCGAATGAATGCACGTTTGAAGGCATTCATTCGAATGAATCAGTTGATTCATTCGAATGAATGCTGTGTATGCGAATGAATCGAATGATCGGGCTGAACAGTACTCCGTGTTACTGTTCAGCCCATTCATTCGAATGACTGGTCATTCATTCGAATGAATGTATTCAGCGGAATCGTGTGCGAATGATTCGAATGATCGGGCTGAACAGTAACACGGAGTACTGTTCAGCCCGATCATTCGAATGAATGTCCAGTCATTCGAATGAATTGATTCATTCGAATGAATGCCAAGATGAACTGGTCATTCATTCGAATGAATCCATTCGGCGGATTCGAACGACTGGGCATTCGAATGATCGGGCTGAACAGTACTCCGTGTTACTGTTCAGCCCATTCATTCGAATAAATCCAAAATGAACCGGTGATTCATTCGAATGAATGTATTCATTCGAATGAATCGAAAATGAACTGGTGATTCATTCGAATGAATCCATTCATTCGAATGAATGACAAAATGAACTGGGAATTCATTCGAATGAATGGAAACGCGGGGGCAGAATCGTAATTTCACCCGAATTTCCGAATTCGGGTGTGTAGAGGCAGAAAAACCGGGTGTGTGTAAGTGCTCCCTTTAATTTATAAGCATGATCAAATTATAGTTTATATAAAGATGTACATTGATGAATTAGCATTTGGTACCAAATTCTGCTTCTCAAGGTTAAATTGGTTGTCTCCTTGATTATACACATGATTTGTTGCCAATATCAAACATCCTGCCTAATCTATACGATAGCCAGAGATGCAACAATAGTTTCTTAATGCATGGACATTAATAGAACAAAGTTTTTTTTTGTGAGTCTTTGTGATGCGGACATCGAATCCAACGAGTCTGATGATGATTCGGTCGAGATCCGATTGGATGAAATCAATGAATTAGCTCTCTGAATCCATGCTCAGACAGACAAGGAAGTGCGGGATCGATTTGGCAGTTTGGGCCTGAGCCCAATTGTGAGACATTTTGGGCCCAAAAAGCCCAATAAATCAAATCTGTTTGATTTCCTTGGGGACCCAACTCCAAATGCCATGTCATCTGATGAGTAAGAACCATGCGGACTGCACCTGAAATGCCAAAATTGCAGAAAAATCCAACCAAAATAATAAAAACAAACTTGAAGCGTGAACCAAGTGGGCTTGAGAATCACTCCTCGGGCCTTGGTTGATGTTTCTGAATGAGGGGTGCAAAAATCGGCCGTATTGAGATCTTGGTTAAATTTTTTTTCTCTCTTCTCAATTTTTTTTTAGAATATCGATGGTTTTTAAAAAAAAATCTGAAAAAAAATTGAAAATGGCTGATTTAAAAAATAAAATAAAATGAAAAAGTGACCCATGGTCGATATCAATTTTTTTTAAAAAAAAATGATATCGGCCGATATTTGACCGATACATCTAGGTGAGATATCGGCCATATCGGCCGATATCCCTTTTGTTTGGCCAATATCCCTTTTTTGGACGTGAATCCGGCAGATTAGAAGGAAGTTTTGTAGCTTGATTGTAGGATGAAATCAGCAAGGAAGCCGACAACATACAGGCCTGATCTGGACGGTATATGAGACTGGGGTTTTGACTGTTTTTGAAGGCAAGAGCAGCAAATCAACGACCAAGATCTGATGTGAATTCATAACAGGTCTTGTGTCCTTTCCCTTCCTATTTTTAATCATCTAATTTACAATAAGAAACCCATTCGGCAGATTCGATCAGGCCTGACATGCAGGCCCAACAAACATTGATTTACTTCTTTAATTTTTTTTCCTTCTTTTTTCTTCCTTTTTATCTGGCAAATAATTTCTATAAATTGAGGATCGATCAATCTAAGGAGTGAATTGAGTTGCGTTGAATTTCACAGCATTGAATGCTTGTCTAAGTCTTCAAAGTTGGGGGTAGTGATTTGTGCACATCATTAAAGAAAAATATAATTTTCCCATTACTTCTCTCCTTCTCTCTCTTTCCCTCTTTTCAAAAAAAGAGGACAAAATTATTTTTTCCATTTAAAGATGCACAAATCACTACTCAAAGCTAGTGAGTCTCTTTTATTTTTTATTTTTTCAATCTGAATTGATTTAATGCATTTGAATATATTTTTTTGAAAATCAAGGTGTCCAAATCTCTTAGAGTACTTGATTAATTTTTGGAGCATATTCTAACCTCTCTATCCTTGCACACCGAGTAACACTATAGAGAGTAGCCCTTTTGGGTTCAAAGTGACTTGAATCCAAGACCTTTCGTATCTCAGATGAGTTCCTTAACGTCAAACCAACTCGCATGTTGTTTGAATTAAATTTAATCTAAAGTGTTAAATTTTATTTGCACGGTGACTTTAAGTTTTATTTTTAACATCCATTTCAATTATTTAATTAAAATTTAATTCTGCATCCAAATCGATTAATTAAAAGGTTCTTCGATTTTTAATCTGAACTTGAGTCGGATTAGAATTCATGCATATTTAATTTAATTAATTAAATGTATTAAAATTTAACATTCAAATTTCCAATTCCTCATTTAAATTGAATTCTTAAAACATTTAATCTTTGATAAAATTATCCTATGGAAATGAGAACCATCTTTTCCTATTAAAAGTGACAGTGAAAGTAAAAATGGATACTCAAGTTTTTTTTTTTTTTTTTCAGAATTCTTGATACAAATATGAAGATTTTGAATAAAAAATCATCAATTCCTCACTTGCAAAACAGAAAGACCAAGATGTATGTATATTAGAAAAAAAATTATAATTTCATATTGTGGGCAATTTTCAATGAGAAATCTTCGAGAGGAGCAGTCGAATTTTCATTAAAATGTTTATTTTTCAAGTCTGAAAAGGAATATGTTGAGAGAAGGAAACTCTCCGTTGTTATATATTTTTTTTATTAAATTATATAAATAAATTTAATATTCATAAAAAAATAATTCCAAACTCTCCCTGTAAAGATTTATGAGATAAAAGATTAAATTTGAAGGATTTATACTGTAACTATTTATCTTGTGTCATATTAATCAATTCATGGAGAAATTAATTATTTCAGCAGGGTAGAAAGTTTAAAAAAATCCTTTTATCAAATTTATATTTATATTAAATTATATTTGATAAAAAAAAAAATTGATGATAACATGTATCTTGTGCTGCGAATCCAAATTCCAAAAGATTCTCATGGGGTCGGCTCCAATTTTCTGACGTGGCTACGATGGGAAAAGCATCGGCTTTTCCGGCTCCTTTTCTGTCCTCAGATATTGCCTTTAAAACCGCAAAAATCTCTGGCCACAAAAACCTCTCTTTTTGCCTTCTCTCAATCTCCAAAAACCAGTCTGTGAACGTCTTCTTCTTCCCCACTGCAATTCATAAACATCTAACACACGATTGTAAGCTCGCTCTCTCTCTCTCTCTCTCTCTCTCTCTCTCTCTCTCTCTCTCTCTCTCTCTCTCTCTCTTGTGTTTATGTATTCATTCGTATTTCTTTGATTCTGCTTTGAAATATCAGATATAGAGTACACGCGCAATGTCAGCGCTGCAGATGAACTTTCCTGCTTCCTCCTCTCATTATTTTGGTGATGGGCCAAAATGCTCATTAATCCAAACCGTTCAATCTTTCTCAGCCCGTGAGATGGTCGGTTGTGAAATATCATATGTATTCGAGTGATCTGTACCGTTGGATCATGTATGGACCATATGTAGAAATGCACAATTTGCCTCCATTCGGTTCTGGGTGTCAATTGTTTTTCACCTGGAGTCGATCCAACGGATTCGATTAATAAGATCTTGGTGATGTCCTGTACTCTTCCATTATTGATTCTCAAGGGCTTGGGGTTGAGGAATTGGTGGGCGATTCATTACAAAACGAGAGGTCAAACCAGGAAATTTCATGGTTGGCACTAACTTGAATCTGCTGATTCTCCCTCGGTTCAGCTTGATGAGAGTCTGATTGATAGATCCCTGCTTTCGAGCCTTGTTCTGCGTTTGGATGGGGGTAAGGGGGCTAATCGAGGGTTACCCCCATTACCCTTCTTTGATAATGGAGAGGTGTGGGTAAAAATTCAAATTACCCCTCCCTCTCTCTTTTTTAAAACCCATTGGAGCACTGCGATTTTCATAAAATATTTACCCCTCTTTATCCTTTTTTATCCCTTATCTGTACTTATAGAGTAAAAATATTTTAAAATATTTTTACTCTATAAGTACAGATAAGGGATAAAAATACATATTATTTAATAATTATATTCATAATTTTTTTTATATTATATAGATTTAATAAAAAAATTAATTCTTATAAAATTATTAATATATAGTTACCTCTTATCAAACAAGATTTTTTGTCTCAAGTAAATTTTAATTTTATCCTTATAATTACCCAAACAAGATAAGCTAAATACCTGCGGAACCCCTCTTCAAGAATAACCCCCGTGAAATTTACCCCTTTCCCAAACGCAGCCTAAGTGTATGTTCATTTCATTTTGGTTGAAATGCCAGTGTCTGACGTTAGTTCCAATCCTTGTTTTGTTTTATTTTCTTCCATTTCTATTTTTCATTACCAGATTTAGAGAAATCGGGACAAATTCAACTGATTTTTATGTAGCATATCTGTTTCTTTTGCTGGTTGTGAAAAGACATGAAAAATGATTCTCTTTGTTTTTGGATGGTAAGCCTTTAAGATCTGTGCTATGCGCCTCTGTCAGGGCAGAAAAGGAGTTTCCGTAGAGTGGATCCGAATTTTAAGGTTCCATATTTCTGTCATTCCACTAATCATTGTTTCTGATTTCTGGAAATGGAAATTTGAATGATATGAAACTGAAAAATTAGGATTTTCTAGTGCATAGACTGTAGTTCTTTGCATCCTAATGTTTCTAAAAGACAGGAAAATGATTGATTTTGCGGAAGACTGCAGCAGTCTATCTGTTTTATTTCTTCTTCTCATTTTCTTAGAAGGAGTTGCAATTTTTCATTATCTTTTTCTGAGTGATGAATTGTCTCATTTTTATCATCGTTGTCATCATCAAGCCTCATTACATGTCAGGTCTTCCTTGTGGGTTCTGCTTTTCCATTCATGAAGTTGGGCTATATCTAAACCAAATTTATAAGAAGTTGCAATTGCTCGAACACTGATTTTTTATTCAAAATTCTTTGACTCTTGATCAATGAAAATTTGGCATTGTTTTTGTTCATTTGTTCTGTACTTCATGAAGTCTGTTAGTATGATATTTTCTGCTAAGAGCAGAAGTTGAGGAAGTAGATCATGGGTTTCTGCTGGAGGTTGGGCAGTTTGGTTGTCTATCCTACCTTGTAGTGTCTTCTCATTATTTTTTAGTATTGTTGTGAAATGGAGCATTCCTCCACGTCTTTTAGTAGAAGAATTCTTTCATTACTTGCTTGTGAGATCTCTCTTTGCTAAACTGTTCAGTTGTCTAATTCAGCTTTTGTGGACTTTCTCTTGTTTTTAACAAGAGCGTGCTCAGGCTTGCAGCCACAGTGGTTGTGGGTTCAACTTAGGAGTCATGTTACCATTTCTCCAAAAAAATAAATGAAAGAAAAAAAAAATCCAGTATACAAATAGATTGGATGAGGCTTGTTGGTGATGATTTTCTGGCTTCTAGTGAAATATCAGAGAGCTCACAATATAACCCATTATCTATACATTTCAAAATATGATCCAGTAAATTGATACTTGGTACATGAGTCCATTTTATTTTCTTTCAATTTAAAATAAAATTAAAAAAAATAAAAAATTGTGAATTTTCTCTAAAGTAAGATAACAATTTTCATTTTATATTATGAAATAGTTTTGTTGAACTGTTTGTATTAAGTTGACCAGTAGAAAACATCATTCAAAAAAAAAAAAAAAAGTGAAAATTGAAAACTCTGGCTCAATCTGATAAGGTTGATCTTTTACATCACATTGTCTAATTTTATGACAAATTCACAATTTCACAACAAGATGGCAATTCCATCATCTTCTCCATGAAGAGCAGACTTTTTTTTTTTCAAAGAAAAGGTGCGAATTCCCGTCTTAATTCCCCAAAACTACTATTTGCTGGGCTTAACCTTTATGAAATTGGTTAATTGTTGTCAGTTGCTTGACTGTGTTTAGGCGGGTTTTCTATCAACTTCATGCTTTTCAATACTAGTGACAATTACATCTTTGACACTTCGTTCTTTCTCAGTGGTAAATATCTGGTTATTCATAGCAGCAGGCTTTTATTTCCTGCATAGTTTGAAATGTTGTCATAGCCAAATTTTACATAACCGATAACTTGGCAATTCACTCCTCCTCAGTGGTAAATATCTGGGCATGTAAAGCAACAAATTTTTAACTCCATCAAAGTTCAAAGTGTTATCATAAACAAAGTTTACATAACTGGTAACTTGGGAGTTGATGCTTGATTAAAAAGCACAAAATTTGATTTTGAGTCATGGACTTGTTGACTTCTGCTTCTGCTTTAAGTTGAAAATTATTTGCACTTGTATTTGGATACTGAAATCTCATGCATCTTTCAAAAGAAATAAATAAATAAAAAGAAAGAAAAAAGATGATAAAAACCATAAGTGTGGCTTATCTTTTGCTTCACATGAAAGGTTACCAGAATTTTTGAGTATTCAGGCAAATGTTGTGCCTATTTAAATTGTGGTCTTTGAGATCTTTACCGAACTTGTTGCTTCTTACTTGTCTTTTTTTTATCTTGGACTTTTTTATAGAGTTGCTTTTCTCCCCGTCACAGATATATTGCTAATTTATCGAGTGAATGTCTTTGTCAAAATTTATGTTCACAGTATGAAAATGTTGGTAAGTAGCAGCTATAACTTGTTTCCTTTCTGCCAGATTCAGAAGATGGAGAAACATCGGATCACTTAAGTGATGTCTTGTTGACGGAACTCATATCGCTTGATAGGCTATACGTGGTGAATCCTTTTATCAAGGGAACACCCAATGATGTGCTTGTGAACAGAGTCAGCTTTGGACCATTGAAATCCATTATGTCAGATCGTGTTTCTTTGAAACATGTCTTGAGTGGTGGGGAATCTGTGGACGCTTCTCAATCATTGTGGATGGCTCATTGGACTCGAAGAAGCCACAATCCTCTGTCTCAGGATCATGAGGACCAGATGGAAGGAGACTGTGAAGCAAAACAGGAGCAGACATCCTGTCAAAGTGTAGAGTCTAGAAAGGCCAAAAGGTTGGATTCAGATGCTGTTCTTGGTGAAAGTTCTGAACACAAACATGCACGAGGGGCTTTAGAAGTAGATGTTCGTCAATCATCAAAAGGAACAGTCCCTGAAACTAGAAGAATTGAGATCACACATGAGTTGCTGATGGCGAATTCAAAAGATGCGGCCTTTCCTGACAAGAAAGCAACACAGTTGGACTCACTATCTATTGGCAAGTTACCAGGAATTTCTCCACATCGTGAAAATTTCATTTTGCCTAAATTTCCATGCTACAAGAATAGAAGTTCAGAACGGCAGCCTCTTCAAGAGTTTGGCCTTAATAAAAAGATGGAAGGCATCAAACCTCAACTTGATGACAATTCTGGACATGGGACTGCAGATATCAGCATGAGTTTGCCACGTTTGCAGTCAAGAGTATTGAGCCTATCTTCAAATGAAATTAATTTCAGAGCAGATGCTCAACATGGACGTTCTGAGCAGCAGATCAGACCTGATTATTTTGAGAAGAAATTGGTACCACTTGTGAGGTCTCTTCATGAGGACAGTACTGTATCAAATTCCAATTCTATGCTGTGCGGACTTAATCCAAGACGGCCAGATATGATCAGAAAAGGAAAAAATGATCAGTCTAGCTTGGGGTTGTCATGCAAAGGACATTTTGGCAACAGTCATTTTACACGTATGGAACATGAACAGTGTAATTCTCAGACCTATTCTGCATTTTTTCCTTCTGATACCATAAAGGGTAGAAACTTAATACCTGAAAGTTCTGAAAGCCAATATTCAGCTCAGAAGGATGGGGCCTTACTGCTAAATGATGATCCTATGGTAGGTAATGTTAGTTTTTCAATCCCTGTTAGAGAACAAGGAAGAAAATTCAAGAAGTTCTCTGATACTGGATTGCTATCAAGTCAGAGTAGTACTCAAAGAGCAAGAGCATTAGAAGATTTAGAATGTGAACATCACTTTTTACACAGAATGCCTACGTGCTGTCTACAGGATGTGGAAACAATGCGGATATGTGCCACTGTGGATTCTGTGGAGGGAGTGCCTGGGGGCTTGCCAAAGTTTTCGAAAACAACACATCATTTGTTGATCACAAAGAAGACTGATGTGAACTCGTCGAAGGGAGTTAAACTCATAAAAGGATCAACATTTGCTGCTGAGCTCAAAGGAAAATCTGTCCATAAAATGCTTGCCTTGCCTCCCAGCTGGAGTTGCCTTCGTGAGCGTGAAACAAAGTCTCAGAATCTACAAAAATTTGCTGATAGTGAAGAGAAAGGAGATGGAGATGCTGTCCTTACTGGTTTTCAGCATGTACGGAATGAATCCTCTGCTGAAACTGATACAATGCCTACAGATGATTTTAATCAGTCTAGTGACGCTCTTGCTGGTATGCTACAATTTTTGTTAAACCCCTGAAATATAACCATGTTTTTGTAGAAAATTTGTCATAAGATATCATCTTTTTTGCTCTCCTTTTTTGTTTATGTATAAGTTGGTCTAATACCAAATAAGAAGTCTCTTTTATGCAATAAGAAAAAAAAATCTATTTATAATCCTAAGACAACTAAAAATGGCATTATAACTTGGATAGAAATCAAGCCAAAATAAAAATAACTCTTAGAACAAGAAAGGGTAATCTGCATATGGGTCCCTATCTTTTAGGCTAATTGTAAATGCATCTCTAGGTTTTCGATAATTGTTATTTCATCCCTAACATTCAAATGCCATTTGCAATTGAGTCCTTGTTATGCCAATAGAGAGTGATGTTCAGGAATCATGAGATATTGACTGTTGTTATGTTGTAGGGTCCACTTTTGCTAATGCTAATATATAAGAATGAGTTGGATGTCTAACTAACCATTTATATAAGGATTAAATGTAGTTTAATATTTATTTATTCATATTTTCCTTTTGATTTTAATATATAAATTTAAATTGTAGAAACCAATAATGTTTATGGTTATCTATCACATATCCATGTCGTCGTATTCTATGTCTCATACATTGAATGAATTAATATTGGCCTAGATGGGGCTTAGTGAAAGTTATTACAACACTACTTATGCAATAGCATCACAGGGACCTAATTGCAATCAATTCTTACAATAACCGAAAGTATAGGGGCTTTTTACAATTAGTCCACAATATAGGGACCTAAATACAAATTGCCCAATTTTTTTTTTTTTTGTTGACCCTCTGACACCTCATCAGAAAATGAATCATAGCTAATTCAATACATGTGAAAATTGCACAAACATGAACCATTTGGAAAAGTAACTGAATATCCTATCCACTTGACCTTATTTCATGTTCTTTTGACATTGTATTACATCTAAAATATGACCTTAAAATCACAAAAGCAAAACCTAAATTTATTCTTAATGATCTAAAAATAATTGTCCACGATTACTCCATCACCAATGTTCGTGTGTCCAACACACATTTTCACTGCTTTTGATTTATAGTATCTTTTTTTTTTGTGATCTTTAGAACCATTCGAGTCTGGTGAAAACACAACTTAAATGTTTTCTTGTTGACATGCTTATAATAGCTCTGCCTAAATGGTGATTTATGTTTCATGTTTTGCAGGTACAGCTTCTTCCTTGTTACATAAGGTAAAGTAGTCCTCATCTTTTTTCAACTAACGATTATCTGGTTTCAATCTTCTATTTTGGTTAAGCTCACGATGTCTTATCTTAGTTTCATTGTATGTTTAGACATAGTAAAACAACTGGACTTGTCTGAAAGAAACTTCCATAATTTACTTCTAAAAATCTTGACTCTTTCTGATCCCAGTTAATATATAATTTTAAGCTTGAGATTAGACAATTGATAAACACGTTCATTGGTCCAGTTCAGTTCACTCGTTTGGTTCAGTGATCTATAACCAATTCACAGGACTGGTCCTTCATATGTATGCTGTAACTCATGAAATTCATTTCGCTGGAAGTTTTTATGTGGAGCACAACTGACAACTTTTTTACTCCCAAATCCCAATTTTGTAACTGAAGTAGTTTGGATTGTACATTGGACTCCATACATAAGTCTATTTTCTCATTGTTTGCTTGTTGATGTCTGGTGATTGAATTGTTTAATCAGAACTGGACACAGGATCAATGTAGTGTATATACAGGACAAAAACGTGTAGCAGTGTGAGCAAACCTTGTAAGTGCTAACTTTGCAACCTTAAAGGTTGTGGGTTTGAGTCATGTTACTATTCTAATAGTTGATCATAAATTGAAATTGTACTATCAGCCAAAAAAAATTCTATTACCTTGCAACTATTAAGTCGATATACCATCCCTTTTCATTCAAGTGAATATGCAAAATGCATATAATGAAGGCAAATATGATGCATTGATAACATAAAATGAAAATAATTTTGTATGTGCATTAAAATTCACATTCTATGTCATTCCTTATATGTGTAGTTATGAAATACATGGAATTATGGTGTCTATCATACCCACAATGCAATACTGCTATGATCAAGTTGGACCCTTTTGTCTTAACCGATATTGCATTGTGTGGAGAATCTTCTTCTTTTCCAATTTTATTGCAGTGTGTAGGGTGATCCATATCTGTCAATTATTTTTTAGAATGACAACAATTTCCATCTATTTTCAATCTGACAGGATGTCATGGGGGACAGAACTGCAGGGAAATGTCCAGAACCTGCAACTTCACAAAGCAAATGGGGAAAGAAAAGAAAAATTACTGACTTACCTGATATGAACAAAGATCCTTCTGCTGATTTAGCTGCAGCTAACTCCATTGATGCCAGAGAATTGAGCACTTCAAGAACTGAGAGTCTAGATGCGGAACACCTCCTTTCCCATGTTGAGCAACCTGAAAATTCTAATTCCAGTCCTCAGAATGGAAACCTTCTAGGCCCAGAAGCAAGCAGCAGATGGGTTAAGCGTCTCGGATTGAGTGCCTCAGATTCCCTCACCCTTGGTACTAAGAGCTTGAAAATGGGAGATGCATCATCTAGCGAAGTAAATAAGTTGTTTAACAGAATTACAAACTGCAGCAAAACAAGCTCAGAACCAATGTTGGGCCAATGTCGTGGGACAGGATCACAACGGTTTGATAAGACCATGACATTGTTGAAGAACATAGATTCTACTATTGACTCAGTGAAAGACTGTCCAAATCCATCACATCCATGGATTCGGAGATGGTGTCACAGTCGAGAAGTGGCTGAACCGCAAAAATCTGCACCGCAGGTGGCATGTGAGCCAGAAAAATCGAAGTTTTCTTTTGAAGAACTACAAAAAAAGCAGTTTCCTAGCATTGCAGCTATGGCATTGATGGGGAAGGCAGTGAGCAATTTCCACCCCTGTGAGTTCAGAAAAAAGGGGTCTTCAGTGGTTTGGAATACTTAGGGATTCTGAAAATCTAAGGTTGCATAATGAGTGATTAGAAGTTAAGTTTTATCCTGACTTTTTGGCTGTAGAAAAGAACTGACAATGGAAAATGTGAATTTCAATGTTGGTAGAGATTGTTATGTGGAAAAGAGGAGATGGTTTGGGGAGGCCATCAACAGCAGTTTTGAAGGCATTGAAGGTTCAGACGCTTGGACCTTGTATGGTATGTGACCCATCCTTCTGTAAATTTGCGTTTTGAGTCCTCTATCACTAACATGGATTTTGCATTCACTCTTTTTCAAAGCAGTAATTGATTGTTTCCATCTTCAATAGAGCAATTCAATTTATCATTGACTTCCTCTCTCCTGATTTTTCTGGAACCACTGCTTGCATGCTTTGATCTTTCATATGTTTTGGAATTTTTTTGTCTTTTACATGTTATTTCCCCTTTTTAGATATACACATCCTATTCCTAATCAGTTGGTTGATGTGGCCTACATGATTCACTAATTTTAAACCTCGCCTATAATTTGAGAAATGCTATAAATACACCCCTGCATCATAAAAATGCACAAGTGCTAAAACCAAGTTCGTTAAAAAAAATAAAAAAGAGCGAAGTCCATGTAACTCCAAATCCCTTTGCAAAACCCAACTTGACTAGCCCAAGTTGTGCCCCTCCAGTTAGTTTAATTTTTAATGTGTCTCCAACCCTCCCACCCAGTACCTACTCATTTATAAGCGGCGGCTTGGGTTGACTAACCCTATTAGTGAACGGTAGGACTGCAACTCGGATCGGGCAGGTCGGGTTTCTTAAAACCCAACCCGATCCGAGTTGATATATATGGAACCCGACCCGACCCGAATTCTAACCCGAATCAACTCGAATTCTGACCCGACCTGCATTCTAAACCCATTTTAGCCGGGTTGGGTCAGGTCGGGTCGTGTTAACTTGTAAAATCCTCAACCCGGCCCGACTCGAATTTCATTTGGATTTTTATCTTCTCAATCCGACCCGACCCGCATGATTTCTCGGTTCGGGTCATGCGGGTTGGGCCAAAACCCGACCCAAGTTGCAGCCCTAGTGAACGGGTCAAACATATTAGACCCATACCTTTCTAGGTAATGGGTTGGTCCAGGTTTTGCCAAGTCTATGTAGCAGAATGGGTAAGTGGAGCCCATTAGTTGTGTCATATAGACATCAAATGGATAATTGGACCAAGAGAACAACCCAAAATAGATGGAAATAAATGATTGACAATGGTGGTGGTGAGACAGTTTCTCATATCATAACATGTTTGTGTTTGACTGGTGCTGTTGAGCTCACTAAAAATTTAACCTAATTTGACCATTTGTTGTACATACAAGTATGCGAACATTATCTGAAAGTAGTTATTGTCCTGCTCAATTGATTGCTCACACAGTCAAGTCTTAGTCCAAGAACTTGGAAGCAAGGCATGATTCAATAGGTAAGATGAATCTTACTCTGACATTCAACTGGTGAAGGGTGGCACCCTCCCCCTCTCTCTTGAAATGAAGCAATGATTTTTTTAAATGTAAATGGCATGCAACACTGAACTTCAACACATCCAATTTTGTGCGTTCAAGTTGATTTCTAGTTAGGTAATTGTATTAATTTTACGCTAGTTTAGAGCTGAGTTTGCCTGTTCTGGAATAATCCTGTTATGTATTAATCATTCCATAAGGATTATAGGATTATTGCAGGAGCTTTTTCGTGCATTTGACTGGGATGGTAACCAAGATGAATTTATTGCATAACAAGGGATGGACATAACTCCAATATGAGACAATTGGCAATGTAATTCAAGATTACCTTCACTTGGTGCATAGAAAATGTGAAGCAGCATCTGTATGGTGGATTAAAATCGAAACGAGTTCTCTGTAACTTCTCATTATTGATAAAAATATTTACCATTTCAAAAAATGAAAAAAAAAAAAAAAAAGGTTCTACAAGCTACAAGTTATTAGAAAGGGAGAGACCATTGAAGTGTTAAATGAGGTGAAAAGTAACATCTTGGATAGCTGAATGACAAAACTCAATAAATGGGTTCACAAAACCTAGATAGGGACATTTTTTTGTGGATCATGATTACAGTAGTGATGTTTTATGCAATCCTGTAATTATGGGTACCTATTAGCATCCTTCCATGTATTCTCATCCAAAAAATAATTTTTTTCTTGCATTACAAGTGAAGGGAATTGAGTCCTGAATGCTTTTTTACTCGAGTTTGAAGGAATAGCAGATGTCTGAAATTCATATATGTCTCTTTTCTCTATACAGGTTGTCAGCAATGAGTGAAGTGGATCCTTTGCTTTTGCTGTTACAAGGTATGCTCATTGTCATTGATGCTGGTACTGTCAAGCCTGTTGCTCAGGCTTGGCTTCTGATTTTGTATATTCTGTGATTTTCACTTCATGTGGTATTTTCTCCTACACCTCACAGCCTACATGGGAGCCACATGGCAAGGAATCTAAATGGGGAAGTAGGTGGGCGCATGGAGATTGTGGACCACGTGTTTCATTATAGAAACTTTGTATTTGGAAAGAGAATCGTTGACGGAACGGAAAACATAGTCCGATTTTGGAGACAGATTTGACTACCAAATGATATTGGGTTTCCATAAAATTGAATTCATTGGATTGCATTTCCAATGAATCCAAATTTGCACTGATATATGTAGAGAAGTTATGACCATTTTGTAACCAAGCGTTAAGAGAATAGAAAGTAGGTGGCATGGAAGCCATGGAAAGTCAGCCAAAGTCGGCTATGGCTGAGTTTAGTATGTTAGTGATGTGGTGTAGTGTCAATGTAAGGAGGTGGAATGTACGGCGAAGATGGATGACAATCTTTGTAATTTTTCTTTGAATTGTGATAGAGGCCTTGGGTCATTGATGAATTAATTTTTGGTTCTTGAATTGAATTAAGAAATTGCATGATGTCAAATTCGCCAAAGGAAGCTATTGACCTTATTCTATTTTTCTGGTGAGAATCTGTTTGCCCATACAACCGGGGTTGGTGATCGAGTGTCATTACTCTGTCAAAGTTGATTAGAGCATCTCCTTAGACATTGGGATTATTTGGGTTTGGATTTTCTCGAATTTCGAGTTGGATCTTGCAAAATTTCTTATTTTCTACTTTATTTTAGTATTCCGCATAGTCAGGCGTCAAACTCGATCCTACCCGTCATCAAGTGTGCTTAAATCATTTTTGCCAAAGACTAGGCCCCGTTATGAAATATATTTAGCAGTTTGGAGCAATGTGGGAACAGAAAGCATGAGGCTGAATAAGGGAAATAGGGAATTATGAAATATATGTAGCACTTTGGAGCAATGTGGAAACAGAAAGCTTGATATGAACAAGACATCTGCTAATGGAATGAGTTTCTGGTAAGGTTACCTCAGCACAAATGCAGGAAATTATCCGAATCTGTCTGGATAAATATTCACTTATGGTGTTCAATTCATTAAAGATGATGGATCAAAATGGATATAAATTTAGGTTAAATTTAGATTCAAATGAAAAGGCTAACATTTCAAGTGGTTTGTGTTTTTCGAAAAAGACCTTCACACAGGCCCATACACCTAGGCGGGCTGCCTGCGTGGGCTTTTTATAGATTTGCCCAAGGTAGAATCACCTTCATGCTGTTTCGGAGAGAAATGGTGTGGCATGTAAGTATTTTTAATTGACGAATTTGATTCTTAAAAGGGTAGCGGAGCAAGAATAAAATGTTTTGAGATCTTGCACACTTCATTTTGCAAAATTTTGAAAAAATATTTATTTTATAAAGAATCATAAACAAGAAATTATCTAAATGAAGCATGCGATGGTCTCATGTAGAGCTACTCCACATGGAGTGAATGAGTGGCAGTAATAGAACGGATATGTCATTTTATATATATATATATATGAAGTGAGACTAACCCCATAATCGAATGACCCAATATATCTGACAAGTCGAACTATACGTCAACCCATGGCTACACAATAAGCCACTACATGTTGGCACACCCTGTGCTTCTTTTGCACGTATGAATCTTCTCAAATGCCTATTCAAGAAGCCTGCCATTACTAGGAGAGCAACTCGACGGCTACTCCTCCTATCCGAGACATCAAATATGACGTCAAATATAACGTCAAATATCTTCCCCTATATGTATATATCAATTCTCTTAGAATGATGCTAAAAACCCGTCTCAAAAAATGAGAATTCTATTCGATTCCCACTCCATATCAAAATATCACTCTCCGTAGAATTACATGATATGAATAGATAGAGAAACTTGCACATACTCAGAAGATTAATTGAATACTATAAAAGACATGGACGTTGGGGCAAAGTGGTGAGTCTTTTTTAAGAGTGGAATAGTAGACTTTGATACACAGGACCAATGTTATATGCGCACTGAAGTAAAATATTTCGTCTAGATTTTTTTTTTTCTTTTCAAAATACTGGTCTTAAGCCAACATGACACGAAAAACTTCATTTTATGTTGAAACCCTAGTTTGAAATATCAGAGAAATACTGGCCAATAGTTCTATTATGGCCAAAATTTTAAACTCTAATTTCTACTTCTAAGCATACCAAAAACTTCAAAATTTTGGAAAATCTCGAATTCAGGTTGTCCTCTAAATCTGATGAAGACTGCTTGAAATTTTGAATTTAGACTGGTATTTGAAACTTGGATTGAAGCAGTCGACACCCAATACTGATCCTCTGGAAATTGTGCTCATGGCAACTTGCATATCTCAAGAAAGAAAAACTTAAGTCGCATTATTGCTTTTTCACAATTATCATCGAAGAATATAAACTTTATCCATGGTTTAATTTCAAAGAGAAAAAAAAAAACTATGAAGGGGGTCATGTTAACGTCATAATATTTTCAATGATAAATGATACAATATCCATCCATTGTATCAGTCACGCAAAGGATGGCCCATCAAGTGATTCATTCCCAACACTGGCCAAGTGGGGTGGCTACTCATGACAGGAAGTCCATGCTATTGTCAAATTAAGAGGGGAACTTGTTTCTAATTTCATTTCATGAGGAGTCTAATGTAATTCTAAAGCTTCTTATATGGAGGATAAGTAGGATGTTAAGCACAAAAATAGAGAATTTCATAGGAACACACTAGTAAGCAGATAACAGTGGAAACATGGAAATTGTTTTCCTTTCTGAACTATGACCATTCAGGGCTATGGTCGACATGGATTTTCCTTGAAATACTTAGTCCTCATGACTAAAAAAATCTTGGGGTGTATCATTTAACATCTAGATCAAACTAGCAGTCATTAAAAGCTTGTGAAATTACTGACCAGAAGCCACTGATTGATTCTCGATCTTGCACCCAGACTGCTCCAATGCAGATTCAAAGAAAACTCCTCCATCGATCCTTGAATCCATAGATGGTGGAGAGAACTGCATGATTACATCTCTCAGTGTCGCAACACCAGTGACATGGTGAAATTCATCAACTAAGAAACTGCAACTGTTTCTTGAGGTCACAAGGCTTTCCATCGCTTGCTTTAGTGTGTCTGTGTTCCGGTTGGTTGCTGGACAGTTCATTCTCTGGAGAAATTTGCTTTTGAGCGTTTCATCGTTGACTGTTGAGTCCAAGATCTGGTCAGCTTTTCCATATTCTGAACTTAAAAGCTTTTCCACGGGCAGACTCCTGAAATTGTCGTAAGCATCAATTGCTTCTTCAACAGTTCTGTTTTGAATTTTGCATGGTGGCATTTTTCTTTGTCATGAAAAACATTGCATAAGGTGAAACACAAACCTAGACAGACTAAAATCATGGTTCTCCTATAATTTTTTTGTTCATCGGCTGCTATAAGATCCAACTATTGTATTCTAATAATTCTAACTCTAGTCCACTGGTTAAATTCTTCATTGTCTACTTCCTTAAAATGATCAAATGCACTTACTGGCTTACCCAGAACTTCCATCTAGATGCCCCATTTAAAATAAACCTGAAAATTTTGTCCTTCTGGACCACGACATGACTGTCTAATAAAAAAGGACTCTAAAAACAACCCAAATTCATTAAAAGGAAACTATATATATATATATATATATATTATATATATATATATATATATATATATATATGTTTAATAGAACTTACTTCCTGTTGTCAAATAGTTCATTGTTATCCAATAGAAGGTGGATGTCATTGCTCCTCACATTTCCAATCAGCTTCTTAGTTTGATGGTCAACCACTGGAACTGCATCAATTTGACTTCCCCGCAGACTGTGAAAAGCATCTGATATGTTCTCATCACCATGAATGAAAACAATACGACCTTTGTTCTCAAGCCTAACAAATAAGGACAAAAAGAAGATTCATGAGAAGTATACTAAATCAGACTAAAAGAAACTGATGGACCTGCATAGCAATAATATCAGTTCATCAAATTTCACTTGTTGTTTAGTCTATTGGATTTTTATTAGTTTAGTTTGAGATTATTCTTTATTTTTTTAAGGATTACCTATATGAAAAACAAATATGGATAACACCATAACTCCCCTAAATTTTTCTCCAGTCTCCAAATTATTCAAAAAGCAGTCATTAACAACATTAAGTGGTGGTGGCAAAGGTTCTCTTCATTATTATTATTTTTTTTTTTTTTGAGTGGAAACCAAGAAGTTCCATTAAAAAAGAGAATAGTACAAATACAAAGAACAAAAAGGTCTAAGAGGAAAACGCCAGAGGACAGATCATCAACCCCAAGCTTTGGCAAAATAATCAACTATGACATTCGATGCATGGCCTTTCTGGACAAAGGTAACATCAAAACATGAAACCAACTCCCTAATCTCTCTCACCAAAGTGATCAATCTCCAAGGAGGACGCCTTTGTCCCTTGGCCCATTTAATTGCATTTGTCGAATCCCCCTCAATTATGAGTTTTCCTTACCCATACATTTTTCAGATGATAAGAGCTCTCCTAATACTAAGGATTTCTGCCTCATTAGAGTCCCTAGATCCCACTGATTCGCTGAAGACAATGGAAGTAGTCCCCTCATGATTTATGAGCACCCCTCCTATTCCTGATGGCCCCGGGTTCCCTCTTGATGCTCCATCTACATTGAACTTCATAACATTACTTTCTAGTGGTGTCCAACTCTCCGTGGGTCTCACTTTCCTTTTAAAACCCTTCATGCACCCCTCCTAGGATGATAGGAGGTCCGTCAGTTTTAGACCACAAAACTCGAAGTTGGAACAAAGTCAATTACGAAGTCTTCATTTTGTTGTTTGAAAAAGCTTGATCTTGTCTATTGATTTCTCTTAAAAAAAATTTGAGTTTCTTTCTTTCCAAACGGTCCAATTCTCTTCATTATTTATGTTATTTTGTAGATAAGAATAAATGATATTTTTTGTTAATGCTGTATTGCTTAAGATTTATAACACTCCTAATAAATGTTATTTACATGGGCAGCAATTGGACAATGAACACAAGATGGGGAATACTATTATCACTCATTTGAATGACAATTTTGATTTCCTTCGAAGTGAAACCCTATCCATTTCCTTCTCAGATTTCTTATCTTTGAATGTGACAAAAATTAGTGCTTATTTCCTTTAATAAGACTTAGATGTTTGTAGTATAGTCCAAAGCTTCCTCAAGGACCTGCTAGCCCATGCAGTGGCATTTCTTCAATCCCCTAGACTAACACTGATCCACAAAAGTTAATGAAGCACAAACATGAAGGCTCTCAATAAGCACCTATACTCTAGGACCATAAATCCAGTCAGGTCAATCTCATATTTCAGACATTATATTTTAGATTTAAATCCTTTCAATAAGACAAAGAAAGATGTTGCTGATGCGGATACTCTTTGATTTGATTGATGGGGTCTCTCCCTTATTCTTTAATTTGATCTAAAACCAGTCTTCTCCTAGTATGATGTTAAAACTCCATTGCTCAAGCATTCAAGAACAAGAACTCAATTCACTTCTTCTATCACCTTAGCTTGCTTCAAATCACTGAAAGCTCTAAAGCATTTTCCATGTGGGATTACCATTGGGTAGGGTCAAGAGTTGGTCATTATATGTTTTAAATTGAACCCGACTGGTTTAATCTACCATGATCTGAACCCACTTGAGATAACTCTTGACCTTATCCTGATTGACCAGCTATTTATATATAACAAATGATCCCCTAGGAAAAAGAGAATCCAACTTTACCTACGTCTCCCCTCAAAGGCCTCAGGGAAGAGCTGATTGCTCATCAACCGAACCCAGTTCCATCCCTAGTTGCATAATAAGTACATATGATTTCCCCCAAAGAAGATGACATAAACAAAGTATTACAATCCGAGAGATGGGATGGCATTTTTTATGATGATGATGAAAACTATGACATAATGGGTCAGATAGACCCACCTTGAGCCCGATTAGGTGGTAATCCTCCGGTCCAAAGACACTATGTTTAAGAAATCATCTGTTTAGGATATCAGGCACACAAAGAACTAAGAAGGTGATCAAAGATAAGTATTTTATATTAGTTCATCCATTATTATTAGGCAAAACAGTTTTTCTGTAGGATATCTGTGGATTGAGAACGAGGGAGAAGACCAACAGGCTTCCAAATTTCTACCCCAATCACCTGTAGGGTGATTCCTGAATGTGTGGTTTCATATCATCATGATATCAGAGCCTTCTTCCACATGGAAACTGAACTTTCTACCACCACCCTGGTAGAAAAAATTTCAATCACTTCTCTATTTAAAACTACCACTTTATGGATCTCTACTGTAGACTCCCCCACATTTTCTCCTAAAACTCTCTTGCAATTGAAAAAAAAAAAGAAGCATTAGATATTCAAGCAACAAACAATATTCCAATTGAACAATCATAATTGCAGGCTCATGATAAATTTTGGCTGGTCAATGATGATGTGTTTTCAACTCAACAGATGAAAACCATCACATCAGTGTATTGAGACACAATTTTCAAGCTCTTTGTATGCTTGTTTGACTTACCCAAATTCAGAGAGAGGGTTGTCTGCAATCCTGTCAAACCATGCCAATCCACTAGATTGAAGTAGCAACTGAACCACTGCATTCTAAGAGAGAGAATATCATCATCTTTCCAAGAAAAAAGAACACAACTCTGACTAGATACAAACTCATGTTTCCTTCAAGCTAGTATTTAATGTTTTTTTTTTATCTTTTTTAAAACCAGTAATTGCAAGGAAATGTGTATTCTCAACACATTTTGGCTTCACATTATGCTCCATTGAACAAGCCATGGAAAATGGATCTCAGTTGATAGGCCTTACAATGCACGTCTAGGAATTCCTTGTAGTTGCAACCTATGAATGCCCTGACACCGCACTGATACGGCAGGGACACACCATGGATACAAAGGACACAGATTGTATGGATAAAAATGGAGTGTCCAGCACAACATAATACAGAATGCTGCCAACTTTAAAGTGCCTGCACGTCATAGCTTCCAACAGGAAGAACTACTTGATAATCTGACAATGGGCAACCCTTTAGCATCAACATCGGAATTTACTTCAATCCAAACTGTTTAATTGCAGAGCCCATTGTAAATAGGGGACTAAGAAAATCAACAAGGTTAACTGTCTAGTGTGTTATCAACAAATCATTTATCTTGAGCACTAAATGGAATAAACAAAAACAAAATGTTCATTAGATGCTGGAATATATTGTTCTGATTTTGGGGCTGCCCCCAATCTAAAAAGGAATCCACATACAAAGATGGTTAAGATTATGCCACGGATTAGTGCATGTATAAAAAATTTGTGTGCTTATGGATTTCGATCTTCAAGAATTTTTAAATATTCTTCTCTTAAAACAATGTTGTCTTCTAGTGAGTCATAATACATTGAAATTACTTGTGTGATGAAGCCGACGACATTTGATTGGGCCTTTTCCACGACTGGCACTACTCTGAGTGGATGCTTACAGAGGAGCAGGAGGGCTTGGAAGAGTGTATCATCTGAGTGCACTGGAAAGAAGGGATCCCAAAGAAATTCCTTGGCCAATTCTCCGATCTGTGAAGAAGTCGTTGGTTACACTGATGTTTAAGGAATCACATGATGTGGAAATGTTAAAATGAGAACCGGGAGATGGACAGTTAAATTAATGGGCATTCGATTGGCTGAGACAAACCAATGTTCTAAAATCTGAAATCTGACTCAAGGGCAGACAAATGTTGTGCCTGTATGTAAGCCTTGGGCCACAATGGGTTAGGATCGGAGTACGAAATATCTGCCGAAAGTGACATGTTGAACCCTCAATGGGAAGATAAATATCAACTGATAATTCGGCCATATCAGACCATTTTAAGCCCC